>CM056505.1:4144965-4771530 GCA_029783415.1 Anisodus acutangulus | reverse complement strand
ATGTGTCGCCAATTCTTCAAAAGTGCGTGGCTTGATTCCTTGGAGGATATACACAAGACCCCCATTCAACCAGGTCGCTATGAGTAGGACTCCGGCCATAACATAATCGACAAATCCAAGATGTACTCCTACAAGTAAAGGGAGTTCGAATAGAGATTGGTTGTGCCCGTACTCTTTTTCTTCAGATCCCTTTAGTTATAAAGAAATGTTTGAGGCCTAAAGATGGAGTTTATTTTACAGCTGTTCCAGGGATATGGGTAGAGAGTGAATTCTATTCACTCATTATGAAGTGGAGGGCACTCCTTGTATCATAAATCAAAAAGTCAGTATGGTGCCCCGGTAGACGCGCAGACCGAGTGAATTTCCGCCGATCCAGATGTGCCAAAGATTGAGGACTATGAGGGTACGGTGCGTACTTTGTTTGTTGCACATGGCCTAATGTACACTTGCCCCTTTTTTTTCACTCTTTTGGTGGTTATACTGGTGAGAGATTTCATGGGGCGAATTAATCACAGGTTGATCCGAGTGGAATCAAATGCTGAGCAGAAATGGATGTGGAGATTGATAATGCATTTATCAGAGAAGACCAGGTTTTTAGAGTGTTGTATGGTAGGATATTCTGACTGAATAGCTGATCAGCTCCCACCATGAATTAAGTGACTGAAGTACTGCCTTTAAGGGTCAGATAGACATAGCATAGCGGTGTCAGTGAAGGATCACAAGATGACCTCTTTTCAGTGTTTGGTCAACCAAACCTAGCCTTAAAAAAAATCAACAGAACGAGATCTAACAACTCGCTCTTTAACATCAGGTACAAGACGTCCTTCTAGGACCATGTGATATCTCACAAGTGATGACTGAAACTGATGAGTCTTCGCCTCGCAATTGGGGTGCGACTCTTTCCAGTTTCCACTAACCTATATATACCCACATACTTTATGTCTTTGTTACAAGTACCGACTAGTGTCACGGGCACAGCTAAATTCGATAGTGATGATAGAAATGAACTTTCCACAGTACTCGATAGATGGGACAAAGAAGTTTCACTTGGTCAATTGAGAGACCGTTACAACTCCAAAGGGTTTGAGCGGCCTTGGGGTGAAAGATCTTCCGGTTTTCAAGAAGGCCCTACTGGGAAAATGACTACACGATATTCAGTATAGAGGAGCAACTCCACGGAGGGATGTGATAGTGGAATCTATGGAATTTTAAATTGTTGGTAAGAGTTTAGTGGTAACATCACTTTCAGGGTACAGAAAGGGCGCAGGTTCAGGTTAGGGGCACAAGTAATACATAAATAATGCATCGAGATTCACGCTTCGAAACATATGCATAATCTCGCCAGAAAGAGTGCAGTAAGTTGCAAGGGGTAGTTTACTGTGGGATTAGGGTTTAGGAGAACCTCCAGGACTAGGAGTTAGCAATAATTCCGAAGTCTAATTGAATTGCTTTATAAACAAAGTTGTTCTCATGACAACCAAAATTCTTGGAAGTGGAAAGTGGGGAATAGTGCGCTGCTTTCGGAGAAGTCCTAAGCTCATGATTTGACACATTTCACATATACAATTTTGGATCATCAGGATGCCAATGTGTGTTTCTTCACTTGGTTGGAAGTGAAAAGAGTGATTCTGGCAGATGAAAACTTGAGGACGAGGAGATTTAAAAATGTAGATTAATGTTTTGTCTAAGAGTTCCAGAAACACACAACTACCTCCCCTTACATTATCAGATAGTGTCTCGCTTACGCTGGAAATCTCGAGATGGTTTGGGCTACAATTGTTGATTCCACACTGTGAAGGAGGCATTTTTCAGTTCGACCTTTAGAAAGTAGGTCTAAAGGTTTCAGGTTAAGCAGGAATAAGACAGGGCACTTGGAGTGCAAATTCAGTGACGTGACGCAAGACACATAGGTGAAAGTGAAGATCGAGGCACAAGTTATACCAAAAAGAGGAAGCTTCAAGTATCTTGGGTCCATAACCTAAGGAGAAGGGGAGATTGACGATGATGTCGCACATTGTATTGGAGCGGGGTAGATGAAATGGATGCTCACATCCGCAGTGTTGTACGACAAGAGTATGTCGCCAAGGCTAAAAGGTAAGTTCTACAAAGCGGTGGTTAGACTCGCAGTGTTGTATGGGGCAGAGTGTTGGTCAGTCAAGAACGCTTACGTCCAGAAGATGGAGGTAGCGGAGATAAGGGTGCTCAGATGGATGTGTGAGCATACTAGGAGAGATATGATCAGAAATGAGTTATACAGGACAAGGTTGTAGTAGCCTCCGTAACGGACAAGATGAGGGAAGCAAGGCTGAGATGGTTCAGGCATGTACAGATAATGTCGTCAGAGGCGCGCTTAAAGCACGCTTAAGCCCTGAAGCGAGGCTCAAAATGCGTTGAGCACTTCGCATTGCTTAATGTGCGCTTCAGTGTTGTCATCAAGGATCTAAGACATATTTTTCCTTGTCAATGAGCCTTTCATAGAGAGGCAAAACTAAACAATTGATATTTCACTTTATCATAATTATTTTTTCAATTTCTATGTCCATGCTTATAATTATTAGTCTTGAACTAAACATATATTTGTACGTTTTCTCCATTTGCGCCTTTTTTCATTAAAGTCCAAGCTTTTTTGCGCTTAAGACCCAACGGACCTTAGAGCTTTTTTGCGCTTTTCGCTTTTGATAACACTGTGTGAAAAAGGAGGTGCGAGGATGCACCAGCTAGAAGGTCTAAGATGTTGACGATAGCAGGAGTTAAGAGAGGTAGAGATAGGCTGAAAAAGAACTGGCGGGAGGTGATTCGACAGGATATGGCACACCTTCAGCTGACTGAGGGCATGACCTTAGATAGGAAGATTTGGAGGTCGAGGATTAGGATAAAAAGCTAGTAGATGGTTGAGTAATGTCGAATTCTGTGTAGGAGCGATAGGGGGCTAGCCTCATCTTCTCCTTTCTTAGTAGTATTATCTAGTTATCGCATAGCTCCTTACTCTTCAGTGCGTATTATTATTTGTTGCTTCATATGTTTTGTATCTTCATATTTTGCTGTCTTATTTTCCTTACAATCCTGCAACAATTATGTTTCTTTTGAGCCGAGGGTCTATCAGAAACAACATCTCTAACCCCACAAAGGTAGGTGTAAGGTCTGCGTACATCCTATCCTATCCTCCCCAGACCCCACTTGTGAGAATACACTAGGTATGTTGTTGTTGACCTTTAGAAAACAAAGGATAAGACGAAGAGTGGGATGTTGCTCCACTAGCACTCTTTTTTTGTGTAGAAAATGTGAAATAAGCTTTTAGAAAATGGAGGATAAGACGAAGAGTGTGGGATGTTGCTCCAATAGCACCCATGTGTATTGTGTAGAAAATATGAAATAAGCTTTTAAAGGGACAGAATAATTTTGTACATTAGAGGATCTCTTATCCCTTATTTCTTTTTGGTACACCATGAGGTTTCAATTTGTATAGAAAATTGGATGTTTTTCACAGAAAATCATATTTCTCTGTAAGTTCTCTGCCTTTTGATAAACTGCCGGTATAAAGAGGTCTTCCTCACATCATAACTAAAATTATATATCCTTTCCAACAAAAAATATCCTTTGGATTTACATTATTGTATGGACCACATATATTCCATTTCCAGAAGCAGGATGACTGACAATGACTGGGTGGAAAATAAGAATTGTTCAACCTGATTTACCCATATTATACAAGAATATGTCACATCTCTTTCAAATACATAATGAAGTAGGACATTTAAGTTATAAAACGAGTACACAATCATTTGCCAACAGATGAAAAGAACTTAGCAAAAAAGGGGGAAAAGAAGAAGCATTTCCAAATCTTAACATTCTTTGGATTTTCATTATTTCATTGACCGCATCAGTTCCATTTTCTAGGAGGACGATGACAATGACTGGGTGGGAAAGTAGAATTTCTCAACCTCATGTACCTTTTTCGGAAACATATTTCGAGCAATATCGGCAGCCTATGATTTTCAAGCCTCAATTCATATATGTGAAAAAAGAGTTAATATAAAAAACAAATTCTAAAAATCTAACCTGGGCAGGTGGCAAGGATGAAACCCAATCTGACGCATGAGTTGGAAGAAGACCCAAAGTGTTAAGCTGCAAAATATATGTAGTTTCATGTTAGCAAACCACTTATCAGATAAACTGATGTTGAATAACATGTGTGGAGAGATGAATATCTTCAGAGAAGCTGATGTTGAATAGCATGTGTTAAACAGATGAATATCTACCTTCCAGACGCCCATTCCTAAACCCACTAGATTGAGTGCGATAAATACTAATTTTGGCCCAAGAAGATCCACTTTGCCGTCTTTGTAAGGCTCAAAAACTGCCCCAGAAAGGAAACATAAAAAGAGATAAGTAAAAGGATATAAAAGGAGCAGCCATATCAAGTCATGGCTTAATTCAGCAAAAGGACAAACAGTATGAAATTGCCTGAATTTGAGACAAATTTCAGCCAAGAAATCCATCTCTAGTCAAAGTATAACTACACAAGCACAATAAAGCAGTTAATCCAATGGTTTGTGATATGATGCCTGACCTTTCCCAACTCCTTGAAGAGCACTAAAAGGCTGAAACAGAGCTGAAACTGTTATACCAATGCTAAACAAATGAACTGTGCTTCCAGCCATCCACATCATGAAACCCATCATCATCAAATTCTTGAAAGGTGCTTGTGCCACTTCCCACGCTTTCTGTTCCAATGAATACCAAAATTAAGTACATGATTGTAGTGAAAAAGTGAGACAAAGGAAGAGCTCCTTATATAAGAGTTTAGGCTTTATGAAATAAGGAACATTTCCTAATTAGAATTCCTAATGAGTATCACATTAGAGCCCATCCTCATAAGTTTCAAAAAATGTTGCTGTTCAAAATAGCATGAGGTATCTGCTTTGAATTTGGGCTGGACGGGGTATAAGCTTTGAGGCCTACAAAGAGTTTGGTCACAATATGAAAAGCAACCAATTTTACGGTTATAAAAAGAGTTTGGACATGTGTTGCACAAATTCAGAAGTCAATTTTCATAAAGATGTGCCGATTTCTTGGTTAATTCTTCACAATCATGTAGTGTGCAATTCTGATTCTGTACTGAAATGCTTTATTTTTCTCTTTTGGTGATAAATTTGTACTGAGCATATACCAAAATATGAGACTAGTGTCCCCTATTTTTTTACGTCTTTTTAGATCGGTAGATATGATTTATTTCTTAACTCTCTGCTTCCCCGTCCACCTATTCATAGTTTCATCATATATTATAACACAATTTCTGCTAGACTGCCCTCAAATCTCATTGAGTGCTGCCAAGCTCTTGCATGCTAGTTCATATAATAATACGTATTTCGTACTTTGCCTGAAGAACCCAACACTACACTAAAGCATGTGGAAGAATCACTTGTAAAAAAGTGCATGTGAAAAGTCAACTGATAATAATCCTGTTTCCCAAACTGAGTTTTGCGTTATTGGGGATAAGGAAGTGTTTTAGGTTATCATAAATACATTGTTTATCAAGTATTAATCTAATTTCCAATAAACTTCCCTTAAATCTTTGTCGAAAGCAGCGAAGTTCTGCATGTTAGGTCATATAGTAATACATAGCTTTTGCCGAAAGAACCAACCCTACACTAATGCATGTGAAAAAGTCAACAAGTTGAAATCCTGTTTCCTAACTAAGTTTTGAATTCTTGACGTTATGCAAGAGTTTCTACTGATTAAAAAAAAATGGGGGAATAATTTAAGGGTAACAAATGCAACTACACTGATTCTCACTTACGTGCTCTCAATATATATTCTTCAGAAATTATTCTTTACTGTGAACAAATTAACGTAATTCACACGCTATAATTCCCAGAATCCAATTAATGGGAACAATAAACCAGCCTTGAAGCATCCTCTGAGTTGTTCATACACTATCATTTATCAACCCCACATGACTAATAAGAAGATACCTAAGGCTTTTCCTGTTCTTAAATTAGACACAAACACACAGAACAGCAGAAGATATCTCAAACAGTCAATTTGGTGCATGGGAATAGGAAAGGATAACACTATAGCACACACTCAAATCAAAAGCAAATACATGAATGCAACCAAACAATCAACTATGCAGCAATACCATACTACTAAGGATTCATCATAGCTTGACTATTTTCCACATTGACAGTCAACCTATGGGACGTAAAACCATCTAAGCACAGTTACACTCGCATTGATCAATCAAGAGGGTTGCCTCCACTCCTTAAGGTTATCTGTTGTATCATACACTTGTTGCATTCTGCCTCACGCTTCATACCTCCTCTTTCTTCTTAAGGTAAGATAAAGGTCCAGGCACTGTGGGGTAGGGACGGCCACTCATTTGCTGAGCTGGACGAAATAAGCAAGCAAAGAATCCTACACTAAAGAAAAGTCTATTCCTATTCTAGAAATCTTGCAAACTATTAATCGAAGTACTTAGAATGGCTTAAATGACAATCAAATATTTGCTTTGAAGGTTCCATGTTTCCTTAAAAACAAGTCAACAATCTAATAACAAATTAGTAGGAATAGCACATAAAGCTAAATAAAAACCAAACACGTCACAACACAATCATCCTAGATTGGTACCACAAACAAAGATGGATCACAGACCATCAGTATACACACAAGTCCTTTACAACAAAGATTACTCATTTAGTACAAAAGAATCTATCTAAAAAAAATTAACTATATATGGCCAAATGGGTTGCCATGATTTACTTTACCTTACTTTCCTTTACTTTACTTTCTTCAAACCTTCTCTGGCCTATTGTTGTCATGTTTTCTCTTGAGTCGAGGGTATTTCGGAAACAACCTCCCTACCTCCCAAGGTAGGGATAAAGTCTGTGTACACTTTACCCTCCCCAGACCCCATCTAGTGGGATTACACTGGGTATGTTGTTGTTGTTTGTATATGGCCAAATGGGTGTAATGGCGCTCGTTGCCCCATAGATGGATCCGGCCATGACCACAAACTATAGAACATTAATTCACATAACCCAAGACGTCCTACCCAAAATCACAACAATTACATCATCCCCAGTATAATCCCACAAGTGCGGTCTGGAGAGGGGGTGTATGCAGCCTTACACATACCTTGTGAAGGTAGAGAGGATGTTTCCGGTAGACCATCGAATCAAGTAAAGCATATTAAAAATCAAGTATATAAAGGAAATACAGTAGTGATGAAGCAAAAAAATACATATAAAATAATCAAAACAAAATCAGCTTTTTACCTGGGATTTCCAATTAGCTTCAGCATTCTTCTTTTCGCGACTCGGAGTTGAATCATCCTACCAAAACAATAACCATTACAATTATTAAGCTCAAGTACAACATGAATCAAATGATTTTATACCAAAAAACGGATCTAAAACCCATTACCCTCACCTTGTATCATATATACATATACAAAACAAAATTAAACATGTATATTGCACCAAATATGAATCCACCAACTCAAAAATGGTAACTTTTTCTTGTTTTAGTTACTAAAGATTCTAACTTTTTTTCTATTGGTTGTTGAAGATTCAAGATTATTATCCTGTTTTCACATTCTTAATAAACATTAACAATTCTTAAACTCAAGTACAACATGAATCAAATTACTTTATACCGAAAGTGAATCTAGAACCCATTACCCTCATCTCAGATCATATATGCATACATAAAACAATATTAAACATGTATATTGCACCCAATATGAATCCACCAACTCAAAATGGGTAACTTTTTCTTGTTTGTTTGTTGAAGATTCATGATTATTATCCTGTTTTCACATTCTTAATAAACATTAACAATTACTAAGCTCAAGTATAACCAGGGGTGAACTTATGTAGAAAAAATGGGTCACGTGAACCCATGGTCACCAGACTAAACTAGGTATATTATGTGTATAATAATTCTTAAAATATATCTAATATTAACTGAAGGAACACATGCTGAAATGAGACTGAGTGGTGCACTGATTAAGCACTAGGTTTAATTTCTTAAGTTGTTTGGTCCGCGGGATAAGGTGGGATATCCCGGGATTAAATTTGGGATAAAATTTATACCTTCAACCAAACAAGTTATATCCCAAACTCAGTCTTGGATAACCCATCGTATCCCATCAAGCTTGTTATTAGTTTATCCCATCTCCCAAGTGGGATAAATTAGACAGGGATTATAATCCCGGGATAACATAGTCCGCTTACCAAAAGACCTTGCACTTTTGTGTCTTTTTTATTATTTCTAAAGCGGCCTTTAAAAGCAATGGTGTAGTACACCCATTCTCTTGAAATCCTGTATTCGCCTCTCAAGTATAACATGAATCAAATTACTTTATACCAAAAAGGGGATCAAAAACCCATTACCCTTAGCTTGGATCGCATATACACACATATAGAATAAAACTAAACATGTATATTGCACCCAATATGAATCCACTAACCTGATCTTGAGAAGCGCGAGTGAATCCAAGGGGATCAGGGATATCGCAAGATGAAGGAGAAGTTGAATTATCGGTAAAATCAACTGCCCATCTATGACCCATACCCATCACTGCTTTCCCTTTATCCATATTGGTGAATTTTTCACTTCATTTCATACACAAACACTGCACAGTGTGTGTTGAGATTGTTGTTCTCGTATTTGTTTTATAGGGTGGAGAATGTCATAAGGGTAAGAAATAAGAGGGGCAAAGTGTGACTGTTTAGCAGCTTGCTGGTGTTCTTTCGGGTCAGGAGTCAGCTAGCATATGGGAAAAAAGACTACTCTCATCCCTCTCTTTTCGGTCATTCCTACATAAAATGACGGAGGTATAAATCCACAACGCATCGTGTCCTTCAATTCACACGTGGCTTTCTACCACATCGCTTCGGCTTGAACTTTGACCTCACCGGTCATAATAACTTTACTAATTAATATGATTAAGTATAATAAATTGTCATCCAATTAGAAGATAACATATATACTAAAGTGTTATTTTTTTTCTCCCACGCACTTTTTAGAAAGTAATAATACTTTCTTGCCACGTCACTTATTAAGGGAATATTAATTTCAATTCAAATTAAAAAAAGAGTATACAAACACCCGTAAATTAGATTACTAAAGTGTATTTTGAAGATAAATTTTAAAAAAAATTATGTATTTTCTCAGAAAAACTTAAACTACACATGTTTACGCCAAAGCAATCAACTTAAGACATTTGGTGAAGAAAACAGTTAAATTAAGACATATATTATATATGAATTTTCACCAATTTATCATATTCTCATTTTATTTGTAACTCTTAAATTAAATTTATTGATTTAATATAAATAACAACGAAAATCCAAAGATAGTACAAGAAAACAACAATCTATTAAAGTATTACATGTATACTAATTAACTCTATAAATATAGTTGTTTACAATATAAATGTATATTAATTAGGTGTAATAGATTAGTTGCCTAATTTTTAGATTACTAACTCTTGCTTAATATTTATGACTGATTTAGATTGTCTTAATGTGTGTACAACATGTTTGATCAAATTTCTAAAATCTTCTTATTTGAAAAGTATTTTTCAAAAAACAAAATTGATTTGTAGCATTTTACATTTTGTCAACGCTCCTGATAAGAACTTTTGTTGGTATTAAGAAAGTCATTTATATTCTATAAATCAATCCAAAAGTGCTTTTAAACGTCAAATTACAAAAAAAAAACATATATACATTACTATACAATCAATATTATTTATAAAAAAAAAGTAATATTCCAAGCACTAATTGATTTTCATGGTGAATTCGCCCTGGGGTATTACTCCACCATCCAATATAAGATTTTATGATTGTTTTTGGTTGATTTCTTCCTGTTAACACAAATATTGATACCATTACTTTTAAAATTTGTCTTCAAGAGATAATTTCACAACTCAAATTTTGATTATTGTGTAAGTAAGCTTGTTAATTGTTTGTGTTGGTAGAAATAGTGATCTAAGCATGGTATGAAAGTAATCCTAAAAGTGGGTGTCGTGATTAAAAGAATAAAATAGGATTAAGAAATATTTTAGGTAATTGTTTTAATGATTCTGATGAGTTGAAATATCATGTATGTTAACAAATGGACGTGAAGGATGGGAGTAATAGGATGAACGGGTTTGGATGACTCGGGACCAATTATGAGCCATAAATGAACGGTATATGTTGAAAAAGTTTGAGCTATAACCGCATGGATAAGCTCACACTAACCCGTTAATTTGGGATTCAAATTCAAAATTTTCCTTAGAAGGTATCGGGAAGGTAATATTGATTGAATTCAATATTAAATTATATAGATCAATTTAATTGGATTTGTTGGATGTCGTTTAGGTAATTGAAGAGCTAGATTGAGTTAAGTTAAGACGGACTTCCGTCCGTTTTATAAAAAAGATGTATGTTTGAAAAGCCTATAAGAGAATTTAATTGTTAGTATGTGTTCGTTGGAGTGAGCGAACTATACTATCTATAATTTTGTGAAAAATATGTTTTAATCTGTTCAGTCATATGAATCACGTTATGTCTAAATGTTGGATATTTTCTTCTTTTTTTTTGGTGCATTTTAATAATAAAATGTCTTCCACTATTAAAAGTTGGAAATAAAATTTTCTTCCACTATTAAAAGTTGAAAATAATTTTTTCTTCTACTAATAAGTGGGCATTAAAGTTTTTCCACTATTAAAAGTTGGAAATAATTTTTCTTCCATTAATAAGTTAAAATTAAAGTTTCTCCACTAACTATTTGAATTATTTTTCCACTTTATTTTATTATTATTTAAGGATGAATTTTTCTCCTATAAATTGTTTGTCATCCTTACAGTGTGAATAAGTGAGCTTGAATCTCCAGAGTTCATTGAGTAGTATGACGTTGTCGGACTGTTGTATTCTGGACTGCTGGACTGGTAAAGATTTGCTGCAGTGGGCTTGAATCTCCTTAAAGAGAGCGAGATATCAGCGCCTCAGCTTGAAGATATTATTTTCTTCATTTGTATTTTTCAATTGTTATTGTATTTCAGTTGTAATTTTCCCAATAATTTTAAGGAGATTCAATGGTTACAATTGAAAAATCCACGAATGTCAAGGTGAGAGATCTTAACAAGCCATTTCGATTCAACGGTACTCATTTCAAGAGATGGAAGGGTAAATTATTTTTCTACTTAAGTCTTCTCAATGTTTCTTACGTATCAACTGAGAAAAATCCAAACAAAACAGATAACTCTTCCATGAATGATGAAGAACTTATTTCTCTTCAAAAAAAAGTTGAAAAGTACGATGAACATTCATACAAGTGTCGGTATAATTTACTAAATTGTCTATCTGATAATTTTTATGATTATTATGATAGAACTTACTCTAGTACAAAGAAAATTTGAAAAACATTACAGAGTAAATATGATACCGAAAAGGCAGGAGCGAAAAAATATGCTGCTAGTAGATTTTTTCGTTTCTAAATGGATAATAAATCAGTGGTATACCAGGCTCAAAATTTTATAATGATTGTTGGAGAACTCTGGTCCGGAGAAATTAAAATAGAGATAACCTTATTGTTTTTGGCATAATAAATAAACATCCACCTTCTTGGAAGGATTTTCAAAAAATTATGCGTCACAAACAAAAAGAAATCTCTCTTGATACGTTGATTATGTAAATCCGCATGGAAGAAGAAGCAAGGGGCCAATATGCACTTATACAGTCGAAAGAGAGCAATTTACAACCCGTCACAAACAATGTAAGTTTAATTACTTCAGATAATGTTGCTCCTAATTCTCATAAAAATACTTCTATGAAACGCAAGAAGAAAATATTCAAGAAAAATAATGGTAGACCTCCCAAGAAAAATAATGGTGTCAATAACATATCACAATATCAACATGTTCAAGATTCAGGATCATGCTTTGTCTGTGACAAGAGTGGGCATATTGCTCGATTTTACAAGTTTCGAAAACTTGGTCTTGTACCTGGGCAAACGTTACCGAAAAGCCACTGGTGACAGTGCTAACAGACATAAACATGATGGAAAATGTTGATGGATGATGGGCTGATTCTGGTGAAAACCGTCATGTCTGCTATGACAAAGATTGGTTCAAAGTGTATACTCCTTTTGAGGAGCTCAAAACCATCATGCTTGGTGATTCTCACACCACTCAAGTGCTTGGAAAGGGAGATGTAGCCTAATTTATGAAAGGATATTGACTTTAAAAGATGTACTTTTTACTACTTTCATGAAAAAAAAAATTGATGTCTAGTTTTCTTCTTAATAAAGCAGATTTCAAATAAATTATTGAGTCTGATCAATATGTAATATTGAAAAAAAAAATTGTGAAAAAGGGGTATGCATGTGATGTGATGTTCAAGTTGAATGTTGAGATGAATAAAGTTGTTAATTCTGTTTACGTGCTTTCTTCTAGTAATTTTTGGCATGCTCGTTTGTGTCATATTAATAATCATTATGGGGGAATCATGAGTAGTTTAGGATTAATTCCAATGATTACAAAGAATTTTAAAAAATGTGAGGCTTGTAGTTAAGTCAAAATAACTAAAAGACCTCATTTTCAAGTTGAAAGAAAAATCAAATTGTTATAGTTAGTTCGTACTGATATTTGTGAACTTGAAGAAGTTTTAACTCATAGAGAAAATAGATATTTTATCACTTTTATTGATGATTTTTCTAAGTATACATATGTTTTCTTGATGAAAAATAAAAGTGATGCTTTTGAAAATTTTAAAAATTTTCTCAATGAAATTGAGAATCGATTTGGTAGAAAAAGAATTAGAAGTGATAGAGGTCGTGAATATGAATCTAATGAGTTTAATTCTTTTGTTAGAACTGTAAAAAATATTCTTCCTTGATTATTTCATTCCAAATGGGTAATATATATACCTAATAATACAATCCTAATCCTATGTACATAAGGTAATAAATTATCCTAATCCTAGGTACATAAGGTAATGAATTTGACAAAATATACACTTACCATATACAAAATATACACAATTATGACTAATTATATTTTTCCTATTCTATCACACCCCTTCAGTCGAAGCGGGAGGTCGGCGTATGCTGACACTATCTCGAAACTCTTCAAACATAATCAACAAAAGACCTTTCATAAAAATATACGTGATTTGAGAGCGTGACGGGATATGTAAGACACATACCTGCCCACGAGCAACATTTTCGTGAATATCCAGTTCTATATGTTTAGTGCGTTGATGTTGAACTGGATTTCCAGATAGATAAATCGCACTCACATTATCACAATAAACCAATGTTGCCATCGGAGTAGGACAGTGGAGCTCGAAAAGAAGATTGCGAAGCCAACACTATTCAAAAATCACATTGGCAACTCCCTTGTATTCTGCTTCGGTACTAGACTTAGACAAAGTAGTATGCCATTTGGATGACTAAGATACCAAAATTATCACCAAGGAACACACAGTAGCCAGATGTGGATAGTCTAGTATCCGGACAACCACCCCAATCTGCATCAGTGTAAGCAATGAGAGTGGATGTCGAAGATGGATAAAGATGCAAAGTCATGATCAAGGGTACCCTTAATATAGCGCACAATGCGTTTGAGAGCCTGCATGTGATCCTCCATCGGGTTATGCATAAATAAGCAAACTTGGTGCACAACATAAGATACGTCAGGCCTCGTGAATGTAAGATATTGCAGGGCGCCTGCAAAATTGAAGTAATGTGATTGATCAACATATGGTGTACTGGGAGTGGCACTTAACTTAGGTTTAGTATCAATCGGAGTGGCAGACGGCTTGTATGATGACATGCCAGCCCACTCAACAATTTCTTCTGCATACTTCTTCTGAGATAAAAATAAACCACATGCATGACGTGTTACAATTATCCCAAAAATAACTCAAAGGCCCCATATCTTTCATAGCAAACTCGGAGCTGATCAGGGACATAATAGACTTACGAAGAGCATCAGATGAAGTAGTGAATATAATATCATCCACATATAGAAGAAGATAAGCTATATCAGGACCTGTCGGTATATGAAGAGAGAATGACCAGACCTGCTGTTAGAAAACCCAATAGTATAAACATAATCTGCAAACCTCTTATACCAGACCCTAAGAGCTTGTTTGAGCCCATACACAGATTTCTTCAGTAAGCAAACATGATCATGATAAGAGGGGCTTATGTAGCCATGAGTTGGTACATGTATACCATTTCATTGAGTTCTCCATGCAGGAATGCATTCTTTACACCAAGCTGATGTAGAGGTCATGCCTTCGAAAGTGCCAGACTCAGCACCGTGCGGATAATTGTCGGTTTGACCACTGGACTAAAAGTTTCACCACATTCCACACCAACCTGTTGAGTTTTTTCATCACCTACAAGATGGGCTTTATGCCTCTCAAAAGTACCATCAGACTTTTCTTTATGACTAAAAATCCACATAGACCGAATAACATTAACATCAGGAGGACGCGGTACCAAATCCCATGTCCTATTTTTAATAAGAGCATTATATTCATCATCCATAGTCATTTTCTAACTCGGGTCATGAAGTGCAGAAACAAAATTATGAGGTAATGGTGATTTAGTAACATGAGTATGAAGGCCATATTTTGTATTTAGTTTAAAAATCTCGTGTTGACTACGAGTGACTGGCCGTTGGGACGGAATTAGAGTTGGATGGATGGAGGACGTGATATCAGGCGGAGGAGGTGACGGACTGCCCAACAGTGGGTCCGAGCACGCTGGGGCGGTACTGCCCACGGCTGGACCACTTCCCAGTGGACTATCAGGCAGTGGGCTGCCACTGAGTGGCCCAACTTGTCTGGCAACCACTGGGCTTGAGCAATCCAGCCCAGCAGGCTGGGAAGGAGGAAAAACCCATTGGGCCAAAAAAGTTGGGCCAGTTTGGGAGGCCAAATAGTGGACCAAATACTGGGGCATGCTATCAAGAAACTCTTAGGTAGGAGGCATGGAACAATGTATTTTGGTAAAAAGAAAATTTAATTCATCAAACACTACGTGGCGTCTCACAATTATTTTATTGGATTATAGATCATAACATTTGTAATCACGATGGTTAGATGGATATCCCAAAAAAATACACATAGTGGACCGGGGTTGGAGTTTATTAATGGTAGTAGATGAAAACAGAGGATAGCATAAGCACCCAAATACCCGGAGATGAGAATACGATGGGTCCATTAGGTATAAAATTTTGAGTGGGGATTGGTAGGCTAATTGTTTGCTGGGAAGTATGTTGAGGAGATAGTTTGCCATGTCTAATGCATGATGCCAAAATGATGGTGGTAGTTCATGGACAAGTAGGGTTCTAATAATATTATTAATGGTTCGTATTTTTCTTTCCGCTTTTCTATTTTGAGATGAAGTATGTGGACATGATATACGAAATGATAAACCATTAGTTTTGCAAAAATCCCAAAATTACCCATTACAATTTCTCTACCATTATCACATTGAATATTTTTAATATCCCGTTCAAATTGAGTGCGGATGAATGCTCTAAAGGAAAGAAATGTGAAAAAAACTTGTGACTTTTTAGACAAAGGAAATGTTCACAAAAAATTAGAGTAATCATCCAACAACAAAAGATAATATCGATGGCCCGAAGAGCTCAAAATGGGAGTTGTCCAAATATCACTATGAATAATATCAAAAGGCATAACAGTAAGAGACTTAGAAACAACAAAAGACAACTTAACGTATTTTCCAAGAGAACAAGAGTGCCAAACATG
Source organism: Anisodus acutangulus (assembly GCA_029783415.1). Lineage (NCBI taxonomy): Eukaryota > Viridiplantae > Streptophyta > Magnoliopsida > Solanales > Solanaceae > Anisodus > Anisodus acutangulus. Next base: position 4,755,751 of record CM056505.1, on the reverse strand, counting down.
AGAACTACGAGGCCTAGTACACTCAATAAATTTATTTTATTTAAGGGAAGCAAAAACAGATGCTCCCGGATGATCCAAACGTTCATGCCATAAAGAAGGAGCTAAAGCTGCAAAAGTGGATGGTAATTTGGCTTGATATGTGGTTGTGGTGATTGGATAAAGCTCGCCCTGACTATCACATCTCATTAAACGCATCTCCGTCTGAAAATCTTTCACGGAAAACCCAAAATGATCAAATTCAATAGAAATCCAATTATCAGTGGTAAAATTTCTAACTGAAATCAAGTTTTTAATTAATTGAGGTGCGTGAAGGACATTTTTCAAAATTAACAGTGGGTTTGGGGAAGACAAGTTTGTAGTACCATAACCATGAATTGGACTTGAATGACTATTTCCGATAATTATACCATAATTATTGCTCAAATTAAAATAGGACGAGAGATTAACTTGTGAGGACGTCATATGAGACCTTACCCCGGTGTCCATAAACCAGTTTGCATCGGGTGGTGTGAGCCCAAGGGTGTGCATCGCGGTTTTGATGTCTGTCGGAGATGCCACTATCGAAGGACCTACTGCCACTAGTTCGGTAATGGCCCAAGAACTAAAGGTTGCTGCTAGTCGTAGTCTGGCCCAATTGCCAGCGGGAAATGGGCAGGGAGGCACGACCCAGCTACGCCCATGGTGCCGGCCCACTGCCCCATTAGGCTCTCGGCTGTCACTGGGCCAGCTGCTGCTAACCGCAGCTCCTACCGCCATTTTCGCTATTGCCACCACCTCTACCACATTGGTGGCTGCTACCTTTTCCACCGCCACGGGTTTTACCTCAATTATTGTTATTTCGTCCCTTTTGACCACGGTTAGGCGGCCCATTATCAAATTAAGAAAAATTATCGTCAGACGGAGCGGCAACCATGGCGGAATTGGACACGGTGGCCATCTTTTTGGCAAAGCCCGTTTCTTCTAGTATGAGCATAGAACGGGCTTAGTAGAATGGCGGAAGAGGGTTGTTTTGGCGGATGAGCGTACCAACACTAATATATGCGTCAGTAAGACCTGCCACCATCTGTAAAATGAGCCGATTGTTAGTAACCGGCGCGCCGACATTCTTGAGTTGGTCAGACAAAACCTTGAGTCCTTGGCAATATGAGGATGCATTGGAAAAATCTGTCATGTCAGTGGTAGAAAATTATTGCTCAAGTGTGACAGCCCGGGAATTTTTATTATCCTAGAATATGTCACTTAACTGATCCCATCCCTCCTTTGCCGTGGAGTCGGGCTCAAGAATTATATGGAACAAGTCACTGAAAATCGTGGCATAAATCCATTGGAGAGCCGTTGCATCAAGGGTCACCCATAATCCATTTTTATCATCGGTTTTTCGCACCTTCTCCTTGCCATTCTCCGGAGAGATGATGTGATGAATAACTCGGTGTGACCTACAATGAATTTTGAAAAGTTCTGCTCACGTCGCATAATGGACGTTTTCCATCTCAAGAGTGATTGAGATGTGAGACTTAATATTTGAGACCGCTAGGGCCGGGTGAAAATTTGATTTGGAGTTCGACATGACAAACGAAATAAAGAAGAGGAAGGAAAAAGATATATGGTCATCGGTGGAAGAACTCGGCTGACGGTGATCGGCGGCGTAGAGGTGGGAGGCCGATGAGAGAGAAGGAAAAATTTAGGGTTTAGGATTTTCCCTAAATTGATTATTTCATTCCAAAGGGGTAATATATGTACCCAATAATACAATCCTAATCCTATATACATAAGGTAATAAATTTGACTAAATATACACTTATCATATACAAAATATACACAATTATGACTAATTATATTTTTCCTATTCTATCAAGAACATTGGGAATAATTCATCAAACTAATCCACCTTATTCTCCTGCATCTAACAGTGTAGCAGAAAGAAAAAATAGAATTTTGGTTGAGTTTACAAATGTCATTCTTATTGAGTCAAGTGCACCTCTAATTTTTTGGGGTGAAGCTATTTTGACTGCTTGTTATGTGTTGAATTGTGTGCCTCATAAAAAGACCAAATTAACAACGTTTGAGTTGTGAATATGTCACAAACCAAATTTGAGATATTTAAGAGTTCGGGATTGTTTAGCCTATGTGAGGTTAATGGATTCCAAAATTTCTAAGTTGGGTAAAAACGTCACTACTTGTGCTTTTCTTGGTTATGCTTCAAATAGTACCACATATATATTTTTTTAGTCTTGAAGATAATATTGTAATAGAATCAGGTGATGTTATTTTTCATGAAAATAAATTTTTAATTTGATTCTAAAAATAGTGAGGGTCATAGGACTAAAGAAAATATTTTGTCACTACCTAGTTCTTGTACTTCTTTTTTGGAAAATGAAAAAATGATGATTTTGAGTTAAGAAAAAGTAAAAGAGCTAGAGTAGAAAAAGATTTTGGTCATGATTTTTATGTTTTTAATGTTGGAGATGACCCTCTCAATTTATAAGAAGTTTTATCTTCGCATGATGCTATTTTTTTTTAAAAAGGCTGTAAATGATGAGATAGAATCACTAGTTTCTAATAAAACTTGAAAATTAGTTGATTTACCATTGGGTTGTAAAACAATTGGGCACAAATGGGTCCTAAGAAAAAAAGTTAAAATCGGATGGATCAGTTGATAAATAGAAAGCTAGACTAGTTGCTAAGGGTTTTAAGCAATTAGAAGGCCTAGAATTTTTTGATACTTTTTTCCGATAACAAAATTTACATCCATTAAACTTTTAATTGTTATTGCTACAATTTTTGATTTACATATTCATCAAATGGATATAATGTTGAGAAAATTTTAAAAAAATATAACTTTCTTGATTGAAAGCATGTTGTAACTCGTTTTGATTCTAATATTCACTTATTTTCTGTTCAAAGTGAAAATGATGAGATAAATCAAAATAAATATGCTAGCTTAATTGAAAGTTTGAGATATGTGACTAGGGATGGCAACGGATCGGATTTGGACCGAATCTTACTAGATCCAGATTCAGATTCGTTTTTCATACATGAATCCAAATCCGGATCCATCAGATCCACTGGGTCCACAGATCGAATCTGGATCCACATGTAAAAAAAATTATCTTGCTAAGAATTTTTTTTGAACTGACAAACAATTTTTACTTAGTTAACAGTTTACTGTGTTTCAATTTTGAAATGTTCATATGAGATATTTTGTTCGTTGTCTCATTTTGATTGTGAGTTATTAATTGAAAATGTTGGACAATGACAATAATTGTGAAAAATGCTGACTAGTATTTCCACAATGCAGAACTTGCATGTGGTTGGAATCTTCACAAATGAAGTGAATATAATTTTAACTACTTGTCTATGGAGATGTTAGTCATTCACTAATATAACATTGATTTTATTATCGAAGTTACCTCTTTATTTTTTAGTTTTTGAGTTAACACGGGGATAAATTAAACTTATTTTGAGAATTAAACTTGCAAAGATGTGCTTAGCAATATTAAGAAAATACTTATAAAATTACATTCTAGGTTATGAATATATTTAATAAAAAACGGATCCACGGGTCGGATCTGGACCGGATACGGATCTCAAATACAAGATACATATCCAGATCCGATCCGTCAGAAATGGATCCGGGTCCGATCCGAATCCGTCGGGTCTAAATTTTGAAGATCCATATCCTATAAAACGGATCTGGATCCACCAGATCCGGACCGGGTCCAGGATCCACTGCCATATCTATATGTGACTGATTGTACTAGGCTTAATATTGCATATGCAGTTGGAGTACTTAGCAGGTTTAGAAGCGAGTCAGGTAATGAAATTTGCATGTCATAATGATAGTTATGAAATATTTAGTTGGTACAAAATATTATGGCTTGTTTTATAAAAATTATCTTGGTGTACTTGAAGGCTTTTCTAATGCAGATTGGAATACTTTATCTGGTGATTCCTGTTCTACCACTGGCTATAATTTTACTTTGGGAGGTAGTGCTATTTGTTGGAAGTAAAAAAAAAAACTATTATTGCTAACTCTACCATGAAGGCTGAACTAATTGTGTTAGCTTCATCTAGTGAAGAAACAAACTAGTTGAGAGATTTATTATTTCAAATACCTTATTTTGAAAAATCAATTCCTTCTATTTTAATTCATTGTGATAGCACTGCTACAATTGGTAGAGTTCAAAATCGTTATTACAACGGTAAATCTAGACCTATAAGAAGAAAATACAATACTGTGAGATCATATTTGGCAAGTGGTACCATTAACGTTAATTATGTCAAATCTTGTGATAATCTTGCAGATCCACTAACCAAGGCCTTGGCAAGAGAAAAGGACTGGAGCACATCGAGGGGATGGGATTGAAGCCCATAAATCCATGAGTCATATATGAGGCAACCCAATCCGGGGACTAGAGATTGTATAACCAGGTTCAATGGGAAAAACAAATTATATGATAACTGTTGTGAAATCCACTAATATTTTTTATTCCATCCCTATGGTATGAGTGTATTAGTATGTAACGATTTGTGTAGGTTGATTCTATGAACTCTTAATGAAATTATGTAGCTCGTATGAGTGAGATGTTACAGAATTATCCTTGACAGATTTCACCTATATGAGTGTGGAAATAGACCGCTTTCTATGAGAATGGACTTGTTCTCAAAAGCACTCATGAAACTGAGATAACACATGAGCCGTAATATGTTGGCTGTTAAAGCTCATGTCAACACCTTGATTATTATGTGTAAGCAGTGATACTTTATTTTTCTTAAACAGTCATAGTTCAAGTCTGAGACCACTACGGCTCTGAAGTAAAAAATATTATTTTATTAAGTGGAGGCTCAATGCAAAGCACACCTTCATTATGCATAACAGTCTACCTTCAGCTGATATATTCTCTAATTTTAATATTAAAATGAGTGGGATTTGTTTTGGAGCATTTTAATAATAAAATGTCTTCTACTATTAAAAGTTAGAAAGAAAATTTTCTTCCACTATTAAAAGTTGAAAATAATTTTTCTTCCACTAATAAGTGAAAATTAATTTTTTTCACTAACTATTTAAATTATTTCTCCACTTTATTTTATTATTATTCAAGGATGAATTCCTCCCCTATAAATTGATTGTCATCCTTACAATGTGAATAAGTAAAAAATATAGTGTATGCAAAAATTGAGATAAAAGAGAGTTTTATTTAGTTGAAGGAAGGTGTTATTTTGCTGGAGCTTTGGATTCAACATCTTGTCCAGAGTTCGTTGAGTAGTACGACGTTGTCGGGCTGTTATATTCTGAAGGGGACAATCAGAAAGATTACTGTTGGACCGGTAAAGATTTGCTGCAGTGTGCTTGAATTTCCTTAAAAAGAGCGAGATATCTACGCCTCATCTTGAAGATATTATTTTCTTCATTTATATTTTTCAATTGTAATTGTATTTCAGTTGTAATCTCCCCAACACTAAATTTCATGTTATTTGCTAAACTATATGTTTAAACACTAAGGATAGAACTATGTATATATTTATGTTATTATTTAAAAATATTCACTAGATTTTATGTTAAAATTTATATTGTCACACCCCCAAACTGGGGTAGGACTTGGAATTACTCATTAAGTGAATCATGAAGGTATTTATTTCGCTTATTATAATTACAATTAATCGGAGAGCGAAAACATAATAAAACAGAGTAAAGCGTCAAATGTACATATAGATATTTTACCCTTTATTTCAAAATAGTTTTTCTCGTTACTCTATAGTTAGCCAAATGACACAAATTTGTCATTATTTGCTAACGGTCCTCAATATGCCTATTATAAATTATAATATCTTTTTTTATAAACAAAAAGAAAATATAATCTATTAATAATTAAACCGCCACCCTCGCCATTTTAAGTTTTTAACCCCCTTAATTATTTATTTATAACAATATTTCGGCCCACATTTGGTCATCAATGATTAATTCTATCTTTTGTTATATTATTTACTAGGGGGTGATGGCCAGCACGGGCCCAATATTGTGGAAGTTGGAACTGTGATACATCTTTTAGATTCCTACAGTGCAACTACCAAATATAATTGTATCATTGAAATTCTAAGCAACTGCAAATACTAAAGAGTTACTTTAGTATCATAATAAAGTATGGGAAATATCATAAGAACATTAAAAACTGTCAATATACATTATCAGATTTGGGAGAATATTTCTCAACATATACAGGTGATATAAGGTGTAAAATGGCTATCACTAAATACATTTTGCTAGGACTCTTGAATTAAAAATAAATCATAAAAGGGCCAAGTGTCTTGGACTGTATATCTATATCTATATATATATATATATATATATCCTCAGCTGACGCTAATAAAGCCAAAGAGCAAGAAGGAGGTGATGATGTGATTCCTTATGTACCTGTGTCTGTGTCGCTTGACAAGTATACCTATTAACCAGTTGACCTGCTTCAGGTAGGGCATCGGGAACCTGTGGGAGCGCCCCTTGTCTCCCGCTCAAAGTTTGTTGTAAACTATTCAAAAAAGGCATGGCATGATATAGCAAGATAAGTGGGACAATGTAACCTAGTTACTCTAATGCCAAGTTTATTACATGCATTAAAACATCTTCTTGATAACCAATCATCACTGGTGCAATCGATTAGCAGTTGAGCTTAGTAATGGACCTATTTCTGAATAGCCAAATGCTTCATGACTTAGATGCCTCTTGATGAGTGACGTACTTCCTTGTGATGTGCTCCTGTATACGAATCCCTGAGTAAGCTCCAATCAAATCCTTTGTGGTTTTTAAAATTGAAGTTTTGAAAGACCTAAAGATTGGAGAAGACAAAGACAAAGGTCAATAACAAAAGTCTTGAACTCACATTTACCTTAACCTAATGTACCTGGAACATGATCATCGTCATCTTGGCACATCTCGTCGAGAGTCAAGACAGGATCAGACTTCTTAGAACCATTCTTAATTGTTGACCATTCAAACAACTCTTATATACGCGCTATTTCATGCACACTTACAGCCGCAGATCGTCTTCTCCTCCTTTCTTTTGAAGTTCAATGTCGGAAATCGTATTCTTAACTGGGGATCAAAAAACACCAAATTTAATGACTTATTAAGGAAAAGACAGAAATAAGAACATGATATTGGACACGTTGCAACATATGTCGGAAAAGCCTCCTTATTGTACACCAACAACGGATCCTGCAAAAAGGAAGAATCAGACCCCTACAATTCAAGAATTTTGAATCCTCCAAAGGAAAAACTTCCTACAAATTATCTAGAGAGACATGTTCCCTGATCATATCTGATATGGAAGTAGCCAAAACAATCGGTATATTTCAAAATTGAAAGAGATGAAGATGAAAGAGCATGAAAAAGTAAGACAAAGAATGCGGCGATGAAACCTAGAGGAAGAGAGATACGAAGACGACATGATCTATAGTTGGGTGGAAATAAAAATTGATACTTCACTTTCAACTATAGCTGGCTAGTGGGACGGGATGGGACCGGACGGGATTTGGGGAACGGGATTTGGGGGACGGTAGAGTGGGTCGGGATCGGGATAGGCGGGACGAAGGGGGACGGGAAGTGGTCCCATCCCGCCCCATTCCGCTATCAGAGGGGACGGGTTTTGGGGGGACGGGAAGAATGATTTGGGGAATTTTATAAACTTTTTTCTAGACACTTAATTTTAAAAAATATATATTTAAACACTTAAATAATTGAACAAGATAGTGAAAAAACATTCCAAGGCTAATTGTCTCTTATATTATTTAATAGAAATATAATTTTTTTGTAATACAATTTCAAAATTGCAACTTTGTTTCGTAGTTCAAAAGTTGCAAATCACATAGTAAAATTGACATTAACAAAATTACATATGCAACCATACTTTTTCTAATTTTCTGACAATCTTTTGATGATCTTCTGTTGGAATTGGAATTTGTTGGTCAAATTGTTCAACGTCGCTTCCTGCTTCCTCAGATAAGATTTCGTTGTAATTGTAGTCGTCTTCTTCATTGATCTCTGGTTGACCGCACCTTCTACGCTCTGCTCTAATCCAATCTCTATATAAAACTGCAATCTTCAAACTGTCTCCCGCCAATGAGTGTATGTGCTCTCCTATTTGAAACCTTTCAGCACAAAAAACGCTTTCAGAAGTTGTAGATGACACTTGAATATTCAACACATCTCGGGCCATATTTGATAAAGTCAAAAATGTATTTTCATTCTCCCTCCAGTATTTCAGCAAGTCTTCACGTCCATTTTCATTAGCAATTGATTCGAACGGTACAACACCCTGCAAAACATAAACATCAAACTCGCTAATCTGTGAAGCACTTGAACCACTATACATTCTATTTTCCTTGAATACTTGAAGCAGAAACCGCATGTGTTTTCTATAAGATTGAAGTGAAGTAGAAAAAGATGGTACAGAAGCTGGTTGATTATTTGCACTTTGCTCTTGGTAATACATATACATAGTTTTGCATTGTGTTTGTATGCTAGAGATAACATCTTCTTTGGTTGGTTCTTTAGTTGGTTCTGTTGGAAGTGTTTCTAGGCATTCATAAATCGTTTCAATAAGGGCATTACAACCGTCTACTTTAATAGAAGAATTTAATACAACACCAATAAAATAAATAGTGGGAATAGGTTTTTAAATTTTACAAACATTTTTTAATAGCTGGAGCGTAAGTTGGGTTTTTCATATATTCATTAAATAACAAAAATATTAGAGCTATATAAAATAACATAGATGAAATAGTAGGATAATAAATACCAAAAAAAAATCCTTAGTAGCTAGAAAAAATTTCTCTAAGAATACAATAAGTTCCCAAATTTTATCTCAATCATCATCTACAAGCATACCCGAAGGATTTTGATTATGAGTATTAAATACTAAAGTTATAGGTGTTCTATACTCGTTAGCAACAACTAATTGTTCATACAAAGAATTTCACATAGTTGCAACTTCTTCTGAAATTTTCAGATAAGGTAATTCACAATCATGGCATGTTTTTTTAAACTCTTTGCGTCTTTGTATTTTATTACCTTTAAAAATAAAGTTGATAGCAAATTATACTTTATCAATGATGTTTTTAAAAAGTTTTAGGACATCCTTTACAACTAAATTATAAATATGACATGCACATCTAACATGAAAAAATTTGGGAAAAGATGGAGTCCATCGAGTTTTTAAAATGTTTACAGCATAATCATTACAAGAAGCATTATCTAATGTAATAGTCATAATTTTATCAGTAATTTCATAATATTCACTAATTTCATGAATATTTCTTGAAATAAAAATTTCAGTGTGCCTTTCATCAATATATCTATATGCTAATATACGTTTTTGCATAGACCAATTGTGATCTATCCAATGACATGTAACAGTTAAATAATCATTATCATTAATACTATGGCCTATGTCAGAAGTGATAACCACTTTGTCATTAAAATGATACAATGCATAAAGTAAATATTGTTGATCTTCATGTGCAAATTTAAAAACATCTATTCTGATAGTTGATCTAGGAAAACCGCTAAAATCGAGATTATATGTTTCTCGAATGTAATGAATAAAACTAGGAGAGGAGGGAAATGAAAAAGGCAAACCCTCCACAACAATTAATTTTGCTAAATTTTCCCGATCTTTGTGTTTATCATATTTCGGAGCTATAAATTCCCCTGTCATCGGGTTAATTCGACCATGTACAAGGTCGGAGACACTATGTGACCTTGTCCCGACTTAGAAGGCATTTGCACACCCGCTTTTTCAGCCAAGTATTTGTTATACCTTGCTTTGTGATCATTTTCCACATGTCTCATTAAACCTCTTGTCCCACCTTGACCTTTTCCAGTTTTAAATTTATAAACTTCGCGATATATTTTACAAATAACTAGTTGATTAGGAATGTCCTTTCCAAAAAAAATCTCATGCATGTGATTTTAATTTTCGTTGTTTTTGGCATCTTCTCATACTATGAGGAATAGGAGGGATTCAAGTTTCAATTTCAGCATGAGATTCAGTCTGAGCCTGAGATGGAGCTGCACTAGTGAGTGTGTTATCTAAATTATCTTCTAATTGCAGTAGTTGAAGATGTAGAATATAACTCATGATCTAATGATTGCACATTTGCATTAATATCAACATTAAAAAGTTTTGTTTCATCTACCTGAGTGAAATTATCATAATTAGAATTACTAGAAGATGCACTATTACCCATGTTACCCCTACTACTTCTACCAGAAAAAACGTTCATCTCGTTCCATTAAAATTATGCAAATAAAGAATTAAAGTTAAGAAAATTAAGTACGATAATTAAAATTAAATAATAATAATTTAAATAAAATAAGAAACTAGTATACCAAACGCTGACGTAACGTGTAATCGAGGTTGAAAATTGAAACTTTGCTCGATGATCCTCAAGCTAGTAGCCAACTTCACTAGAGAGATGGTAGGAAGATTTGTGAGGAAAATGAGGTATTTATAGTTGAGAAATAGGGTTAATGTGTAAATATACTAACTTAGGGGTTAAAAATAAATATTAAGGGGGTTTATGGGGTGTTGGGGGCCAAAATGGTCGTTCGTAGCCATTGCCAACGGCTATAATTACAAATAGTCATTTGTGCAATGGCTACATTCTAGAAACGGGACGGGACGGGACGGGACGGGACGGGACGGGACGGGCCGGACCCAGGATTGGGATAGTCGGGACCAGCCCTAGTTCCATCCCGATTTCGAACCCAACTAAAGTCAATCCCTATCCCGTAATTTACCCGACAGGATAAGGACGAGACGAGTGGGGATCGGGACGGGCCAGGGCGGGATCGGAACATCCCGACCCACTGGCCAACCCTACTTTCAACTCAAAAAGACAGCATAAGTAAGTACCTAAGAAGTCTAAAATGCCCTTGATTTTATTTTAATTGACCCTTAAGGAAACATGTTGAAACCATCCCTTATATAATATAGATATAGAAATCCAGATAAGAATACATTCGACGTTACTTAAGTGGTTTAAATATGTCCTACCATCATTAGGATTGTCCAGTTCAATCTCAAGTGGCGCTAATAATTAAGGCTCATTTAGTATGAGGGATAAGAGATTATTAGTATCGGGATTAAATTTAAGATGAACTTATCCCATCTTTGGTTGGGATAAAATCACGGTATAACTAATTCTGAAATTAGTTATTATGTGATTATAATATTATTTTTATCCATGTGAGAGAGTGGATAACTAATCCCGAGATAACTTGTTCCTAACCAAACGATCCCTTAATGAGGTGGACACATCAGTGGCAGAGCCATGATTTTTATCAAAGGGGTTCAAATATAAAAAAATAATCATACGAAGAAGCCAAAAAGGGTTCAATATCTCCTATATATACATAAAAATAATTTTAACCATGTATGCATAATATTTTTTTCGTTGAAGGGATTCCGATGAAACCCCTCGGCCCTATGTGACTCCGCCACTGGACACCATGTGATATGCCACACACCAACCCCAACTCATTTTACTCCATCGCGTTCACTTCTTCTTCCACTATTAGCACCCTTTCTTCTCAATCACCACAACCACAAAGAACACTTTCATTTTCCTTTTGAGGTGGAAACCACGTGACAGTGGTAGTCGAGGGGAGGAGGTGTTAGCCGTGGAAAAAGAAGTTGAGGGGATGGAGTAAAATAGATTAGGGTGATGATGTGATATGCGGTTCGCCTCATTAAATGTAAGTATTACGTGAGATTAGGAGTCCATATTAGATAGCCCTAACTAAGTAGGGATATATTTCAACTATTTAGCTAATGTCGAGGATATTTTATACGAATAATATAACATAGGATAAAATTAATCTTTTTTAAAATAATAAAGGAGCAAATTTGACTCTTTTTCCTTACAAGTTTTGAATTTTATTTTTTTTACCTTAAAACTATAATTATTTTGATTGAATCACGATTCTCTTTAATTTAGTTAATAGAATAAAAGAAATAGGAAAATACTGAAAAATTCCACCCGGTTCAACAATAACATATCCAATGAAATCTCAAATATTTCCCTTTACGTGAAAATGAGTTAAACCACAAATGAAACCTTTACAATCTAAATAAAGAAAAATGATTCCAGTGATATCTTATTTGTTATTCCTTCAGTCCCATTTTATACAATATTTTTTAGTTTAAAAAGAATAACATATTTCTATATAAAAAATAAATTAAGCACATACATTTTATGAGATGATTTACGATCATAAAAATATTCTAAACTTATTTTAAATTACAAATTTTAAAACTCTTTTTTTTTAAAAAATTCCGTGCTCTATTTTATAAAATGAAAAGGAGTGAGTAATATTAGATATTTTATATACAAATACAAACACAAAACTAAAGATTTCTTAAAAAACATAGAAATTTACTCTTTCTAAAAAATAATGACACACTTTCCTTTTTAATCTGTCCTAAAAAATGACATATTTCGTTATTTAATAATAATTAACTTTAAATTTTACCTTTTACGTCAAATAAGATGATATATAACCACATAAATATATTTAATTTATTTTAAATTTAAATATTTTCATTTATTTTTTAACGTGTTTGTCCTATAAATTGGAATGGAGAGAGTATAAAAGAATTTGCCCTTTCTTTAGTAAGTAAAGAGAGAAATGAAGAGTGATGTGTAGGAATTTTGTTTCACATCCAGATCTCCCATTACTCCCTGCATTTCCTAAAAAATGCAAGATCTTAAATCTCCACCACCACGCTCCACCACTGACATATTCGGTGACCCGACTGACCCGAATCCACCACAATGGATAAACCCTAATTTATTCCAGTCCCTAAACTTCGATCCCGAATCATACATCTCCGATTTACGCACATTCGTCCCATTAGAAACTCTCCGATCCGAACTCCGGTCGCACTTCACTTCTCTCCAACATGACCTAATCGATCTCATTAATCGCGATTATGCCGATTTCGTTAGCTTAAGTACTAAGCTAACGGACGTTGATTCCGTTATTATCCGTATGCGGGCCCCACTCTTTGAAATCAGGGAAAAAATCGTTGCTTTTCGTAACGCCGTTGATGGATCTCTTGCTGCATTGCAAAACAGGCTTAAACAACGAAACGACGCCGTTGAAGCCAGGGAAGTACTTGAACTATTACTTGATACATTTCATGTTGTTTCTAAAGTTGAGAAATTGATTAAAGAGTTGCCACGTGGACAATCTGATTTAATTAATGATAATGATAATGTTAATGTTGATAATAATGTGAATTATGTTGAGAGTGGATGTAATTTGAGGGAAACACAAAGTATGTTATTGGAAAGAATTGCTAGTGAAATGAATAGGTTAAAATTTTACATTTCGCATGCGAAAAATATGCCGTTTATTGAGAATATGGAGAAGAGGATAACGAATGCGAGCTCTTTATTAGAAACGAGTTTACGACATTGTCTCGTTGATGGACTTGAATATAAGGATGCTAATGCGATTTATAACTGTTTACGTGCGTATGCTGCGATTGATAATACTAAGAACGCGGAGGAAACTTTTAGATTGACGATAGTACGCCCGTTGTTCGGAAAAGTTATTCTGGTTAATCCGTCTGGTGTTGTGGGTGGAGAACTTGAGGGGGATTATGACAAGATCAAGAAGTATATAGAGGATGATTGTAAGTTTTTGTTGGATATATCGTCTATCGAGAATTCGGGTTTACATGTTTCGAGCTTTCTTGCGAATTCTATACTTAAAGAGGTTCACTCTGCTATTCAGAAAGGAAAGCCGGTGGTGTTTTCTCCTGGAAGGCCTGCGTTTTTTCTTAAAAATTACAAAGCGAGTTTGGATTTCTTGGCTCATTTAGAAAGTTACTGTCCCTCGCGATCTGAAGTTGTCAAGTTTCGCTCTGAAGCTGCGTATATTGATTTTATGAAGCAATGGAATGTGGGTGTCTATTTTTCGTTGAGGTTCCAGGAGATAGCTGGGGCTCTTGATTCTGCACTTAGTGTAGCTGGTCTCGTCCCGGTGGGGTCAGACGAGAGGAAGCCTCAAGATTTAATTTTGAAGCAGACTACGTCTCTTTTAGAGTGTTTGAGATCTTGCTGGAGAGATGATGTTCTTGTCCTTTCTTGCTCGGACAAGTTCTTGCGTTTGTCGTTGCAACTTATCGCCAGATTCTCGAACTGGTTATCCGCCGGATTGGCTGCTCGTAAAGCTGGTAATGCGGGCTCGAATACAGGATTTGAATGGGCTATTTCTGCAGCCCCTGACGATTTAGTATACGTAGTTCATGATTTAAACCGTTTGGTGGAGGAAGTATGTGGTGATTATGTTGAACACGTACTCGAGGTGCTCAAGCCGTGCCCTGCTGAAGTTTGTGATTTTGTGAAACAGAGTATTCTACAAGGTGGGAAGTCCCTGAAGGGCCTTTTGCCAATTGTGATGAGTGTGATAATTGAGGCAATAGTTGAGAAATCTGTAGAGGACTTGAGGCAGTTGAAAGGAATAACCGCTACCTACAGGATGACTAACAAGCCTCTTCCAGTCAGGCATTCTCCATATGTCTCTGGGGTATTGCGTCCGTTGAAGGAATTTTTGGAGGGAGAAAAGGCTGCTACATGTCTGACAAATGAGATGAGGAATGAGCTTTTGCACGGTGCTGCGTTGGAAATAACTCGACGTTACAATGATTTAGCTTCAGAACTTGTCAATATGAGTAGAAGAACGGAATCTTCTCTTCAGAAACTACGTTTGGGTGCTCAAAGACGAGCTGGAGCAAGCTCAGATGTCTCGGATCACAATTTGTCTGATACCGACAAGATCTGCATGCAATTGTTTCTTGATATCCAGGAATACGCGCGGAGCCTTAAATTACTTGGGGTGGATGCAGCTAGTATTCCACCTTATCAATCATTATGGAAATGTGTTGCCCCTGCTGAGAGACAAAACACAATAAGCTTCTAGTTTAGACTTGGTTATCTTATATGTCTACTTCGTTTTTGTATCAATATCTCATTTTTTTCATATTGTTTTTCCCCTTCTGTTATATTATCACTTTGATTAAACAACTCTGCAATTGATTTGTGAGATCTCTTTTTTTGTTTGTTTGAAATTGTAAAGGTATTATTAATAAAGGTACCAAGAAGGAAGTACAGGACTCTAGAAAGACCAAAATACACTGAACTACATCAATTATGCAACTTCTTCCTTCCTCCTAACATTTCTAGGAAAATCATAAACTGCTCCATATTATCAATTTTCCAACTCTTACACCAGAAAAGAAGATTGTGCAAACATGTGTTCTGAGATCTCGTGATATGGATACTGATTGTGGTGGATATCTGATTATTATAAGGAAGATTTTCCCAAATTCATACATGCATAGAATGACTGCTATCTTAATTTAGAAATAAAAACACTTTATTTACCCTCTGATCAACAAAGATTAAAGTCTAAATTTTCTCCTTTCAGACAAAATTACACTGCATGGTAACACTAGTGTTTGTGTACGCAGGATAAGATGAATTGCTCAGCTGGACAAAAGCCCCTCATTTTTCTTCCTTTCCCTTCCCTTCCCTTCCCTTCTATTGATATTGATGTTATCTTCTAACTTCTCGTCTGTCTTTTCCGGTGATCAGACCCCTTTAAGTCCAGCAAAGTTTCTCTGCAGTTTTGTGAATGTTGAGGATTTGTCACTTAGATTGATCTCCTAATTCGCGTTATCTATGCTTGCTTGCCATGTGATTCATTGATCCAGATAATTGGTTATGTTATAAAGCTCTTAAATAGTAAAAGTTTGGATTCCCATAAATTATACAACCTTTCTTTTAGTGTAATATTTGAGCTGTCAAGCTGAATGTACGATGTACAGATGAATACCATATAATGTTGTGGTCTGCAGATAACTAAGATTTGGTACATTTACTGTTATGTTAAATAGTAGTAACAATTTTAGTATTCAGTTATTATGTTGAAATAGGAGTAAGTCTTGAATTTTCACGGTGCTACAATGTTACTCACATATTATGGTGAAATAAGTCTTTAATCATGTATGTATCCATACAATTTCCTTTCTCTTTAGAAATGAAACCATATTTTGCGTCTTCAATTGTGTAAGGAAAACATATGGAAACAAAATATTGGACAATCTTTATCTCATAAACTAGTTTTTGGTATTTAGATAGACTCAAGGTTCATTTGCCTAACATAATGTGATCTTGTACCCAAGTTCGGACTCGAGATAGTGATGGATCTTCTGAAGAGTGAAATATGCAGCCGGGTAAATAGTCTCGAACATTATTTATGCAGGACTAGAAACGCTACTAAACAACAACAAAATGACCTTCAAACCAGCTGGTCTTTAATTAAGACTAAAATACTCTCCAACCTAGAAACACAACAGGTGGAAGAATCAGATTAGAGGACCACACTACTTGTATCAGTATACTTCTAGTCTAGTCTCTATATATAAATATAAATATAACACCACCGAGTTTCTTCAACCTTCTCTCTGTTGTGACAGTCATTTCGTTATCAGTTTAGGACCACCTATATGCCAGGCTCCCTCATGTGTGTACTCAGTTCATACACATACATATACTATAAATATATTTATATTTATGTAACTTTTTGTTAATACATATATTTATGCTCCATTTTTTCTTAATCCTCACATGGATTCTGTTGGTTTAGAATTCAGGAAGATATATGAAATTGGAATTGAAGAGCAATTTGTATTGGTAGAGTTTGCATGTCTTGAGGTAAAGTTTGGTTTCGCAAGGTAGAATTTGTCTGTAAACTCTACCTTATAAGGCAGAGTTTGCCTTATGCCTGAAGACAAGACAGAGTTTGCATGTCTTAAGGTAGAGTTTGCATTCCTTAAGATAAAATTTGCATGTCTTAAGGTAGAGTTTGGATTCGCAAGGTAGAATTTGTCTGCAAACTCTACCTTATAAGACAGTTTGCCTTATGCCTGAAGGCAAACTTTTCCTTAAGGTAGAGTTTGGATTCGCAAGGTAGAATTTGTCTACAAACTCTACCTTATGAGGTAGAGTTTGCCTTATGCCTGAAGGTAAATTTTGCCTTAAGGTAGAGTTTGGATTCGCAAGGTAGAATTTGTCTGCAAACTCTACCTTATGAGGCAAAGTTTGCCTTATGTCTGAAGGCAAACTTTGTCTTAAGGTAAAGTTTGCATGCCTTAAGGTAGAGTTTGCATACCTTAAGGTAGAGTTTGGATTCACAATGTAGAATTTGCCTACAAACTCTACCTTATAAGGCAGAGTCCTTATAAGGCAGCGTTTGCCTTATGCCTGAAGGCAAATTTTGCCTTAAGATAGAGTTTGCATGTCTTAAGGTAGAATTTGCAACCTAAAGGTAGAGTTTGCATGCTTTAAGGTAGAGTTTGGATTCGTAAGGTAGAATTTGCCTGCAAACTCTACCTTATAAAGCAGAGTTTGCCTTATGTTTGAAGACAAATTTAAGCTGAAGTTGTTAAATTCTTCCAAAGATAAGAACTTGTGCCCAAGGGAGCATGCTTTCAGTTTCTAAAGAATTCCAATACTTTGTAAATGTATACAAATTATGCCGCACAGGGTGTCATGCCCCGAATCATGGCCTGGGCGAAACACGACACTCGGTGCCTGACTGCATGTGACCGAGCAAACTACATGGCTACTGAATCAACACGGGCATCAAAACAAACTATAGTAATGATTTAAAACATGCAAAACATCATACTGAGTTTATAATCCGAAATACTCATAGCGGAAGGAGTCTGGAAATATCATAAGTCTGAAAATAATAATTATTGACATGTCTGACATACTGAACTAGTCTAGTCTATGAAACCTCTTACATGAGTTTGACTGAAAACTGTCTACCAGGACACATCCTTGTCATACCTTTATCTCAAATTATAATACTGAAATAATAAACTAACACTCTGAATGAGATGGGGCTCACCAAGTAGCTGATACTGATGCAATCCTACTGAGTAGATCTGTCGTCCTGAAACTCGGCACCTGCACCGTGAAGTGCAGGCCCTATGCAAATGGGCGTTAGTACATTTAAATTATATTGTATGTAAAGCAACTGAAAGGAATAATATATATGTGGGTGCTTGGGAAAAGGACAACTCAAATCAATAACCAAATACTATATTGAATCTAAAACTGATATCTGAACAAGAAGTAAATAATAAAAATATTTCATGTACAGAGATAGAGAAGCACATGTTTAACTGAAGTAATAAATAATTATGGTCTTAGGCCCAATATATGTGCACAAATATGTGGCCTCGGGCCCAAGCAATACGTATGCATAAATTGTGGCCTTGGGCCCAAAATATAGGTGCTCAACATGATACTGAAATACTGGACATTAATTCATGAACTGATTATGAGTATTGAAGTCTTGACTAATTTACAAACATGCTGAATATTCTAGACTGAGACTCGTGGATATCAAACACATGTCTTTATTGATTACGCATTGAGTTCACAACAATCAAAGTGAGAATTACGAACAACTATGAATTTATAATCTTGAAGATAGACAATCTAGTCTTCTTATGAACTAGGGCGAAATTCTCAAGTTCTAAAGTAATTCGTAGAAATCTCAATAAATTAGGCGTGGGCATGATTAAAGATGTTCCCACACGTAGATAGAAGCTCTACACACCTTAATCGCTTAGTACTTGTCTTAAAAATCTGAACTTTGGAGTAGAAACACAAAGATTGAACCTTAAGTTGGGTTTGTCTTGAAAACCTAGGTTAAGAATATTGGATTCTACTTAGAATTCATATGTTAGAATCACATAAAATCGCGTGAAAAAGGCTTACCTTGGTGTAGGAGAATGGTAGGAGGAGAAGAACTTCGTGCTAGGGTTTGGGGGAATAAAGAATGAAATAAAAAATCTAAAAATCGGGATTATATATTGCTCAGTCGTTGGGAACTTTTACGGTTCATCAAATAATTACGGTGGGCTTTACAACCCGTAAAACTTTGATGGCCCGTAACTCCTACCATAATCCTTAATAGTGACTTAGATTTTTGGGGTTTGTTTTACGGTGTAATTGACGGTCCGTAAATCATTTTATGGTCCGTATTTTTTGGTATAAAATTGAAGAATGCTATTTTCGTCAACTTTCTATTATAACACTTCGCACTGGGTCTTAAGTCCCTGAATCGTGAAAATTACTTAGTTCAATGGTACGAGGTATTACAATATCTCCCCACTGGGATCATTCGTCCTCGAATGATGGGTCATGATTAAGAATAAGACTGGAACTTAACCGTGACTGACGGAAACATGATGACATTGAACTTGTCATGAACACATTAATACTGAGCTGAATAAATACTAAACTGAATGAATACTAAGCTGAATACTAAACTGAACACTGAACTGAATACTAAACTGAGTTACTGAACTGAATTATTGAACTGAATAGGAGGTGCCAATGGAAAGGTTAGTTACCTTTAACACTTTCTGCTTGCTCCTCAAATAAGTGAGGATATCTGCATTTCATGTCTTAGTCGGCTTCCCATGTAGCCTCCTCAATATTCTAACTTCTCCACAATATTTTCACTAATCCTACTTCCTTAGTTCTCAATTTTTGAATCTGACGATCCAAAATAGCCACTGGGACCTCCTCATAGGTCAAACCATCCTTAATTGTAATGGAGTCGGTAGGGACGACCATCGACGGGTCTCCCACACACTTTCTCAACATGGATACATGAAACACTGGATGAACAACCGCTAAATCTTATGGCAATTCAAGTTCATAAGCCACCTGGCCAACTCTCCGCAAAATCCTGAATGGTCTGATATATCTGGGACTGAGCTTCCCTTTCCTTCCAAACTTCATAACACCTTTCATAGGGGAAACTTTCAGGAATACCCAGTCATCAACTTGGAATTCTAAGTCTCCACGCCTTATATCCGAATAGGACTTTTGGCGAATTTGAGCTGTTTTCAAACGCTCCTGGATCAGCTTGATTTTTTCCATAGTCTGGTCCCAACAACGCTGCTTTACCAACTTTGAACCAACCAATCGGTGATCTACACCTTCACCCATAAAGAGCTTCAAACGGTGCCATCTGGATACTAGCATGATAACTGTTATTATAAGCAAATTCAATGAGAGGCAGATGATCATCCTAATTACCTTTAAAATCAAGACCACATGCCCTCAACATATCCTCAAGAGTTTGAATAGTATGCTCTGCCTGGCCATCTGTCTGAGGATGAAAAGTTATGCTGATATTTACCTTGGTACCCAATCCTTTATGAAATGACCTCCTTAAATGTGTCGTAAACAGATCACCACGGTCTGAAATAATGGACATTGGGTCCCATGAAGCATGACAATTTTCTCGAATATACAACTCAGCATAATCCTCTGTTGAATCTGTGGTCTTGACTGGCAAAAAGTGGGCTGATTTAGTAAGTCGATCCACAATCACCCAAATTGAATCATGCCTCCGGGCTGAGCGAGGTAGACCTATTATGAAGTCCATATTTATCATTTCTCATTTCCAAATAGGAATATCAATGGCCTGAGCCAACCCACCAGGCCTCTAGTGTTCGACTTTCACATGTTGACAATTCAGACACTTGTCTACAAAATCTGCCACATTCATCTTCATGTCGTTCCACCAATAAATCTCCTTAAGATCATGATACATCTCTGTAGAACCTGGGTGGATAGAATACTTGAAATTATGCGCTTATGCCATGATTCATTTTCTGAGTCCGTCTACATCCGAAACACACAATATGCCTTGGTACCTCAAAGGTACTGTCATTTCCCTCTTATTCAAGAGTCATAGTCTTATGCTTATGAATACCCTCTTTCAGCTACAATAAGTAGGGATCACTAAACTGCTTCTCATTCACATCAGCTACTAAGGAGGATTCCGACTTGTTTTGAACAACAACACTGCCATCTTCGGAATCCATGAGTCGAACTCCTAGAATGGCTAGTCGGTGAATCTCTTTCATCATAGTTCTCTTATCTTCTTCAACATGAGCTAAAGTTCCATGGATCACCGACTAAGAGTATCAGCTACCACATTCGCTTTCCCTGGATGGTAGAGAACATCTACATCATAATCCTTTATCCGTTCAAGCCATCTCCTATGTCTAAAATTTAACTCCCGCTGCTTGAAAATGTACTAAAGGCTCTTGTGATCTGTGAAGATGTCAACGTGAACTCCATACAAATAATGACGCTATATTTTGAGTGCAAAAATCACGACTATCAATTCTAAGTCATGAGTCGGATAATTTTTTTCATGAGACTTAAGCTGTCTGGATGCATAAGCTATAACCTTACCATGTTGTATTAAAACACACCCAAGACCAACTCCTGAAGCATCACAATAAACAACGAACCCCTCGCTTCCCTCTAGAAATGTTAGCACTGGAGCAGAGGTCAGTCTCATTTTTAATTCCTCGAAACTACACTCACATGCATCTGACCACTGAAATTTGTCTTTCTTCTGAGTCAATCTGGTCAACGGGTTGAAATGAAAGGAAAACCTTCTACGAAACGCTTGTAATAGCCTACCAGGCCCAAGAAACTTCGAATATCTGAAGCAAAAGTAGGTCTAGACCAATTCTTAGCAACGACTATTTTCTGAAAATCAACCTGGACGCCTTCGCCTGAAATCACATGGCCTAAGAATGTCACTGACTTTAGCCAAAATTCACACTTGGAAAATTTAGCATAAAGCTTGTGGTCCTGAAGTGTCCGCAACACTATTCTGAGATATTCTGCATGATCAATCTCACTACAAAAATAAACTAGAATATCATCAATGAAGACAATGACGAAAATGTCAAGATAAGGCTCGAAGACCCTGTTCATAAGATCCATGAAAGCAACTAGTGTGTTGGTCAATTCGAATGACATGATACAAAATTCGAAATGACTATAGCGAGTTCTGCAGGCGATTTTCGGGATATTAACTTCCTTAACCTTAAGCTGATGATATCATGATATGAGGTTAATTTTGAAATAACACTGAGCACCCTGAATTTAGTCAAATAAATCATTGATTCTGGAAATAGTGTACTTATTCTTAATGATGACTTTGTTCAACTGCCGATAGTCAATGCACATACGCAATGACCCGTATTTCTTTCGAACAAACAAGACCGGTGCACCCCAGGCGAGACACATGGTGTAATAAATCCATTATCAAGGAGATATTTCAATTGGGATTTTAGTTCTCTTAACTCTACTGGAGCCATTCTGTATGGCGAAATAGATATTGGCTTAGTGCCAGAAAGTAGTTCAATTCTGAATTCAATCTCCCTATCGGTAGGAACTTCAGGAAGATCTTCTGGAAAGATATCCAGAAACTCATTCACAACTGGTACTGACTGAAGAGTTGGGGTCTGAGTATCTGCATCCCTAACCCGAACTAGATGATAAATATACCCATTGGATATCATCTTTCTGTCTTTAAGATAGGAAATAAACCTACCCACTGGTGCTACTACATCACCCTTCCATTCTATGACTGATTCACGGGGAAACTCGAATTTGACGATTTTGGTTCTACAACCTACTGTGGAATAACATAAAGACAATAAATCCATGCCCATGATTATATCGAGGTCTATAATTTCTAACTCTACCAGTCCGCTATTGTAATACGGTTATAGACTTTAACTGGACAACCCCCACAAATTCGCCTAGGTATAACTGACTCACCAACTGGAGTGGATACCTCAAAGGGTTCATGCAACTTTTCTGATTCTATCCCAAATTTCTTAGCAACAAAATGGGTTATATATGACAGAGTGGATCCAAGACCCATAAGAGCATAAACGTCAAAAGTGAAGACCGTTAAAATACATGTGACAACATTTGTATGAGCCTCTGTATCTTGACGGTCGGTTAAAGCATATAGGCGATTTGAACCTCCTCATGTGTTACCAGACTTAGCTGCACTACGCCCTTACTAGGCTTAAAATTTGCGATTGACTGTTGAATTAGTGGACTGAGCTACGTTATCACCAGTACCTTGCCTCGCCAATGGGCAATCCCTCAAGAAATGACCCTGCTGACCATACCCAAAGCAACCATCCATGCCTGAACGACACACCCCTGAGTGCCTCTTACCACAAGTGTTTCAAGTAGGGTGTTGGAAACCCCTGTGGCCCACGCTGACCTGTGACTGTGAGCCTGCTTCTATGAAGTTCTGACTCTTATTATCATTCCTGAACTTTGGGGCTGGGGCACTGGCTGAAGATGGAGCAGGTCCTGATGACCTATTTTTGAAGAACTGTCTGCCTCCACCTGCCCCATGACTGAAGTGACATGATAACTTAGCTCTTTTGTTAAACTCAATGTCCTTCTCTTTCTGCAGGGCTTCCTCTTCCTTCAAACTATTCTCATTACCATGTACGAAGACAACCATCTTTGTAATAGTCATATCCACGTTCTGAGATGTAATATTAGTTGCATTGTACAAATGGGGATCAAGACCATACATAAAATGCCTAACTTTGGCCCTCATGTCTGAAACCATATGTGGAGCATATTTTTCCAAGGATACAAATTGAAGATAGTACTCCAACACATTATTGTCGTTCTGCTTAAGCTTTTCGAATTCTACGTCCTTTGCCTCCCTAACCTCAACTGACAGAAATTGCTCAATAAATGCATTAACAAATTCATCCCAAGTTGTTGAAGGTGCATCTTCCCCGCGGGACTACTCTCATGACTCATACCTAATATTGGCAACATCCTGCAACTGATAATCTCCCAACTTTGCTGCCTCTACCTCAGTAACATGCATAACCCGAAAGATTTTCTACAGCCCATCAATAAAATTCTATGGATCATCTGTCTTGCTTGACCCTGTGAACACCGGAGGGTCTATACGAAGAAACTCACGAGTCCTGGAACTAGATGACTCCCCATTAGTCCTTGTACTTGGAGTCGTTCCCTGACATTGTGCCTGAGCAGCCACAATTTGTGTGAGCAGCTGAATAACTCCCCTAACATCTGAGTCGGTAGAACTGGCGACGAAACTTGGATCTCCGCAAGCCCTATGGTATCGGGTGGGGGTGCGGTACCTGAATTGGCTCCTTGAGCCTGAGCATCATCCTCGCGAGCACCACTAGCAGCAACTCTCTTGCTGGTAGTTGATTTCCTTTTAGCCTTCATTTTCTGAAATACGCACGAGTTAGAAGGATGTCCTGAAAGTATAACTCTAAAAGTGACTCCACTGGACACAATCCTAAATGTCTTGGTGGTCAACTGTTTACATGTGTGGGGCCCTCACACATAAAAGTGACTCAACTGGACATAATTTTATAAATTTTCTAAGACATTTAAACCTAGTGCTCTGATACCAAGTTTTGTCACATCCCGAACCATGACCTAGGCGAAACACGACACTTGATACCTGGTTACATGTGACCGAGTGAACCACATGACTGCTGAATCAACACAGGCATCAAAACAAACTATAGTAATGATTTAAAACATGCAAAACATCATACTGAGTTTATAATCTGAAATACTCGTAGCAAAAGGAGTCTGGAAATATCATAAGTCTGAAAATAGTAATTACTGACATGTCTGACATACTGAACTAGTCTAGTCTATGAGATCTCTAATATGAGTCTAACTGAAAACTGTCTACCAGGACATGGCCTTGTCATACCTCTATCTCAAACTATAATACTGAAATAATAAACTGACACCCCGAATGAGATGGGGCACCAAGCAGTTGATACTGAAGCAATCCTACTTAGCAGATCTGTCGTCCTGAAACTAGACACTTGCACTGAAAGAAATAATCTAGTTATGGGTTCTCGGAAAAAGGACAACTCAAATCAATAAGCAAATACTATACTAAATCTGAAACTGATAACTGAACAAGAAGCCAATAATAAGAATAATTCATGTACTGAGATGGAGAATCACATGTTTAACTGAAGTAATAAATAACCATGGTCTTAGGCCCAATATATGTGCACAAATCTGTGGCCTCGAGCCCAAGAAATACTTATGCATAATACACACACACACACACACACATATGTGTGGCCTTGAGCCCAAAATACAGGTGCTAAACGTGATATTGAAATACTGAAATACTGGACATGAATTCATGAACTAATTATGAGTATTGAAGCCTTGACTAATTTACAGACATGCTGAATATTCTAGACTGAGACTCGTGAATATCAAACACAAGTCTTTATTGATTACGCACTAAGTTCACAACAATCAAAGTGAGAATTACAAACAACTATGAATTTATAATCTTGAAGATATACATTCTATTTTTTTTATGAACTAGGGAAAAATTCTCAAATTCTAAAGTAATTCATAGAAATCTCGATAAACGAGGCGTGGGGATGATTAAAGTTGTTACCACAAGTAGATAGAAGCTCTACATGCCTTAATCGCTCCAATACTTGTCTTAGAAATCTAAACTTTGGAGTAGAAACCCAAAACTAAACCTTGAAGCTTAAGTTGGGTTGTCCTGAAAACCCAAGATTAAGAACATTGGATTCTACTTAAATTCATTAGGATTACGTTAGAATCACATAGAATCGCATGAAAAAAAGCTTACCTTGGTGTAGGAGAATGGTAGGAGGAGAAGAACTTCGTGCTAGGACTTGGGAGAATGAAGAATGAAATAAAAAGACTGAAAATCGGGATTATATACTACTCAATCGTCGGAGACTTTTACGGTCCGTCAAATAATTACAGTAGGCTTTACGACCCGTAAAACTTTGACGGATCGTAACTCCTACCATAATCCTTAACAGTGACTTGAATTTCTGGAGTCTATTTTACGGTGCAATTGACGGTCCATAAAATATTTTATGGTTCGTGTTTCTAAGCGTAAAACTAAAACACTTCCCACTGGGTCTTAAGTCCCTGACTCATAAAAATTACTTAGTCCAATGATACGAGGTGTTACACAAGGAATAACAAAAATTCTTTGTGGCATATCATCAAGCACCATACCATATGCACTAAATAAAAATTTAGAAAAAATACGAATTCACAAAGAATCTAAATTGCTGAAATTAATACAACAAAAGAAAGGGGGTAGATGGATTTTATATATTGTGAGAACACAATAAACACTCCTATCATTAACATGACAAATTGAAAAAATACATATTTTCTTTAGTCCAATCCAAATACTGAAACTCGTTTATGAGATAGAATATATTAATAATAGCTTTAGAAATTGTTATTTCCTAGTAAAAGGACAATATAAAATAAGTTGCCTAAAAGGAAATCGGAAACCAATAATATCGGCACCGGAAAAATCAGAATCTTCTCAATTGACGGTGGTGGGTCCACTAATGGCATCCTCGCCGCAAAAGCTTTGGCCCATTTGGAAGTAACCTTTGCCCGGAAACCGGAAAGAATAATACTCACATTGCCGATTTCTTCGATGTTGTCGCCGGCTCCGACGCCGGTGGGATCCCCGTAGGCCGTAACTGAAATCCTTGAATGATATCCAATGATTCATAATCCAAAAGTAAACTGAGTTAGTTCATACCAAAAACTCCTCATCTCAGAAAACAACAACTTCCAAGCCTCTAATACATTTTTATTACGATAATCACTGTTTGTCTTAGCCATGACGAAGTATGAAAAATAAAAAAAAACATTGAATTTTAGATAAACTTGGCCTCAAAAGAGATGATAAGGTATATATTAACCCCGGTTTGGATGGTGGTTTCCGTGGTTCATTATTGTATTGTTTTTTATTAAATTATATTTATTTTTATTGTTCATAAAATTATATTGTATGATATTATAATTTCATGGTTAAATCACCATGAAAAAATTTAATTTTTATAACATTGAATTTGATGATTTTTACGTGATTATGTATTTTATTTTTTTATTATATCCCAATCCGTCCATCCACCTCTTTCACATCCAAATCCACCAACCCCCTCCTGCCACCAACCCCCTCCTGCCACCAACCTCACCACTCACCCCCTCCAGCCCGCCCACCCCACCCATCACACCTAAACCCACCAACCCCCACCATCTACCACCCATCCCCATACTACCACTCACCACCCCACCAACCCCTAGCCTCCCCCACCCCGCCCCACCACGACCCATGACCCATCACCACCATCCATCCACAACCCACCTCATCAATCACCCACCACCACCCATAACCCCTCATCACCACCCACCCCATATCACTCACCCCTTTCACCATCACCACCTGCTTTTTAAAAGTTCTCATTTTATTCTTTATCTTAATTTTATTAATATATAAAAATTAATTTATAATTAAGGATTAAAAAAATATTCATTTAATGAAAGAGGGGTAATCGAAGCACAAAAATTAAAACAATCAGATGTGACTTGCAAAAATTAAAGACCAGTCCAAAATAAGGGAATTTGTGCCAATGACCAGCTAAAAATTTCATGGGCTTCTTTCGTCTAAATCGTTTCACGTCTTTGATTTTTTTTTATAATATTAGCTATTAGATATTATATTGTTTCTGTTAAATATACATATAATATACAATATATCATATGTATATTTTGGATTGTGTATAGTAGTTTAGGTAGTATTTGAGTGTAATTAATATTATATACTTACTATAATTGTATAGCTAGTGTCCAAGTAGAATAAGGTTTTAGGAGTAGAATAGTAATATGATTCTCCTATTATGGAAATATGTAAATTGTATATATACTCTTTCAATTAATGAAAATAATCAATTGATTATTTCTTTTATGGTATCAAGAGTCTAGGTTAATATTTTCCCCCACTTTCTCCTAATTTTTTCTGTCCAACCACCGATTCCGAGCTCCTTTCCTCGGTTTCCGTGCCCAAAAATTATTTTTCTCTTCCCCAATTTCTACTTCACGTCTTGCGTTGCTATTATGGCTAAAACATGTTTCACTCTGCCCTTACTGTTTCTAATATCAAGAATCACATCCCTATCATTCTTGAAATAGAAAACGTCCATTACGCGACGTGGGCCGAACTGTTCAAAATACATGCACACTCGCATCAAGTTCTCCAATATATTATCCCCGCAGCACCTACGGATACGGAGGTGCCCAAACTAGAGGATGATCCTAAGTTATGGACGATCATTGATGCTACTGTTCTTTAGTGGATTTACTCCACTATTTCTAGCGACCTCTTGCAAGTGATTATCAAACCTGACGCTACGGCGATGGAAGCATGGAATAGAGTACGTGATATATTTCAAGATAATCAGAATTCTCGTGTTGTTACCCTTGAGCAGGATTTTTCTCACGTCCATATGGAAAATTTCTCAAACGTTTCAGCATATTGCAAAATGTTAAAGGAATTGGCAGACCAACTCTGCAACGTTGGCGCGCCTGTTTCAAATGATAGTTTGGTCATACAAATGGTTGCAGGCCTTTCAGAGGCATATAGTGGTGTTGGCACGCTTCTTCGTCAGAGCAGCCTTCTTCCGTAATTTTATCACGCTAGCTCTATGCTTACCCTCGAAGAAGCCGACTTGGCCAAAAAGGCAGCTACCGGTGCTAGTCCAGTAGTCATGATGACGTCATCTACAAATTCTCCAGGTGGTGTTGATAATTTCGGCCAAAACCGTACTCATGGTGGCGGCAAAAATAGTCGGAAAAATAATGCCAAAAATCGTTGGGGCAACCACGATAGTTCCAGAGATGGTCACGGTGGCATAGGGTCTCAAAATAACGGCAGTGGGCCACAACCCAACTGGTCCCACCCTTGGGCCCCCTGGCCGTGGGAGTGGGCTAGTGGGCAGTGGCCCAACAGTCCCTACGGCCCAACAGTTTCGATGTTTCGCCACTGGACTGCCCAACAGCGTTTCTCCAGGCCCAATCCAGTTTGGCCATGTGGTTCTCGCCCCAGTTCTGGGCTGGGACATCAACCCGGTGTACTTGGGACCCAGCCCCCTCAGCCCATCATGCAGTGGGCCCACTCCTACCGACATTGAAGCCGCGATGCACACGCTTGGAATAAATCCTTCGGACCCAAATTGGTACATGGACACCGGCGCCACTACTCACATGACGTCCGACTCAGGTACTCTCTCGTCTTATTCCAATTTGAGCAACCATCGTGGTATAATTGTTGGTAATGGTAATTCAATTCCAATTCGCGATTATGGTCATAAAACGTTGTCTCCCCCCCCCCCCCATCCACCCCTTATTTTGAAAAATACCTTTCACGCTCCAAAATTGATTAAAAATTTGGTATATGTCTGAAAATTCACCACTGATAATTCCGTGTCCATAGAATTTGATCCATTTGGTTTTTCTGTGAAGGATTTCAAGATGGGGAGTCCTCTCATGAGGTGTGATAGTAGCGGAGATCTTTATCTTATCACACTAAGTTTCGATTTCTCGAGTCACGCATTTCGATCCACTTTTGTCGCTCTGGCTCCTTCCTTATGGCATGCTCATCTAGGTCATCCGGGATCGTCTATTTTGTCTTCCTTAGATAAAATTAATTTTATTATTTGTAAGGGTGCGAGTCGTACTCCGAATTGTCAATCTTGTTCTTTAGAAAAAATAGTGAAGTTGCCATTTGTAGAGTCTACTTCTCATACTTTAATGTCATTTGATATTATTCATAGTGATTTATGGACGTCTCTTGTTCTTAGTTCTTTGGGTCATCGGTATTATATTCTCTTTTTGGATGATTATTCTAAGTTTTTATGGACTTTTCCGATAGCGAAAAAATCTCAAGTTTTTTCCATCTTCATAAAATTTAGAGCATTCATTAGAACTCAGTTCGAACGGGACATAAAAATATTCAATGTGATAATGGCAAAGAATATGACAATGGGGTGTTTCGGGAATTTTGTGCTAATAATGGGATCAATTTTCATTTTTCATGCCCTCACACATCTTCACAAAATGGAAAAGCCGAACGCAAAATTCGTACCATTAATAACATTGTCCGAACTTTATTGATTCATGCTTCTGTACCCCATTCGTTTTGGCATCATGCTCTACAAATGACTACATATCTTCTTAACATTCTTCCTTCCAAAGGTTTGACATATTCTTCCCTTCTTCAAATTTTATATAATAAGACTTCTTCGTATTCACATCTTCGGGTCTTTGGTTGCTTATGTTATCCGTTATTTCCGTTCACCACATTTAACAAACTTCAGGCATGGTCTACTCCGTGTGTGTTTTTGAGTTTTTCGTCTAATCATCGTCGTTACAAATGCTTTGATTTATCCTCTAATAAAATCATCATTAGTCGCCATGTCATTTTTGATGAATCTCAATTTTCGTTTGCTAAGGTGAGTAATCCCGTGCCTAGTTCGTTAATTTTTTGGATGATGGTATATCCCCGTATATTATTCACCATTTTAGGACATATCCCGTACCCAAAATCCTCCAGCGGGCCCACTGCCCGCTGGTCCCACTGGTCTGTCGCATACCACTATACCCAGTATCGTCACTAGGCCAGTTTCAACAATTGGGCCACCCACCAATACTAGAATCGGTCCAGCCTCGCTTCGCTATCGTGTGTTGGGCCAAGAGCCCATCGCCTGCCTGTTGGCATGTCCGTCCCGATTTCAAAAAATTCCCAAAATACGCCCAATTCTTCCCCGAGTCATAGACCGATCACTCGTAGTCAACGGGGTGTTTTTAAACCAAAAAGACATTTTAATTTAAATTCTAATGTTCTTAAATCACCCTTACCCCGTAATCATGTGTCTGCGTTAAATGACCCGAATTGGAAAATTGCTATGACCGATGAATATAATGTTCTTATTGATAATAAGACATGGGAGTTGGTGCCCCGTCCATCTGGTGTTACTATTATTCGGTCTATGTGGATTTTTGCTCATAAGGAAAATTCAGACGGTTCGTTTGCAAGATATAAGGCTCGGCTTGTGGGTGATGGTAAGACTCAGCAGGTTGGTGTGGATTGTGGTGAGACATTTAGTCAGGTGGTCAAACCGGCTACCATTCGCACTGTGCTCAGCTTGGCTATTTCGAAAGCATAGCCCATTCATCAGTTAGATGTGAAGAATACTTTCTTACACGGTGATCTTAAGGAAACAATCCATATTCATCAGCCCTTGGGGTTTAGGGATCCCAAATATCCTCATCATATTTGTTTGTTGAAAAAGTCATTATATGGTCTTAAGCAATCTCCATGGGCATGGTATAAGAGGTTTGCCGACTATGTTTCGACTATTGAGTTCACTCACAGCAGGTCGTATAATTCCTTGTTCATATATCACCGCAGTTCTTCTTTGGCTTACATACTATTATATGTGGATGATATTATCTTGACTGCCTCTTCCGATGCATTACGCCAGTCTATCATGACAATGCTCAATTCTGAGTTTGCTATGAAAGACTTGGAGCCCTTGAGTTATTTTTTGGGGATTGCTGTCACTCGTCATGCAGGTGGGTTGTTCTTATCCCAGAGGAAGTATGCAACTAAGATCATTGAAAGGCTGGGATGCCATCCTGTAAGTCCACTTCCACTCTAGTTGATACTAAGCCCAAGCTTGGTGCTGCGGTCGGCGCACCATATGAGGATCCGACCCGCTATCGCAGTCTTGTTGGGGCCCTTCAGTATCTTACATTCACAAGATCAGATATTATGTATGACGTACATGAGGTGTGTTTGTTTATGCATGATCCCAGAGTTGAGCATATGAATGCGCTCAAACGCATCATTCAGTATATTCAGGGTACACTTGACTATGGCTTGCATTTATATCCTTCATCAACGTCAACACTTGTCTCGTATACAGATGCTAATTGGGGTGGCTGTCCGGACACCAGACAATCTACGTCTGGCTATTGTATGTTTCTTGGTAATAACTTAGTCTCATGGTCTGCGAAGCGTCAATCGACTTTATCCCGTTTCAGTGCAGAGGCCGAGTATCGAGGGGTAGCTAATGTGGTCTCTGAATCATGTTGGTTACGTAATTTGTTGTTATAGCTTCATTGTCCTATTCAGAAAGCGACATTGGTTTATTGTGATAATGTTAGTGTCATCTACCTTTTTGGTAATCCGGTTCAACACCAACACACTAAACATATCGAGATGGACATTCACTTTGTTCGCGAAAAGGTTGATCGTGGTCAAGTACGCGTCTGTCATGTCCTTTCCAGGTATCAAATTGCAGACATCTTTACAAAGGGTCTTCCCTCGGTCCTTTTTGAAGATTTTAGGGACAGTCTCAGCGTTCGAAGACCGCCCGCTATGACTGCGGAGGTGTGTTAAATATACATATGATATACAATATATCATATGTATATTTCGGATTGTGTATATTAGTTTAGGTAGTATTTGAGTGTAATTAGTATTGTATACTTACCATAATTGTATTACCATAATTGTATAGTTGGTGTCCAAGTAGAATAGGGTTTTAGGAGTAGAATATGAATAAAATTCTTCTATTATGAAAATATGTAAATTGTATATATACTCTTTCAATTAATGAAAATAATAAAGGGATTCTTTCTTTCAGTTTCTTTATTTATTATTTTCAAGATTTAGCTTAAATGGAGGCAATGATTTAGCATGATTATCTTAGTTTTATGTCAAATTTCATCTAGCTAGATTATGTTAGTTTTATGTTAAATCTCTCTAGAGATCATTAGTTTTACACGTACTAGATCTAAAAACAAAACACAGATCTTTACGGGGTCATTTTCCTTTAGTTAAATTGCAAAAGATTTATGTGGAACTATTTCTTTATTATTCAATGAATCTTTTCCATTTTAATTCGATCTAAGATAAAAAGAACACTCAATAAAGTTTACATTGGGTTTTGGAATCACTAATCTACATATAACATCAAATAAAATGATCGATTTTAAGTTGATTTCAATAATCACTTACTAAGATCAGTAAACGTTTTATAATCAAAACAAAAAGACAAAGTAGTACATCAGCTAATATTCCAAAAGCCGTGTGTTTTTTCTATGCCTCTGAATAATGGGCAAATGACAGAAAGCTCATCACCAGAGCAAACCAAGGCACAATTAGCTGCGAGGAGAAATTATAATGCACATCAACTAAAACTTAGCATAATAAGTTAAAGATCAAAAGAAGGGGAACCATGAAGTAACACTAAATATTGCCTCTAAAAATTGCCTCTGTGTGATCTTTAGGTCACGAGTTCGGGCCACAGAATCAGCCACTAATGTTTGCTCAAGGTCGGCTGCCTACATTACAATTTATACCCCCTTATGCGCGGCCCCTTCAGGACTCCGCGTGAATGCTTCGTGCACCGAGCGACCCTTTTTCTATAATAAGTTAAGATCAAAAGCATTCCCCTTTTCCCTCCGTCAGTCTTCCCGATCTACCAGATTAATTGTACAACTTTCCAGCCCATTTTCGGACGAGACAAAATCTAAACAGAAACAATCGTAGCACCACGAGCAGCATTAAGTTGCATTTTATCACAGGTGTTTGGCAAGGGTTTGATTCTAGCAGTAATTAGCTGCTTGAAGTCATAGCAGCCGAGTCATGTTGAACATGGACTTTGCCATGTTGATAAGTCAGAAAGAAGATCTCGAAGCTGATCAATCAGAAGCTTGAGATGCTTGTTCTTGTCTACAAGCTCCTGCAATTTAAAAGAACAAGAAAATATGCTTAATATCTCTATCACATTAACAACTTGATTTTTTCACTACCGCAACATAATAAAAGGATTACATGCATGCACTCAAAGTAAATACTCTCCACCTTCAACCGAAGACTTTTCAGTTTTCACCGCCACTAGGGGGAGACATAAAACATGATATGACTAATTTCAATATAATAGGAATCTAATTAATTAATTACTCCCTCCGTCCCAAACCCAATTTATGCAACGATGTTCGAATTTCAAGTCAAACGAATTCTTTGACCGTAATTTTTTCACGTCTTTTTGTTTACCCCAAAAAGATACAATTGAATTTGTTTAATGGTCTAAAGGTTACATGAATTCATTTGTTATAGAAAAGCGTAAAGTACTAACAATTAACAATGAAATCAAGTAAATGTAAAGCAAGAATATAATAAAATAAGTCTGGGCCGATAACTCCGGTTGAACACTCGGCCTTTAAGAACACTTTGAATCTGGAACAAAAGAATATAAAGAATAAAGTATGTTGTATTGCTATATGATTTCTGATGTTTTACAATAGAATGATAACCTCTACTTATACTAGAGCTAGGGATGAATGATCCACAATTCATGCCCCCTTAATTACCAATATTAATGCTACAATAAAAGGTGATAAAGGATAATAAAGACCGGAGGAATCTTTGGGTCTTCTGTAACGTTTTTGTAATGGTCACGTGTTGAATTGCTTCTTATCCGACCATTGGTTCGTATCCGGTGTCATCATGGTTGTCACCACTGACTGACCATCCTTTTCCTAGTTCACTCAACTCTTGAGACCGATGTTTACCGTATACAGATAGTTCCCCACCTTCTGATTACTCACTGAGATGTGATCGGGAAGTGGAAGATTTTCTCCTTCTTGCCGGAAAGTCATGTAATCACCCTCGCAACTACCTCGTTAAAAATCTTGACGAAAAAACCCATTTGGGACAAAAACCGGATGAAGGAAAAAAAGAGTGCGGGACTTGGGGATTCAGATGACAACTACGCCACTGGTTTTCCTACCGTCCGGTTGGTGCTGAAAAAAGTACCACCACCACAAAAAGCTTGATCTCAAGTGTTCACCCAGAACTTTTAATCTTTGAGTTTTGACTTTTGAATTTTTAGTTGTACCCGAAACTTTTCTTTGAATTTTGACACTTGGCTTTTTAGTTGTATCCGGAATCTTTGACTTTTGACTTGGATTTTTAGTTGAACCCGAAATTTTTATAACCTCAGCCTTGTAGACTGGGAATGTAATGACCAGAAATTTTCTACTTCTGGTTTAGGTAAAGTTCAAGAATTTAACGCATACGGTTAACTTTATGACTAGGAAACAAAGCATCCACCTTTTTAGCCATTTAACTGAACGACTTTATAAGAGAGAGCCTTTTATGTTTACAGTGCTTATGAAGAGGACGTCTCTTGTTCATTTAGGCACAATTGTTCGGATTCATAATCCTTATTTGCTTTTAAGTGTGAGCAAAATTAAGAATAATTTTGTTCATTCGGACATATATGAGAATGTTTAGAAGGTGCAAATTTAGCTTCATTTCATTCCTCGAACATACACAAGTGTTTACAACTTTGCATATACGACATTTTAGAGGAAATTAACAAAAATACATTGCAAGAGAATTGCGTCCGGGCCGACATCTATTGGGTCTAGCCGGTTCCTGGTCTGATTCCTTCTTATTTTTTCAAGACTAATCTGACAATCCTCGGTCCTTTTCTTTACTCCAGTGCCAGTTCGGGCTATCTCCGGTATCTTATTCGAACATGATACCCTTGGTCAAAGTGCTTTTCTTGTCACTGTTCCGGAGCCATCTTCAGATGTTTCCAGTACTTATTGTTGCGATTTCAGCCGCTTTGATATGACAGCCCCCAGTGCAACGACCGTTCCTTTACACCATTAGAGTAGTATTCTTGGTGCTAGAGTGCGAGGACTACTAAAACTTTTCATAGACATCATTGTTCTTCATGTAAATCGTTTTCCGGCAACATGCTCCACAAACGCTCCTGCCTCCTATCAATCCGTCATCCTGACGGGTATGGTTCAAACCGGTCCGATCAAATTTCTATTGACCTTGATTTCGGGCCGTAGAAGATGCCAATATATCTACCTGATCATCTATACGCGAATCTTTAACTCATACCTATTATGAACATCCGCCCAAGTTGTCGCGGGAAACCCCAACAAGCTTTCCTTTAATTTTAAGGAAACACTCGAGCCATTTGGGTTCAAACCCTTAGTGAAAGCCTCTACTGCCTCTTCATCCGGTACTGTGGGCAACAACACGCGCTCCTATTGAAATCTTATCACGAACTCCCACAGCAATTCCGTGTCCTCCTGGGATATTTTGAAGATATGCGCTTTCCTTGTCGACACCTTTTTTGCCCCGGCATGCGCCTTGATAAAAGCATCTGCTGGCATTTCAAAAGAGTTAATAGAATGCTTAGGGAGTAAAGAATACCATATCACTGCCCCTTTGGACAATGTTTCCCCAAACTTTTTTAATAAAACCGATTCAATTTCATCCGGCTACCTATCGTTGCCCTTCACAGCGCAAATGTATGACGCCACATGCTCCTGAGGGTCTGTGGTTCCATCATACTCGGGCAAATCTGGCATCTTGAACCTCTTAAGGATCAACTTTGGTGTCACACTCGGTAGAAATGGAAACTGGATATATCTTTTCGAATCTAGCCCCTTTCAACACCAGTGGTGCCCCCGGGATCTGATCTATCCGCGAGTTGAACGCCTTGAACTCTTTCTCATTCCGATCCAATCGGTTATTCAACTCCTTTTCATTCTTTTCCAACCGACCAGACTTTGCCTGAAGGTATTGCATGACTTCCGGTGTGGAATTATTTCCAGAGCCACTACCGCTACCTTCCCCTTGATCCACCGTTGTGTTAGCCAAACCTACACCAGTTCTATCTTTTTTCTCCTTGTAAATCTACAATCGCTTTTTGATTACTTCACCCTCAGTGCCATCATTGTCATTCGGAGTCAAATTGTTCACGATGTGTTTGGACCCTTGAAGCGAAACCATGG
This sequence comes from Anisodus acutangulus, assembly GCA_029783415.1. Lineage (NCBI taxonomy): Eukaryota > Viridiplantae > Streptophyta > Magnoliopsida > Solanales > Solanaceae > Anisodus > Anisodus acutangulus. The sequence goes on along the minus strand of CM056505.1, from coordinate 4,719,040 downwards.
GTTTTGTATACGATAAAAAATCGATCTCAAGAGTTGGATGAATTAGGAAGTGCCACGTGTCAAGGATGGCCAGTCAATGGTGACTCAACCATGATGACACCAGATACAAACCTGAGGCCGGATAAGAAGCAATTCAAGACGTGACCGTTACAGAAGACCCCAAGATTCCTTTAGCCTTTATTAGCTTTTATTAGGCTTTATCACCTTTTAATTACACTAGGTATGTTGTTGTATTATTACCTTTTATTCCATCATTAATATTGGTAATTAAAGAGGTAAGATTTGTGGATCACGCACCACATAGCTCTAGTATAAGTAGAGGTTCTCATTCTATTGTAAGACATCAGAAATCATAGAGCAATACATCATACTAACTTTGTTCTCTATATTCTTCTGTTTCGGATTCAAAGTGTTCTTAAAGGCTGCGTGTTCAACCAGTCATCCTCATTAAGAGATTCCTCCCGGCTCCAATGGCCCAGGTTTATTTTATTATATTTTTGCTTTATATTTACTTGATTTGATTGCTAATTGTTATTACTTTACGTTTTTCTATAACAAATGAATTCACGTATTCTTTAAACCACTAAACAAATTCAATAGTACCATTTTAGAGTAAACAGTTTGGCACTCACCGTGGGGCTAAAGTAATTAAAAGGTGATAAAGGATAATAAAGGGTAATAAAGCCTAATAAAAGCTAATAAAGGCCGAAGGAATCTTGGGGTCTTCTGTTAACGTTTCTGTAACTGTCACGTCTTGAATTGAGGTTTTATCCATCCACAGGTTTGTATCCGGTGTCATCATGGTTGAGTAACCACTGACTGGTCATCCTTGACACGTGTCGCTTCCTAATTCACCCAACCCTTGAGATCGATTTTACCGTATACACTTTTAAATATTTTTGAATTATTAATTATTGTAATGTATAGTGCTTTTTACGTAGTTTTGAAATATATAAATTTTATTTCAAAAAACTAAAATGTACGGTCAAAATTAAAAGTTTGAATTTTGAAAAGAGAAAAGCATCACATAAGTTGAGACTGATGGAGTATAATACAATATCATTATTAAAATCATATGATGTCACAAAGTCACATTGTTCAGATCTGAGGTTGTGAGAAATATTGGGAGTTCTAAAAGTTCGTATTGTGAAACATTTTGGGATGTTCGGTATGGAACATGCGGTACACCAAAATGTTGTTTTAATGAAAATGAAATTACCCAATGGATCAAGGGAGAACTAAGTCATGGTTCAAATGTTGGTAAAGCCAACAAAATCCAAGGAAATTCCAAGACATCAAAACTTGATACGTTATCAATACCTTTCTTAATGTAGAAGCTCGGTCCTCCAGCTGCTCAATTTCAGCTTGATCTGAAGCAGATAGTGAACCACTAGCAGAAGCAGCTTCCAATGCTTTTGTCTAGCTAGCATAATCAGTAAAGAGTGTGAAGTATCATACAACAAGTGAACAATTTTCCGGAACGTGCAAGCAAATATAACTTGTAAACCATGAGACAGAACACGAAGGAAAGTTTGACAACTTGCGGTTAAGATGGAGCAAATACTTGCGCAATTCAAAAATATGAAGTTATTAAAAGAACTTAATAAACTCAAATAATATGCAGTGACACATGTTGAGTGACAAAAAGGCATGCAGTGTCAGTGATCTATATGTGAAAACAGATGAATAGAAGCAACTTAGAAAATCACCAGATTCTCCAAATGCACAAATGTAAAGCAATCCATATACCAAAACCAAGGACTAAAATGTGATTATAGTGCTCACTTTCTTGAAAAGGATAAAGTGATGTAGTTTATCTTGGTATAAGTACTTACACCTCATGAGCGTTTAAACAGCTGAAACAAGAACAAACTGGACAACATAGTTGAATTCAACCCCTCCACCCCCACCCCGGGCCCCCAACAGACACCCACAAACCCCAGAAGGATATAAGACAAATCAAACAAATGGTAAGCAACACAGTTGAGTTTTATTAGATAATGGCAAGGGAGAATCAAACAAGTGATTATTATATTCATAAGTCAAGAAATGCTTATCCTAGTGTCTTATAAATGAAAAGAATATCAAAATATAAAATAGCCGTGTACAAATGTTGCTCATACGGTAAACACAAATTGTGCCAGTAGATATATAGCCGCCCAGATCAATCACCAAATTCCTTTCACATACACTATACCTTTACCACTAGATAATATTTTTTTGCTGCTCAGCTAGATGATGCTTTTCTTTCCTACAGTACTCTCAAGGAACAAAATTTCTAGAATATCTATTTTAGTTGCATGCCCAATCAAAACTACCATCAAACAAAACACCACCACCAACACCACCTATGCCTTAACCTCAAGCTAGTTGATGGTGAGGGTATACGAATCCTCCATACTCAAGCTAGTTGATGGTGGGGGTATACGAATCCTCCATATCCTTTGGGCTCCATATGGAACTACTTCATTCCAATACTCAATAGTTTTGGGACCTCCAGCATTAGAGGTTTTCTACATTGGATCCGAACTCGATACATCCGCATAGGGTTGAACTACCTTTGGCATTGAACCAAAGCCCTTGGAGCATTTTACACCTTTTCTTTTTTACTTCCAGCTACTCATTCATTTACCTAACAGATTAGAAATGACAACCAAACACAATAAAAGTTATGCAAAATTCTATACGGACATGCTGATACCAACCAAACACCGTAAAAAATTATGCAATATTTTATACGTATATTACCAAATGACCCTTTAAGACATAATCTCAAAATAAGTCTATTTGGCCAAAATTATATAGAGATTATACCTTAAGGGACATAGTTTCTATGTAACTAAACTTTGCCTTCAAGCATAGTTATATAGAAATTTTGTCCCTTAAGGCATAAGGTCTATACAACTTTAGCCGGATAGACATAATTTTTATTAAATCTCGCTTTATGATTTTTTTTCTTTTTGACTGTACTGGATTCGAACCCACAACCTCAAGAGTATTTTCGGTCATTTTTTTAGGTGAAGAACAAAAATTAAAGACCACCAATTTGAGGGCCAAAAATTAAAGACCACCCTAGTGTGAATTGTGTGAATTAACCCAAAAATTAAATACCAATGATTTCAGTAGCAAAAATTAAAGACCAGTCCATAGGAAGGACAATCCGGGGAAAAAGAAGAAGAATTCAATGACTACTTGCTGAATGCTGAGAAGAGTCATTTGCACTTTTTAACCTATTTTGTGATGGTCTTTAATTTTTGCTCCTCAAATGCAAATAACTTTTTTTGCGTGACATAAATTTATATTTTTGCATCATAATATCCTATAAGTTATGCCTCGCATCCTTAAAAAAATTATGTCTTGCTAGGCATAAGTTTGATGTTGAAGAACAAAAATCAAAGACCAACCCATTTGAAAGAAAAACCGTGCAATTTCTTCTACCGAGGAAGTTGATAAAAGTTTGTTTATTAATTAAGCTCGAATTTAAATTCTTAACAATTTGGCTTAAAAAGTATGATGTCACTTTAATGAAGTTTTTCTTTTGTGTTTCCGGGACAACCCAGGGACTACAATTCAAACAATAATATCAAGTCTTTGAATCATGACAATAATCTAGGAAGGATAGAGTATACACAGAGAAAGGAAATACTATGTACTGTATACTATGTACGTATATAACGAGTCAATTGGTATTGCGGCCATAAATCTCGATATGTGTATTAGGGATAAATAAATTCACTTTTTAAATGTGTAGGGGGTAATAGGTCGCCTTAATAGTTTGAGTGTGATATCGAGATTTCGGGTATAGTTTAGAGGTCAATCTATATCTTTTGCCTTTAATTTTATATCAGATCTTCCGAGGGATCTTTATTTTTTAACGTAAAAAAATTTGAAAATAAATGCAAAAATATTTAGAAGATCATTTTCTTACCTAATTGCACTAGCTTGCTTAGTCTATTAGTAAAACATAAAAAGGACTCTCATGCAAGACATACTTTTTTGGAGATCAAGGAGATAAAAAGAAGTCACCCGTCTTTGGCAAAGTAAATCAAGTTAATGATAAGTATTTTATTTCAAATATCTACCTTCAAAGATAATTTTAGCTAGTGTGGACCACAATGTTATCACCTACCATTTTTCAAATCAATGGAGTAAAATTTATCCAACAACTGTGTTTGCAAATTTTTTAATATGTAGCTTTTTTAATTTGGATTTTTATAGCAAAAATTAACCCAAATATACAAATATATTTATATTTTCCTAGTATGTGTATTTGAAGATATCAATTTGCACAAGTTGATATCATGAACACCTTTTAGTGCTAGAATTTAACCAAATGAATCCTCAACCAAATTCTCCCAACAGAGGTGTTTACAAACTGAATACTGATGGCTCTAGTTTGGGAATAGAAGAGATAGGAGAAGTTATTAGAAATACATTAATACAGACTCCAAAGAAGTAATTGACATGCTAAAAAATGAACATACTCCTTACAATGGTTTGATCTCTGAATGTAGGTTGTTATTGCAAAAGCTAGGAGACGCAGAATCAAAACACAACTATAGAGAACAGAATAGAGTAATGGATCTCCTACTATTTAAAGAAGGGGCGAAAAAACAGCTTTTTGGAAATGTTAAGATTTATGTAGTTTTTTCTATATTTATTAGTAAAAAATTTTGAACAGACATGTTAGAAACTACATTTGAACGTTCTATTCCGTTTTGTAATATCCCACATGATTGGCAAATTTCTGGACAACCCACGGATGTTATTGCCCCTCTACCTTGTAGTATAGTTAATTTTATATATAAAATTTGCTATCAAATCAACAAAAAAAATAAGAGAGGAGATTATCAAATTACTCGTGGACATTTGAAAAAGACAAAACAGCAAGAATAAAAAAGCAGGTAGCCGTAGCCTTGTTTGAAATGCTACTAGTTGGTTTTAGGACAGCCAATAATAAACTATATATATAGAATTCCGGGGCATAACTAAATGACAAAGGAGGAAAAATTAAAATTACCTGTAGCATGAGTTCGAAACCTGATGGAGTGCTGAGGACAGTTGTTGGATATCAAAAAAATAAAAATAAAAATAAAAATAATAAACTATACAGAAGTGACGTGAAGTGTGAACAAAAATACTATTTGTTAAGACTAAGCTTACTTTGAAACTTTCGCTTGTCCCCCAATAACCATTCTTGAATCTACCTGTTTTTTACCCTTCTCAAACAGAGTAATTTGTAGTAATATGCAAGTTGACAGAATAATTAATTGTCTTGGAGACATATTTTTGGGCATTTAGCAAAGAACAAATCTTTTAGAGCAAGATAAAGTATGAATCTTTTTTCAGACATAAAATAGCCAAAGTTAAGTCTCTAAAACTACAAAGGTAGAGGTATTCGTGCATCCTAACCTCTCCGTACCTCACTTGTGAGACTGGTCATGTTGTTGTAAGTAGTAGGAAGAAATCTCTAAAACCCCATGGGAAAAACAAGTACAGGAGATCCCCATTTGCTTGGAAGTTGACTTTTCCAAGACATATTTGTACTAGAAATCTTGAAAAAACCCCAATCTTGAACTTGGTTTTTACAGATTGGGAACCCCATTTGCTTGAAAGTTGACTTCTCCAATACATTTTTGTACCAAAATCTTGAAAAAAAAAAACAATCTTGAACTTGGGTTTTACGGATTGGGAATACCATTTGCTTTGTAGTTGACTTTTCCTAGACATTTTTGTACTAGAATCTTGAAAAAATCCAATCTTGAACTTGGGTTTTACATATAGGATTCCCCATTTGCTTGGAAGTTTGGCATTTTTGTACTAGAATCTTGAAAAAGGTCCAATCTTAAACTTGAGTTTTCTTGTTACTTTGGGGGAGTGATGGGGGAAGAAGCCAAACTTCAAATTGTTGATAGTGAGGAGGAGGAAGTGCAAGAAAGTGAGCATAATAATAATGGGATCTGTAGTTCTATTTGTGGTCCAGTCAACTGGTTCAGAATGCTTTCCAAGGAATTGCACTGGAGTTTTGTGTTTGGTGTGGTGATTGTATATGGAATAAGCCAAGGACTTGGTGGAGCTTTTTCCCTCATAAGCACAGAGTACTATATGAAGGATGTACAAAAAGTTCAGCCTTCTGAATCTCAGGTTTATTCAGGGATAACTTCAATCCCCTGGATTGTCAAGCCTCTTTGGGGTCTTCTCACTGATGCTGTTCCCATTTTGGGGTATCGTCGCAGACCTTATTTCTTGTTTGCGGGTAAAACTTGCAATGCCATTTAGCTTTTTTAAGTTTTACTGCTGATTTTAGAACTTTTCTTGATTATCTGTTAGTTTAACTGTAGTTAATGTTGTTTCAAGGTTGATAGCTAATTGGATTCTATCCATATAATACTGTAGTACTTACTAAAGCTGGAAAATCCCCATGTTATAAGTGGACTTATCAATAAGAATAGAAACTTTTAGTGGACTCAGGGCTTGTTTGGAATTGGTCTTTTTTTGTTCAATTATTGGATTGAAGGACTAGAAGGTGCAGAAATAGCTAGAACTGAATGCGGAAAGTATGGAAAAACATCTCGTAATGTATTTAACAAGGAGTAGTTATGTAGGGTTTAGTTATGCAGGGTTTAGTTATTCCATCCTTTATCCTGCATAAATAATACATTGATTCCCTCATAACTTATACATGTATTAGTTATGCTGGATTATAAACTGGTAACCAAACACTATACTTGGTGTGCTGAATTTATACATAGCAACTAAATGCTACCAAACATGGTACTAGTTATGATGGTTTAATACATGAGTAATTCACATTCTAACCAGCAACCAAATGACCCCATAGGTGTATGAATAACTGGGAACCTTGGTACCAAAGGATAAGATCCAGATGTGGTATGTTTTCCAGAAAAATAGCATAACTTCTTTGCTCTTAGCCTCAGCTGTCTGAAAGAAAAAAGAGTGATAGAATATGCTATTGGCACATGATTATTTATGTATCTAAAGAAAGTTTTTATCCGTAAAGTTTAAAGCTAGAGCCATATTAACTGAAAATAGTTACTTTGAGTTGAGCGTTTGACGTACATTGCTGTTTTCAAATGAGGAGTATAAGATTTTCAAGAACGCCGCATGTGAGGCTGTGTGAAAGTCAATTTGCATATGGGTACTCAACATTAGCTAAGAACAAACCTGAGATTGCAATTATTGGTGCATCACAATTTTTTTTGATAATCTATAAATTCTTTGATGGAGAAGGAATCAAATGCGACCAAAAACCAAGCTTGTGGGTCCAAAAATAGTTATTTCCTTCTTGGGAATTTTCAAAACAGTAAACATAAATGTAGTTCTAGGTAAGGTGTTGAATGTGTTAAAGAATACACTTATCCCTCATGGGCAGTGTAAGGTTTTTCAAGAAAGTTTATAATGCCTGTGCCGCTCCACCATTGTCTTAAGGTTTCCCGTAGGATGCTCAAATTATTTCATATGATATCAAAGCCAAACCTATTCCAATTTTTTGGGTTATTTCAGCATTTATTGTGTAAGGGTTTCCAAGTGGATTTATAATGTCTTGAGCCGCTTCACCCACCGCCTTAAGTTTTATGAGATGGATGCTTAGATTCTTTCACCAAGTGTTCAATGCTTCAGGTTAAATGTCCAAACTGCATATTACACTTGGCAGGCACTAGAAAATAAGCGTATCTACTATATCTTGGATTAAGATTTCTTTTGGCACTTAAAAAGAAGGGTTGTGTTGAGTAGGGTAGGTAAGAATAATACTCACTAATCAATATATTCTTAAGCGGATTCATTTGGAAGCAAATAGATTTTGAATTGTTTCGATCATAATTTGTTCTTTTCCTCTATGGCTCTATCTATTTCAGTCAGCTCAAATATGACATAACATGTCCATTTGATATGTCTTACGGAGCGGGTTCATGAATATATTCTAATTTAGGTAAACTTTAGATTCTTTTGTTGACAACAATGGTGTCGCACCAGTTTGGTGCGCACCTCGAATATTCTACTGAGTACCTGCTACCTCCTATTAGTACATGTATGGAGTAACTTTGTCCACAAAGGCTTAGACAGATGATAAGAAATCACAAAGTCATTTGGTCTCTGTTGTGATTCGGGTAACCTTAGAATTTCAAACAAACAAAACTTTGATTGTTGTCTTGCATAAACTAAGAACATCTCGCAAGTTCCTAAGTTGTACTTATTCAATCATAGATATTAAAAGCTACAACAGGAAGTTGAAGCGTTCCGAGGATACTATTTAGTATGAATGAAATATGTATATAATTTTTTTACTCTCTTTTTGGTGCAGGCAGTCTATTGTAAATGATGAAAATGCCGTGTTCGGCATGCTTAGTCTCCTGAACAACTAGTAATCAAAATTCCTGGAATCAAGGATTTGTAATTAGACAATTACTATTTAGTGTCAGGTAACTGCTTACTGTAATGCTGAGATGAAAATTAGGAATCACATTCCAAGGATTAATAATCCTTGTTTATAAGACAAGAGAACATTTAACGGTTGAGAATCATTCCTCTCTCTCACGTATTCTCAAACTTGCTCTCTTGGTTTCTCCTATGCATCACAGAGTATCATAGTTATAGGAAAGAAAACCCTAATTTTAGTGTCAATTGAATAACTTGTTCTGGTAGATGTTCGTTCTGGTCTACCTGTTTTCCATTCTAAACAGGTCAATCTTCATTTTGCTTTACATGACTCAACTCTTGATTTGACCCGTGTTCATTCCTTGGTAGACCAAAATTCGTTTCGCTCTACCAGTCTATTACTCAGTAGTCAAAAACAACAAAGTTAAGCGCATAGGTTGTTTAGTCTACCTGAGAAGAGTGCATTGGTCAAAGCTGCACCACCATGTGTCGCTAATTGTTTTGAATACTCTACTTGATTTCCAAGCCAACATCGTTCAGTCCAAACTCTCTGCTTTTATTTTCTATTAGTGATATGATAGGATGGACATCAATGATCAAAGATACAATTTTATCGGATGTCCCGAAGGGACAGCAATATTTATATAATCTTAGAAGTCCTCATCTATGTCTGAAATAATTTTGGATTTAAATCTATTCTAGCTCCATGTAAATGACTCCATTCCATTCTATTAAAAAGAGACTTCCTTCTTTCTTTTGTTACAGTTTGTCTTGAGGCACTCAGCCCTTACCTAGAATACCAAAATTGGAAATATTTCTTGGTCATAGAAAATGTTTACAGCCTAGATTAATGTAGACATAGTATTATTGTCTTTGAAGGAAGGATCATGGAAGTGTTGACATGTATCTTGTTACTTCAGTTTTATGATACTCGCTACGGAGAAATTAGCTATAATTCCCCTTTTCAAATTTTCTGAAAGAAACTGATAAATTTTTCATCCGCACTTGATGAAACTTTCACCACTTGCCTGCACCCCAAGGGAATATTGGTTGAATCTTATGGAATTTTCAACCGTCTCGTGTCAGTTTGACTACCTTAGCATAACTTGGTAAGCGAATCGAAGTGCAGACAAAAAGTTAATTCAATGGAAAAGTTAACTGAATATCTTCTCTGTTAATTGTTTCTTTGCTATATTTGCAATTTTTTGTTCTTTCTATCTAAGCAGGACATTCAATGATTCCAGGTTCTCTTGGAGTTGTCTCCATGCTGTTCTTATCGTTGCACAAGAATTTGCATATTGTGCTTGCACTGCTCTCCTTGACAGCTGGAAGTGCTGCGGTTGCTATTGCTGACGTGACTGTTGACGCATGTGTGGCACAAAACAGTGGTTCTCATCCTTCCCTTGCAGCTGATATGCAAAGCTTATGTGCCTTGAGTTCCTCAATTGGGGCACTAGTGGGATTTTCTTTAAGTGGTATTTTAGTTCACTTACTTGGCCCTATGGTTAGCTTTCTATCCATAATTTAAACAATTTTTTATCTACTCTCTTTGTTTCAATTTGTTTGTCTTACTTTCCTTTGTGGTCTGTTTCATAAAGAATGCCTCTTTCCTAATTTGGCAACTCTTTAATTTCAAGATTCCACATGACATGTTTACAACCACGAATTAGAAGGCATTTTGGTACATTATACATATCTTTAGTTTAAGACCACAAGATTCAAAAGTCTTCTTTACTTTCTTAAAATCCGTGCCCAACCAAACTAAGACAAACAAATTGAATTTGGAGGGAGTATTCATTATGGGAAGTCTAGTAAATCTCTAAATATAATAGATTACTTCTGAATCTTTTTCTTTGGAAAAAAGGGGGTATATGGCTTATTGTCCATACCAGCCGGGCTTGTTGTTTTGGTAGGAGTTTTGCTCAAGGAATCTCCGACGCACAACTTTGCTTATCAACAGGTAGTTACATCTCATCTCACTAATTTTTTGTGAATAGGTCGGTCTCTAATAATTTCCTAATTCGTCATCAGGTAAATCAGAACTTAACTGATGCTGCCAAGGCTATGTGGAATACTTTGAAATGCCCGGAAGTTTGGCGACCATGTCTTTATATGTACTTGTCCTTTGCGCTGAGTGTAGATATCCAGGAAGGAATGTTCTACTGGGCAACAGATTCAAAGGGAGGACCACATTTTTCAAAGGTGGAGTAACTGTTATACATGTCACATTCAAGTACATTTTAGAATCATAAATTCCTTTTACTTACTGTTAATTAAAGGAAACTAAAAACGCAAACAAATAAGGGAACTCAGTGGCCCGAGTTAACCTGCTTAGATGCCAAGCCAAATGTTGCTCACCCTATCAGCTATACATATGATAGGCCTTTCCTATCTTTTCATTTGGCATCCTGTTTTGACTTCCCATTAATATTGTAACAACATCAGAAAACCTATTATCAAATTAAAATTAGTTCTTTGTACTCTTTTAGAAGTTACACGACATGGGAAGAAAAAATGTGCATTCAAAAATAGTTCTTTGTACTCTTTGGGGATTTAGAAATTTGATTTACCTGATTGAATGCAGTTTTCTTTCTTCCTATTTCATGTAATTTCTCTTATTCAAAATGAAAGAAGCCTACATGAGATATTCTATTAACCATGCTTACCTTTTTGGGATAGTTACATTTGTGGACTGCTCAAAAGAATAATAGCCAGCAAATGTGTATGTTTTGTATATTAAGTAAAAATATACATATTATTTACAGAAAATATACATATAATATACATAATCAGTGTATAGGTTTTGTATATTTTCGCTAACATCCGTAGACCGACGGGGCAAAAATGAAAAAAGCCCTACTTATTTGGCATTATTGGTAGAGGAACTCACATGGAAATGTGAAATTCTGTAAACGTATTTTTCCTGCAGGAGAGTATCGGATATATATCAGCGGTAGCTTCCATTGGAGCGCTATTGGGGGCTATACTGTACCAATATGAATTGAAAGAATGTTCTTTTCGAGACCTGCTCTTTTGGACTCAGTTACTATTTGGTCTGTCAGGGATGCTAGATTTGGTGCTGGTGTTACGTTTAAATTTGAAATTTGGAATACCCGATTATTTCTTCATGGTGATAGATGCAAGTGTATCTCGAATGGTTGGACGACTAAAGTGGATGCCACTTCTTGTTCTAAGTTCGAAGCTCTGTCCTCCTGGCATTGAAGGCACATTTTTCGCCTTGCTCATGTCAATTGATAATACTGGACTTTTGACGTCAAGATGGGGAGGTGGATTGTTGCTTCATGTCTTCAAAATTACAAGGACAAAGTTTCATAATCTCTGGCTAGCCATTTTGATAAGGAACATTTTGAGAATTACTCCACTTTTTGTACTATTTTTGGTTCCCAGAAGTGATCCTAACTCCTCTATCCTTCCTGATGAAGTCTCAGATTCAAAAGAAACCACTGAAACCCCAGCAACCCAGAATGAAAATATCGAACTTGTCGCTCTGGTTCACAACATGGATACTAGATAGTGGATTATACACGTTTTTCAGCTAATCTTATAGAAATAGTTACCAGGTACAAGTTTTAGACACCGCCTATTATAATATTTTTGTTTTAGTTTAGATAGTAAAAGTTGTTGGATAGAAGATTCATTTTTCTCTGTATTTTTAAGAGTTTTTGTCGCATTGACAGCAAGCATGTGAAAACAGAAATTACACTCTGTAAACTTGCAAGGCACTTGTTTCTTGTGGATTATATAAGAATAGTGTGATCCACTTTCATTCAGCTTGATGATTTTTTATCATTTCATGCTCAATTTCTTTAGGTATTGGATGTAATTCTTATCATATATGTAAATTCTTGCTGAGGGTCTATCAGAAAAGCCTCTCTACCTCGGTAGGGGTACGGTCTGCGTACACTCTACCCTCCCCTAACCCCACGAAAAAGGGCTTAAAAAAAGAAGTAATTTCATATATAAAAAGAGCGGTACACTGAACACGAACTTGTGGGATTTTATTGGGTATTTTGTTGTTATATGTAAGTTCTATGGAGCTTGGAACTGTAGAAAGGGATTGTGCTACATGAAACCTCAAAGACACTCTACTTTCTGCTAATTGTATTTTTTTTTAACTTCTCAGGGTTCATTACTTTTGGGGTCATCTTGTTATTCTATCTCTTTAATGTTGTCAAGATGAATGCCTTTTCAAGAATTGACCCTAGGTTGTTAGAAACCTAGGGACAAGGAAAGGAAATGAAGAGGAAAGAATGAAAATACACTTTCCCTCCTGTCGGTTAAGAGGCAAAATAAAGTAGAAAAAGAGAAGTATTTTTCCTGTAGCCAAACAGCTAAAAAAGAAGATTTTAATTGATATCATCCTTTTTGCCATTATTTCTTACTTTCTTGAATTTTTATCTGGTGAGCCGAGGTCTTTCGGAAACAACCTCTCTACCTCCCAAGGTAGGGGCCTGCCTTACCAGACCCACTTTATGGGGATTACACTGGATATGTCGTTGTTGTTTTCACTTTCTTTTCTTTCCTCAGTTTCCAAAAAGATGTAGTTAGAAATGGACATAAAACAACTTTTCCTCTGTGAACCTCACTTTCCTTTTGGCCTTTTTAACATGATCATCATTATTCTAAAGATCTATTCCCTCATATCTAAGACAATTGTTTTCTTTTAATGTATTCACCACTTTCTTGCTTCATTAACAAACTCCTCAAATAAAGCTACCCAACTTTATCCTAGTCACCCATATATCATTTGTTTAAAAGGGGGACTGCATGAAGTTCTTTATAAGCATTGTGTTACCATTTCTTATTTGCTTCAATTAGATCTCCTTACTTTTATCCATGAATTGGAAATTTTTGCTACTCCTAGCATGGCTAGCTACACTAATTTGTTCGACGTATTCGAATAGGGGAGGAAAAAGTTATGTTCACGATGCATGTAGTGTGACTCAATACCAGGACCTCTGCATGCACACACTAGCATCATTCTCGAGCAAGGCCAAGGACAACCCTAGCAAGTGGGCCCGAGCCGGTGTTTCGGTGACAATAAGCCAAGCCAAAGGTGTTACTCAATCCTTGTTGAAATTGAGGAAACACAATTCCTTGAAGGGGAGAGGAAGAATTGCTGTTTTAGACTGTGCTGAGTGTTTGCAAGATGCACTTGACAATCTTCACAACTCACTTGGGGTGCTAAGCAAACTTAGCAGCCAAACTTTCAATGACCAAATGGGAGATGTGACCACTTGGCTAAGTAGTGCTCTTACTGATGAAGACACTTGCTTAGATGTACTTGAAGACAAAAGGAGAAAACAGGTTAAGTTGCTCTTAAACAGGGTCACAAATGTGAGTTATATGACTAGTAATGCACTTGCTTTAGTCAACAAACTTGCAACAGCTGGACCACAATGCTTAGAAAATTCATATAGTATAACTTGAGATTTTTCTTACCTCTATGATAAACATTAAGTAGTAATCTGATAAAATAAGTAACTAAATTACTATTATACATTAAACTAGACTGATAATGTAAGAAATCTTTACACTATCATATATTTAAAATTAGTTGGGTTGGTTGGTGGAAGAAGAAGAGGGGAGGTCCAGAAAATGTTACATGTACTCTAGTTTCATATCCCTCTGATAGAAGTGTCTTGAACTTCTTATAAAGTGCCCTCTATGTACCTATGTTCTTCCTTATAATACCATTTGAATATTATTTTTTTGTCAATTTTACTTTGTTTTCATCATTGAGGATGATTTGAACGAATGATCTCCATATTTTCAGCCTGCTTAAAAGATTTTTTTTAAATGGATGCGATCATATCGGCACTAACCCACCAGATTTCATTAGAACTTCGAAGTTAAGCGTGCTTGGCCGAGAGTAGTACTAGGATGGGTGACTCCTGGGAAATCCTCGTGTTGCATCCCTAACCGAGGGTCTATCAAAAACTTCTCTACATCTCATGGTAGGGGTAAGGTCTACGTACACTCTATCCTCCTAGACCCACTTGTAAGATTACACTGGGTGCATTGTTGTAAATAAATAAATTTAAAATGAAAATTCGCTAGACAAAACTTTTATTGCCCATTGGGCATAAATTAATTTTACTTATGAGGCAGGAATTCAGAACTTTTCATTAAGTCAAAGACAAGAAAACCTGCTCAATTGATCACAAGTTCCGCCTCATAGCCAAAAGTTACATGTTGCTCAATCATTCACAAGTTATGAATTTATGATGGATGAACAAAGACTTAATACTATTCATTCTATTACAAGTTATAATGTATTGATAAAAGTGACATGTATTGTTCAATTGCTCACTTTTTCCTGCACTTTATACCTTTTTAACTAAAAATATTAAATTATTGCTGAAAATTTATAGTTGAATTTTATCATGATTATTTTTTTCAAAAAACACATAAATTAATACAATTGAAAAATCCTGGCCAATAGGCAACAATCAACACATTACAATATTTTCAAATTTTGCAACTTATAGTATAATTGGAATTTATGACTGATAGGCAACATAATTTTTTTCCACAAAATTTTCTATGTTAAGTTTTTCTAAAAGAAGTTTGTTAAACAGGCCAAAAGATCAAACTACCTTGTAGAAAAATTTTCAAATGTATTTCTCCTTCTACCGTGTCGCATAAAAGTTGTTTCTTTAATATTTATGAAAAGGAGAATGAACTAATGCTATATTCATTACACCTTTACTTAAGTCTACATGTTGGAGAAAAATGTATTTTAAAATGAAATAAATTATTTGAAAGTGACAAGTAATAATAAGTCGACATATTATCTCTCGTAGAATGTCACATTCATGGCTGTTTTCACATTTAGCAACATCATTTTATATTTCAACTTTGACGCAGTTACTGTCTAAACACTAGATAATAGAGTACATGATTTTGTATGTAGGGCAGCACAAATTTAACAAAAACACAATCAAATACAAACCAATAAAGAATTGAGAACCACCAAGAAATGTAGTAAGATTAATGAAATCCCTTCAACCTTGATTAAAGGTCTCATGTTCAAGCCTCGAGAATAAAGAAACTCATGATAGAAAGAGTTTCCTTTTCAGTGGCCCTACGCGATACAAATCAGGACTAGTCAAGTCTCTGGATTTTAGATACAAGATGCATAAAGATTAAAAAAAACGAATTGGGCTTGAGCAACACCTATCCATCAGGCAGATTTTGGGCTTCCTTTCCTTGATATGGTGTCTACTGTCTTAAGTCCAACCAAGGCTTTCTCATGCACACATATTTGCTCAAGTAATATACTGACGAGAGGCTCAGTTATCATAGATAAACTTGTATATCCACTTAAAGTAGCTGAGAAATATATCATTAGCAAGTCTAAAATGCTCGTACAATTTACAGAACTATGTAAAGTTATACATCCATGATTCAAATAGCAACGGCCGTACAGCGTTCAGTTCCGACAACAGTTTTTCCCCACTTGAAGCTCTGTAGATGGGATTTGGATTTCAGGGAAGAGAAGCATATCATACATAGAGATTTTTACTCCAAACTGCGATACGCCAATCCACAGCTCTTTTCTTCATAAAAGCCAACAGGAAATTAACTGAATATGGTAGATAGAAACTAGCCTTTAAAATATATTATCTCTGTGATGCCAACTTTTTCAGGTGTTGCAATGTTTTCTGCTTTATCCACTGTCGGTCATAGGGCAGGTAAGCCTGGATTGGGTGATCATACCTGCAAGTCGTAAAAGAATGCCGGAATTAGTTAAATTTCAAAAGCATAGTAACAATGTGTTCTATCTGGTATGATGAACCAGGGGCCAATCATTTGATGTGCACGTAGCAGTTGATCTTGTTAATGAACTGAAAGTACAGAAATCCGAGAGGTCAAACGGAAAAGTGCTTATGATGTCCGTGAGTGTTTCAAAGTCAATGAGATGAACTGAAAATTTTGGTGTGAAAAAGCAGTAGCATTCAAAGACACGCTCTCAGGGAGCCATATTTACATGTTCATATATGCTTTGCTGTGTAAATAACACAATGTGCAACACTTCATATTTCTCTTGCTTGGGATTCTATTCAGTGATGCACGGGTGGAATCTCTGTGTGTGTGTGTGTGTGTGTGTGTGTGTGTGTGTGTGTGTGTGTGTGTGTGTGTGTGTGAGAGAGAGAGAGAGAGAGCGGGCAGGAGGGAGGAAGAGGTACACTAATGCACTCATATCAGCAAGGCCATCTATGAAATTGTAAAGATCTGAGATGTCGTAAGTGATTTCTCTGATGGCTGGGTTCAATTCCTTGAGTTTCCTCTCATACAAAGCACAAATTCCTGCAGGTAAAAAGTATCTTAGAAAATGGCTAAACAGATGAGGAAGATTGAAGCTTAAATTACATGCAGATGGTAAAGAATTTATGCAAAACATGACAAGAAAATGTCTTCTGCCCTGAATATTTTCTTCCTCCATCTATAACCACAATAATCATTTTCTTGTCAAATACAAACCAATAAATTTAACAAAAACACAATCAAATACAAACCAATAAAGAATTGAGAACCACCAAGAAATGTAGCAAGATTAATGAAATCCCTTCAACCTTAATTAAAGGTCTCATGTTCAGCACAAATTTACAAAAACACAATCAAATACAAACCAATAAAGAATTGAGAACCACCAAGAAATATAGCAAGATTAATGAAATCCCTTCAACCTTAATTAAAGGTCTCATGTTCAAGCCTCGAGAATAAAGAAACTCATGAAATACACAATCAAATACAATTTAGGAGCAAGAAATAAAAAGTAAAAACTTTAATACAAATACCACCGACACCCCTCACCCTTCTAATGAAAAATTTAAATCTGATAAACGATGAGAGTATGTGACAAATATGCAAGTAAACCATTACTAACAAAATCTCTCCCATTAAATAATACCATCAGACTAGCCAGTCCAGGTAAGCTTATTTCTGTTCGTATTTCTCTCATTTGTTCTAGAGATTAGAGATGCTTAAGGTTTGGACTTCACTCTACAATTTTCAAGTTCACTTTTGAATCTATTTATGATTTCTGATCTGAATGTGCTTCGCTTCCTCTACTCATTCGGGTCTTTTCTTTTATCATTTGCATTCTTGTTGGGGTCTTAACTCTTAATCGATTCAGGTGAGTTTTATTGTGTGCTATGTTTGAATGCGGGGCGGGGTGAACGCCAGGTTGGAGGTTTGGAGACAGATCCTGGAGTCTAAAGGTTTCAGGTTGAGTAGGACTAAGACTGAATACGTGGAGTGCAAGTTCAGTGCCGTGACGAGTGACACCAGTGTTTTGGAGAGCGAGAAGCAGAAAAAAGCGATGAGGATTCGCTTCACCGAAGCGAGAAGCGTGAAGCGAAGCACTTTTTTTTTCTTCATGTGAAGCGCAATTTAATGTAAAAATAAAAAATATTAAATAGACATAGATAAATAACCAAAAACTCATTAAAATTAACATATTAAGCAAATCTTTCAATTCTTTAAATTAAGAAGTAAATAATAGATACTAGAACTAGATAGTCAATAATCCTCGTAAGTCATAACATATTAACCAAATGCAAAACCAAATCACAAAGGGAGCAAGATTGAATAAAAAAACAGAATTTACTACAATCACATCAAAGAAAAAACAGAGAAACTATTGCAGAACAGTGAACGGAGATAAAAAAAATCAGAGCAGAACAGAGATAAACATTACAAAATAGAGAAAAATTGAAGAACGGAGACAAAAAAAACAGAGCAGAACAGTGAAAGAAATTACAAAATAGAGAAATTGCAGAACGGAAAAGAAAACAGAACAGAACATAGAAACTAACTGCAGCAAATCGAAGAACTGAGAAAAGAAGAAGAGAAAAAAGAGCAACTAGCCTCGGCAGTGAAGTCGAGTAGAAGCGGGTAAAACAGAGAAAAGAAGAAGAGGAAGAGAAGAGAAGAAAAAAGAAGAAGAGAAGAGAAAACTTAGGCTTGCAGAGTCCAAATCGAAGCAGATCTTTTGGAAGAGAAGTCGCATAAGAGTGTATTTACAAAATTTAAAAATTAAACCCTAGGAAGCCGTCAACCTAGCTTAAGCAAGCTTTTCTCGCTCGCCTTGCTTCTCGCTTCTGGGCCTGAAGCGTACACTTTTTAACCCATGCCTCGCTTTAGGGCAGAAAAGCGCAAGGGCTGAGCCTCGCCTCGCTTCTCGCTTAAAGAGCAGAAGAGCTAGCTTTTAATAACATTGAGTGACGCTGAGGCAGGACTCACAAGTCGTCCCAAGGAGAGGGAGTTTCAAGTACCTTGGGGCTATAATACAAGGTAATGGGGAGATCGATGAGGATGTCACACATCGTTTTGGAGCAGGTTGGTTGAGAAGAGGCTCGCATGAGGATGTCACACATCACCAAGTTCGCAAGTTGAGAACTAAGAAAATTGCTTCAGTGAAGGTGCTATGGAGAAATCAGAAAGTCGAAGAGGCTGCGTGGGAAGCCAAAGAGGACATGAAGTCCAAGTACCCGCATCTTTTTGAAGAGCAAGCAAAAAGTGTTGAAGGTAACTAACCTATACACTCAGACCTCATGCTATAATCTCCATGTACCCAGTATTCATTCAGTTCAGTGTTTATTTAGTCAGTTCAACAGTCATCCAGTTTAGTGTTTATTCATTTCAATAGCCATTCAGTTCAGTATCTATTCAGTTCACAATATAATCAGTTCAACATTTATTCAGTTCAGTTCAGTATTCATGACAGTTCAATGTTCACGTTTTTCCGTCAGTCACGTGTATGACCCAGAGTTAGCTATAGTGATAACCAAGACCATCATTCGCGGACGAATGATCCCAAGGGGAAGATATTGTAACACCTCGTATCATTGGACTAAGTATTTTCATGATTCAGGGGTTAAAAATCAAGTGGGAAATGTTGGGATTAGAAATTCGACAAAATCCGCGTTCTTCAACTTTTATGACAGGTCATACAGATCGTAAGAAGTTTTACGGATCGTCAAATGCACTGTGAAATAGACCCACGAAATCTAGCTCACTGTTTCCAATTCACGGTGGGTTTCACGGTCTGCATAAGTTTCACGGACAGTCTTTTGGACCGACCGTAAAAAGGAGCAGGTGAAAATCACTCGCTGGAACCGATTCACTGTCACTTTCACGGGCCGCGAAATATTTTACAGACCGTGAAATGTGCCGTCAAATCGGCCCGATGACTGAACAATATAAATACCCCATTTTTCAGTCTTTCTATTTCATTCTTCATCCTCCCAAGCCCTAGCACGAAGTTCTTCTCCTCTCCTCATCCTCCCACGTCAAGATAAGCCTATTTCAAGTAATTCCAAGTGTTTCAAACGATCATACATGGATTATAAGTTGAATTCCATCCTACGGACCTAGGGTTTTAAAGAAAATCCAACTCAAGGGTTTAAAGTTCAGACTTTTGGGAATTTTTCATCAAATTCAGACTTTATTACAAAACTAGGAGCGATTAAGGTATGTAAGACTAACTCTATACGTGTGTGAACATTATTAATCCTCCTCATGCCTCGTTCATCACGATTACTAAGAATTACACCAGAAATAGAGATTATGCCCTAGTTCATGTAAAGTTCAGAACTTCTATCCTTGGAGAATATAGTTTTGTAGTTCATGATTATCATTCTTAATATTGTGAACTCAGTACTAATCAGTATAGACTCGTGTTCGATATCTCATGAGTCTCAGTCATGAAAACTCAGTATGCTTATGAACAATTAGTGCTTTAAACTCCATAATTAGTTCATGATATACATGTCTCAGTATAGTAAAATTCAGTATTCCAATGTTATGCATTACAATATGATTCTTAGTTCCTTAATGTAACTTGTTGAATGTTGAACACCTGTATTTGGGCCCGAGGCCACAATTTATGTATACGTATACTTGAGGCCACAGATTATTAACTCAGTTAAACAAGTGATTCACTATTCAAAACAGAAAGTATTTATGACTTTACCTCTTTAGTTCAGTTCAGTTCAGCTATAAACATGTTCAGTTTCAGTACATTATCTGTTTATTGATTTGGGGCTGCCTTTTCCCCAAGCACCCCACAACTATTTATTCTTGCAGTTGGTTTTACATACTAGTACAATTCAAATGTACTAACGTCCCTTTGCCCGGGGCCTGCATCGTTATGCAGGTAACGATTTAAAGGTTGACGATTTGGGTCGCTAGGTTCCAGCATCGGCTACTTGGTGATCCGCGATTCTTTTGTGGCGTTATCTTTACTTATAGCCTTTCAGTATTTTCAGACAGTCAGGTATGCCGTGGGCCTTGTCCCGATAATCAGTTTTGTAGTACTTCATTAGAGGCTTCATAGACTATAGTTGCAGTCAGTCAAAATTTAGCAAGCTTATGTGTTAGCCATGTTGGCTACGTATTGATACTTTCAGACTTATCTTAGTATTTCCGCATTTATGATTATTTCGTAAATTGTGGAGACTTCGCACACCCAAAAGATGAAAGTTGCGGAGATGAGGATGCTAAGATGGATGTGTGGGCATACAAGGAGGGATATAATTAGAAATGATGATATCCGAGACAGAGTGGGAGTGACCTCGGTGGAGGATAAGATGCGGGAAGCGAGGTTGAGATGGTTCGGGCACGTGCGGAGGAGAGACACAAATGTCCCAGTGCGGAGGTGTGAAATGTTGTCTATAGACGGGTTAATGAGGGGTAGAGATAGGCCAAAAAAGTATTAAGGAGAGGTGATTAGACGGGATATGGCGCAGGTGCAACTCACTGAGGACATGACCTTAGATAGGGGGTAATGGAGGACAAAGATTAGGGTAGTGGGTAGTCCAGCGTAGTCCTACCTACGCTTACAAACTGGTAGTTGTAGTGTTATTATTGTAGGCACGCTTAGCATATCATACTAGTAGGCATAGTATTGTTTTGTAGTCCCCTGTCGTTTGATTTATGCTGCTATGTGTATTTTGTTTATCTTATTTACCTGCATTAGTTATTGCTTATTTTTCAGAATTCACTATGATGGTTTAGTCACTTTGTTTGTCTTACATTGCTTGTGCTTGTGCTTTATCTTGAGCCGAGGGTCTCTCAGAAACAACTGCTCTACCTATCAAGGTAGAGGTAAGGTCTGCGTACACTCTACCCTCATCAGACCCCATGGTGTGGGATTTCACTGGGTATGTTGTTGTTGTTAGTAAGTTTTTAGTAGATCAGTGTGTTTGTGTATTTTATTCCACATTCAGTATATACCACATGTTGATTCAGCCATCCAGTTGGTTCACTCGGTCCCATGCAGTCAGGCACCGAGTGTCGTGTTACCCCCTGGCCATGGTTCTGGGTGTGACAAAGCTTGGTATCAGAGCACTAGGTTCAAGTATCTTATGGAGTTTATGAAGCCGTGTCCAACGAGGTCTCTTTTATGTGTGTGCGCGCCACACATTTATATAGTTGACCACCAAGACATTCAGGATTGTCTCACTTCTTTCATACTCTAGATTGTGCAGTTAGAGCTATACCTTCAAAAAAACAATTCTAACTCATGCGTAAAACGTTCCTTTCAGAAAATGTCTGCTAAGAGAAAGTCAGCTATGAGCCAAACAACTACTACTGATGCTACCCCATAAGTGGACTCTTAGATTCAAAGAGTTCGCACCAAGGCCCATGGACTTGCATCGGGTTCTTTACTCCCGACTTCATCCCCACCGACTATAGAGAGGCATGCAGAGGTTCATACTACCGTCACTCTGCCGCCCAGTTCCACTGATATGGATGTTAGGGGAGATATCCAATTGCTCACACAGATTGTTGCTATACAAGCTCAACGTCAGGGAACGACTCCAAACATTGATGCTCAGAAGGGTTGTTCAGTTCCAGGATTAGAGAGTTCAACAAAAGAGCTAAGCTTGCAGGTAACTTTAACCCTGAAGGACCGCAGAGAGGTGGAGTTAGACAGTTCTTCGACAATAGGTCATTAGGTCCTGCTCCATTTACCATCAGTGCACCAGCTTAGTCACAAGCCAGTGTGGGCCACAAAGGTTTTCAGAATCCTATCTGCAGGAAGTGTGGTAAGAGACACCAAGGGGTGTGGCGCTCAGGAGATGGGTGTTTTGGGTGTGGCCAGCAGGGTCAATATCTAAAGGACTGTCCATCAGCGAAATAGGGTACCAGAGATAATGTGGCTCAGTCCAAAAGTTCAGCAACTTCTTGTAATTCTCAAGCTTATGCAGGGCGTGGTGCAGCTAAGTCTGGAAATACAGGCGAAGGTCAGAACCACTTGTATGCTTTAGCAGGTTGTCAGGACTCGGAGGCATTATCAAGTGTCACTACAGGTATGATGATGATAGCTCTAATGTAAGACCCCATGGGGAAACTTGTTATGATCTTAGCCACAACGAGTGTAAATTGATTATCACGGGTTTGAACAAAAAGGTGCCTAAAGGAAAATTTCCTATGCTTATAAAATGACTTGAGTTTTCAAAGAAGTATATTTTTCGTATGACCCTTGCACAAGACTAAGAAGAGATGGTGTACGACAAGGGAACCATGAGCAGATTATGTTGAATTTTTGGGAATAGTTTTAATTTGTTGAAGTACTAGTTTATTCAGGTCAAAACCAGAGAGTACAACGTTAGAATGTTACTACGAGAAGGAAACATTATTAAGAGATTAGCAGATGTAATAGTTTTCTCTTAGGTTATGTAAGTGTTTACCCGGATGTGTATAGTCTGATATGAGTTTGAAGTGTATAGAAAGTTCAGAGTTAGGTATTCTAATTTTTTTTCCATTTAAGACGGACAATTTCTGTATGTGTGATTCATGCCCATAGTTCAGAAAAGATAGTATACGACCATAGAATTGGGTCGGATGATGAGGAAAGTTAGAAATAACCTTCTGCTTCACTTTAGTTATTTAGAGCAGCATAAGCGAACATGATGTTAACAGGTGGTTAGTAGAAGAATAGTAAGTTTTGAGTAGATATAGTGAACTAGCAATTTCAGCAGAACTAGTAGTAAGAGAGCAAACTATAGAAGAATAACTTTCAAGGGTTATCAGAAAGGGGTTTTCCTAAGATTGACAGTGTGAGCAAAGTTAAGTCATTAAGACTTTGTATGACAGTTATGAATACATTAGTTTCCCCTCTATGAAAGTAACTCAATTTTGCTAGTAAGGGATGATTGCTTAGAAGCGAGTGTAAGGATGATTAGTCAGTAATGTAAGATGCAAGGAATTGTAGAAGATAAAAGGGAAGACAACTTGATCTCAACAAAAGAGAAGAATCTGCAAGCATAAGACCCTAGCCTTTGGTCTAAGGGGGAGATGTATAGATCGTCGATAAGTCAAGTGGACATTTAAAATCCGAAGAGTTAGCATGAGTTGTAAAGAATCTTCGTACAGTAATGAGAACAAAATGATATAGCCGCCAAAAGGAATGAGCCTTGCGTGTGTAAGAAACACAAAGCAAGTAGAATGATTGTCGATCAACTTGTGTCAAGCTCAGTTATTGTTGATTAAGAAACCACAGAAAAAGATAAATGATCATGCCAAGTTGTGTTAAAGGAAAGAATTCATAAGCATAAAGCAAGTTTTAGAACAAGGGAGAAATTTGTTACATTAAGGTACCCAGGGCAGATTAGGTGTTCCAAATGTAAATGGACTCAGAGAAAATATTATGGCAGAAGTGCACAGTTCAGGATATCTAATACATCTAGTTTCTACAAAGATGTATCACGACCTCAAGGAGATTTATTGGTGGAACGACATGAAAAAGAACGTTGCAGATTTTGTGGCCAAGTGGCCAAATTGTCAGCAAGTGAAAGTCGAACACCAGAGGCCTGGGGGGTTGGCTCAGAACATTAATATTTCTATTTGGAAATGGAAAATGATAAATATGAATTTCATAACAGGCTTACCTCGCTCATTTCGAAAGCATGATTCGATTTGGGTGATTGTAGACCGACTTACCAAGTCAGCATACTTCTTGCCAGTCAAGACCACAGATTCAGCAGAAGATTATGCCAAGTTGTACATTCAAGAAATTGTCAAGCTAAATGGACCCCAGTGTCCACCATTTCAGATCGTGGTGCTCAGTTCACAATGAATTTTTGGAAATCCTTTCAGAAGGGATTAGGCACTAGGGTAAACCTCAACAGGATATGGCGAGTCTTCAGCTTACCGAAGACATGACCCTAGATAGGAGGGTGCGGAGGTCGAAGATTATGGTAGAAGGCTAGTATTAGGATAAGTAATTTTATCCTTTCGTGTAGGATCAATATTATTTCCGTCATTTTAATTTTAGTATTCTCATATTTCTTATTCTTAGTTTTTTATTCCTACTTACTTGTTTCTTTCACTTCGTTATCTTTTTTCTTGTTGCTATTACTGCTTATTATTACTGTTGCTTTTTCATTTCTACTTGAGCCGGGGGTATCGAAAACATCTCTACCCGTCACAAGATAGGGGTAAGGTCTGCGTACACTCTACCCTCCCCTGGTGGGATTATACTGGGTATGTTGTTGTTTGAAAACTTGAACAAAATTTTATTTGTAGGCGGACCAAAACTCTTCTTTTCATATGTCTAAATGATTTTTTTCCTATTTTCATAGATAGCAAAAAAAGAAAGTAGAGTAAGTGAAGGTGGGGTTCAAATGAAAGCATACTAACACTTAATGTCCCAATACAATAGAAGCTTCAAAGAAGAGGAAAGTCATGCAACCTATATCTGTTGTTTGGGAACACTTTAAGAGGTAAACTCATTCTAATGGAGTTGTTAGAGCAAATGTCGTAGCGTCACAAAAATTATGCACCTGCTACAAAAAGTAACGGTACTTCATCCATGAAGAATCATATGAACCAATATCCTAATCTTCCCCACATTAAAACTAATCAAACACAAATAAGCTTTCAACCAATTTTAAGTGGTCCAAAAGAGTGATTAACCTTAAAAAATTTGATAAAGCACAAAATAAGAAGGATTTAGCTCAAATGATAATTGTGGTTGAGTTGCCCTTTAGTTTTGTTGAAAAAGGAAGTTTTAAAAACTTTACGAGAGTCACAGTACCTCAATTTCGAATCCTTTTCGTGAAAATTGACAAGAGATTGTTATGAACTTTATAGTGATGAGGAACAAAGAACATCCGGAAATTTGTCTTACAACAAATACTTGAACTTCTTTGTAAAGAATCAACTATATGTGTCTAGCTCATTTCATTGATAGAAATGGACTTTTGCATAAGATACTACTTTAACTTTTATCCATTCTCTAGTCATAAGGGTGATGATATGACAATTGTTACTAGTAAGTGTTTGCTTAATTGGAGCTTGGAAAAGGCATTAACTATTACGGTTGATAATGCTAGATCCAATGATTTCCCAGTGAAAAAAGTGTCTAAACAATTGAACAATTGAGGAACTAATATGATGGATGATGAACACCTTCCTGTGAGATGTATGGCTCATATACTTAATCTTATTGCGCAAGATGGTTTGAAAAAGATTGGTAATATTGTTAAATTGAAAAGTAAACTTGTAAAAGATCATTATGTTTAGACATTTCCCTTTGTTGCAACTCTCATACTTTATGTTAGATACCAACACAACAATTTGAGAGGGTTGCTCACCCTCCACCTCCAACCTTGAGGTCGCGGGTTGAGTCACCACCGGAGCAATATATTCTTCGAGCTAGATAGAATCACCAAGTTCTTTCAAACCATCTTGCACAATGAGATTAAGTATATGAGTGATAGATCACAAATGAAGTTGTTGATCATGCATCATATTAGTTCCTCAATTGTTTAGACACTTCTTTCATGCGCGGGGGGGGGGGGGGGGAAATCATCGGATCTAGCAATTATCAGCCATAATAGTGAACACCTTTTTAAAACTTCAATTAAGCAAACACTTCGCAATAACAGTCACCATATCATCACCTTATGACTAGAGATAACACAAAAGTTAAGTAGTATTATAAGCAGAGATCAATCTCTATCAATGAGAGTTGTAAGACAAATATAGTTGATTCTTATCAAAGGAGTTCAAGTATCTGTTGTAAGAAAAATTTCCGAATGTGCTTCTTTGAAAAACTTCTTCAACTGTATTTCTCTTCACTAAAAAGTTCATAATATTCTTTTGTCAATGTTCTACGAGTTCAAAAGTTGAGGTATTGTGACTCATAAAGTTCTTAAAGCCTTTTCAATAATAACTTAAGGACAACTCCAATTATCATTTGAACTAAAGCCCTCCTAATTTGTGCTTGATCAAATTTCCTAGTGTTAATCATCCTTTCCTTTGCATCACTTCAAATTGGTTGAAAGCTTATTTATGTTGGACCTTTTATAGCAGTTGCATAATTTTTTTCACAATACTTAAATAAAAAACATCCCCAAACAAGTTCAGTTTCATTCTTGAAAACATCGGGAGATGACAATGCAATCAAACAACAATAACTCCATTTCAACCCCAAACAAGTTGGGTGTAACATTCCGTACTTTCGGGCCATGGTTTGAATCGCTAGACATATGTAAATAGACCCGAGCGTTGGAGGATTTTTGGTCATGTTAACGTATGCAAATAAAGAAGCTTAGTATATAAAAAGATGCGGTCCCGAAATAATTTAGGACTTAAGAAGTGTGACGACGGGAATTGAAAATAATAGTTGTATGTCCCAAAAGAGGTTATGGACTAGTGCTTTATCATATAATCATGATAATTAGTATATGAAGTGTGTTAAAAATAATGATATTTTTTATATATAGGTAAACAATTTGAGATCAAGAATTAATTAAAATGGGAGACAATGATCTAATTATGGAATTAGTGAGGGGGACAAGAGCTTTAATTGAGATTCCACGTGTGGGCATAAGAATGAGCCAATATATGACTCATGTTAATTAGATATACATGTACGTGTTGATTATTTATAGTACAAGCTATTCTTTTAATTAATTAAGGGGTAATTTCGTGGGTCCCATAATCCACTAAGTGAAGATGAGTTATCTTTTGCCACCTAGTATCTACACATTTACGTGGCTAGCTATTAGCCTTGTATTTAATTAGCTCCTATCACTTTGCCGACTTTGGCAACTAGAACATCCTAGAATTGTAATTTGGTAGAAGTGATAGTTAAATATTATTATATAGCAATAAGTAGCCATTCTTTTAGAAGACAACTTGCTGAACTTTCAATGGAAAAAAATTAATAGTCCCCAATCGCCCAACTTCTTATATAACACAATATTTGTTTTATCAATACAATTTTGGATATCAAATATTCATCTCCTCGTGCAAAGAATTACGTTGGAGGGAAAATCCTCTCTATAGCCCCCTCCCTATCATACAACTTTGGGATTATTTCGTAGTGAAGCAAGGTGACGGAAAGCTCTAAAAAAAATAGGTATAGTTCTTGATAGCTAAGGAAGTTGATTCCGTCAACCCATTGGAAAGTCGACATGAAGGTATGTTAAGGCAAATTCTTCTTTCTTTTGGCATGTTCCAAGTTACGAAACGTAAACGTAATATTGTCCTATAAATGATCTACTCTTAGTAGTCAAGGAAGTTCATGTTATTCATTTCTATTTTCAAAGCATGTCTAAATATGTTCCTAAATCCTTATTGAGGTATATGGAAAAGATGTTAGTATTCATAATGTTAATCGGAGGTGAAGCGACATTACATCACTCCGACAAATTTATAGTGTCTTATTATTATATCATTCATGCATTATACTCATGTATTATCCTTGACCTCAAAGGAGTTATATACTCTACTATATGGTATGCATTATATATATGTACGGGGTATGGGAAAAGGGAAGGCGTTATATACGCACGCCACCTGCAGCTGGTACAGATATGATGATGATTATGCCCATAGAGGCCGATATGATATGATGGGATGCCCACAGAGGCTTGATGGCGTTATATACGCATTATGTATGGCATTTAGGCATATTATGGCCCTCAGAGACATTCTGCACAGGCATGATACTTAGGCATATTATGGCCCTCAGAGGCATTCTCTACTGGTTGGTTGGTTCTTGTCTCATGTTAACTTTCAGGTCTCTATTATGTTATTTTTCATGCCTGACATACTCGGTACATCAGTCGTACTGACGTCCCTTTTGTCGGGGGACGCTGCGTTTCATGCCCGCAGGCTCAGGTAGACAGGGCGACGGTTCGCACTAGTAGGTTGCTGGTTCAGTTGATATTGGAGCACTCTATTTGTTCCAGAGTTGCAGTCTAGTCGTGGTATGATATTTTTGATATGCATAGGGGTATGGCGGGGCCCTGTCCCGACCTTATGATGTTACGTACTCTTTAGAGGCTTGTAGACAGATGTCTTGTGTATAATAGTCATGTATGGCCTTGTCGGCCTTAATATGTATATATGCATAGATTGGATCCTTCTGGTTACAGGATTTTACATAGCTCTTTTCCAGTTTACTATTTTCATATATCAGTAGGGTATCTCGTGGCGGGCCTCGTGGACCATGAGAAATTACGGTTATATGCTAAATATATGATTAGTGGTACTCGACAGGTAAGGTCCGGGTACCCGTCATGACCCCCGGTTTGGGTCGTGACATTGGGGTTGGCTATGAGTGCTCATTATTCATGTGCTCCATTTAAGCTCATCTCAAGTCAATCAGAAGATGACTATAAGTAAAAAAGACATCAGTGGGGATGTAGAAGACGATATCCATGAAAGCAAGTGAATAATAGCACAAATGGTAGCAACGAAAAAGAGAAATTAAAGAGAAGATAAAGTTATGCCTATGTGAGCTTTACATTGCCAGTTCCAAGCCAAGATAAACAAGGGTTGGGGTTAAGTAGCATTTAGGGTAGAAAATCGGCATGACCAATTCTCTAGAATATAGATGTTTATAGATGACCTCAACTAGTGAGAGAGATGAGAACAACAAAGGATGGTTATTCCAAGTTATGCTAACGAGGGCAAACCTTGTTATAGCTTGTTTGGCCAAGCTTCTAAAATCAGCTTATTTTGAAAAGTGCTTTTAGAAAAAGTACTTTCGGTGAGAAGCAGTTTGTGTTTGGCCAATTCATTTAAAAAGCACTTTTGAGCAGCAATTAGTGTTTGGCCAAGCATTTAAAAAGTGCTTCTAATTGTATTTTTTCTAAAGTGCTTTTCAGGAAAATGCTTCTGGGAAAAGCTACTTTTTTTAACTTCTGAAAAAAACTTCTGCTACTCCCCAAAAACACTTATTTTCTTCTAAAAGCTTGGTCAAACACCATAATTTTTAAAAATAAGCACTTTTTGAGAAAAATAAGCTTGGCCAAACCGGCTATTAGTCAAGATAATAACTTAGAAACCCAGTACTTCCTGGGAGCAAGACAACTCATGAACACTACTTCTCAAGTAAAAATACTTATGAAAACTTTGAATCATCAAAACACAACATATGAACCCAGTTACTACAAATTCTATAAATGTACCAACAGATCCATAAAAAAAACTAGTAAGTCAATATGTAAGTCAACCTACACCTTACTAAGTCCTTTTCTTTTTATTTCGTTTGGATAAACCTTACAAGGTCATTACTAGCTCTAGTATATATATTTTTTAAAAATTGACTAGCTATAGTATATGTTAAGTTCCATTACTATACCAGAACTAACATCACATAAACCTTCTTGCTTGTCATGGGGCCTATAACAACAAATCCTTGTTAGTATTTTACACGCCTTCATGAAAGTTACCACCTATAATGCAAAGCAAAACAATGCATATGGAGATTCAAGAAAACCATTCCCTCGACATAACGATCCTACTTATCCCTAAAAAGTAGGCCCATATAGGTCCCAGTTCCTCTCTACTATCTAATCTCATCATGAGAGTGATTCTCTATTTGCCTTGATTTCCTTTACAAAAGATAGGCGTCATTTCTATATGCATCCTACTTCTATCCAACATAAATTCTCCCACCAAAGGAATTCTTGTCCATCATAATTCTAAAAGTGATGAATAAAATGGTAAATTAAGACAAACATGCTGCAATTAGCCTGACAATGTTCCTTGAACTTCAGTGAGAAGGCAAAGAATAAGTGTTTGTCAAAGTTTGGAATAAGAGAGAAGGATTTTCTCCTATGGATAATAGTACATAATGAAATTGTTTACAAGGAATACAGGTAAATTGCAAAAAATATGTTGGGTTCTAGTTCAGATTTCAAGCTGCTGATTCAAATCCTGTTGATTGACAATTATATTTGTGATCTTTACATATTTTCCTAGGCTTGTGCCTTATTTCTCATTACCTACATTAGGGGGGAAGCAAGTATTGCCTCAAAGCAATTGCATAGGTAATCAGAAAAGCGCAAATATATCAAGAGTACATGCAATTATAGTAATGTAGCGATAAATACCATCCATTGCTTGACTTATTGATTCATAGTCCATGAAAGTACGAGTTGCTCGGCTCCGAGATGTCTGCATGAGAATAATGGTGTGCCTGTTTGCCTGCATAACACCCAAAGAGGAGTCAAATAAAATGCTAGTAGCTTTTTGTCTTCATTTTTTTTTTCCGGAAATGGAAGTATCAAGGTAAACCTTCATCTTGTTCTTGATGTACTTAAGTAATAAGCATCATGCCAATGAGATCATGTTGTCCCCATACAGCACTCCTATTAGTATTCGATGTTGTACCACTTTTTTTAAATCAGAATGCAAATACAACTTATCCTAAAAATCTCTAAGCCCTATGAAGTAGCTATATTCTCCTTGGGGATGTCCCAATATGGAAATACTGTACATAAATGGGGACGAGAACTATGTACATCAATTTCTCTCAACTGTTAGTAAAATATTGTTGTAGATGATCAGAACTTTTATCTCTAGCTAGATGCATATGGTGTGTCTTTGTATGTTTTTCCCCTCAAGAGAAAGACAAAGTGGACAAAGATATCTTTTTGTATTCAGAAAATGTTACTTAAGTCACATAGAGGATTAGAGACTTTGGGCACCTCAGCTTTTCCAAAAGGTAAAAGCAACATCTGAGGATAATAATCATCATAAACGACGTAGAAAATCTCTTTCCACAGAGAGAACATCTTAAAAGAGAGCGATATAGTACGTCCCAAGCAATAATACTATTTGGTAAAGACGATAGGACAAGCGGATATCATGATGTTGACCAAGAAAAAGGAAAGAAGAAAGAGACAAGACCTTATTCAGGCAGCACCAGAATACCTTATGGTATGGCCATAGAGAGCAACAGGATACTATTGCAAAAGAAGCTAATACCATCCATATGAATAAATAAAACGTACTCATTATAAAGATCTAAGCCTCTTTCAAAATCAGCAAAGACAGGTTAACTGGATCAGAAGTTTAACCTATTCAAATTATTTCATTTTATTTCACAGTGGAACTTCCTCAAGTGTTTCTTCATTAGAGGAGAGTAATGACTTTTACTACTATCAACTTTTTATGCATTGAGCGTATGACTAATAAATAAATATTCGTAGCTAAGATATGGTCATAACTCTTATTATCCCTTCTCACTTTACTTAGCACCACATCCCTCTCCACTTATATGACCAGTTCACCACTACAAGGACCCAAGTAGGCATGTATACAAATCATACAACCATTCAGTAACTCAAGATTAGTTTATGCTACAACTCCCTGTACCTGACTCATCTGCACACTCTCAAAACATTGTATGCCTCCCGGTACATCAGAACCCCAGAAGATGGAGAATTTGGGAAAAGATATACACAACAAAACAATAAATAAATAAATAAATGAATATATAACAACTTAATCAAGTGCATGGTTTGGGTTTTCTCTTTCTCTAAACTTTTGAAAACAAGAGTTCATGTATATGTTAATGCTCTAAGAAGTCAAAAGTGAAGTCTTTCTTGAAAGGAGGAAAACCCAAGACTTCATAATGATGTTTACTAGTGATGAATAGTCACTCTTGCACTATGCTAGGGTTCTTGTAATCTGTAAAGTAGGCTTGCACTGCCTTGGTGCTTCTGTGAATAAAATGCTACCAGTCTCAAAAAAGAATAGTCACTCTTGCACCCCCACTTCACCCCAGAAAACAATAACTAAGTAGATAAATTACAAAAACACCAAACTAGAAAGACGGACAAGTGATTTGCTAATCAGTTCGGCTAATCTACTTTTACAATGTCAACCAACACATGGCAGCAGAACTACAAACACATCATCTCTGGGATATATCTAGTGCAAAACAGCTCCTTTTTTAATTAGTGTAAAAGTAAAAGTTAAAACTGCTCTTGTAACCATCAATTTTGCTACCATAGAACTCGCAATTGCACAATGAGGGGTAACAAGTGTAACACAAAGCTTCTTTCCGATCGTTTTTCTCTATGACGGAGTGTTTTGGTTAGTTTGAGGTTGGAGCAAACCTCAGACTAAGTGTTGCACCTGGGGTAAAAACTAAAATTTCCAGACTGTCTCTCATATGCCTCAACCAATCAACCATTCCTTTGTGGACAAAGCTTCTCTTCATTATAAAGAAGTGGTCAACCATTGTGTATGTTTAAACAATTTAGTTGCATATAACAATTGTAGACCGAAGCTGAAGTCACAGGTAATGTGTCACCTTGTTCATCAACCCTTTTGATTACCTCATTTCCTCCAAGAACAGAAAGGACGACAGGGATTCCAACACCAAAACACAAAGCTAAACTAAGATATTGGAGATTTGGAGTTATAACCTAGTGGTTGCAACTTCATCTAACACTCAAGTAGTGCATGGTTAAAATCTCACCCATGGGATTCCCTTTTCCCTTATTCACAGGCCTCCCCCTCTTCCTCCACCCACAAACCCAAAAACATAAATATTCTAATATAGGATTTTTTATTGCATTTGCTGACAAATCGCCCATTACACCACTACACACATGGTTACTAGGTACCATGGTAAAACACATTACAATACTTGTATGTTTCAAAACCATGAGGTCTCACAACTCTTATATTCCCTTAAACTGCAGATTCAACAGCACCAGTTATGTACTTTTATTTCATTATATATTTTATACAGACTCATTCCCCGTTTTTTCCAACAATTCATCCACTTCCCTTTACTCCACAGGGAAAACTAAGAAAACTAAGAGATGTTGTAGTATCAATGGATGTTTGGTTCAAATATCACCAATATCATTCCCCTTTTCCCTCTCCACCCCACCAAAGGGAAAAAATGAAAAAATAAAGCTACATTACGTAGTGTAATTCTTTAATCAGCTTAAACTAATATATTATACCAACAAGGTTTGTGGTGGAGTAGTAAGTGCTCCTTCATCCTTAACCAGAGGTCTCAGGTTCGAGTCCCCTGGTATGGGAGTCGCCTTTATTAGGGAGCGCTTTAACCCCCAAATGTGGGACTTTCTGGCACGAATCCGGGTTTAGTCGGGACCCAATGCGGGTACCGGACACCGGGTGGGATAAAAAAAAGAAATTAAATGAATATATTATGTTAGTTAAAGGATTTAAGCCAACTGATGCATAATCATCTCAGCAAAAAAGTGAAGGTAAAAGAAAAACAAAAGAAAGAAAAGCTTTAAGCAAAGTAACCTACAAAAACGAAATCAACAAGATACAAGTTCATAAGCCCCAAAACAAAAACAAAAAACAAGAACATCCCATTTTCTACATTGCACTCCTGTTTGCATTAAAAAAAGGAATTTTTACAAAAATATACAACCCAACATAATATATTACACCTACATAGCAATATATTCAGTTTACCCTCGCATAACCAACATTTTTTTCCCACAACAGTGCGTATACACACGGTATACAAACATTATAAACTCACGGTAAACAATGTGTCCAACAACAACATACCCACTGTAATCCCACAAAGTGGGTCTGGGAGGGTAGTATGTACGCAGAAATTAACTCTACACAAACTTTGTGGGACAGAGAGGTTGTTTTCCATAGACCCTCGGGTAAAAATGTGTGCACATAAAATTGTATAATAGTGTATAAGGGGTGTTTAAGGAAAAACTGGGCTAAACCGGGTAATTAAAGAAAGAATGGGTTAAAAGGGGTAAATATTCTTTCCCATTAGACATAGAGCATAATTTTCCCAAAAATAAATAAATAAATAAATACACCCACAATTGAAGAAAGAAAAAACAATCGAAACCCTAACAATCATGTTGGTCAAAGGATTACGAACAAAATTGTAAAGTTGAAGAAAAATGACATAAAATTCAAGAAAGAAACATAAAATAAACGTAGGAATTAAAAAAAGTTAACATTACCATTATTATGAATAAGGATGATTCTGTATTTTGCTGAAATTTCGAACAGACAAACAAAAAAACCTTAGGAACAAAGAAAGGGGAACGGAAGGGGGCAGCTTTCACGTTAACAAAGAAGATATTTGTGTTTCAATCAAATACATAGGTTGACGGGAAGACACGTTATAATAAAAACACCCTTGGACTAAGCACGTTCGTGTTTCAACTTTCAAGGGACAATTAGCTATAGATGACAAAGAAAGTTTTAAAATTGAATAGGAGCAACTCAATAATGAGCGGAGGTGACAAACAACTCAATTTTTTTTATTGAGAGGAGGTATCAACATTGGATTAGTAAT
The DNA here is from genome assembly GCA_029783415.1 of Anisodus acutangulus. NCBI lineage: Eukaryota > Viridiplantae > Streptophyta > Magnoliopsida > Solanales > Solanaceae > Anisodus > Anisodus acutangulus. The sequence continues at coordinate 4,684,035 of CM056505.1, read as the reverse complement.
TAATGAGTTTTGACTCATTTTTGAATTTATCCCCAAGTTTTAAGTTTTATACTTTGGCTCAACCAATATAAAATCCTAATTTACCTAAAAGGGTAATAAAAAAAACACGCGAACATAGCTAAACGAGGCTCCTCATCCTTCTTCCTTCCTTTTCTTGCTTCTTTGTCCATTATTACAGCTTCTCCTCATTCTTGCTGCTTCTTCTTCTTTCTTCTTCTTCGTCCGCTGCTACAATTGCAATTGTTGTCTTCTTCCTCCCATAAAACATTGTTCTTCATTTGGAAAAAATAAATAAAATTCACACAATTTACTCAATTTTTGGACTGAATTTGGTTCGTGGAGCACTGTGCATTACTTCATTGGTGATTTTCGCTCATTTGATAAGTAAAACAATGTTTTTTTGTTTCAATAATTCATGTGGGTATAGCTGCTGATTTTCAAACATTTTACAACAATTTTAATTGTTGCAACAAGTGTTAAAGCTGTTGTAATTGCTGCAACAATTACAATAGATTATGCAGTTGTTGCAACAACTGCATAATCTGTTGGACATTTTCTACAGGCTTGGACGAAACAGAAGATTGTTCCAACAAATTAGTGAGTTGTTACAATAATTGGCAATCTGTTGTAACACGTAGCTTAGTTGTTGCAATACTCACTAATATGTTAGAGGCAACTTTAGTTTTTTGGGTTCTAGTTCATTCAAACATTGCAGAAGATGTCCAACAAATTAGTGAGTTGTTGCGACAACTAAGCTACTTATTGTAACAGATTACCAATTGTTGCAACAACTCACTAATCTGTTGGAACAAGCTTCTGTTACTTCCAAACATTGCAGAAGATGCCCAACAGATTAGTTAGTTATTGCAACAACTAAGCTACTTGTTGCAACAGATTACCAATTGTTGTGACAACTCACTAATCTGTTGGAACAGGCTTCTATTTCGTCCAAACATTGCAGAAGATGTCCAACAGATTAGTGAGTTGTTGCAACAATTGGTAATATGTTGCAACAAGTAGCTTAGTTGTTGCAATAACTCACTAATCTGTTAGACATCTTCTGCAATATTTGGATGAACCAGAACCCGAAAAGCTGAACTACCACATTCGCTTCCCCTGGATGGTAAAGAACATCTATATCATAATCCTTTATCAATTTGAGCCATATCATATGCCTAAGATTCAACTCCTGTTGTTTGAAAATATACTGACGGCTCTTATAATATGTAAAAATATCAACATGAACTCCATACAAATAGCGACGCCATATCTTAAGTGCAAAAATCATGGCTGTCAATTCTAAGTCATGAGTCGGTTAATTCTTTTCATAAGTTTTAAGCTGTCTGGATGCATAAGCTATAACTTTATCATGCTGCATTAAAACACACCCAAGACAAACTCTTGAGACATCACAATATACAACAAACCCCTCAGTTCCCTCTGGCAATGTTAACACCGGAGTAGAAGTCAGTCTCATTTTTTGTTCCTCGAAACTACGCTCACATGTATCTAACAACTGAAATTTGCCCTTCTTCTGAGTCAATCTGGTCAATGGAGTTGAGATAGAAGAAAATCCCTTTACAAATCGTCTATAATAACCTGCCAGACCTAAGAAACTCCGAATATCTGAAATGGAAGTGGGTCTAGGACAATTCTTAACAACGTCTATTTTCTGAGAATCAGCCTGAACGACCTCACCTGAAATCACATGGCTAAGAATGTCACTGACTTAAGCCAAAATTCACACTTGAAAAACTTAGCATAAAGCTCACAGTCCTTAAGTGTCGGCAATACTATTCTGAGATATTCTGCATGATCGACCTCACTACGGGAATAAACTAGAATATCATCAATGAAGATAATAACGAAAAGATCGAGATAAGACTTGAAGACCCTATTCATAAGATCTATGAAAGTGGATGGAGAATTTCTCAATTCGAATGACATGACACAAAATTCGAAATGACCATAATGAGTTCTGAAAGCAGTTTTTGAAATATCAACTTCCTTAACCTTAAGCTGATGGTACCCTGTGTCACAACCCAAACTGAAGGACCGCGATAGGCACCCGGACCTTACCCATCGGGTACCACTAGCTATGCATTTAACATCTACCCGTAATTATCCGTGGCCACCAGGGTCGTTACTCAGTACTCCGCTAACATATATAAACATAGAAGTAGTAAACCAGAAACCCAACTTATATACACACACCAAGGCCGACGAGGCCGTGCATGACTACTACACACAAGACACTTGTCTATAAACCTCTAAAAGGGTACATGACATCAAAAGTCGGGATAGGACCCCGCCATACCCATATATACATGCAAAAATATACCGTACCAAAATTAGACCGACACTCCGAAATAAGGGAAGTGCTCCAAAATCCGCAGAGTCAGCAACCTACTAACGTGGATCGTCGTCATGTCTACGTGAACCTGCGGGCATGAAACGCAGGCGTCCCAGAACAAAGGGACGTCCAAGACGATCGACGATCTTGAGTATGTCAGGCATGAATAATAGCATAACAGGGATATAACACTTACTGAAACAGAAACAGCCAACCAGCAGTAAATGCCTCTTAGGGCCCTAATACATATGCCTAAATATTATGCACAATGCAAATGCGGTATACATATAAATATTGGCCACACAAGGGCATCTTCCTGTCCATAACAACCTCTGTGGGCATAATTTCATTATCATATTGGCCACACAAGGGCATCAATATTGGCCTCTTCGGGCTCTTTCATGATAGTTTGTACCAGCTGCAGGTGGTGTGCGTATATAACGCCTTCCCTTTCCCTATATCCCTTACATATATATAATATTTACAATATAGTAGTGTGCATAGCATAAGTAGGTTCAGGGTAATACATGAATATAATGCAAATAAAAATGCATGAATGACAATAAAACATTCTGAATTTATCGGATGACATAATATCCTTGTACCTTCGGCTAATATTGGGAATATTAACATCTTTTCCATATACCTCAATAAGGATTTAGGAACATATTTAGACATGTTTTTAACATAGGAATCAACACTATGAATATTCTTAACTACTAGGGGTAGAATAATTTATGGAACAATAATACAGTTATATTTCGTTACATGGAATATGCCAAAAGAAAGAAATAATTTGCCTTAATATACCTCGATTACCAACTCTTCAAATTACAACGACACACATGCATTCTTTACAAGCTTAAACTCATGTTGCTTCACACATTGTTCTTCAGAATAGTTCATCTCCAAGGCTAAAGTCTCTGGAACGTTGCTTTGAATTAATTTTGTAGAACGTTTGGTTCTAATTAAAAATAATGAATGAATTGCTTATCTAGTGAACTAACTGCTAATGGACCGAAATGAATGAATTGCTTATATAAATCAAAGATATAAACTCCCAATACAAAATGAATTCTATCATCATGTCAGGCTTAGTCACCTAGGTGATTAACTTAAGGACTACACGTGTTTATCCCACCTAATTTTGTCCCCACTAATTAAACTTATCCCATAATTAATCAATCACACACACAAAATTAATTTTTTGATCTCAATTTACTTAAATCTTAATAACTTATAAGACCTTCATATACTCAATGTTATAATTTGTGTGATATGACACTAGTCCATAACCTCTTTGGGGATATACAACTATTATTATTAATCATCATCGTCACACTTGTTACGTCCAAAAAAATTTCAAGTTTTTATCATTTTATATACTAGCTCCGTATTGCTTACGTGAATATGACGTATATTCCCCGAGGCTCGAGTCTACTTGCCTACGTTTAGGTGCTCAAACCATCGCCCAAAATTACGGGATATTATATCATTCCCCCCTTAAAACATCTGTTCTCGAATGTTTGGGTGACATATCTAATCCTCGTCACGTAGCTCGAAATACAACTACCTTTTTCACTGCTATATAAGGTAACATACATCACTATATCAGATCTCTCATGGTTATCAAGCATTAATTATAATATCAGGAATTAGAATTTACCTTATGCTTTTCTTAGAATCTCGGCGTTAGTCTGGAATAGGTGTGGATATTTGTGCATCATTTCCTCTTCCGCCTCCCATGTCATCTCTTTCACGTCCTTATTACGCCACAGAACTTTTACGGAGGCCATTTCTTTAGTCCTCAACTTGCGGACTTATCGATCTAGGATAGCAATAGGAGAATCTTCATATGATGAATTCTCCGTAACCTTCACATCATCAATCGGTACAATCCGAGAAGGATCTCCAACACATGCTCTCAACATAGAAACATGGAAAATCAGATGAACAAACTCCAACTCCGAAGGCAAATCCAACTCGTAAGCTACTTGGCCAATTCGTCGGATTATGCATTATGGCCCAATATACCTTGGACTGAGTTTTCTTTTCTTCCCGAATCTCATTACACCCTTCATAGGAAAAATCTTCAAAAATACCCAATCATCTACTTGGAACTCTAAGTCTCACCGTCGCATGTCTGAATACGACTTCTGATGACTTTGAGCGGTTAATAATCGTTCTTGGATAATCTTCACCTTCTCTATGGCTTGGTGTACTAAGTCAGGCCCAAATAACTCTGATTCGCCTACCTCGAACCATCCGATAGGTGATCTACATCTTCGTCTATATAAAGCCTCACATGGAGCCATTTTAATGATGGCATGATAGCTGTTATTGTACGCGAAATCAATAAGGGGCAAATGATCATCCCAATTTCCCTTGAAATCCAATACACAAGCTCGTAACATATTATCAAGCGTCTGAATTGTACGCTCAATCTGCCAGTCTGTCTGAGGGTAGAAATCTATGCAAAGATTAACTTGGGTGCCTAAACCTTTTTGAAATGACTTTAAGAAGTTAGCTGTAAACTGAGCAACTCAGTCAGATATAATAGAAATAGGCACACCATGAAGGCGAACAATCTCAGTCACATACAACTTCGCGCAGTCCTCGACTGTGTAGGTAGTTCTGACCGGCAATAAATGAGTTGATTTGGTCAATCTATCAATAATTACCCAAACAGAATCAAATTTACGATAAAAATGAGGTAAACTTGTAACAAAATCCATAATAATCACTTCTCATTTCCACATCGGAATCTCAATTTTCTGAGTCAAGCCACCGGACTTTTGGTGCTCTATTTTTATTTCCTGACAATTAGAACACTGAGTTACAAATTCTGCCATGCTCCTATTCATGTCATTCCACCAATAAATGCTCTTGAGATCATGGTACATTTTAGTAGATCCCGAGTGAATAGAATATCGTGAGCAATGTACCTCCATTATAATTCTATCTCGTAATCCTGCTATATTTGGAACACATAAATGGCCCTGGTGCCTGAGAATCCCATGTTCGTCAATCTCAAAGGTTGTGATCTTCTTCTGTTGAATGCATTCTCTGATTTTCTCAAACTGGGTCTTTCCACTGACTTTCCTTAACTTCTTATATGAGGGACGATTCTGACATATTTCGAATCATAAAACCACCGTCCTCCGCATCCATTAGTCGGACTCCCAAATTAGCTAACTGATGGAGTTCTCTTACTAAATCCTTCCTTTTGACCTACACTAGGGTCGAGCTAATCATCGACTTACGACTGAGCGCGTCTGCTACAATATTAGCTTTACCAGGATGATATAAGATGTCCACATCATAATCCTTCAATAATTAAAGACACCTCTTCTGTCTCAGATTCAACTCTTTCTGCTTGAATATGTATTGCAGACTTTTATGATCCGTGAAAATGTCCACATGAACACCATACAAGTAATGCCGTCAAATCTTCAGTGCATAGACCACTGCGGCCAACTCCAAATTGTGTGTCGGATAGTTTTTCTCATGTTTCCTCAATTGCCTTGAAGCATAGGCAATCACCTTACCATGTTAAATTAACACACATCCTAAACCTGCTCTTGAGGCATCACAATACACAATATAGCCTTCTGGACCCTCTGGAAGAGTAAGGACTGGTGCTGACGTTAGTCTGTCCTTTAATTCTTAGAAACTCGGCTCACAAGCATCGGACCACTTGAATTTTATAGTCTTTTATGTCAACTTCGTTAGTGGTGCCGATATGGTAGAAAACCCTTCTACAACCTTCTATAATAGCTAGCTAAGACCAAAAAGCTGCGAACCTCTGATGGAGTCGTAGGCCTCGGCCAATTCTTTATTGCTTCAATCTTCTAGGTATCAACTCTTATACTTTCGTCTGACACTATATGACTAAGGAAATCCATTGAGTTCAACCAATATTCACACTTGTAGAGCTTTGCATACAACTTATGGTCCCGGAGCGTCTGTAGTACTATTCGCAAATGATCCACATGCTCTGCTTCCGAGTAAGAGTAAACCAAAATATCATCTATAAATACTATCACAAATACATCCAGAAATGGGTGAAACACGCTGTTCATTAAATCCATAAATGCTGCCGGTGCATTTGTGAGTCCAAATGACATTACTAAGAACTCGAAGTGCCCATACCTTGTCCTGAAAGCCGTTTTTGGAACGTCCTTCTCCTTAACCCTTAGCTAATGGTACCCTGACCTTAGGTTGATCTTTGAGAAATACCTCGCACCTTGTAACTGGTCAAACAAATCATCAATTATGGGAAGAGGGTACTTGATCTTGATAGTGACTTTATTCACCTGCTGATAGTCGATACACATCCGTAATGAGCCATCTTTATTTCGTACAAATAATACCGACGCACCCCAAGGAGATATGTTGGGCTTAATAAAGCCTTTATCAAGCAGATCTTTTAATTCCTTCAATTTGGCTGGAGCCATTCTATAAGGAGGAATACATATCGTCTGAGTGTCTGGCAACATATCTATGCCGAACTCAATTTCCCTTTCGGGAGGAAGGCCTGGAAGTTTGTCTGGAAATACATCAAGAAACTCATTAACCACCAGAATTGATTGAAAAATAGATGATTCGTCATTGACATCTCTAGCTCGAACAAGATGGTATATACAACCTTTGGAAATCATCTTCCTTACTTTAAGGTATGAAATAAACCTACCTTTTGGCTATGCCATATTACCCTTCTATTCAAGGATTGGCTCACCTGGAAACTGAAATTTAACAATGTTTGTTCGTCAATCAACATTAGCGTAGCACGATGCCAACCAATCCATGCCCATAATAACATCAAAATCAACCATCTCTAGTTCTACCAAATCCGTAAGGATCTTGTGGCTACAAACTAATACTGCACAATTTCGATAGACCCGTCTAGCAACTACCGACTCACCAACTGGTGTAGATACCACAAATGGATCCATTATCAACTCAGGCTCCATATAAAATTTATAGGCAATAAAATGGGTGATATATGATAGATTGGAGCCTGGATCTAACAACGCATACACATTATGTGAAAAGACTGATAATATACATGTAATGACATCAGGTGAGGACTCCTGGTCCTGTCGTCCCATCAATGTGTAAATACGATAATGGCCTCTACCTCTGCCTCGACCAGATAATGTCTGCTGACTCTGCCCTGACGGGTGTACTGACTGTGATGAAGCTGCTACAGATTCGACCGGCTGGGCTCTAACACCTCCGCCTCCTATCGGGCAGTCTCGCCTAATATGACCAGGTTTACCACAAGATTAACACATATTTGATCCTCGTTGGCACGACCATGTATGGGTCTTACCACACTGCCCGCATCGAGCCAACGTCGGCCTCATCTTAGTAGAATCCCCTCTATAATAAGACCATGATGCTTGTGAACCCTGACCTGGTCCTAATTGAATATACCGATCAACCCTCGACCTTGAAAATGGTAATAATGCGCTAGCTGCTGGATAAGATGGACGTCTATAAAGCTGTGGCCTGGGCCCACCTCTAAAATCCCTCACGTCACTTACGGATCAAGCCCTCTTATGCTGGCCTTTATCACATTCTCGATCCCCGCTGTTGCCTCTTACGATCCTCCAAATTCTGTGCATAAGCCTGAATGCGAGCAATATCCATATCCGGATTCAGAGAAGCCATAGAACACTCGTTGACCAAATACGGCCCTAAGCCAGTAACAAATCTATGTACCCGATCACTCATCTTTGCTATAATCGTAGGAGCATATCTGGCCAATGAATTAAACTGCAAGCTATATTCTCGAACACTCATGCTGCCCTGTTCAAGATATAGGAACATGTCCTGCCAGGCCCGTCGAAGCTCGACCGACAAAAAATGTTGTAAGAAGGCCTCTGAAAATTCTCTCCTTCCTGCTGGTGGAGCACGAGGTCCCATAGATTGCTCACATGTCTTATACCAAGTCACCGCGATATCCCGCAGTCTATAAGAAGCAAACTTTATCGACTCAATATTGGTAGCATCCATTACCCGCATGGTACGCTGTATCTGATCTAGAAAATTCTACGGGTCCGCGTTTAGGTCTGATCATGTAAATTTTAGAAGGTCTAAATTGATGAAATCCCGAGCTCTTATGCTAGCAGCTCTATCAGAAGGACTGGAAATCTGACGTTGAGCCTGAGCGGCCACCAATTATGTCAATAACTGTACAATACTTCGCATATCAAGATCGACATCTGGAGTATCAAGTGGAGGAATTGGGGGGTACTGTAACTCCACTAATCTCCTCCGATGGTGGTGAACTGGGGGAATCATACGAAGAAGTCACATCATGGGTCTTACTCTGGCCCTCACTAGCGGGTGGCAATCGGCTAGCACCTTCGCCTGTAGCCGTATCCAACTTCCTCACACTCTTGAACTTCTTCCTTGCTGTAGGCATTGTTAGAATCATAAACACGAGACGGATTAGGAATAAAATTCCTATAACTCAGCTCTACTGCATGATTTATGAGATGAAAGAATGGAAATCATCCCTAAATGTCAGACAACCTCCTACTTATAAGTATGCTGCACAACATACCCATAAACAAGACTCTACTAGACACGACTTGTAGACTCCCTAGGACAGACATGCTCTGATACCAAGTTTGTCATGACCCAAATCGGAGGGCCGCGATGGGCACCCGGACCCTACCCGCCGAGTACCACTAGCCATACATTTAACATCTACCCGTAATTATCTGCGGTCACCAGGGCCGTTACTCAGTACTCCACTGACATATATAAACATAGAAGCAGTAAATCAGAAACCCAACTTATATATATACACCAAGGCCGATGAGGCCGTACATGACCACTACACACAGGACACATGTCTATAAGCCTCTAAAAGAGTACATGACATCAAAGATCGGGACAGGGCCCCGCCATACCCATATATACATGCAAAAATATACCGTACCAAAATTAGACTGACACTCCAAAATAAGGGGAGTGCTTCAAAATCAGCTGAGTCAGCAACTTACTAACATGGATCATCGTCCTGTCTACGTGAACCTATGACCATGAAATGCAGGGTCCCCCGACAAAAGGGACGTCAGTACGACTAATGTACTGAGTATGTTAGGTATGAATAATATCATAACAAGGATATAACAATAACTGAAACTGAAATAGTCGACCAACAGTAAGTGCCTTTGAGGGCCCTAATATATATGCCTAAATGTTATGCATAATGCAAATGCGGTATACGTATAACTATTGGCCACACAAGGGTATCTTCATGTCCATAACAGCCTCTGTGGGCATTATTTCATTATCATATTGGCCACACAAGGGCATCAATATTGGCCTCTTCGGGCTCTTTCATGATAGTCTGTACCAGCTGCAGGTGGTGTGCGTATATAACGCCTTCCTTTTCCCTATATCCCTTACATATATATAATATTTACAATATAGTAGTGTGCATAACATAAGTAGGTTCAGGGTAATACATGAATATAATGCAAATAAAAATGCATGAATGACAATAAAACATTCTGAATTTATCGGATGACATAATATCCTTGTACCTTCGGCTAATATTGGGAATATTAACATCTTTTCCATATACCTCAATAAGGATTTAGGAACATATTTAGACATGTTTTTAACATAGGAATCAACACCATGAATATTCTTAACTACTAGGGGTAGAATAATTTATGGAACAATAATACAGTTATATTTCGTTACATGAAATATGCCAAAAGAAAGAAATAATTTGCCTTAACATACCTCGATTACCAACTCTTCAAATTACAACGACACACATGCATTCTTTACAAGCTTAAACTCATGTTGCTTCACACATTGTTCTTCAGAATAGTTCATCTCCAAGGCTAAAGTCTCTGGAACGTTGCTTTGAATTAATTTTGTAGGACGTTTGGTTCTAATGGACCGAAATGAATGAATTGCTTATCTAGTGAACTAACTGCTAATGGACCGAAATGAATGAATTGCTTATCTAAATCAAAGATATAAACTCCCAATACAAAATGAATTCTATCATCATGTCTCCCACTTAGCCAATCTCACGAGTTGCCACCCCTTAGTCCTTTAGGCTTAGTCACCTAGGTGATTAACTTAAGGACTACACATGTTTATGCCACCTAATTTTATATCCACTAATCAAACTTATCCCATAATTAATCAATCACACACACAAAATTAATTTTTTGATCCCAATTCACTTAAATCTTAATAACTTATAAGACATTCGTATACTCAATGTCATAATTTGTGTGTTATGACACTAGTCCATAACCTCTTTTGGGATATACACCTATTATTATTAATCCCCATCGTCACACTTGTTACGTCCAAAATTATTTTGGGATTTTATTATTTTATATACTAAGCTCCGTATTACTTACGTGAATATGACGTATATTCCCCGAGGCCCTGGTGTACTTGCCTACGTTTAGGTGCTCAAACCATCATAAAAAATTACAGGATGTTACACCCTGATCTGAGGTCAATCTTAGAATAACATTGTGCACCCTAAAATTGGTCAAATAAATCACCGATTTTCAGAAGAGGATACTTATTCTTGATGGTGACCGTATTGAACTGTAGATAATCAATGCACATACACAAATACCCATCCTTCTTTCGAACAAACAAGACTGGTGCACCTCATGGTGAGACACTAGGTATAATAAATCCCTTATCTAGGAGATATTTCAACTGAGATCTTAGTTCTCTTAACTCTGATGGAGCCATTTTGTATGACAGAATAGATATCGGCTTAGTGTTGGGAAGCAGATCAATTCCAAAGTCAATCTCCCTATCAGGAGGAACTTCGGGAAAATCTTCTAGAAATACTTTTGGAAACTCATTGACAACTGGTACGGACTGGAGAGTTGGAGTCTGGGCATCTACATCCATAACACGAACTAGATAGTAAATGTACCCCTTGGATATAATCTCTCTGGCTTTAAGATAGGAAATACACCTACCCATGGATGCTACAGCATCACCCTTCCACTCTATTAATGGCTCACCGGGAAACTAGAATCTTACAATTTTGGTTCTATAACCTACTGTGGCATAATATGTAGACAACCAATCTATGCCCATGATTACATCGAAGACTACCATTTCTAACTCTACTAAATCAGCTATGGTAATGCGGTGATAGATTTTAACTAGACAACTCATATATACTCGCCTAGCTATAACTGACTCACCAACTGGCGTGGATACTTCAAAAGGTTCATGCAACTTTTCGGGTTCTATTCAAAAAAATTTAGCAATAAAAGGGATTACATATGACAGAGTGGATCTAGGATCTATAAGGGCATCAAAAGTGAGGACTGTTAATATACCTATGATGACATTTGTATGAGCTTCTGTATCCTGACAGCCATCTAAAACATATAGGCGGTTTGGACCTCTACCAGTGTTACCAGACTTAGCCGCACCACACCCTGGTTGGGTATGAGAATTGAGGTTGACTATTGAATTGGTGGACTGAGCTACGTTACCATTAATACCTTACATTGTGAATAGGCAATCCCTCAGAAATTAGCCCTGCTGACTACACACAAAGCAATTATCCATGCCTAAATGACACCCCTATGAGTGCCTCTTACCACAAACGTTGCAAGTATGATGCTGGAAACCCCTGTGGCCACCACTGACCTACGACTGTGAGCCTGCTGCTCTTAAGTTCTGCCTCTTATTATCATTCATGAACTTTGGGGCTGGGGAATTGGCTGAAGATGGAGCAAGTCCTGATGACCTATTTTTAAAGAATTGTCTACCTCCACCTCCTCCATGGCTGAAGTGACCTGATGACTTAACTCTTTTGTTAAACTCCACGTCATTCTCTTTCTACAAAGCTTCCTCTTTCTTTAACCTGTTCTCATTACCCTATACGAATGCAACCATCTTTGTAATTGTCATCTCCATATTCTGAGCTGTAATGTTAGCTGTATTGTACAAATGGGGATCAAGTCCATACACAAAATGCCTAACTCTTGTCCTCATGTCCGGAACCATGTGTGGAGCATACTTTGCCAAAGCGACAAATTGAAGATAATACTCCTGCCTTTCTGCTTAAGCTTTTCAAATTCAATGGCCTTTGCCTCACTAACCTCAACTCGCAGAAAGTGCTCAATAAAAGCATCAACAAACTCATACCAAGTTGTTGAAGGTGCATCTTCCCCGCGGGAGAACTCCAATGACTCATACCAGATATTTGAAACATCCTGTAATTAATAAGCTCCAAAATCTGCTGCCTCTACTTCAGTAACTTGTATAACACGAAAGATTTTCTGAAGCCCATCAATTTAATTTTGTAGATCTTCTTTCTTACAAGACCTTGTGAGCATTGGAGGGTCCATTCATAGAAACTCATGAGTCCTAGAACTGTATGACTCTCCATTTATCCCTATACTTGGAGTCATTCCCTGACGTTGGGCTTGAGTAGCCACAAGCTGGGCGAGCAGCAGAATAACTTCCCTAATATCATAGTCAGTAGTATTGGGCGGTGGACCTAGGATCTCCGCAGGTCCTGTGGTATCGGGTGGAGGTGCTGTACCCGAATTGGCTCCCTGAGCATGAGCATTTTCCTCATGAGCAGCATTATTCATAGCTCTCTGGCTGTTATCTGAAGTCCTCTTGGTGTACTTTATTTTCACATGTATTTTTTGAAATATGTAATACGCAAGAGTTAGAAGGATATCCTGAAGGTATAGCTCTAACTGCATGATCTGGATTACAAAGAAGTGAGACAATCCTAGATGTCTTGATGGCCAACTATTTACATGTGTGGGGCCCTCACATACATAAGAGTGACCCCACTGGATACAGTTTCATAGAATCCCTAAGACACTTGAACCTAGTGTTTGATACCAAGCTTTGTCATGCCCTAAATTATGGCCTAAGCAAGACACAACACTCAGTGCCTAGCTGCATATGACCGAGCGAACCACATGGTTGTTGAATCAACATGGGCATCAAAACATACTATAGTAATGATTTAATACATGCAAAACATAACACTGTGTTTATAACTTGAAATAATCATAGTGGAAGAAGTCTGAAAATATCATAAGTCTGAAAGTAGTAAATACTGACATACTGAACTAGTCTAGTCTATGAAACCTCTAAAACACGAGTCTGTAAATCTGTTTACCAGGACAAGGCCCTGGTATGCCTCTACTATAAAACCAAATCATGAAATAAGAGACTAATACTCTGAATGAGATGGGGCTCACCAAGCAACTGATACTGAAGCAATCCTACTGAGTAGTTCCGTCGTCCTGAAACTCAGCACATGCACCATGAAGTGCAGGCCCCATGCAAAAGGATGTTAGTACATTTGAATCGCACTAGTATGTAAATCAACTAAAATAATAAATAGTTATGGGGTGCTCGGTAAAAGGGGCAACCCAAATAAATAAACAGATAATGTACTAAATCTGAAACTGATAACTGAACAAGGAAGCAAATAATAAGAACAATTCCTATACTAAAATGGAGAGTCACCTGTGTAATTGAGATAATAAACAATAATAGATGTGGCCTTAGGCCCAATATGTGTGCACAAATCTGTGGCATCGGGCCCAAGTATATGTATACATAAACTGTGGCCTTGGGACCAAATATATCCGTGGCCTTGGGCCAAAAATTACAGGTGCTCGACATAATACTGGAATACTGAAATATACTGATATAAAATACTGAACATGAATTCATGAACTGATTATCGATACTGAAGCTTTAACTAATTTACGAATATGCTGACTATTCTAAACTGAGACTCGTGGATATCAAACACAAGTCTATATTGATTACGCGATGAGTTCACAATAATCAAAGTGATAATTATGAACAACTTTGAATGTATAATCTTGAGGATAGACGTTCTAGTCTTTTGATGAACTAGGGAATAAATATGAAATTCTAAAGTAATTCGTAGTAATCTCAATGAATGAGGCATGGGGATAATTAAAGACATTCTCACATGTAGATAGAAGCTTTACATGCCTTAATCTCTCCAATACTTGTCTTAAAAATTCAAACTTTGGAGTAGAAACCCAAATCTTGAACCCTAAGCCTTAAGTTGGGTTTATCCTAAAAAACTCTAGATTAAGAACATTGGATTCTACTTAGAATTCATTTGAATTACGTTAGAATCACATAGAATCACGGGAAAAAGGCTTACCTTGGTGTAGAAGATGGTTAGGAAGAGAGAACATTCGTTCTAGGGTTTGAGAATATGAAAAACTTATCTTTAGAATCATTGTACTTATACTGTTTAATGTCGGGGGAAATTCGACGGTCTGTCGAATATTTGACGATCTAAGTCTGGGCCGTCAAACCAGATTGATAGTCCATCAAATGTTTGACGGTCTATATAATCTGACCATCATTTTCTAAAGATTTCCAAAGAGTGGTGAAATCTGGAATTTAAGAGACGAAGAAGATTGATGGGCTGTCGAGCATTTGACTATCCGTAAAATTGACCAACAGGCCATCAATTTCAAAAGTCAAATTGACAGTTCACTTTGATGGGCCATCGAATAATTGACGGTCCACATTTCATGTCATCAAATTTCCTCTGCAGAGCTGAACTTAGTTTGAAGGTATGAGGTGTTACGTATACCTTCATGATATCCATCTAACTCATGCGTATTATGTATTTCAGAAAATGCCTGCGAAAAAAAGTACACTAGAGGACTTTAGCTAGAAGCTAGAGAGCTACAGATAATGTTGCTCGCGAGGAAAATTCTCAGGCTCAGGGAGCCAATTCGGGTACAACACCACCCAATACCACAGGGCCTGCAGAGATCCCAGTTCCACTGCCTAGCACTACAAACTCTGATATTCGGGGAGCTATTTAGTTGCTCACCCAGCTTGTCAGGGAGCGACTCTAAGTACGGGGATGAATGAAGAGTCATCTAGTTTCAGGACATATGAGTTTCTTCGTATGACCCTCTGGTATTCAAAGGATCAAGCAAGATAGATGATCCACAAAATTACATTGATGGGCTTAAGAAAATATTTCATGTAATGCATGTTAATGAGGTAGTGGCAATAGAGTTTGAAGCTTATGAATTGCAGTATGTTGCTAATATCTGCTATAAATTATGAGAGCAGTCCCGCGGGGAAGATGCACCTTCAGTGACTTGGGATTTCAGATGCCTTCATTGAGCACTTTCTGCCGATAGAGGTCAGGGAATCTAGGGTTGTGGAATTTGAAAATCTCAGGCAGAATGGCAGGACTGTGCAGGAGTACTATCTTCAGTTTGTCTCTTTGGCAAAGTATGCTCCACATATAGTCCAAGACATGAGGGTAGAGTTAGATGCTTTGTGTATGGCCTCGATCCCCATTTGTATGATACAACAGATATTACAGCTTAGAACATGGAGATGACTATTATGAAGATAGTTGTATTCGTGCAGGGTAATGAGAACAGGTTGAAGGAAGAGGAAGCTTTGCAGAAAGAAAATGACATGGAGTTTAACAAAAGAGCTAAGTCCGCAGGTCACTTCATCCATGGGGGAGGTGGAGGTAGATAGTTCTTCAAAAACAGGTCATCAAGACCTACTCCATCTTCAGCCAGTGCCCCAGCCCCATAGTTCAGGAATGACAATAAGAGGCAGAACTTCAGAGCAGCAGACTTACAGTCATAGGCTAGTATGGGTCAGAGTTTCTTTAGCCACACAGTTTGTGGCAAGTGTGGTAAAAGGCATCCAGGGAGTGCCATTTTAGCATGAACATCTGTTATAGGTGTGGTCACCTAGGTCATTTTTAGAAAGAATGTCCATCAGTGAGGTAGGGTGTAGGAGGTAATATGGCTCAATTCACAAATTCTACCATTCATTGTAAATCCCAGGCCCAGTTAGTGCGTGGTCCAGCTAAATTCGGTAATGCAGGCGGAGGTCCAAATTATTTCTATGCATTATCAGGTCCATAGGATAAGAGGCCCGTGCAGATGTGGTCACATATATATTAACTATTTTCACTTTTGACGTTTATGCCCTTATGGATCCTGGATCCACTCTATCATATGTACCCCATTTATTTCTAAGAAATTTGGAATAGAACTAGGAAAGTTGTGTGAACCCTTTGAAGTGTCCACTCCAATCGATGAGTCAGTTATAGCTAGACGGGTATATAGGGGTTGTCAAGTTTAAGTCTATCACTGCATTACCATAGTTGATTGGGTAGAGTTAGAAATGGTAGAATTCGATGTAATCATGGGTATGGATTGGTTGTCTTCATGTTATGCCACAGTAGGTTATAGAACTAAAATTATTAGTTTCAAATTTCTCGGTGAACCAGTCATAGAATGGAAGGGTGATGTAGTAGCACCCATGTGCATGTTTATTTCCTATATTAAAGCCAGAAAGATGATATTCAGGGGGATACATTTACCATCTAGTTCAGGTTAGGGATGAAGATACCCAGACCCCAACTCTTCAGTCTGTACCAGTTGTCAATGAGTTTCCAGAAGTCTTTCCTAGGGATCTTCCTAGAGTTCCTTATGACAGAGAGATTGACTTTAGAATTGATATGCTTCCCGGCACTAAGCTAATATCTATTCTGCCATACACGGCTCCAGTAGAGTTACGAGAATTAAAAGCCTAGTTGAAAGATCTCCTTGATAAGGGATTCATTAGGCCAAGTGTCTCACCTTGGGGTGCACTAATCTTGTTTGTTCAGAAGAAAAATGGGTCTTTGTGTATGTGCATTGACTACTGGCAGTTGAAAAAAGTCACAATTAAGAACAAGTATCGTCTCTCCAAAATTGATGATTTATTTGACCAACTTCAGGGTGCTCAGTATTATTCCAAGATTGACATCAAATTAGGGTACCATCAACTTAAAGTTAAGGAAGTTGATATTCCGAAAACCGCTTTCAGAACTCGTTATGGTCATTTCAAATTTTGTTTCATGTCATTTGGTGGATTGACAAATGCCGCATCTGCTTTCATGGACCTTATGAACAAGGTCTTCAATCCTTATCTCAATCTTTTCATTATTGTATTCATTGATGATATTCTAGTATATTTCCGTAGTGAGGTCGATCATGCATAACATCTAAGAATAGTGTTGCGGACACTTAAGGACCGCGAGCTTTATATGAAACTTTCCAAGTGTGAATTTTGGCTTAAGTTTGTGGCATTCTTACGACATGTGATTTCAGGCGAAGGCGCCCAGGTTGATATTAAGAAAATAAACGATGTTAAGAATTGGCCCAGACCCACTTCTACCTCAAACATTCAGAGTTTCTTGGGTCTGGCAGGCTATTACAAGAGTTTATAGAGGATCTTTCTTCTATATCAGCTCCATTGACCAGGTTGACTCAGAAGAAAGTTAAATTTCAGTGGCCAGATGCCTTTGAGAATAGTTTCAAAAAATTGAAAATGAGATTGACTTCTGCTCCAGTGTTGACATGCCAGAGGGAACCAGGGGGTTCATTGTCTATTATGATGCTTCTGGGATTGGTCTTGGGTATGTTTTAATGCAATATGATAAGGTTATATCTTATGCATCCAGACAGCTTAAACCTCATGAAAAAACTATCCAACTTATGACATAGAATTGACAGCCGTGATTTTTGCACTCAAGATATGGCATCACTATTTGTATGGAGTTCATGTTGATGTTTACATAGATCACAAGAGCCTTCAGTATATTTTCAAACAATGAGAGTTGAATCTCAGGTCAGAGGAGATGGATCGAATTGATAAATGATTATGATGTAGATGTTCTCTAACATCCAGGGAAGGCAAATGTGGTAGCCGATGCTCTTACTCGGCAATTCATGGAAGTTTAGCTCATGTTGAAGAATGTAATAGACCCACGATGAAGGAGATTAATTGAATAGCCAATCCAGGAGTTTGACTCATGGACTCTGAAGGTGGATGTGTTGTTGTTCAGAATAAGTCTGAATCCTCCTTAGTGGCTGAGGTGAATGAGAAGAAGTTCAGTGATCCCTACCTGTTGCAGCTGAAAGAGAGGACGATACATTTAGATTTGCAGATTGGATCGTTTCTTGTCATGTTCATGTCTCATACCCAGGCAATGTATGGGAAAGCTCTGCTGGTGGGGCCATGTACCATATTACACGTACCCACGTGTTGTTTCTTGTTGTCGGTTATGCTACTAATCTCCCCAGGATATATATACATATGTATACATACAAACAATTTTCAGACTTTACTCATGTTATTATACTCATTTTCATATTCATGTTCATGTTTTAGTTTCAGTTTTAGTTTCATGTTTCTCTTATATCATATGCTTGCTTATTTCCTTTAGTTGCTTTACATACGATACAATTCAATTGTACTAACGTCCCTTTGCATGGAACCTGCACTTGACGGTGCAGGTGCTGAGTTTTAAGGAGACATATCTGCTCAATAGGAATTGCTTCAATACCAGCTATTTCGGTGAGCCCCATCTCATTCGGGGTGTTAGTCTAGTACTTTATGGTTATGCATTATTAGTAGAGGTATGCTATGGCCTTGTCCTGGTAGATAGTTTTATAGACTCATGTTCAGAGGTTTCATACACTGTTCAGTAACATGTCATGTCAGCATTGATTTTTTGACTTCTTATATTTTCAGATTATTTCCGCTATGACTATTTAAGACTACTTTTTACACTATGATTTACATGTTTTCAGTATCATATTTAGTGTATCTTTTGATTCTCATGTTGACAAGCAAGCCATGTGGTTCACTCGATTATATGCAACCAGACACTGATTGTCGTGTTCCGCCGAGGCCATGGTTCGGGGCGTGACAAAGATTATATTAGTGGCATCATAGTGCTCAGGGAAACAGGTTTGCTTCACACACATTAGAAGTAGGACTTCATCTACATACTGCACTAAAAGTAGTAAAACAGTCAGTTACTTGTTGTAACAACTAAATAACTTATTGCAACAACTAAGTAACTTGTTGGAACAACTAGTTAACTTGCTGCAACAAGTTCAACAAAATAAAGGACTTGTTGCAACAACATACTTAATTAGATAGATAGATATATATAAATGTTGAAACTTACCCAATTCTCCCACCATATATTCCTTCTTGTCATAACCTTAAAGTCTTTGGCCTCAAATTCATGCATTGATTACTTTTCTTTCCCACTCTTTTTGGATTTGAGCAGCATTTCAAGCTTTTTCTTTCATTGGACATTTACAGGCTTGAAAATATCTACTTTTTAGCACTATTGGCCCAACTTCAGCAATAGGAGTGACAATTGACTTCTGTGGAGTAGCAAATTTCCTTGCTCTACAATTAGCAAGTACCTTGGAAATTGTTTTGGCTCTCTTGCGAATCCCAATAGGAGTATAGGGTGAGGTAAGCTTCTTGGATGGATTGACACCCCTCTTGGATATAAATTTTTGAAGGAGCAAGTTTGTGTCCTTTTGAACTTGTGTCCACTCCTCAACCTTCTTAATCAAATCATCCATTTTCTGCTTGCAAGTATTGCATTCAAAAGCATAACAAGGCACCTTGGAGGTACCGACACTAAATGAAAAATATCTACCCAACCTATATGGGATATCTGTAGTCTGCACACCACCACCTAGGAGAGTATATCCACCAACTCCACCACCACCAATGAGAGTATATCCACCAACTCCACCACCAACTCCATCATCATCATCTCTTCTTTTATCAATAAGACATGTCACAACTTGTTTTGCAACATCAACAACAATATCAATATCAACACCATCACCATTACCTTAACCTTCACCAACACCAACATCACCACCATCAACAACACCAACCTTTGATGGCTATGGCTTCAACCAATTCTTCTTTAATCAGATCAATCAATTTCTCTGGCACAAATTCCAAGGGTCCTAAAGTAACAACACATGTCATGTTCAAATCTCGTATTGTCGGAACAAGCCATAGGTGC
This sequence comes from Anisodus acutangulus, assembly GCA_029783415.1. Lineage (NCBI taxonomy): Eukaryota > Viridiplantae > Streptophyta > Magnoliopsida > Solanales > Solanaceae > Anisodus > Anisodus acutangulus. Next base: position 4,663,747 of record CM056505.1, on the reverse strand, counting down.
AAAACCTACAATAAACAAATAGATATATTCAAATGGTGCTAATAATTTACAAGTTATTTTAATAAATTCACAAGTTAACAATTTAATAAATAACTTGATCTGTTGCAGTATCGGGACTCTAACTGGGATGGGACAAGGTCTCGTCCCGACCCGTCCAGGCTCGCCAGTCCCGACCCGATCCCGACCCGATCCCACCCGAAGCCCCCTTTTGCAAAAATAACCGTTCCACCAACGACCATTTTACATTTTGGTCGTTGTGCAACGGCCATTTTTGGCATCCCCCCTCCCCCAACCCCCCTACCCCCTTAATATTTATTTTAACACATAAGTTATTATATTTTCATTTTAACCCAATTTTGCAACTATAAATACCTCATTTTCTCTTCATATTTCTCACAAATCCACCTACAATCTCTCTAGTCTCTCAATCTATCTCTCTACAAGTCTACATTGTCTACTAAATATTCAATTTTATTTATTCATTTAGGAATTAGGAGTGAAATTGTCAACTAGCTTGAGGATCTTCCATCAAGCAAAATTTCAATTTTCAACCTCTCGACTACACGTCGACGTTTGGTACATTCGATCCTTCATTAAATTATTATTGTCTGTTTATTTTATTTAGCGCACTTAATTTTATTTACTTTAATTATTTATTTGTATAATTATAAATTTATAATGGAATGATTTAAACGTATGCTTACGGGTATGTGTCATGCTTCTTCTAATAGGTGCAACAAGGGCAAAAGTCCTATTTCTAGACAGAATCCTATACCTACACAGGATGATTTTGTTGATACTGAATATTTTCCTACAATACCATTAGATTTAGACGATGAGCTATTTTTTGAAACTCAAGAAGACTTTAATTTAGACGATGATCTAGATGATACACCCACTAATGTAGATGACAACACACCCACTAGTGCACCTTCAACTGAAATGCCTCCTATTCCCCCTAGTATGAGACGAGGTCCAGCAAAACGACCATTAAAATCAGGTGCATGGATATTTTTTGATAGAGACGTAGAGAATCAAGTAGATAGATGTAAAATTTGTAAATATGTTTTAAAATTTAAAACTAGAAAAAGTCACAGTGGGACGGGGGGTTTAATGAGACACGTAGTAAGGGCTCATCCAGCTAGGTATGTCAAATACGAGGCTTCAAAACCGGGTGCTCAAACGCCCGCTCCATCGGGACAAGGTTCACATACTGATACCGTCCCGGACCAAGTACAAGGTCAAATTAACCCTTTGACGGGGGTAATTGTAGGCCCTAAATATAATAAACATAGAGATAGGGAAGCAATAACAAAATTAATTGCTATGGAGGGTTTGCCTTTTTTCATTTCCTTCATCTCCCGGTTTTATTCATTACATTAGAGATATGTATAATCCTGCTTTTAACGGTTTTCCTAGATCAACTGTTAAGAGAGATGTATTTAAATTCGCACATGAATATCAACAGTATTTACGTTATTCATTATATCATTTTAATGAAAAAGTGGCTATCACTTCTGATATAGGCCGTAGTACTAACGGCCTTGATTATTTAACGGTAACTTGTCATTGGATAGATTATAAATGGTCTATGCAAAAACGTATCTTAGCGTATAGATATATAGATGATAGGCACACTGATACTTTTATTGCAGAAAATATTTATCAAGTGTGCGATTATTATGGAATAACTGATAAAATTATGACTATTACATTAGATAGCGCTTCTTCTAACAATTACGCTATTACAATTTAAAAAAATAGTTTAACTCCATCTTTTCCAGATTATTTTCATATAAAATGCGCGTGCCATATATATAACTTAATTGTAAATGATGGTCTATCACTTTTTGAAGACATTTTTAGTTAAATACAATTTGCTATAAACTTTATTTTTTAAAAAATAATAGAATACAACGAAGAAAAGAATATAAAAAAACTTGTCACGATTGCCATTACCTTATAGAAAAATCCAAAAGAAGTACCCACTAGGTGGAATTCTTTATACGAGCAACTAGTTGTTGCTTATGACTATAGAAAATCTATAACTTTATTTTTTAACTCTCATAATCAAAATCCAGCTGATATGGTTGTAGATAGCGATTGGGTAAAAATTTCTGAACTTATTGTATTTTTAGAGAAATTTTTTCAAGCAACAAAAGAATTTTCCGGTATATATTATCCTACTATTTTAACTATGTAGTTTTATATAGCTCTAATATTTTTATTACTTAGTGAATATATGAAAAAACCAGCTTATATGGCAGCTATTAAAAAATGTTTATCAAAATAAAAAATATTTTATTCCTATTCCCACTATTTATATTATTGGTGCTGTATTAAATCCGACTATTAAAATAGACGGTACTAAATCACTTATTAAAACTATTTACGATTGTATAGAAGTACTATCACCTCCAAGTCCCAAAAATCCAAATCACCCACCACCTATTGAACAAACTAAAGAAGAAGTGTTGTCTAGCGTAGAAGACCAATGCAAAAAAGTATATAGGTTTTACCAACAAGAAAGTTCTAGAAATCTATCGACTTCCATACCATCTTCTTCTTCTTCAACACAACATCACAAAAGACATCCTGTTTCTGCGGCTAGTATTGAAAGCCTCAGAAATAGAATGTGCGGCCGTACTACTAACCAAATTAGCGAGTTTGATATTTTTGTTTTGCAGGGTTCGGTACCGTACCAAGCAATTCTCAATGAAAAAGGACGCGAAGACTTGCTGAAATACTGGAGGGGGAATGAGAAGACCTTTCCGACACTTTCAATGATGGCCCGAGATATTTTGAACATTCAAGCGTCATCAACTGCCGGAAGATATCAACTAGGAGAGCACAGACACTCATTAGCCGGAGACAACTTGGAGATTATAGTATTATTCAGAGATTGGATATGAGCAGAGCGGAGAAGGTGCGGTCAACCGGAAATCAACGAAGAAGAAGACAAAAACTACAACGAAATCTTATCCGAAGGTGGTGGAAGCGACGTGGATCAATTTGACCAACAAATACCAATTCCAACCGAAGAACCATAGGAAATTATCAAGAAACTAGAACATATTTTTTTCAGAATGTAATTTTTTAATTGTGATTTTACTATGTAATTTGCAACGTTTAAACAACACCACAAAATTGCAATTTCGATAATTGTATTTGTATTACAAAAAAATCATATGTCTATTAATTAATATAAGAGACACAAAAGCAACATTGAGATGTTTTTATTACACTATCTTGTTTAATTATTGAGTTTTTTTATATATGTTATTTTTTAAATTAAGTCCAAAAAAAAAAACTGCCCGGAATCCCGATCCCGATCCCGACCCGACCCGACCCAATCCCGACCCGATTCTGACGGGATCGGGATCAGGGCGGGACTTTGGCAAATCCCGCATGACTCGACCCGCCTTGATCCCGCCCTTTTCCCCCGTCCTGCCTCCACCTGATCCCGCCAAACCCGGCCCATCGGTCTCGAGCCTGGCCCACTAGTCACCCCTTGCAGCAGGTGTCAAACTTGTTCAATATTTTCAAACAGATTCTGACGTTGTTTCAGTAGATAAATATATATGTTGCAACAAGTAGTTACTTGTTATAAAACTATTCAGGGATATTTTTCAACAAATTCTGACTTACTGCTCCTTAGGGGGGTTAAAATGATCAAAATTCATTTTTTGTTGTTGTTTCTGACAGTCAACCATTTGAGGATCCTTGGAAAAACAAAATTCTTCCGAGTAGTCCTTGACTTGATTCTGAAGGTGAGGAATGACTTCAAATGCCCAAGCCTAGAAACAATGATACCACCAAAATCAGAATAATCAATGAAGTAAAAGAATTAAAAAGATAAAACATTGAAGAAATAAAGTTTACCATGAAAGTCCAAGAGAAGTCATATAGGTTGACCGTCTTTACGTTTAGGTTGAAATCTCGCAACAAATATTTAACAGTCAACTGAAAACTATGATGACCCCATGTATAGTTATTGAATGCCTCATGATCCTTTGAGAGTTTAATCAAACCAAGTGGTATATTATTCTTTACATCTTTTTCCCAAAAAATTTCTTGACATAGTTTTTGACTTCAAGTATTTCAACAAATTCTCTACCCTGTAGCTCTTTCCACAGCATCCACTAAATCCAAATCATCATCAACCTTAGCTTTGCCTTTCTTTTCTGTCTTAGATGGCTTGGGTGTCTAGGCCCTCTTCTTTAATGTAACTGTAGGAAGCGGCTGAGAAGGAGCATGGCATCTCAGTCCGGTCACTATGACAAACTCCTTGATGCCAAAACAAACTGGCATGCCATATAAATTTATCCATATCTCATCAGTTTTGCTACAAATAATCTTGCGTTTGAGAAGACCACACACAATGGTCATTTGAAACCATGCATTATTGTTCTCAAGCAAATCTAGATATATCCCAAAATATTTGGCCTTGAAGAAAGTCTCCAAGTCCTCCTCTTGAAGTGTCTTCCTAAAGTTATCAAAGGGCTTACCCATAACTGATTTTACAATAATATCACCATTCAAATCATCGTGTTCATCCAATGGCATCCGCATTCGAAACATCTTAGGGAGTTGTTGCAACATATTAGCAATCTGTTGAAAAATATCAGAACAGTTGCTGCAGCTTCCTCAACAACTATTTTGATATTTTCTAACAGATAGCGAATCTGTTGCAACAACAGATTCACTTGCTGCAACAATCTCAACAAATGTTTATTTTTTTCCCAATAGATGAGGAATATGTTGCAACCGATTACTCAGCTGTCGGATAAAAACAAAACAAAGGCAATGCCCTTTTTCCTAAACCTTACAAAGAAAAAAACAACAATAACAAAAACATCTATTTCATTATCAGTGTACATTTACAAGATCACAACCATAAAAAATTGAACAAAATACACAACATTGAAGAGAAACCCATGTTTTTCCTCTTCTTCTTTAACTACAATCATCATTTTCATACTTTAATTTCAAAACCCTAACTTTTGAACTAGCAAAGACATCTATTTCACAACAAACACACAACCATCACAAGTTAAACAAAATACACCAAATAGAGTTTTTTTAAGCATGCAACCTCAGCAGATGGTTGCAACTGTCAAACAATTGTTGAAGTTGCTGCAACAGATTACTCAGCTGTTGAAAAAATTAACAAATTTGCAAGCCCTTTTTACAAAACCTTAAGGAGGACAAAAACAAAAATAGCAGCAAAAACCATAATTTCACAACCACATACACTATTTACAAACACACAAACCCCAACAAGTGCAACAAATACCTCAAATAAGGATTTCTAAAATATGGAACAACAAAATAAACAACATTGAAGACAAACCCATGTTCTTATTCTTTTTCTCTAACCAAAATTATCATTTGCAGTCATTGATTTCAAAATCATAATCTTTTCCCTTGAGTCACTAATGGATAAATAGTAGTGAAAGAAAAAGGAAAAAATAGTTACTTGAGAAGCAAAGCCTGTGACGAGAGAGAAGTTAGAGGAGAGAAGTCGAGGAGCAGCATCAACAACAACAATGGATCGTGGTTTAGAGAGGATGGAGAAGATAACGGTTTAGAGATAAGTTTACCTTTTTTTTTTTTAAATAAAGGGGGTTAGATCTGGGGATTGGGGTTAAAAGAGAATTAAAAAAGGGTTGTTTCGTATTTTGTAAAAGTTTAATAAGTTTTAAAAATTATAATTCTGACCCCATTTAACTTAATCTCATTTTAAGACAAGTTTGATCTTGACTGGTCAAACTTGTCACATTTTCTAATTAGTAGACTCAAAGAGTACCCTTAGTTCATTTTTCTCGTGTTTCAATTGCACCACGTGATATATATGCACTACTTTTTTAAGGAAAAATATATTTGATTTAAATTACAAAGTTGAGGAGTATATTTGTACCTTTTCTCTTAAATTAATTAAATAAATAATTTTTTGGGTTTGGATTAATTTTATTTTAAATTGAAAAATTAATAATATTTGATTTATTTAAGTTTATTAAAAATAAATTGAAGAAAAAATCTCACCAAACAAATAAATTATATATATCACTATTATAATTTTATATATGCGACATTTAATTTTTATAATTAATATTAAATATTTTATATAATATTTCGTCAAAATTTATTTTGATTATTAACTTTTATCTCTATTAAACTAATGAACTTTAGACGTTAAAACCATTTTTAAAAGATAGGCTTGAATCAAAATCAATATATATATATATATATATATATATATATATATATATATATATATATATATAAAGAATCTATGAGATTTTTATGATTTCAAATTTATAATTACAGGGATTTCACATGAAAATGAACATGAATGAGGGTTAGAGAAGGTAAATGATAGAGAGAGAGAGATCAGAAAGAGAAGGTGGCAAATTCACGTTTGATTTCACAACCAAAATGTGTTTACAGAATAACAATGCCCAAAATAAAATAACCAAATGGAATAAGCTAAAAATACAAAAATGCCCAAAATGCGACTCAAATTTGAGAGCTATGATGATACCAACTCTCAGGATTCACCGATTCAGTAAGCCCACTTTTACCTAAACATCCCAAGAATCAATAAAGAATTAAGTGTAAAAAAATAATAAGAAACAACTTTAAGTCTTTAAATAGATCCATAGAATATTAAAATACCAAAATAAAAATCTTTCCAAAATTGGGTGTCACAATACAAGAACTACTAAAAGTCATTACAAGTCTTGGGAATACATATGTTCCAAAATACCTGAACACTGTCTGGAATGAAAGATAGAATATAAGGATAAAAGGAAGAGAATTCGGGCTAAGGATCATCTGGTAGCTCACCCCGTAGATCCTCCAAGCAACTCCTCAACGGGTTGGGTAGTCCCTAGTCTCGCTAATACTGAGAACTGAACCTACACACAAAAAGGGTGCAACAAGTGTAGCGTGAGTACAAAAAATAGGTACTCAGCAGCATCCCCGACCAACCTGATTCTAAATGGGGACGAAGGTTGGTTTACCGAGTGCTACCACTACACCAACTACCATAACAATTCAACATAATAGCCATGTAGCAAATATATTCATTCACGGAGTTCAAGCCTAAGTTATAGAATCTAATCCCTCAATCAAGTTAGGTATACACATAGTGAGTCATAGGAATAAAAGTCAATATTTTAAGCATCAAACAAGAGTATAATGGAATAATCATAAATGCAATGAATAATATGCAAGGTATTTCCTTTCCTCTATCGGTACACACACGTTCAAACATAAACGAAGTGTGACCCATAGAGGACTCGCGAGGTCCATATGCCACTCAAGCTCACACACAATGCCTAAGTTTAATCACACAACATGCTCACACAGTACCTGTCCTATTCACACAACTCTTATACTCGTCTATAGTCACATATGTTCATACATTATGAGGCATAAATATGATATGCACAACAATAAGACGCAAATGTAGGAAAAACAAGTTATAACTCGGTCGTTCATTTAGTAAAGACTCGGTCTTTAGCTTCTTTTTCAATTAAATGAGTATAAAGGAAATGATCGGAACACACAGTCACATAGCACACAGATAAATAATAATAATGCAGAAAGTACGGGCTTCATACCCAATCACGTATCTAAAGGATTGTACTATACTATCAGCTAGTGCCCAAAGCATGACATTCTTATAAGTAATTGAAAAATACAAGTACCCAATACATATCACCGGTACCCGATACGAGTGCTCGTCACCTCACAAGTATCAGGACCCCCTCATTATCCCTATTTCCCATCTTTAATTAATCCATTTAAACTAAGACGCCTAAAATAAGGTTCATAGTCTCATCATGTTTGGAATAGGAGTCCAAAATCATAAAAGTCGTCTTGCCCTTTCGTATAGCCTCCAAACGATTCCAAATCTGCTCAAGCACCGATTAAGCATAAAAATATGAGACAAACGATGCCCATATTACCTTATAAGAGATTTGGATCTAGAAAGTTAATCCAAAACCCCATTTTAAACCCCTAAAGGTTAAATTCATAATTTTATTAGGAAATTAGAGTCAACATGGTCGAATTATTACTCTACAAAGTAATACAAACCCAACAGTATCCATATTAGCATACTTTAAATCCAAATCCAAAAAGTAATTCTGAGTCAAGAAGGGTAAAATGGAAAATTTATTCTAAAAATGGTTTACCCTTAGTCTAAGGAATCTAGATATGCAATATCATCAAATTCTAACCTCAAATAATGCTCAATTGAAGAAATCATTGATTTTTAGGCATAGGGTTTATTTCCCCAAATTCCCAATCCTAAACATGAATTCTAACATAAAAGTCTCTACTAATTAATGAAATAAAAGTAAAAAGAAAGTTAAAATCTTATCCTCTTGATGAATCTTGAAAATCTCCTCAAAAATTCCCTCAATCCAAAGTCTAGAGCTCAAAATATGAAAATGGGACTTAAAAGATCATTTTGGAGTTTTTAATTCGCTGGACAGAATCACCCTTCGCGATCGCGGGCCGCAATCTTGCGATCGCAGGCCCCAACCTTGCGATCGCGAGATACAGCTCCAACCTGACCCATCGCTAAGCCTTCGCGATAGCAACAGGCTCAACGCGAACGCGATGAAGACCTGCGAGACATATCACGATCGCGACACGTGTCTCGCAGTCGTGAAAGAGAACATCACCAGCTGGACACCGGAAGAATATGCTGTCCTTCGAATTGGTCTTAAAACTTCTAGAGGCGTCCCTAGTATTAATCATTCATTTTTTGAGAGATTTTATCCTCTTTTCTAAATATTCATAGAGATCATGTGATATTATCAAAGATACACTTCATGAATTTGGTATTATGTCGACATAGATTATTAATTTCTCCAAATCTCAAATATTTGTTTCACTCAATATCTCCAGAAAACTATGCTATTACCCTAAGCTATCGCGTAGGTATCCTCCTAACCAATAATTTGGGTAAGTATTTAGGTTTTACTCTTGTTTCTTTCAGAGTAATGTCTTCTCATCTTTCTTTAGTTATTGAAAAGATTTAAAAGCATTACCAACTTTTAATTGCAGACAGAACTAATCTTATCAATTCTGTGGTCAATGTCTTACTAACTTATGCAATATTTGCTAATGTTTTGCTTGTTGCGGTGTTCAACATGCAATTTTTATGGGATGATACTAAGTAGAAAAAAAATACACCTTTTAAAAACAGTATGTAAGATAAAATAAAGGGGGGTTTGTATAAAGAATAAATCTTGGACCTAACTTAACCCCAAAAACTAGCTTGTAGGGTGAGAATTGTCCAAGTCCATATAAGGAGTCCATGTTCCCATTTCATATCTGATGTGAGACTCTTAACACTCCACCGTACGCCCAGACCTCGTTAACTGGAGCGTGGACAATATAATTTGGGGGCTCAACATCGGTGAACAAAGAATTGAAATGAGTCTGACTCTGATACCATGTAAAGAATGAATCTTGGGCCTAACTCAATCTCAAAAGGTAGCTTGTAGGGTGAGGATTGTCCAAGTCCATATTCCCATTTCATATTCGATGTGAGATTCTTAACCGTTTGGATATAAAAAATGTTAGAGAAACCAATATTGCAATGCTTGAAAAATATGGTTTCAAACTAGCGGCGGACATTAATGAACTTTGGACTAGTGTGGTACGAAGAAAATACCTTCATTATCCACTTTATCAAATTGACTTCCTAAGCAATGTGCTTTATATTTTTGGAAAGCTAAGTTGATTTTAATTAGAGGGGCAAAATGGAACGTGGAACACGAAGAATTAATTAACTTATGGCTTGATTGGTGGTGTGGTAGCGGGCCACTTATGAAAAAAATTATTTTTGATATTTTTCAAGTTGATATATCTATGAAAGTCTCTGTCATGTTGTCAGACAGAAAATGGGATATCACATCTATAGCCCCTTTTTTCTTAACCAGTCTGACATAAATATTATTTTATCTCGTTTTACATATGAAAATATTATTTTTGCATATACACTCACTAGTATAATACAAAGTAAGATCGTGTACAATAGATCTTTATGGTCCGATCCTTCTTTGAACCCCGCACATAGCGGAAGCTTAGTGTACCGGATTACCCTTTTTTTACTCACTAGGATTAAAATAGGTAACGATAAATTGAGTGCCGAATCTGCATATGAGTTTTCATGTAATGATGTAACTAACTGTTGGAAATTTACTAATGTGGAATTAAGTTTATCCCATTATTTATGACTCAAACAATTGAGGCCCCGCACGTCGGAAACGTCGTTTCCACACACGTGTACTCGTAGTGCCAAGTATCGTAAATTTCGTTAGTGAAACAGATATTGGTACATACGTAATACATTTGAGACATAGAATGATGAATGGTTATTGGCCAAATGACAAGTATTCCACGTTGGTAAATGAAGGAAGAAGTGTAAAATGAAACGAGTCGGAAATCACCGCGGAGCCGTGAAGGGCCGCGACGCAACACCGTCGGAGCCGCGGCACCCCCATGGCAGCCCCGCGACGCTAAATGGTGGTCTGGCTACTGGAGCTGAGGTGCTAATTCACAGAGCCGTGGCGCTTTGGAGGCAAAATGCTACGACGGAAAGATGAAAAGTTCTGACTTTTGGCCTGGTTTTGGAGCATTGAATCTTCATTATTTGGCACATGAATTCAGCCATTATTTGGCTGAGTGTAACCCCTGAATAAGTGCCATTACATGGCTATTGAAGGTCATTAGTTGGCTAGTTGAGAGGTCATTTCCTTACACTATAAATTGAGGCATTTGGCTAAATTGTTCAACACTTAGAAATTTTCTGAAATCTTCTTCTTCCTCTCTAGCATCATTTCTATATTCAAAGTTCTTTAAGAGTAACACTTGAGTTTTCTTTGCTCATTTGTTAAGTTGTTGTTGTATCTTGGGAGACTATTGTCCACGAATGTAAAAGGATATTTACGGGGCAATCTTGTCTTAAAGACATAGTGCCATCACTCGACTCAGCAAATCACAAGGAGTTTTGTAATCGTTTTTATTTCCAGTTTGTTGTAATCTTTAGTTTATCCTTTCTAGTATTTGTAATATTTACTTACTTTCCGTTTCATGCAATTGTTGTAACCCACAATTTTAAGACACGATTGTTGTAAGTGCTTAGGAAGATGACTGGAAGAGAACAACTCGCTTCTGATACTGCTGCTGCTACTCAAGGCAACCCTTCTGCCTTTCCCACTGCTGCTCAAGGCACATCGAATGCCTTCACTGCTGCTCAAGGCACATCCAATGCCTTCACTGCTGCTCAAGGCACACCCAACGCCTTTCATGCTGCTCAATGGAACGTTACAGTTCCTCCACCCTCTGTTTTCCACCATGAACGCCCAGAAAAGTTCATGGGCTCCAGCTTCAAGAGATGGCAACAAAATATGTTGTTTTATCTAACTGTTATAGGAATGACTCATTTTCTAACATAAGATCCTCCACAAGCTGGAGATGAAGTGGACCCTCAGCCTAATGAAATGGCTGAAGGGGCCCAAGGTATCCATGTCGTTAATGGCATGAAGATTGTTCTTCATGCATGGAGTCATAGTGACTTCATATGTAAGAACTATATTTTGAACTGTCTGTCAGACCCACTCTACACAGTGTATTGCACCGTAGGCACCGCCAAAGAGTTATGGAAAAAACTGCAGAAGAAGTACAACGCACAAGATGCTGGTATGAAGAAATTTATCATTGGGAAATTCCTGAAATTTCAAATGGTGGATAGCAAAACTGTGATGTCTCAAGTCCAAGAATTTCAAATGATTCTACATCACTTGGATTTGGAAGGTATGAAACCAAATGAGCAGTTTTTAGTTGCATCACTAATTGAGAAGTTACCTCCCTCGTGGAATGAGTTTATGAGTTACTTAAAACTCAAGACAAAGGAAATGACCTTTGAGGAACTTATTATCAAACTCCAGATTCAGGAAGATAATAAGAAGGCCTTGCCTAGGGGAAAATAACCCGCTGAGGCAAAGACAAATCTGGCTGAGGCTAACGGGAACCCAAGTAAGAAGTGCAAGTTCCAGAAAGACGACAATACCCAGACAGCGGAGAAGTTCAAGGGAAATTGTCACCACTGTGGGAAACCTGGTCACATGATCAAGGATTGCCGCAAGCTTAAGACTGAGCAACAAGAGAAGGCCAAGGCCAAAGGTAAGGCACAAGCTAACATCGTCAAAGACACGCTTCTTGAAGACATGATTGAGGAGTTCTCGGCGGTGGTACTTGAAGCAAACCTTGTTGAGAATCCCATGCAATGGTGGATGGACACGGGTGCTACCAGACACATCTGTTCCAATAGAGATGCCTTCTCCACATATACAGTAGTTACAGACAAGAAGTTATTCATGGGTAACAACGATTCCTCTGACGTGCTGGGGGTAGGAAAGGTAGTCCTGAAGATGACTTCTGGAAAGGAGCTCACTCTGAAGGAGGTGATGCATGTCCCTGAGATTAGGAGGAATTTAATTTCAGGTCATTTATTGGTTAATGCTGGTTTTAGGCTAGTATTTGAGTCCAATAAATTTGTAATCACCAAGAATGGAACTTTTGTGGGAAGATGCTTCGTCTGTGAAGGCCTCTTCAAAGTTAACGCCATGTCTTTAATGCGTCCAAGCAATAAAATTAAAGCTTCTTCTTACTTGCTTGAGTCTTCTAATTTATGACATCATAGATTATGACATGTTAACTACAAGTCCATCCAAAGGTTTGTGAAGTTGGAGTTGTTGTCGTCTATCGACGTAAACCCTCAACATAAGTGTTAGGTGTGCGTAGAGGCAAAACTCACAAAGATTCCTTTTCGATCCGTTGAAAGAAATACCGCTCCTCTAGAACTTATTCACATAGATATATGTGATTTGAAGTTTGCACAAACTGGGGGGGGAAGTACTTTGTGACATTCATTGATGATAGCACAAGGTATTGTTACCTTTACTTGTTGAAAAGTAAAGATTAAACCTTTGAAGCATTCTGACGTTATAAAGTAGAAGTTGAAAACCAACTTAGTATGCAGATTAAATCCATTCATAGCGATAGATGGGGATAATACGTATCGCCATTTGAGGAATATTATGCCGAATCGGGCATTGTTCATCAAACGATAACTCCATACTCACCTCAGTCGAACGGTGTTGCTGAACACAAGAACCGCATGTTGAAGGAAATGATGAATGCCTTGCTCATCAATTCCAGTCTTCCCCAAAATATATGGGGAGAAACCATCCTTACCGCTAATACGATTCTTAATAGAGTCCCACATAAGGATAAGGACAAAACTCCATATGAATGATGGAAGGGAAAGAAATCCACCTATAAATATTTAAAGGTGTGGGGTTGTTTGGCAAAGGTCGAAATGCCCAAGTCAAAACAGGTCAAGATTGGTCCTAAGACTGTAGATTGTATTTTTATTGGATATGCAAATAACAGTAGTGCTTATCGCTTCTTAGTGCATAAGTCAGATATTCCAGATATCCACGGGGGTACAATCATGGAATCAAGGAACGCTCAATTCTTTGAGGATACTTTGACTAGAAAGGAAAAAGATATAACCTCTCGCAAACGAAGTTATAAACAAAGCTCTCAGGAACTAGGAGTCGTTGACTGCCCAGATCTAGATGATTCAGATCTAGTGGACTTCGAAGTGGCTAAATATTCGGAATCTAGTGTTCCAGATTCTCAGAACTTGGAGACTCTAGAGATGGAACCGATGCGAAGTAAAAGGGCCATGAAGGATAAATCCTTCGGTCCTGACTTTGTAGTTTATATGGTTGATGATGAACCAAGGACAATTGCTGAAACATTGTCAACTCCAGAGGCATCGCTCTGGAAAGAAGCTATTGAGAGTGAAATAGACTCCATCCTACATAACTATACTTGGGAGTTGGTTAATCTTCCTCCAGGAAATAAACCGCTGTGTTGTAAATGGATACTCAAATGGAAGTATAAAGCAGATGGGTCTATAGATAAGTACAAGGCCAGGTTGGTAGTCAAGGGCTATCGGCAGCAGGAAGACCTTGACTATTTTGACACGTACTCCCCGGTGTCTAGGATGACGTTAATACGAGTATTCATTGCGATCGCAGCGTTGCATGACCTTGAGATACATCAAATGGATGCCAAGACAACCTTTCTAAATGGTGATTTGGAAGAAGAAATTTATATGGAACAACCCGAGGGGTATGTAGTTCCAGCGCAAGAGAAAAAAGTCTGTCGACTTGTCAAATCTCTGTACGGACTGAAACCGGCCCCGAAGCAATGGCATGAAAAATTTGATAGTACTCTACTATTGAAGGGTTTCTCCATTAATGAGTGTGACAAATGTGTCTACACGAAAGGTAACTCTGACTCGTTCGTCATGATATGCCTGTACGTAGATGACATGTTGATCATAGGGAGCAGTCCTAGCTTGATCCTAGAGACTAAGAACATGTTGAAACAATGCTTCGACATGAAGGATATGGGTATCACATATGTCATCTTAGGGATAAAGATCTCTAAGATGTCTGACGGACTGGTCTTATCTTAGTCTCACTACATCGAGGATGTGTTAAGAAAGTTCGAGATGTTTGACAGTTTGCCTATGATTGTTACTTAAGGAAAGTATATTGTGTGTATGTTAATTTTAGATATAATTGTTGCAGTTAATTTGAAAACCTTCTATAAGATGTTACCTTATTTTTGTCGCATTCATTAGTTTGTGGAGTCATTTTGAATAAAAATATTCTTCTTTTAGAAAAGTCCTGCCTTCGTCTTTAGATAAATTTGAGTGTAACTTAGACTGAAGAACCAAAAAACGTTATTATGTCTTCAACTTTTTCTCCCTTTTTTTCTTTTCTTTTTTTAAAGAAATGGTGTACGTGTTCTTATTTTCAGCTTTGTATTTCAGGTCTAAGTTAAAAAGTTGTCTTCAAGGATTTATTGATGCCATTATGCCTTACGTGTTGAGTTGGTTTAATATTCAATGTGGAAAATGAACACTCAAAAATCAGTATATAGAGGCACACTTGTTGAAAAAGAAAAGAACGTTTTTAGAGCATATTTATTAACCTAACAACTTATAACGAATTTTTCTTAAGAGCCTAA
Source organism: Anisodus acutangulus (assembly GCA_029783415.1). Lineage (NCBI taxonomy): Eukaryota > Viridiplantae > Streptophyta > Magnoliopsida > Solanales > Solanaceae > Anisodus > Anisodus acutangulus. The sequence continues at coordinate 4,648,609 of CM056505.1, read as the reverse complement.
TCGTATGTTTGATCAAATTTCTATAAAATTAGTAAATATTTATTCTTTTTTATTAAAAGATATTTGTTTTAGAAAGTAAAGATATTTACCAAAAGTTGTTTTTAATTTTGTTTCAAGAAAAAGTATAATTTAAGTAAAATTCGTATTCATCAAATTATTTCAAAAATACTAACACACTAGCTCCCTGCTTGTCGTAAACACATCTATGAGCAAAGTCTTTCATAATCTCTCTCTCTCTATATATTTAATTGGTTATAATCTGCTGAAATGAAATAAAAAATGTAAGAACTCATGCCTCGTTCTGAATATTTTTATTTTAATTAATATAAAAAATTATATAGATTCGTATTATATTTGAGACTTGTTGGTTTGATTCAGATTGAATTCGAAGGCTCGAGGTCATTTTGAACAAATTTGGAACTTAAACGCTATGCTGATTTTCTAGTGCCAGTTCTGATGCATGGAATCGCAGATCAGTGGTCGCGAGTACAAAGAGCAAAGAAAAGTTGGGACTAGCCAGGTTGATAAGCCTCCGCGATGGCGCAAGGGCTGACCCGAACGCGGAGGGCCAATGGCTTTGACCTTCACAAACGTGTATAGGGGCCTGCGATCGTGGAGAAGAAATCTGAGGTTGACAAGAGTTTTACTCTCGCAACCGCGTGACATGGTTTCCACGTATGAAACATGTAATATATATAAATATATATTAACTAAATTATATGGGTTTTATGCCAATTTTGAAAAGAGTGTTGGTGGGTGAATTTCATTGGACCGATTTCTACCTATATCTATAAGGTAATGATTTTCCTACACTACTTGGTTGATAATAGCCAATTGTATTTGCATTTGAACCATAAAAATATGAGATTTGACAGGTGAAATTGAGAATTTTAGACCTAAATTTCTAATTAGGTAATTTGAGGATTTGAGAAGGTAGTAAATTTTAATTAGGAATCTAATTACATAATTGGAGTTATGACCTTATTGAGTAATCCATTATATAATTTGCTTTGGGATTTGACTCTTTGGTTTACTTTTCGTTGACTTACTTCAGATTGACCTACAAAATATAAGATTGAATCGACGTGTCAAACCCCAACCTTGGGGTGTGGTCGACACCCCTGTCCTAAAGGTCCGAGCATACCACATCTCATCCGTACTCTGGATACACATACTTGGGCCAACAAGGCCTCAGAAAGACTCATAAGACAATTAAGACATAATAACCTGTAGAAGCAGAAAAGTAACCCTGAATGCCACTGAGGGCGTATCATATGCATGCTTTCCTTTAAAAATATAATCGTATATATATGTCTCATAATAGGGCAATAACATCATCATCAAGCCACTCTTTAAGGGCTAATATCATCATAACGTACCCAACTGCAGTAGTGTGAACATATAAGTGTCGTACCCGATCGACTATAGCGCGACTCAGTGTGATAAAATAGATACATATATATACAATGCATGAAAGACTCCAAAAGCACATCATGAACATGTTCGGAGTGATATGAGGTCGTTACCCTCCGACTATAGTTATGTAAATACATACATCAGTTGTCATGAAACCAATAAGAAATACAGAACATCACATAATTAGAGATAATATAAGATGCAGAAAAGTATGCCCGACAAGGGACATATAAGAATTGATCAACATCTCAATAGAATGAAAACACTAGTACTTCTACTTAAGAATGCCATCTCTTTTTTGAAGAACATCCACTTTTGTTATGTATTCGATTAGATCACGCAAATAGAAACAAAGGGTAAGCCTTACATACCTCGTCGCTTGGTCATCTGTTAGCTTACATGGTCTCAAACGCTCCACGAACGACAACCTCTTAATAGAGACAATTTGGGTCAAATTTAGATTGATTACTACAAGATCGATTCATTGTGACATTTCATCGAATACTTAACATGCATTGAGGTTCTTATCCTCCAACAATGGCAACTTAAAATTTCTTCTCCTCATTTACCAACTATCAACAAGAATCCATAACTTATATCAAACTTAAATTCACTCAAAACATTCCAACACAAAGTAACCACAACAAGAACAACTTCTACATGTTTTCTAGTCACTTCTTCTTTTAGTTAACAACTTCTTCAACAAGCTTGATATGTAAACAAGCATACTCATTCTAGTAACATCCTCACCAAGCTATCTCTCATGATTTCCAGCCATATCCACTCATATATATAACTTCAAAAAATTCCAACAACAAGACAACTACATCTCATGTCAATTCAAGTACTAGTTTGTGATTCTTCATTCAAACAACTCAACCAACACCTAATTAAGCTTAAGTACAATAAAAAAGATGGTCAACCATCACCTCTGATATGCGATGGGATCTGCAACGCATATGATCATACATGGCTGCATATCCTAGAGCATATCTAGACAGTAAGTTGGACTTTGTTCTTGGCTCATTTACGCCTCAATCTGCGGGGCAGATCTCATCCGCAATGCAAAATGCTTAGCGTATCGTGCTAACTTCGTCGATGGATAGTTACTTCAATCCCAATGACGTCTAACCTTTCGTACACCTTATTAACATCCATCTAAATCGTAGGGGAAAAGATCTCGAGTCACTGGGGCTTAAGTCGACAAATTTCGCTTTCACGCGCGTGCAAAGGTACGTGGTGTAACAATATAAGCATTGTAACTTCTTCTGGCTTACATTAGTTTGCCCACAACGTAATCGACGTAAATAATACAATTACAAATGGCTTAGCGACTCTTAAACTCTTGTGACCTCTTAATGGTTTAACTCGATTACTTCCTTTATATACTCAAATATAATCTCTTTCTTAGCTTATGCCGACTATCTTATGATGAACTCAAAGTATGGAAGTACGGAGTGTAACATCCTTTCCCCTTAAGAACATTCCTCCTCGAATGTTAAGGATACATGGCTTCGTATTTTTAGCTCCTGGATTTTCCGAAAATCTTTGCAGAGTTTCCCTTACAAATAAGACTATCCCACACGTTTGTCACACAGTCAGAAAACACAACAAATGCCTCACAAGGCTATGTACTAACATTTACAGTATCATATTGGCTCTATACGACCATTTATCAATAAGGTACAATATACTTCATCTCAGCTAACCTCCCCAGGTAGAGGTAAGGTCTGCGTACACTCTACCCTCCCAGACCCCACACTGTGGGATTTCACTAGGTATGTTGTTGTTGTTGTTGTTGTATACTTCATCTCAGCTACATGGGCAAGAATCTTGGGCAACCTTCATACGATGAGCCTACTATGATGGAAGAAAGATAAGGAAATCATACCGGATAAGTGTCAACGTGGACGTATGGAGATAACTATTGGTCCATAAAGTTATGGAAATAATTTTAGCAGGATTTCATGTATACAGTGAATCAACTAATCCCACCTTGACTTATAAACCATATAGCGTGACTTCTTAGTCTGGTTAGTCATTTTACGTACGAACTCACTTGCTCCTCTTGATTAGGCCATACTTCTTTTGAATGCTATCTTAACTGGATTAACTAAGGTTGTTTAGACCTCATCATCCTTTATATTCACAATACACCGTAGAATTATTTCCTCAGGGAATCTCCTCAGACTATCGACCCCCAATCATTTGGAACACTATTTAGTGTATTGCCTTAACACCCACACATTGTAACTAGATAAATGAATCCTATTCTCGGGAATAGCTTTCATTTAGTCTCTTTGTTGGGTAGCTTAGATAGGGCATTATATTAGGTCAACGAATCCCGTCTTCCCGGTTATCTGGTAGTGAATTTCTATTTCTTTCTGCACCAATGATCCCTATGATCCTCCCGCGTACGTCGATAATCAATCCATCCCTCTTCTCACCACGTACACCCTTTGAATTTCACCTAATTATCCATTCCTGAAGTTATGCTGGGGTAATTTATATCCAAGTTTACTTGATAGCGCTCGTAAAAGTTTTCCTCTACAGCTGAGCACCTTTGACGAATGTAATTAGGGTAGAAATATTCTATGTCCATACTACATCTCGTACTCTATGACTTCACACAATCCTCGGTAACATTGTCTAGTGAAAGTAGATAATTTTGGTTAGGCTATTCATAGTCGTCCATTGTAATGGAAAACTTGTCGCATTTCACAATGAATTTCACACGGTCATCCTTTGTTTTCATATCGTGCTTACTGTATTCTGTATAAATCTATTGAGTCCCTGGCATTTCTCTTTGAATGGTTTGCAATTTCAACTTTATGTAGCGCGTTTACGATATTCCTCCTCATATCTTCCTTCTCGTGTGACTTTTTGACACCATATGTATAAGACATCGACGTTCCGGAATGAATGGAATAGAGTGGATAATAGATCCATGTCATACATTTGGTTCAAAATTCTCCCTTCACTTGAAACACACAATCGGTCTTGCTATTCTCTGATGCTCCTTTATCAGACTTAAAATTATATTTCCCCCTTGTTAAACACTCCTTCAATATGGAATCTTTATATCAACATTTATTTCTTCCTGATCAAGTAAGATAACATTGTTACGCTCTGGGTTACTATACACTTATCCCCTAAGCTTATCAAGTTAATCCCTAAATTTTCTAGCTAATAAAGAGTTTCTAATAATCCTTCTTTCTCTTTGGCCTTACTTATTATAATTCACTTACGGAAATGGCCGGATGGATTTCCTCTGGTGGCTAAGTCGAAGATTTCACGTATTTGCTATAATATTAATTGTCTTCTTTACCTTAGTTTAAACTAGTCGTCTTTCGTGGGAGAACACTTTTCTTTGTTCTTCTTACTACTGTCGGTTACTACAACATTTTACAGCTTATCCTATTTTTCCTTACTAGCAACTCAATTCTGGTCTCCGTATAGCTTAGATTTCGTGTACGTGAAATTTTGGACGTCATCTTTTAACCTCTGTCATTGTACTAACTCTTGCCACTTCTGTCCTTCTTTTATCATCAATCCCAAATCTTACCCTTAATGTCAACTTTATCGTTTCCATTTTATGGTTTCCTTTCTTAAAGCTTCCCTAAAAATATTATACTAGCTTCTCCGTTATCACCGCCATTTTGGTTATTCTTCGAGGCTTCAACTTCATAGCGATAAGACTAGTTCGGAGTGGCTATTCCCCTAGAATATTGATTCAAGATTTATCTTAAATTTCAACTTGCAGTCGTACTTAGGTCTTCTCAATTTCTTTTTTGTTTAAATCTTTTTTAGCATCTCAATCCTAACCAATTTCATTTGAAATCATAATTCCACTTCGACGCCTTCTTTGGGTTAACATATTCCTGTACAAAGTTTCCAACTATATTCGTCCTCAGGTTGTAGGTTATTATTATCCCTTCGCCCTATCAATTGATTTCGTGAGTTATTTTGAAATTGTTCCTCCTTCCATTTACCACGATCCTCCTATCATCTCCATTATTTGAGCAAAGATACATTCCTAACTTGGTACTTTACCACCCCATCTTCCCCCCTTAAGGAAATAACTCAACTCTTTATGGTTAAAATTTGTTCGCCCGTCCTTCCATGGTCGTATCTTAACAACTTATGATTGATCTTAGGATAACCTTACTTTATCTGAGAGGATTTTAAGAAACTTACATTTATGGAGCATCATACACTCTTCATATCACACCTTATTTCAGCTAACTTCACTTTGGTTCACTCAGCTCGTCAAAGAGTTTTATACAACTTGATTTCATCAACCATTCTCTTCCTCCTACTCGTTCACTCATTCATTTACTATAATACTAGCTAGCACGGGAATCTTTCGGCTCCAGAATTAGTGTCTTGACTCAAGTCCGTCCCAAGTTATCTTTCGTTATCATCCTTTCTCAGTTATGTGGTTAAATTAACCTTCTAATAGCCCCATTCATTGTTATTAATTCACTTTTGACAAAACATGACCCGTACTACTTTATAACTTTCAAGGCTCACTCCCCTTCTATCCTTTCTTGCCTACGAATCCTATCGCGCCTCCGTATGTTAACTTATGTCTTCCAGTGAATTCCCTATCTTAGACTTGTCGTCGTACTGTATTTCATATCGACCCTTCACAATTCTTCACTCCTTATCTAGTTCAGAGTATCTCATCGACAATTTCTAGTTTTCTAACATTTTTTACTCTAGTTGGCCTTAGTTATCAACCGATTGAGATGACTTTGCTTACTAACCTCGTAGTTGTAAATCTTCCTTAATGATATCTTTGACATCTTTATCTTATTACCTACCTTCCATACATTAGCATATGTTATAACCTATGTATAAGAACTGGGGACTGTCCACTTAAATTCTTCTGCACCTTCGGCCGACAGTTTATTAGCTAACGTAAGCATCATAATGGAGAAATTAGGTCATACATCCATTGCAACATCAGTAAGGGTCTATATAGCATCGACTCAACGAAGTATAAGTATGGCCTTGATTATAGTTCGGATATAAGAGCTTTACCTTGATTCTTACTTTATATTTGCATCCTAATTCCATTGAAATACCTTAAGTTCTCGTAAATATAACCAAAAATTAGATTCTAAGATCAACATAACTGTACTCGAAAGAAAATCCCACATTGCACCAGAGCTCAACACTTCATCCTCATTCCTATAGTAGTCTTCATGCCTAAGTATCGGACACACCCATATCTTGTGGCCTTTGCTGCCATACCAAAAACAAATCCCCATTATTACACGACATTGGTCGGCATGCGCCTGACCGCACCGATGGTACAATGATCGGGGAGTTTCCACTCTTCCACACTAGCACAACCCTGACATACTAACATTTGCAAATTTAGCCTTGGTCATACCTGAGAAAATCTTATCACATTCAAGTCGCTGCACCATCCCAATCTGTTGTAACCTACCACTACCCAACAGTCCTCTGGAATCCTCAACTGTCCTAATTTTCTTGGTCCATCTCATAACTTCATCTAAATCATTTCCAGAAAATATAAAAGACTCTAGCTCCTGAACTCCTTAGGCTATGAACTCCCTTACCCTTTGATCTCGCCCAAATTACACCTTTACTGGTATAACACGGCCATTGTCAAATATAGTAACCCAACGTAGGTTGGGGTCGAATCTCACAAGGAATACTATGAGAAATTATTCTATTCGTGCACGTATGAGAAATTGTCTGTTCGAGGACGAATGTTTGTTTAATTGGTATCTGATGTAACGATCCGTCCGGTCATTTCTAGCTAAAGACCATTATCTGACTATTTTACCCTTTCCGTAGACTCTATGTGGGATTTGTGATGCACGGAGATGGGTGGAACGGATCCCGAGGTTCATTTATATGAGTTTTGGATGAGAAATCCATAATAGAAATCTTAGAGTTGGATAGTTTGACTCTAGGTTGATTTTTGAGTACATGGGTTCGTTTCTGGGTTTCGTCACGTCCGGTAGTTCCGGAGGGTCATTTATGACTTAGTCGAGTCATTGGTTCGCTTTCCGAGATAATCAGATGTATTTTGTGGCCTTATTTGTAATATTTGAATATTTAGTTATTTCAGGCGATTCTTTAGAAAAATATGTCTTAGCTCTGTTAAATGAGAAATATGAGGGTGCAAGCGAGTCCGTAGCACTGTTTATCTTGGGGAAACATGTATGGTGTATTTCCGGGGGGTCTCGAGAGTGTTTCGGGTGTTTGGTTGAAATTTGAGTTAGAATCCAAGTTTTTGGTGTCCGTTGTCCATGCCAATGGGTGGACTGTCCACTCGTGCGGATCTGCCTCTACGGAGGTCGGCTCATAGAAGTGGGACTTGTGTGCTTGGTAAAGTTCTGTCTCGGTGGAGGCTTTTTATGCAGGGGCGTATGCACCTCTGCGGGGTTCGTCCACTTCTCCGTAGAGGCGAGGTGTCAAGTGACCTCGCCTCAACAAGTCTTCTATGCCAGTGCGAGACCGCGCCAGTGGAGTTGATTCCGCTAAAGCGGAATCGCTGTTTCAGAAAGCCTATTAAAAAGCCTAGGTCAAAATCACTTATGCAAATACCTCATCTCAGTTTTAGAACTGTCCAAGGGGAAAATCTTAAAGGTTGGGGCTAAGTTCTTCATTAGAGGTATAATTCTTCATCCTTTGTGATTTTATTTCATTATTTAAGGCTCTAGTCTTGGTATAGACTTTAATTTGGGGGAAATGAGTTCTAATACTCATGTTAGAATAAGAGAGGATGAGACTTTGATTTAAGGGTGTTTTGTGGATTAGTTTACTTTGATATTGTGAATTAGTGATGTAATATGATAGATAATCATGTTTTAAAGTTTAATTTGATTATAGAAACCCTTTTGATTTGGGAAATTTTTTAGGGTTTATGATTTGAGGTTTTTAAATTTTTTTTCAATTTAAGGTCCAAATGAGCTTAGATTTCTAATTAACTTAAGGATATGATTACCTAGTATGTGTTCTTGGTTTTTGGGTAATAAAGTTCGAGTCTTTGTGACATGGGCCCGGGGTTGGTATTTGATTGAAGGAATAAGTCCTTGTATGGTGTGTTAACTTTATTTTGACATATAGTCTATGCGTGCTAGACTACGATTACTACGAGGCACTCCAAAGGGCAAGGCAAGCACTGAAGATAGATTGTTCGTGGCTCATGTTCGGCTTTGATGAAGGCTACAATATAACTCTTTTAGACTCTCATAGAAGTACATAGTAGTTATAAATGTTGAGGGTATTGGGAATTTTTGGGGGTCCCACCTTAGCGGCTATGATGAACACTTAGGTGGGTACCGATGTTGAATTGTGTTGCTGGGTGATTTAGGGAATAAGCCTTAAGCTGATTCCAACTGCTGTTATTTGGGTTTGTCGCCATATTTGATATTGTCGTCTTTATTCATCATATATGCTTGATATGATATTCTAATTGTACTTGGATTACTTGTTGTTGAATTATGAAAGCATGTGATATTCATCTCCTATACTTGGTTGCATCTCATACATTCTGATTTTTTGCGTTGTATTGTCATTTGCATTCATATACTAATGGTTCTGATGATATTGGTATGAGAGTGGTATGAAAATATTATGGGTCCAAGAGACCGGGAAGGCAAAAGTAGGTATGAGATTATTGACAACATTGAGATGATGATAATATTACGGATGGATCGGGTTGCACGCCGCAACGGGTATGATGATACGCGATGGAGCGGGTTGTACACTTGCAAGAGTTATTACTGCACATGGCTGGGGTCTGTCAAAAATTTTTGGACGAGTATATGACTTTGCGGGTCCCCCATGAGGCACGTTCATAAAATTTGAACGTTTGTATACTGGAGAAAAATGTACCTAGCATTTGCATTCATATCATATACATCTCATAGCATGAATTACCTGTTGATTGAAAATTGGATTGATTCTATTGAATCGGGTTGATTGCCATGATAAGGCTTGTCTCTGTGAATATTTGGAAATTGGATTGATTCTATTGACTCAAATTGATTGCTATGATCATGCTTGTCTATGTGAATACTTGGATAATTGAACTGATTATATTGAATTGGATGGGTTTCCATGTGGCTTGATTTTTTGTGTACTGGGTTTTATGGTTTATAATATATAAGTCTAAGTATTTGATGTCACCTGCTACCGTGGTCGGTAATGTCAATATGTTAGGACTATTGTCTAGATCCAGAAAAGCAATGAGTGTTATACGTTGTCTGATAATTGATAGCGTGACTGAGTAACGAGTCTAGTAAAGAGCATGTGATAAGTGTTAATATTGTGAATGTGGACGTTGAATGAACTAATGTGTGTCAGACTGTAGCTGTATAGAGTCTTAATTAAGTCTAAAGGCTAAGGATGATAAATGAGTTAATGGCGCCATGGTTTGCCTAATTATAATACTCTTGGGAAGTGTTATAAAAAGATTGTTGTGATCCAAGTGTTGACTTACTTATTTGGTGTGTCCAGTCGGGTAAGTGGGGCTAAGCATGAATATGACTTGGACAGAGAGTACTAGTCGGTGCGTAGTATGATAGTAAGGTCTCTGTGTACGTATATGAATTGATTGTACTTGACTGTGAATGAAACCTTATATGAACAAAGTGACTTGCTTAAATCAGTGTATGTGCACAACATGACTTATATGGGTTATCAAACTATTAGAATATGACTATCTGGTGTCAACTTGATATTTATCTTTGTTACGTATCTTCCGCCGTTGTCGGCCTATGATGCTTATGGGGGTATGTTGTGTACTCATGCTACACTTGCTGCATCTTTTTTGATACAGATACAGATACAGATATCTCTACTAGTTCGCGACCTCGAGTGTGGGTCCAAGCATGCTGATTCAGGCTTTCAGGGTGAGGATGCTACTTTCGACATGTCCCAAGATGCTCATATCTCTATCTTTGTCTTTATTTAATTCTAGAGACATTCAGACATTTGGGTTTATGTTATTCAATTTTCGGCCTTATTGCCTTTATTCAGACTTGTATTTTGCATTAGTGCTCTTGTATTATTGACCAGATCATTTGGGGGATTCATTGACTTCAGACTTATGTTTCGCATATTGATGTCATGGCAGGCAAGGTTTTTAAATATTTTGTTATCTTTTTGCTTTTTTTATTATTATCATGTGAATGATTTGAGAGTGGTTCGCCTACCGGTGAGACATGTGTACATGCCACCACGATCCCTAAAAGGGGTCCTAAAAGTTTGCTCATTAAAGTGCTTCAATCTTCCCTTTCAAAGTGTGGTTGATGAACTCTAGAGCTTTCAAGCTTGTAAGAATATGGCCAAAGATGAATATAATTTTCCTCGAGTCTTGCTTTTGTAGCTCCACCATTTTCCACTCAAAATGACGAAAATTGCCCTAGATTTGCAGATCCATCATTTTTTTCCTTTCAACCACTTTTCTCACTTTATTTAATTTGGCTCCTTTTTCTCTCTTTTCACTTCATTTCTTTTCGATCACTTCTAAATCACATAAAATCTGTAAAATGAAAGTACAACATACTCAGTGAAATCACACAACGTAGGGTCTGGGGAGGGTAGAGTGTACGCAGACCTTACCTCTACCTTGGTAGGTAGAGAGGCAGTTTCCGGGAGACCCTCGGCTCAACACAAAGCATAATCACAAGCAAAGCAAAGCAAGAGAAACGGTCAAACCCAGACAAGATATTAAAGCAGTATGAACATGCTGATTACAAAATCAAATACGCTATGGTAGCGCATTCTAGCAAAAGGAAGCAGTAGCTAACACAGATAAATAAGATAAACAAAGTACACTAAAAACACATAGCAACAGAAGTCAAACTATAGAGGAAAATCTGTAAAATGAAAGTAAACGACATTAAATGCACTATTTTCTCAATCAAACATAGCAAAAAATCTAAGATTAAAAAAGAGATAAGTTGGTAAATTTATCAAACCCCCAAACTTAAACTATTGCTTGTCCTCAAGCAAATCAAAACATACAATCTCTTTTCAAGAATCAACTCAATAATGCATCAACATCACACCAAGTAAAAAATTCTACTTTAAGCACAAGCACATGACTTTAATTGGTACCAACAATTAATCCAAGACATATGAATCACCAACAACTTCTCAAAATTTTTATTTCATTTCAAATGCTTAAACATCAAGTTAATCAAAGTAGCAATCAAGTGGGAAACTAAAGTTTCAAAATTTGCTTCATTATCACAAAACACTTTCTTTTATTCAATCCTCTCAATTGGAAAATGGAACAAATTCACAACTCAAATTCTCATGTGCCCTCACACTCAAAGAGAGAATCCCAATTTAGAAAATGCAATTCAACACACAAATGGGATATACAATGAAAAGAATTATCTCTCTCTCACACAAAGATGTTCAAATGCACACAAGTAGTACCATAGGCTTGCCCTACATGTAGTTCTCCACTAATATAGACACACATGGTTCAAAATCAATTAGGACTTTATAAATGTAGGATTTTGGTTAAGGTAGGGACATAGTTTGGAAATAATGACTCAAAACCTCCCTAAGCACTACAATTTTAAACAATCAAAGTACATTTCCTTTAAAACTTTTCCACCCTTTGCTTCATTTTTCATTACACCACCTAGTCTTCCCTTTATTCACAACTTTTACTTTTCCTTCTACACTTTTTTTTCTTTCTTTTGTTCGTTTTCAAGCTAACAAGGAAGGTTCATTTTTTTCCTCTCTTTCTCCATTTTTTTTTTACCTTTCACCTTTTAAGCAACTTTCACATCACCACTTTTCCAACCATCACCCCCAAACTTAGGCTTTTTTGCCTATGTTCACACTTTTAAAGCACTTAGGGAGGTAGGGTGCCAAAAGATAGATCGATAAAGAACAAAAGGTTAAAGCTTGTAATATGGTTGCTAAAAAAAGGTTAAAGGCTCAAAAGGGGTTGATTAGGATAGCATGCAAGGTTAGGCAATTTAAGGCACAAAGATGAACCAAGAAAGGCCTAAAATCATTTTTCAAATCTAGTGTAGTCTAGGACTTCACCTTGAAACACATTCTGGGCAGGTTCTAGACCTCAAGTAATGAAAACGAACTCACAAATATCTCACACACATGGCACATGAAAAGATGTCTTCATAATCCAATTAAAACAAATAAACTCAAAAAGTCACTTATAGTCTAAAGAGACTATTTAGTAAACAAAAGAGTCAAACATTGAATCTAAAAGTCACAACAAGAATCCTTACTTCCATAGTTTTTCTTTTTCAAAATTCAAGAATTCATATGCCAAGGTTTAAATGTGTTGGTACCAAGCAAGTCAAAAATTGGTCACGTAGCAAAAATCACATTCCAACACCATTCCTACAACTAAACTACAAAAAAAAAAAACTAAAGAAGCTAGTAAAAAGAAATCATACTAATATAAACATATCACAAACACAATAAAATATCAAAACAAAAAAGTTAATCTACCAAATTATCATTCATCATGACATATCACACCCCATCACAAAATATCCATCAAAATGAAGTCTCACCCCCAACTTAAAAAGTTGCATTGTCCTGAATGTAACTACACAATAGAAGTACAGTAAGAGGGACTCTCTGAAAAGACGTGTCACTAAGATAGAGCATAAGGGTGAGGAAGTTGTTCCGCGCCTCTTTGAGTTGTCCCGGATGAACTAGAAGTCATTTTTATCTCAACAAGTACCCGATGTAATGTTTCTGTCCTAGTTTTGGCAAATCACCATTCCGCATTTTCATTCATCCTCCAACCTAATGTCTCCATGTAACTAATTTAGAACCACAATCATCCTCAAATACAATGTCATGTGCAGCAAAAAGAACAACCAAAAGAAAAAACAATCAAGAATGTCAATTGACATACATTTTCCTGTAAGCATTTAATATCACTCAATTCCTTCCAATTTAAAGCATAGATGCATTTTCTCATCTCCTTGACCCAACATCAACTATATGTTCTAGAGATTACCCAAATCAAGAACACTAGTCATTTTGCTTCATCATTACCATGAAGGTACATCACAAAAGTGAAACGATTCACTGAAGCTTAAAATCAAATAACTTGCAAGGATCAAACTTAATCTACGCTATTGAAGTGCTGCAAATTATCTTCCATATAATTGAAAATATACAGGGAATAAAGCCAACAGTTGCTCGAACACACATTAAACACCCGAGACAAGCACATATTCAGTCCAACAATATGATCAGTTGAGTAATAAAATGGTTAGTCGAGAGCCTAACAAATTTCGACGACGAAAGACTGTCTATCTTTGTTGGTTGTTGCAATATAAAGGTCGAGCAATCTAAGCAAAACACTTTAAAACCAAGCCTAACTACCACCACACACTTCTAAACATCACCTCATATGAAATAGCTCTTAGACAATTCATCGAACAGTTTGTGTGCATAACTGAGACTCAGTTCTTTGCAACCTTTGGCCAATTGAATTACCCTCCCACAAATGGTGGGAATTATAGTTCTATACAGAGGCAACACCAAAAACCAATAATCATTTATAAAATTCGAAAAGTTCCGCAATTATAGCCAATAATGTTTGCACTTTGCCAAAAAACAATTTCAAGAGGGATAATGGGTCGCGATGCTGAGAAAGAAAGAAAAAATAAAACAGAGAAGAAAATGGAGAAAGAAAAAAAGGGCAGCCGGTGCACTAATACGCGGGATCGGGGAAGGCCGGACCACAAGGTTGTACCACCTGCATTTCTGTCAGAGACTGTCTCCTGATCACATGAAGAAAAGAAGAGCGGAGACTTACCTGAGATGGACTGAAGTTAGCATGGAAGAGGGAGTGAGGATAGGGAGACATGTTTCATTTTAAACTAAAAAATAAAGAATGGATTGTGTTGTAATATTATTAAAGCTGAAAGGCACCTTACCTGGAATGTGTTTTCTATAACCCCAAAGTGCACCTTGCACTTAAAATAACATCCAACAAAGTTACTTTTTCAGCAATTTTCTTTTAAACCCAAAAGTGAAGCAGTTTTCCACAACTTATGCAGTCATTGTAACCTGCTTAACTTCTACAATGCTCTACACTTAACCCTGACCAAAAAAAATTCCAAAAATTGTGAAATTTGGTAGACTGACAAGAAGCAATGAAAGAGACTTATCTAAAAAATATAATTGCAAAACTCAAATAAAAATTAAGAAAATATGGGCTGACTCCCACAAAGCGCCGCTTTTAAAGTCGTGGTATGAAGTGAATCAAGTTTACCACTTTTCCCTCCACTTGGAGGATATGAATTTTCGTTCCACTTTCAATCAAGATTCCGATGATGCTCGTAGGGCGGTGATAGAAAAGCAAAGAGGCCAGCTTTTCGGTGTCACATTTTGCACTTTTTGGACTTTAAGTGAGGAATGTCATTTTGTCTTCTTGGCATAGAAAATTTCAAAATAATAACACATTTGTTTTCAGTTCGGCCTCCAATTCCCGGATAGCAATTTCAAGTAGCTCTACTTCTTGACTTTGCTCAACATGAATTTTTAAAAATTCTTCCGTCATCCATGAAATATTTATCCGGTGGTCCCCATAAACTTCAAGTTGTTGAGCTTGATTCATTAGCCATTCATGGCTCAAAATCTCCACTTTGTCAAGTTTCTCTTTACAGTGAGAGTCGCTCAAAGCTTGTAAAAATCCACCCATTGAGGAATTCATGTTCTCAACACTTTCATGACTACATTCAACATCCTCAAGTTGGTGAGCATTATGGGCCTCAACCAATAATTTCATTTGATCCTCCAAGGTGCGGATGTCACGCCCCTAATCATGGCTTGGGTGTAACACGACACTCGATGCCTGACTGCATGTAACCGAGTGAATCACATGGCTTGTTGAATCAACATGGACATCAAAATCATGAAATAATAATTTAACACATGCAAAACTGAATACTATAGTTATAGTCTGAATATATAATAAGTCTGAAATAATTTGAAAACGTAATAAATCTAAAAAAACTGACATGACATGCTAGACTAGTCTATGAAACCTCTGAACATGAGTCTGACTGCTAAAAACTATTTACCAGGACAAGGCCTTGGCATACCTTTACTGCATGACATAACATGTAAAATAAATAAACCAACATCCTGAATGAGATGGGGCTCACCAATCGCTGATATTGTAGAAATCCTAGCGAACTGATCCGTCATCCTGAAACTATGTACCTGCACTATGAAGTGGAGGCCCTGAGCAAAAGGGACGTCAGTACATTTGAATTGTACTTGTAGGTAAAGCAACTGAATGAAAGAGTAGTAAGTGGGGTGCTCGAGGTATGGGCAGCCCAAATGAAGAATATAGATACATGAAGTAATATGAAACTGAAACTGTAAACTATAGTTGTGAACTGTAAATTGTAATCTGAAATACTGTAAACTGTAATCTGAAACAGAAACCTGGACATGATCATAATCTGCATGATCAAGATGTAACATGAGTAAAATATTTTTAAGTGGGAGATTCTTAGTATAACCGACAACATGAAATCACTACGTAAGTATGTGAAGTCTTATACCTGGCCCGACTAGCAGAGCAATCTCATACCTTTTCGGGGTATGAGACATGAACATGACATGAAAGGATCTAAATAAATAGTCTGAAGGTATCGTCCTAGTTTAGGCGGAGCGATCCTTACCCTATGCTGGCATACGTAGTTTTAGGTTATCTAAACCTTCTCAGTAAAACCTATGCTACTCTAAAAAAATGAACATAAATAATCGTGGCATCTGCACCCATGGTTTTCAAAACATGATTCATAATATAGTTTATAACATGTGTACATAGCATAGGTTTTCATGAAAATCTATATAAGTATATGTACATAATTCTTGAGACATGAAAATATGTTAAAATCCCTGGAGTGAAACAATCTGAGTTAATATCTGATAACTGAGAGTTCATGGAAACGATAACACGAGCATACATGGATTACAGACATGTTCATGACAATCGTAATGATATACATAAATACAATTAACGAATTGGTAATATAGACATGACATACAATAATTCATATAGTTAGGGTTATCATGAATTAGAATAAAAACTCTAAGCTTGTGGAATTTCGTGTTTCGTGGTTAAACGTGGCATGGAGAAGAACAATGATGTTCCCACAAATGGGAAAAGGCTATACATACATGTAACACTCCAATCTAATGAATTATCTCGCTTCTCTGATGAAGAACACCCAAACCCTAGCTTTGAATCATTGGAGAAGGATTACTTGTTAATCCTATATTTTTGTTTAAGAATCATGTTAGGAATCATGATATTGATGTTAGAACTAATTAAGAATCATGGGAACAATCTTACCTTAATGTGGAAGGTTGAGAGGAGAGGAAAAATTCTTGCTAAGGGTTTTGAACGAAGTGGGAGAAGTTTTATGAGGTTAGGGGTATTTAAAATTTGAAAACAAATCGTCCGTAAAATGGTCATAACTCCTAGAATAGAGCTCTATTTGGCCTCCACCTTATATGTATGGAGAGGTATTTCAAAGGGCGACAACTTTCATGAATGAAGTTCTCTCAAATTCCTTATAGAATTTTCTGAATACTTGCTTGAAGTGAGGCCTTATGCAAACTCAATTGAAAACATGGCCCGTAGAGTAGTTTCCGACTATACTTTGCCTAAAGACTATTCTTATAATTTGATTAGCTTTCAAAAAACTTCATGCACTCTTCATGCACTCTTCATATTGGTTTCATTATGTTTCCATTAAATGGGTCAAACCTTAGCCCGAAGGTACGAGGTGTTACAGTGGATAGCTTTGTCATTACAACTAATTGCTTGACTCAAGTCATTAAGTGGTTTCCTCAAGTCTTCGAGTGCTAAATTCTGTTTTTCCACATTTTCAAGAATGATCTCCAACATGAGCATTATCTTCTCATTTTAAGCATTTGAAACTTCTTCCACTTTCATAAACCTATCATCATTAAAATCAAAAGTAGAATCGTCATAGTGGAGGTTCGGGGAAGGGAAGGACAAATAAACACAATTAGTCCAATGATCATTTTGACCACCAAACCTATCACAAATACTCCACTCATAGGTTTGAGATTGTGCGCACAATCCGTCCCCTGGAGAATTCAAACAATTTTGCCATGTGTATGGTCCTCCACAATAAGAACAAGGATCATCAAAGTATGAACATGTACCATCTGGCCAATTTTCATTATATGATGCCATTTAAAAAACTAAAAAAAATAAACAAATAACTACACAAGTATTCACAAGTTTGGACAAAAGCAAGTAAGCTTGAATCCCAAACTGACCCAAATACGTCAAATTATTCCCCGGCAACTGAGCCAAAATTGATAACGTCCAAATTCACTCCTCAAAGGGAAAGTGTACACAGTCGTCGCAATATAATTTACCTAACTATAAGTCGGTGTCGAATCTCAAAAGGAACAATATACTAGACGATCAAGCAAGTAAAGAATTATCACTTTCTACGCTAAGTCAAACACTTGATAATATTTTGATTTTGAAAAGATTATAATTAATACGAAAATATAATATAATCTAGAAAACAAATAAAATGATAAATGGACACAAACATGAATACAAGAGAAATTACAATCAAGTAACGATCCAATGTATTTTAAGATTTTACCACTAAGAGTGGGTTTATGTTAATAGATAATGATTTCTAAAATCTCATTGAAAGTCTTTCAACCAAATCAATAAATTTCACTCTAAGTTTTTTCAAGTCTTAGAGTGTGATATTAATCACAATTAATTGAATCTCAAGTTAACTTTCCTATTTCTAGCTCAAGTTATTAGATGAGATTTAAAGCCCCAAATTCTTATTAATTAATCTTTCCCAACCTCAATTTTCCTACTCCGAGCTCAATCGAAGTAAATGGGCGAGTCCTAGGGTTAGCTAATCCCTTAAGAAACATTAAAGAATAAGATTAATTAAAGAAACAAAGACCAACTTCATTAGAAATAAAAATCGTTCAATACATAAGCAAAATAAGAGATTTAATCCAACACTTGATAATGAAAATTTTCATAAACAAGATTCAAGTGAAAGACCAAAGTACTACACATTTGAATATTCAATACATAACAAGAATTGAAGAAAGGGCTAAGAGTTTGCTCATTAAAGTGCTCCAATCTTCTCTTCCAAAGTGTGGTTGATGAACCCTAGCTTTCAAGCTTGTAAGAATATGGCCAAAGATGAATATAATTTTCCCCAAGTCTTGCTTTTGTAGCTCCACAATTTTTCCACTAAAAAATGATGAAAATAGCGCCTGATTTGTAGATCTGTACGTTCTTTGCATTTCTAACCACTTTTCTCATTTTCTTCAATTTGGCTCCTTTTTCCTCACTTTCACTTGGTTTCTTCCTGATCACTTCTAAATCATATAAAACATGTGAAATGGAAGTAAACGATATTGAATGAACTATTTTATCAATCAAACATAACAACAAATCTATGATTAAAGAAGAGGTAAGTTGGTGAAATACAAACATATAATTAACCTCCTCCTAATCCTTTCTTAACGTTCAGGCTAACTGCAGTCCTTCTACCCGAAGACACCAATGGAAACCTATATCAACACATAAGTTAGACTCGATTTCCTACGGCTCCGCTCTATTGTACGGTCTAGATTATGAAAGGAAGGTAACCATCCTAAATATCATGTTGCCTCTTATTTATAGGTGTGACGCGTTACACACCCATACACAAGACTCTACTAGACACGGATTGTAGACATCCCTAGGAAAGACTTGCTCTAATACCAAGTTTGTCACACCCCAACCTTGGGGGTGTGGCCGACATCCGGTGCCCTAGATACACATATACTTAGGCGAACAAGGCCTCAGAAAGACTCTCATAAGACAATTAAGGCATAATAACTTGTAGAAGCAGAAAAGCTCATATATATATGTATCTACAGAGAAGGCCGACTAGGCCACAATACACATCATCTGGCTAACAAGAAGGCTGACAAGGTCATACACGACTTCTATATACAGGAAAATTGTCTATACGCCTCTAATGAATATGTAAACCTCATAAGGCTAGGATAGGGCCCTGCCATACCCATAATATACATATAAGACCATATTGACTTAGACTGGCACCTCCGGAATAAGTGGAGAGCTCTGACCACACAGCTGAGCTGAGATCCTATTGTGAATGATCGTCACTTCGTCTATCTGCACCAGTGGGCATGAAATGCATCGCCCCCAACAAAGAGACGTAAGTACGAACAATGTATTGAATATGTAAGGCAAATAAAATATAAAAAGGTGAAACAAAGTAAACAGAGATAAAGAGACAACTTGTAACCATAAATGCCACTAAGGGTGTATGATGTGTATGTTTTCCTTTTAAAATATAATCGTATATATAGGCCTCACAATGAGGAAATAACATCATCATCAAGTCGCTCTTTGGGGATAATATCATCATAACGTACCTAACTACAATGGTGTGCACATATAAGTGTTGTTCCCGACCGACTATATCGTGGCTCAGTATGGTAAAATATATGCATATATATACAATGCATGAAAGACTTCTTAAGGACATAATGAACATAGTCGGAGTGACATAAGGTCATTACCTTCCGACTATCGTTATGTAAATATGTACATCAGTTGTCATGAAACCAATAAGGAATACAGAACATCACATAATTAGAGATAATATAAGATGCGTAAACGTACTCCCGACAAGGGACATATAAAAATCGATCAACATCTCAATAGAATGAAAACACTAGTACTTCTACCTGAGAATGACATCTCTTTTTGGAAGAACATCTGCTTTCGTTATGTATTCATTTAGATCATTCCAATAGAAAGAAATGGTAAACCTTACATACCTCGCCGCGTGGCCAATTATTAGCTTACAAGGTCTCATACGCTTCACGAATGACAACCTCGTAATAGAGATAATTTGGGTCAAATTTAGATTGATTACTACAAGATTGATTCATTGCGACATTTCATCAAATACTTAAAGTGCATTGAGCTTCTTATCCTCCAACAATGGCAACTTAAAGTTTAGACCACAACTTTAACTCTTTCTAGCTTCTTTTCCTTATTTACCAACTATCAACAAGAATCCATAACTTATATCAAACTTAAATTCACTCAAAACATTCCAACACAAAGTAGCCACAACAAGAACAACTTCTTCAACCAGATTGATATGTAAACAAGCATACTCATTCTAGTAACATCCTCAACAAGCTATCTCGATAGAAATGCATAATTAGTTATAAATATTGGAGGGTATTGGCATGTTTGGGGGTCCCACTCAGGCAGTTGTAATGAACGTCTGAGTGGGTACCGGTGTTGAATTGTGATGATGAGGTTTGCATAATCAGCTTTGTGTTAGTTTCGACTGCTGATTATTTGGGATTGTTGCCATATGTGCTTGTTTCCATAGTTGCTTGATATGTTTACTCATCACACAAGCTTCGATGTGATATCCTGATTTGTACTTAAGTTTGTATATATGTATTGAATTCTTGAAAGCACATGATATTTCATCTCCTTATGTGGTTGCATCTCATTCCATCATGATATTTTGCCTTATATTGTCATTTACATTCATACACTTATAGTTCGGTGATATTGATATGAGAGGTATGGATATGTTGTGGGCCCAAGAGGCCGGAAAGGTAAGAACACTTATGAGATTATAATAACAATGAGATGATATTGATACGTGGGGATCTGAGTTGGATGCCTGCAACATGATATTATTCAGCCAAGAGCTGAGCTTTGTGATCCGACGAGTTATTCTAGAGCGGAGGGGTATATGGACTTCGCGGGTCCCCCATGAGTGTACGAATCATAATAAATCCTTGACGTACTGTATCAGATTGATAAAAGGTACTTGGCATATGCATTGCATTGCATTCATATCATACATATATATATGTCATTTCATTGATTACTTGTGGATGGACCTGTATTGAAAGTGATTGTGATGACTTTGGCTAAATTCTAGACATGAAAGGATTTTACTTGCTTCTTGATACTTGAGTTATTGTTGAACACTTGGAAACTTGATAACGTAAGTGATTGTGGTCTCTTATTGAAATAAGGAAATATGTGAACTTTGTGTGTTATTCTGTGGATTATGTGACCTTACTTGGAGTATTGATTTGATTAGTATAGAATTACTTGGTGTCAACTTGATATTTATCTCTTTTTGCATATCTTCCGTCGTTGTCGCCCTATGATGTCTACGGGGGTACGTTGTGTACTCATGCTACACTTGCTGCATCTTTTCATAATGCAGATATAGATCCGACTACCAGCTTGAGACCACGTGGCTGAGTTCGAGCAGCTGATTTTCAGTATTCAGGGTGAGTATGCTATCTCCAGCATACCCTTGGATGCTCCATCTCTATCATAATCTTTTATTTGTATTTGAGAGACATGTTCAGACTATGAATTCAATTTTGGTACTTCGTACCCATTTCAGACTTGTATCGTATTTTAGTGCTCTTGTACTTACAGACCAGATCTTTTAGGGGTTTGCTGCTTGTTCAGACTGTTCCACATTTATATTATCAGACTTATGTTGTAGTATCTTGTGGTCTTCCACATTTATTTATGTTATCATGTGAGTGATTCAGGAGTGGTTCGCCTATCGGTGGGATTGTGTAGGTGCCACTACAATTCTTGAAAAGGGGTCGTGACAGGCAGTGAGTTTGCTTTTGTTCTTGATTCATCTTCGCCCTAATCTGCTGGGCAGATCTCATTCGCGTCGCGAAATGCTTTACATATCGCGCTAACTTCGTCAAATTTCATCGAGGGATGGTTCCTTCAATCCCAATGGCCTCTAACCTTCCGTACACTTTCTTAACATCTACCTAAGTCGTAGGGGAAAAAATCTCGAGTCACTGGGGCTTAAGTCGACAAATTTCGTTTTCACGCGCGTGCAAAGGTACGTGGTGTAACAATATAAGCATTGTAACTTCTTCCGGCTTACATTAGTTTGCCCACAACGTAATCGACGTAAAGAATACAAGTACAAACGGCTTAGCGACTCTTAAACTCTTGTGACTTCTTAACGGTTTAACTCGATTACTTCCTTTATATCCTCAAAGATAAATCTCTTTCTTGGCTTATGCCGACTATCTTATGATGACCTCAAAGTACGAAAGTACGGGGTGTAACACAACACATATATATAACTGACTTCAATAATATGTATTTTGCATAGATTGAGAGCCTTTGAACAGGCAATAGCATAAAAAGTGAAAGAACGACTTTAGATCAAGTTTGACAACAAAGTAAGTGAGACTTCAACCTCTTGAATGTTTTGTAAAAGCATGATGTATGACTTGCAATAGATTTCATGTCTCTTTTCTTAAATAATTTGGTAAAAGAACTTTTGAAGAGAAGGATCAAACGCAATAAAAAGGAAGATGTTGACTAAAGCCATACTCAAATGATTGACCGCTCAAGCTCCAGTAAGCTCTAAGATTCTGTTATAGTTAGAAATTTGAAAAACAGAAAAATGAAAAATTTGCTTAAAATACATAAAAATTGAAAAATTATCTATTCGTTTTCTTTTCTTTTTATATTCTTATTCATCTTTTGATTTTAGTTTATTTTATTCATTCGTTTTTCGCCTAAAAACTGTTTAAGAGATGCTACTGTAAATACTTAGATGAATTGCACAAATAACCTTTTCTGAGAAAGCCTGCCTTGGAGTAACTGGTAAAATTGCTGCCATGTGACCAGGGGGTCATGCGTTCAAGCCGTGGAAACAACCTCTGGCAGAAATGTGAGGTAAGGCTGCGTACAATAGACCCTTGTGGTCCGGCCCTTCCCCGGACATGGCATAGAGGGAGCTTAGTGCACCGGGCTTCCCTTAGCCTTTTCTTGGACAACTCTTTAAAGGATTGGCAAAACAAATCCTTGAGAATTGAGATATCTAGTTTTCATATCATTTTTAAGCAATAGTTGAGAGTGAAACATTTAATTTGTAAACACCTAAGAGACTTCTTCTGCCAAAAGTACATTAAAAGTAGGAACCAATTTCCATACAATTCAAGCTGCCAAAAGTTTCTGAATATCCTTCTGCAAAAGATTAAAAAACATTACTTGGCAACAGCAGAAACCAACACAATCTATGAATGCAGTTGATTAGAAAAATCAGGAAACAGCTATGTTAATCTGCACCCCAAAGTATAAAAGTGAAGCTTTCCTATTTTTGTATGTAACGGTAATATCTGAACTAACTTACGCTCCTCAAATATTACCTATTTCCCACCAGCGTAAGTACCAGTTGCTCGCCAAGGCTTAAACAGATGAAAACTCTCCTAATATTTTCTTCCTATCTGCACATCTAAAAGTCCACTCAAGAACTGTATTGTGTCAATAACAAACTCTAAAAAGCATTTTCATGTCCATTTTCCTTTTGTCAATCGGGAATTAACCAGAAGCTAGGGTAGTTAATGCACTTTCGTTCTATCGAGCTGTAAGTGCACTCATAGTAGAGTTTTTAGGTTCAAATCAGGTCAAAGCTTATGATCATTTACCGGGCTACTAGAGATAACTCATGAGGAGTAGAAAACGGGCAGGTCAGATCAGATATGTGCGGGTCAAAACGAGTTAAGCAAAAACGGATAAAATATCCGACCTGCCCATATAACACGGATAAAAAATGGGTTAACCGACGGTCCATGTTATCCATCTGGATATCCATTTTTTAGTGGATACTACTGTTAAATTGATCCATTTTAAAAAGTCAAGTTATTCAACCCATGTCTAATGGATCGGATTGGATGATTACTTGTTTTTTAAAACCATTTTGCCAGCCCTACTGATGAGATATAGTTGCTAGTTAAGATTGTAAGGCAGAGTTTTACCTTAAACTGGGGGTTAAGACTGACACCGGTAGGAAACACATCCATTGAAGTTACATTTACATTTATTTGGGTTAGATTTAGGTCCAAGGTCCATTTTCTTTTACAACTTGAAAAACATGAAATTATTCAATGCTTTGATTTGATACTAAAATCCTTTGTCTCGCTCTTCCCTTTCTCTTATTATTATCTCGCTCTTCCCTTTCTCTTATTATTATCTCCCTCTCCCTTATTCGTCCTTTCTCTCCTTTTCTCCCTCTTTCTATTTACTCCAAATTATCAGATTTACCAAAGTCATATCTAATTCTTCTTTATCCTTTTAATTCCCACCTATTCTTCCCGTCGAGTTATTAAGAAAACCCTATGACATAGTGGGAGATCAATTATATCACAGCAGATTTAAAACCAATTATGAAGCTTACATGACTTCAAACATTGTATATATACACAGAGACAAGGTAAAAGAATGAGTACCTCTATTTGGAAAGGCGACGTTGTTGGTGGATATCTCTCAACAACTTTACCATTTTTGTCCACAAGAAACTTCTCAAAGTTCCACTTAACCAGATCACCTAAAAATCCTCCTGCACTTGATTTTAGGAACTGGTAAACTGGTGCCGTGTTTGGGCCATTCACGTCGACCTGTTCATATCTTATTAGTCCTTTGATTATTATACCAGTATGGCACTTCATCGGCATTATATGCAGGGGAAGTTAATACAAACCTTGTCAAAAATTGGGAATTCGGCTTTAAACCGTGTGCAAGCAAACTGTTTAATCTCTGGATTAGATCCTGGCTCTTGAGCCCCAAACTGATTACACGGAAAAGCAAGAATTTCAAGTCCTGCAAGGAATATGATCAACTACGTTGGAAAGTTATGCAAGGGATAAACTATATGTGAAAATTACAATGTTGAATTTGAACTTGTTAAAACAGTACATATTCAATAGTTATGCAATAAAAGAAACTGAGTGGTACAGCATTTAGTACGGATTTTAAGCCTTTGGTACAACAAAAATATAACGTGGACTTGCTAATAAGATGTTACATTAGGGAGGCTACTGGAGGGCATCCGATGTCTTTTTTTGGTGACTCGAGTTAAAAAGCTGCACGACATATGAGATAGCAGTTAATAGGAGCTCTTGCAGCTTCAGCTCTTGGGAAATGGAAAGCTAAAGAATTTTCCCAAGAAAATTAGACTATTGTTTCCCACAGTACTACCTCAGAGTATAGGCATTTAGTTGTTGTGTGCATGTTAGTGTCGTTGGCTTGGACTGAACGTGTCTTGCATGTCCCTTCACAGTACCAAATTACTGACATCTTTACTAAGGGTCTTCCCTTAGTTCTGTTTGAAGATTTTAGGGACAGTCTCAGCGTACGACAACAACCCGTTATGACTGCGGGGGTGTGAAAGACCACGATATACACGGCAGTTTGACCGTGTATATCACATAGTATAGTTTGTATATATGTTACCATAATTAGAAGAATTCTTGTACATGTATAATTATGGTAGTAGTCTTGTACTAGGAAAACTATTAGCCTTGTATTAGGAAAAGGTAGATTTAATTTCCTTAATTAGATATTGTATATCATGTATATATATACCTTTTCATTGATGAAAATAATCAAGGGATTATTCTCTTTCGTGAACCTATACTATGAGTCAAATAAACCATTTACTTTCTTCCTTGTACTGTACCTGTTATACTTTAAGACACCTCATGGGTAGGAGTGGCAAACATGGGCGAGTCGAAAATGGGGGAATATCAGACCCATCCATATTTACACATAAAAAATGGGTTAACACACGGATAATATGGATATCCATATTATCCGTGGCTTTAGGAATAGTCAAGTGAGAACACAAGCTAAAAGACAAAATAAGCTTAGATTCCCAGAAAGCAAGAACTCATGAAAAATAACAAGCAGGCAAATGGGTATTGATAATATGGATATCCATACTATCCTCTATCCTCTGGATATCCATTTTCTAGTGGATAATATCCATATTTGATCCATTTTAAAAAGTCAGTTATCCAACCCAAATCTAACGGGTCGGATCGGATGGTTACTTAATTTTTTAAACCAATTTGCCAGCCCTGATCATGGGGAACTAAAAGCAGCACTACAAATTATACATGTTCAAGAGAAGTATTGCCACTTCCAAGAGAGTTCCATGTGCTAAATTTCCAGACACAGTTTCAACATATTCAGTGGACACAAAAAAAGTTAACTGCAAAAGGGGTGGGAGACAGAAAAGAAGGAATGCCAATTTCAATCCTAAAGCATGTAGCTCACCTTGATTTTTATACTTCTCATACACATGAGAGAGCTCTGTATAATTTGATGTAGTCAAGCCACTGAATCCAAAATCAGTTTCTCCAGTCAGATCACTAAACTACGGTAAAGTTATCCTGAATCTTAAACAATTCAGTCAGAAATTGAGGAGAGAATACCATCTGGAAGCTACATTGACAATTAGAAGAACCTTTCCCTTAAATGTACTAAGTGGAACATCTTTTCCATCAATATCCTGCATCAAGACATAAACATAAACATAAACAAGGAAACATACTTATCGATCTACTGCATAAAAAAATCTAAAAAAATCAATATGTACAATCTTATCTCTTGTAGATGAGGATATATTTCTGCTAGCATCTCTTTCAGCATAATATAAAAAATAAAACTTATAAAGCAAGTTCCATTAAGTGTTGTCGAGATGAGCAATGATCTCTTGTGAATTTTGATATTGCTATACTAGGGATTCCAATGGATAAATGAAGAAACCAAGAAATCTTTGATTCCCTTTCATGATCATAACTTACATCATGAATCATATGTGATTATTTAGATAATGAACCAAAATGATATTCAATCATGTTAATATTTTTTAAATGAAGATCTATCCTGTTATAGTATAATCCATAATTGTAGGGTAACAGTTTACGGGATTATTAATTTTGATAACTCATAGTGATGCTACACCAAGTTGGTGTTAATTTTACAGAGTGTATTGTGGAAAAATACATCATGTATCCCGGAATTCTGTCCAACACCAGAATACTAAGAAAAATGAGAACTTCTGATACTGGGCTTGGAAAATATCAGTGTATCATCTGCAAAACAATAGAAGGTGTGAAACCGATATCTCCTTCTCATGACAAAACACTTATTCTATATCCGGTTAGTTAACCTCCTTGGATGGACTTGCTCCAATCGCTTGATTAAGGCATCATCACAAAGAAAAAAGCATCTCAGTTTACGGCATTATTTCCAGTTATCCTAACAGCTCATACCAATATCCAATTGTGAACAAGTGTAGCCTAGAACCTTTGTCAATTTTCTCTCCAGTCTTAAGTAGTAGAGTTACTGAGCATACACCCTCTTTACATGTATATCTAGGGTGTGTTTGGTATGGAGTAAAATATTTTCTGCCAGTTTTTCCATGTTTGGTTGGTCAAAATGTTTTAAAAAAACTTTTTTCTAGGAAAACAAGTTACTTAAAAATGAGAAAAATGACTTGGAAAACAAGTTCCCTTAGTGACATTCCAAGTACATTGTCTCTAGCCAATTCACCCAATGTCCCTACCCCCCACCCCTTGGCCATCCCACCCCTACCCCATCTCACCCACATAGTATTTTTCTAGATTACGTATAAATGCTCTTGGGATAATATTTTTTTGTTTACATAACGAACACTAGAAAATAAGTAAAAAAACACTACATTTTCATTCATACCAAACACACCCCTAAGCTTATACATTTTACCAACAACAACAGAAGGAGTAGACATTAGACAAGGTTTATTTTCCTCAACTATTTTCACTATGGAAATTCACACTATCGATTAAACTTAATCATCAATACAATTACCTTAAATGGGACACTAGATTCAATTTTCAAGCCAATTTTTAACAGTATGCACATTTGAAATATCATGGTTATAACAGACAAATTCTAATTCCTACATTTGAAACTCTATAACAGAGATATGTTCCTCAGAAAAAAAAGGGCAGTCCGGTGCACTAAATTCTCGCTATGCGCGGGGTCCGGGGAAGGGCCGGACTACAAGGGTCTATTGTACGCAGCCCTACCTCACATTTCTGCAAGATTTTCCTGAGAGTCTTGACAAAAAAAAAAGTGAACACATTTGTGTAGTCTTTAAATATCTGAACTTTTTCAGAGAAATTGAACTAATCTTAATTTTAGAACATGGGTCTATCAATTTGGAATGAAAGAACATAATCATCAATATAATCACCTTGAATTGGATTTTAAATTAAATCTTCAAGCCAAATTGTAACAATATATACACATTTGAAATATCATGGTTATAACAGACATTCTAATTACTACATTTGCCACTCTACAACAGATACATGTTTCTGAGTCTTGGCAAAAAAAGGTAGTCTTTTAATATCGGAACTTATTAAAAGAATTTGAACTAATCTTAATTTTGTAAAATGGATCTATCAATTAAGGATGAAAGAATATAACCTTAACACTGAAACAACATGTACAAGTGTAATCTCACAAGGTGGGGCCTGGGGAGGATAAGATGTACGCAGACCTTAACCCAACTTTTGTGCGGTAGAGAGGCTATTTCCGATAGACCCTCAGCTCAAAGAAACGTAATCGACGCAGGATTGTAAGGAAAGTAAGACAACAAAATTAGATACAAAACAAATGAAGCAACATATAATAATACATACTGAAGAGTAATGAACTATGCGATACCTAGATAATACTATCAAGAAAGGAAAAGACGAGGCTAGCCCCCTACCTCTCCTACACAAAATGTGACACTGAAACAACAGATACATGTTACTTAAAGAGTCTAAAAAAAATACATTCCACCCAAAAAGCTGCAATTTAACATATTTTTATAGTCTTTAAATATCTGAACTTATTTAAAGAAATTGAACTAATCTTAATTTTAGAACATGGGTCTATTAATTTAAGATAAAAGAATATAACCTTAACACTGAAACAACAGATACATGTTACTTAAAGTCTAAACAAAAAAAACATATATTTCCACCCAAAAAGCTGCAAGGGCAGCCCGATGCGCAAAATTCTCGCTATGCACAGTCTGGGAAAGGGCGGACCATAAGAGTCTATTATTCACAGTCTTATCCTGCATTTTTACAAGAGATTGTTTACATGGCTCGAACCCAGCCTGATGCACAAAGCTCCCGCTATGCGCGGGATCGGGAAAGGGTCGGACAACAAAAATCTATTGTACGAAGCCTTACCCTGCATTCTTGCAAGAGGCTATTTCTACAGCTCGAACCGTGAACTCATGATCACATGACATATGACAACACGTTTACCGGTTACACCAAACAACTTTACCAGTTATACACCAAGGCTCCCTTCACCCAAAAAGCTGCAATATAACATACTTTATAGTCTTTAAATATCTGAACTTATTTAAAGATGTTGAACAAATCTTAATTTTAGAGCATGGGTCTATTAATTATGTATAAAAGAATATAACCTTAACACTAAAATCATAAATAGTTTTCTCAGTAGCAGCTCTAGCATAGATGGTGCCCATACGCCTAGATTTCAATGAAGACCTAGATAATTTAAAGGTTGGTAAAGTGAAACCATATTGGAAAAATGAAGACTTTGAAGAGTTACAAGTAGAGTGGCAGTTAAGGTTCAGTTTGGGTTGAGAAAAAAGGGGACATATCGGGGAAAATACTAAAGAAGAAGCAAAAGAAGCCATTTGGGTGTTGTTGGATTTTAAGATTTCAAGAACCTCAATTTGTAATCAAGAACAACGAGTTTTTGTTTTGCCTATAAAGTGGCAAGTGTGGAGAATGTTTTTTTGTTAATTTAATAATTTGTGGAACAAGTTTAGGAAGAGTGGAATGTAATGATCCACGTGGTTTTTTCCTTGCCTTTTCGTTGTTTATCTCCTTTTTATAAAAAATTGAGAAAACTAACTGAGTACTCCCAGTCCCTCCATCCCAAAATTAATTAGCTTTGCTCATTTTATGTTCATTAAAATAATAATAAATATAATATATAATTAATTATATTACGCTTATTTAATATTAATTCTTGAGAATTGACTATTGTTAAGAAGTAGTTTTTCAATATAAAAATATAATTGGAAAAAAATATTTTTTGTTATGAATTTTTGAAGAGTGTTAGTTTGAATTTTTTTTTTTTGGCTAGAATGACACTTATTTTGAGATTAAGGTGTATCTAACGTCTTTCTAAAGGGCAAAGTGATGAGGTGGATTAAGAAAGTTGGTAAACTTACAAAAATTAGTGCATACGATATTTTTAAGTAGATCTCATAATGAAATGTTAGTACAATAATAGCAACATACCCAGAGTAAGTCCACGAAATAGGGTCTGTGGAGGATAGAGTGTACGCAGACTTTACCATACATTGGAAGGTAGAGAGTTTGTTTCTGATAGACCATCGGCTCAAAGAAAAGCAAATCAAAGCAGTTGGGAAAAGAAATAACATAAGTAAAGAAGTAATGACAAAATACGATATAAAGCATGACAAAGCGGTATGAAAAAAAATACTGTAACTATCAGAAAATCATACGATAATCGAATTACAAAAAACATAGATAATAACATAAATCTAAGGGCATACTATAAGTGTACTACTATGACTACAATTATGAAAGGAGAAGCGTGACAACGCTCAGCTACTTAATAGCGATCAACCTTAATTTGTGTCCTCCATAACCTTATATCTAAGGTCATGTCCTCGGTGAGATGAAATTGTGTCATGTCCTGTCGAATCACATCTCCCTAAAAAAAATTTCAGCCTATCTCTACCTTTCCTGAAACCATCCAAAGTCAACCTCTCACATCTCTACACTGGGGCATCCATGCATCTCTTCTTCACATGGCCGAACCATCTTAGTCTCGCTTCTCTCATCTTGTCCTCTACAGAGGCCACCCCAACCTTATTTCGGATCTCTTCATTTCTAATTCCATCTCTCTAGGCCCACACATCCATCAAAACATTCTCATTTTTGCCACCTTTATCTTCTGAACATGAGAATTCTTAACAGGACAACACTCCGCCCCATACAGCATAGTCGGTCTAACCACCGCTCTGTAAAACTTGTCTTTAAGTTTTGGTGGCGCATTCTTATCACACAAGACTTCGGATTCTAATCGTCATTTCATCTACCCTGCACCAATATGATGTGTGCCTTCTTCGTGAATCTCCCTATTACCTTGGATAATAGACCCAAGATACTTGAAAATCCCTCTCTTTTGGATGATCTAGGTATCAAGCCTTACTTCCACGTCAGCCTGATGCACTACATTACTGAACTTGCACTCCAAATATTTTGTCTCGGTCCTGCTCAATCTGAATCCTTTCGATTTTAAAGTTCGTCTCCATACATCTAGCTTCGTGTTAACTCTGCCTCGCGTCTCGTCAATCAGAACTATGTCATCTGCAAATAACATACACCATGACACCTCGCCTTGAATTTCTCGTGTCAACACAACCATCACCAGGGAAAATAAAAATGGGCAAAGAGCTGAGCCCTGCTGCAACCCCATCCCAGCTAGGAAATACTCTGACTCTCCTTTCAATGTCCTTACTCTGGTCTTCGCTCCATCATACATGTCCTTGATTGACATAGTATACGTCATAGGTACCCCTCTACCTTCTAAGCATCTCTATAAAACCTCCATCGAGACTTTATCGTATGCCTTCTCTAGATCGATGAACACCATATGTAAGTCTCTCTTTCTCTCCCTATATTACTCCACCAATCTCCTTACAAGGTGAATGACTTCTATAGTTGAGCACCCCGGCATAAATTCGAACTGGTTCTCCGAAATAGACATGTCTCTCCTCATCATCATCTCAACCACCTTCTCTCAAATTTTCATAGTGTAGCTTAGCAGCTTAATACCCCTATAGTTATTGCAATTCTGGAAGTCATCCTTGTTATTGTACAACAGAACCATCATACTTCACCTTTATTCTTTGGACATTTTTATAATTCAAAAAATGACATTAAACAACTTAGTTAGCCACTTTATACCTGTTTTGCCCGCTTACTTCCAAAATTCACTAGAATCTCGTCAGGCCCGGTCACTCTGCCCCTTCTCATTCTACAAATAGCATCATTGACCTCGTCAACCCTAATATGCCTACAATACCCAAAATTGTGATGTCCCTTGGATTGCTCCAACTCTCCCAACACAATGTCTCTGTCCTCCCTCATCGTTTAAGAGCTTATGAAAGTATGACTGCCATCTTTGACTAATGAGTGCCTCCTCCACCAACACTTTATTGTCCTCGTCTTTGATACACTTCACTTAGTCCAAATCGCGTGCCCTCATCTCCCTTGCCTTGGATAGCCTGTACAACTTCTTAACCCCCTTTTGTCCTCTAATTTTGCATATAAGCGTTCAAACGTTGCCATTTTCGCTACTGTAACCGCAAATTTTTTCTCTTTCCTCGCCATCTTATACTTTTCCCTATTCAACCATTTTCCCTCCTCATCCGTATTTTCCACCAACATCACATACATCACCCTCTTTGCTTCCACATTCCCTTGGACTTTTCCATTCCACTATCAATCCCCTCTATGCCTACCAAACTTACCTCTCGAGACCCCTAGCACCTCTCTAGCTGCTTCCCTAATGCAATTGACAGTCCTATCGCACATACTTCTTGCATTCCCAAAGCCTTCATAGCTATCAACTTCTCCCCGGTGTCCTGTGCACTAGTCATAGTCAAACTCCCCATTTGAACCTCTATCGGTCATTCGCAACCTTCCTCTTGATCTCCAAATTCATCACCAAGAGCTTATGTTAGATCGTAAGGTTCTCACTCGGAATAACTTTGCAATCCTGAAATAGATCTTTATCATCCTTTCTAAGGAGCAGAAATTCAATCTGGATCTTAGCCACCGAACTACGGAAGGTTACCAAATGTATCTCCTTCGAGAAACTCGAATTGACAACCACCAAATCAAAAGCTTTTGCGAAAAAAGTGAGACTCCGTTGTCATTCCTGTCACCGCACCTAAAATCTCCATGTACATCGTCATAACCTATTACAATTGACCCGATGTGTCAGTTAAAATCTTCCTCGATGAAAAGCTTCTCAATATGCGGTATAACTCCTACCAACTCGTCCAGAATCTCCCAAAAGTAAAACTTTATTATATAAAATAGAATATAAATTCACATGATATATACAATACATTTTTAGACTTTACGTGGTTTAGCCTGAGAATAAATTCGAAACTTCTATTGGACCAGATCAAATAACAGACGTACGCACTATGAGCTTCAGTTATAATAATATGACATTTTAGGCTCCACACATATTAAAAAGGAGAAAAAAAGCAAATTGTTATATCAAACATAACACATGTTCACAGGGACGAAGCCAGGCAATTTTTTCCGAGGGGGCTAGTACTATGTTATACAAATTTTAAAAAGTAGGTAATAATTTAAATTCTAAATAACATAAATACAAATTGTTCAAGAAGAATGAAAATATAATCACATTTTTTCTCGAAGAGATTTCATAGTCTGAAACCGTCGCATAACGACTTCGTTACTGACAAGCTTTGAAGTAGGGGGCATTTGTAGACATTGAAATTTTGTGGGACTCTATTAGACGAATTCAATAAAATAATTGCCCCGCATTTTTTTATCAATAAAATATTTATATTTCTTCATATTTTGTTTGGTGGTTGTAGTTTATTTTCTACATATTGCAAACAAATTGGCACGCCCAGTAGGACCTAGTCTGCCCTTCATCTCTTCTCTCACAAATCAAATCCGCAGTGAAATAGGGAAGCTTCATTTTTATGGATACATCAAGTCTCGTCT
The DNA here is from genome assembly GCA_029783415.1 of Anisodus acutangulus. Lineage (NCBI taxonomy): Eukaryota > Viridiplantae > Streptophyta > Magnoliopsida > Solanales > Solanaceae > Anisodus > Anisodus acutangulus. Next base: position 4,614,424 of record CM056505.1, on the reverse strand, counting down.
TCGAGTTTCGCAAGCCTACACCCCGACAAGCTTTGAAGTACGGGCATTTGTAGACATCGAAATTTTGTGGGACTCTATAAGATGAATTCAATCCATCTTCAAACTCTAAGGATTGTTAGGGTTTCTTGGAGTCTACTCTACCCTAAACCCCAGCTCACACCTATATAAAGGGACACATATTCCCTTGAAAAACATCTCGAAAGTTTCATAAACTCATGGAATAATCACTAAGAGATAAAGATGTGGCCGGATATTTCTTGACAACCAAATACTTCAAGATCCACAAAATCCTTTCACGGAGATAAATCTCAAGGAGGCCTATATTATCCTAATTCGAGAGACACTACTAACGACCCTCGAATTATGGGGCAAATTTGAGGAGAATCAGGGGAATAAACAGAATTGTACCCGCATTTTTTATCAATAAAATATTTATATTTCTTCATATTTTGTTTTGTGGTCTTAGTTTATTTTCGGCGTATTCAAAATTTGTAGCAAACAAATTGGAACACCCAGTGGGACCAAGTCTGCCCTTCATCTTTTCTCTCACAAATCCAATCCGAAGTGAAAGATGGAAGGTCCATTTTTATGGATACTTCAAGTCTTGTCTTCGAGTTTCGCAAGCCTATACCCCGACAAGCTTTGAAGTAGGGGGCATTTGTAGACATCGAAATTTTGTGGGACTCTGTAAGACAAATTCAATCCAACTTCAAACTCTAAGGTCTGTTGGGGTTTTTGGAGTCTACTCTACCCTAAACCCTAGATCACGCCTATATAAAGAGACACATATTCCTTTGAAAAAATATCTAGGAAGTTCCATAAACTCATGGAATAATCACAAAGAGATTACGATGTGGCCAAATATTTCTTGACAACCAAATACTTGAAGAAGATCCACATAATCCTTTCATGGAGATAATCCCAAGGAGGCCTACATTATCTTAGTTTAAGAAATACGCTACTAACGACACTCGAATTATGGAGAAAATTTGAGGAGAATCAAGGGAATAAACATAATTGTCCCCGTATTTTTTATCAATAAAATATTTATGTTTCTTAATATTTTGTTTGGTGGTTGTAGTTTATTTTCCACATATTCAAAATTTATTGCAAACAAATCGGCACGCCCAGTGGCACCAAGTCTGCCCTTCATCTCTTTTCTCACAAATCTAATCCGCAGTGAAAGATGCAAGCTCCATTTTTATGGATACTTCAAGTCTTGTCTTCGAGTTTCGCAAGCCTACACCCAGACAAGCTTTGAAGTATGGGCATTTGTAGACATCGAAATTTTGTTGGATTCTATTAGATGAATTCAATCCATCTTCAAACTCTAAGGTCTGTTAGTGTTTATTGGAGTCTATTCTACCTTAAACCCTATCTCACGCCGTTATAAAGGGACACATATTCCCTTAAAAAACATCTCGATAGTTCTATAAACTCATGAAATAATAAAAAAGAGATCAAGATGTGGCCAAATATTTCTTGACAACCAAATACTTCAAGAAGATCCACAAAATCCTTTCATGGAGATAAATCTAAAGGAGGCCTACATTATCCTATTTTGAGAAATGCGCTACTAACGGCCCTCGAATTATGAAGTATATTTGAGGAGAATCATGGGAATAAACAGAATTGTCCCCGCAATTTTTATCACTAAAATATTTATATTTCTTCATATTTTGTTTTGTGGTTGTAATTTATTGTCCACATATTCAGAATTTGTTGCAAACAAATTGGAACGCCCGGTGGGACCAAGTCTGCCCTTCATCTCTTCTCTCACAAAGCAAATCCGCAGTGAAAGATGGAAGCTCCATTTTAATGGATAATTCAAGTCTCATCTTCGAGTTTCGCAAGCCTACACCCCGACAACCTTTGAAGTAGGGGGCATTTGTAGACATCAAAATTTTGTGGGACTCTATAAGATGAATTCAATCTATCTTCAAACTCTAAGGTCTATTAGGGTTTCTTGGAGTCTACTCTACCATAAACCTCAGCTCACGCCTATATAAAGGGACACATATTCTCTTGAAAAAACATCTCGAACGTTTCATAAATTCTTGGAATAATCACAAAGAGATCACGATGTGGCCAATTATTTCTTGACAACCAAATACTTCAAGAAGATCCACAAAATACTTTCATTGAGATAAATCCCAAGGAGGCCTACATTATCCTAGTTTGAGAAATACGCTACTAACGATCCTCGAATTATGGAGCAAATTTGATGACAATGAAGGGAATAAACAAAATTGTCCTCGCATTTTTTATCAATAAAATATTTATGTTTCTTCATATTTTGTTTTGGTGGTTGTAGTTTATTTTCTACATATTCAAAATTTATTGCAAACAAATTGGCACCCCCCAATGGGATCAAGTCTACCCTTCATCTCTTCTCTCACAAATCAAATCAACAGTGAAATATGGAAGCTCCATTTATATGGATACTTCAAGTCTCGTCTTCGAGTTTCGCAAGCCTACACCCTGACAAGATTTGAAGTAGGGTGCATTTGTAGACATCGAAATTTGTGGGACTCTATAAGACGAATTAAATTCATCTTCAAACTCTAAGGTCTGTTAGGGTGTCTTGGAGTCTACTCTACAGTAAACCCTAGCTCACGCCTATATAAAGGGACACATATTCACTTGAAAAACATCTCGAAAGTTTCATAAACTCATGGCATAATCACATAGAGATCAAGATGTGGCCGGATATTTCTTCACAACCAAATACTTCAAGAAGATCCACAAAATCCTTTCATGGAGATAAATCCCAAGGAGGCCTACATTATCCTAGTTTTAGAGATACGCTACTAAAGATCCTCGAATTATGGAGCAAATTTGAGGACAATCAAGGGAATAAACATAATTGTCCCCCCATTTTTTAAAAATAAAATATTTATATTTCTTCATATTTTGTTTTGTGGTTGTAGTTTATTTTCCACATATTCAAAATTTGTTGCAAACAAATAGGAACGCCAGTGGGACCAAGTCTGCCCTTCATCTCTTCACTCACAAATAAATCCGCAGTAAAAGATGGAAGCTCCATTTTATGGATACTTCAAGTCTAGTCTTCGAGTTTCGCAAGCCTACACCCCGACAAGCTTTGAAGTAGGGGGCATTTGTAGACATCCAAATTTTGTGGGACTCTATAAGACGAATTCAATCCATCTTCAAACTCTAAGGTCTGTTAGGGTTTCTTAGAGTCTACTCGACCATAAACCCTAGCTCACGCCTATATAAAGGGACACATATTACATTGAAAAAACATCTCGAAAGTTTCATAAACTCATGGAATAATCACACAGAGATCAAGATGTGGCCGGATATTTCTTGACAACCAAATACTTCAAGAAGATCCACAAAATCCTTTCATGGAGAGAAATCTCAAGGAGGCCTATATTATCCTAATTCGAGAAAGACGCTACTAACAGCCCTCGAATTATGGAGCAAATTTGAGGACAATCAAGGGAATAAACAGAATTGTACCCGCATTTTTTATCAAAAAAATATTTATAGTTCGTCATGTTTTGTTTTGTGGTTGTAGTTTATTGTCCACATATTCAAAATTTGTTGCATACAAATTTGCATGCCCCATGGGACCAAGTGTGCCCTTTATCTTTTCATTCACAAATAAAATCCGCAATGAAAGATGGAAGTTCCATTTTTATGGATACTTCAAGTCTCGTCTTCGAGTTTCGGAAGCCTACACCCCGACAAGCATTGAAGTAAGGGTGTTTGTAGACATCAAAATTTTGTGGGACTCTATAAGATGAATTCAATAAATCTTCAAACTCTAAAATGTGTTTGGGTTTCTTAGAGTCTACTCTACCCTAAACCCTAGCTCACGTCTATATAAAGGGACACATATTCCCTTGAAAAACTTCTCAAAAGTTCCATAAACTCATGGAATAATCACACAGAGATCAAGATGTGGCCGGATATTTCTTGACAACCAAATACTACAAGAAGATCTATAAAATCCTTTCATGGAGATAAATCTCAAGGAGGCCTACAATATCCTAGTTTTAGAAATACGCTACTAACGGCCCTCGAATTATGGAGCAAAGTTGAGGACAATCAAAGGAATAAACAGAATTGTCCCCGCATTTTTTAAAAATAAAATATTTATATTTCTTCATATTTTGTTTTGTGGTTGTAGTTTATTTTCCACATATTCAAAATTTGTTGCATACAAATTTGCACCCCCAGTGGGACCAAGTGTGCCCTTCATCTCTTCACTCACAAATAAAATCCGCAATGAAAGATGGAAGTTCCATTTTATGGATACTTCAAGTCTAGTCTTCGAGTTTCGCAAGCGTACACCCCGACAAGCTTTGAAGTAGGGGGCATTTGTAGACATCCAAATTTTGTGGGACTCTATAAGACGAATTCAATCCATCTTCAAACTCTAAGGTCTGTTAGGGTTTCTTAGAGTCTACTCTACCCTAAACCCTAGCTCACGCCTATATAAAGGGACACATATTCCCTTTAAAATATATCTCGAAGGTTCCATAAACTCATGGAATAATCACAAAGAGATCACGATGTGGCCAAATATTTCTTGACAACCAAACACTTCAAGAAGATCCACAAAATCGTTTCATGGAGATAAATTTCAAGGAGGCCTACAGTATCCTAGTTTTAGAAATACGCTACTAACGGCCCTCGAATTATGGAGCAAATTTGAGGACAATCAAAGGAATAAACAGAATTGTCCCCGCATTTTTTAAAAATAAAATATTTATATTTCTTCATATTTTGTTTTGTGGTTGTATTTTATTTTCCACATATTAAAAATTTGTTGCATACAAATTTGCACGCCCAGTGGGACCAAGTGTGCCCTTCATCTCTTCACTCACAAATAAAATGCGCAATATAAGATGGAAGCTCCATTTTTATGGATACTTCAAGTCTCGTCTTCGAGTTTCGGAAGCCTACACCCCGACAAGCATTGAAGTAAGGGGGTTTGTAGACATCAAAATTTTGTGGGACTCTATAAGATGAATTCAATACATCTTCAAACTCTAAAATCTGTTAGGGTTTCTTAGAGTCTACTCTATCTTAAACCTAGGTCACGCATATATAAAGGGACACATATTCCCTTGAAAAAACATCTCGAAAGTTTCATAAACTCATGGAATAATCACACAGAGATCAAGATGTGGCCGGATATTTCTTGACAACCAAATAGTTTAAGAAGATCCATAAAATCCTTTCATGGAGATAAATCTCAAGGAGGCCTATATTATTCTAATTCGAGAAAGACGCTACTAACGATCCTCGAATTATGGAGCAAATTTGAGTAGAATCAGGAGAATAAACAGAATTCTACCCGTATTTTTTATCACTAAAATATTTATATTTCTTCATTTTTTGTTTTGTGGTTGTAATTTTTTTTCCACATATTCAAAATTTGTTGCAAACAAATTGGAACGCCCAGTGGGACCAAGTGTGCCCTTCATCTCTTCTCTCACAAATAAATCCGCAATGAAAGATGGAAGCTCCATTTTATGGATACTTCAAGTCTAGTCTTCGAGTTTCGCAAGCCTACACCCCGACAAGCTTTGAAGTAGGGGGCATTTGTAGACATCCAAATTTTGTGGGACTCTATAAGACGAATTCAATCCATCTTCAAACTCTAAGGTCTGTTAGGGCTTCTTAGAGTCTACTCTACCATAAACCCAAGCTCACGCCTATATAAAGGGACACATATTCCCTTTAAAAAATATCTCGAAGGTTCCATAAACTCATGGAATAATCACAAAGAGATCACGATGTGGCCAAATATTTCTTGACAACCAAATACTTCAAGAATATCCACAAAATCCTTTCATGGAGATAAATTCCAAGGAACCCTACATTATCCTAGTTTTAGAAATACGCTACTAACGGCCCTCGAATTATGGAGCAAATTTGAGGAAAATAAAGGGAATAAACAGAATTGTCCCCGCATTTTTTTAAAATAAAATATTTATATTTCTTCATATTTTGTTTTGTGATTGTAGTTTATTTTCCATATATTCAAAATTTGTTGCATACAAATTTGCACGCCCAGTGGGACCAAGTGTGCCCTTTATCTCTTCACTCACAAATAAAATCCGCAATGAAAGATGGAAGCTTCATTTTTATGGATACTTCAAGTCTCGTCTTCGAGTTTCAGAGCCTACACCCCGACAAGCACTGAAGTAAGGGGGTTTGTAGACATCAAAATTTTGTGGGACTCTATAAGATGAATTCAATACATCTTCAAACTCAAAAATCTGTTAGAGTTTCTTGGAGTCTACTCTATCTTAAACCTAGCTCAAGCCTATATAAAGGGACACATTTTCCCTTGAAAAAACATCTCGAAAGTTTCACAAACTCATGGAATAATCACACAGAGATCAAGATGTGGCCGGATATTTCTTGACAACCAAATACTTCAAGAAGATCCATAAAATCCTTTCATGGAGATAAATCTCAAGGAGGCCTATATTATTCTAATTCAAGAAAGACGCTACTAACGACCCTCGAATTATGGAGCAAATTTGAGTACAATCAAGAGAATAAACAGAATTCTACCCGTATTTTTTATCACTAAAATATTTATATTTCTTCATATTTTATTTTGTGGTTGTAGTTTATTGTCCGCATATTCAAAATTTGTTGCAAACAAATAGGAACGCCCAGTGGGACCAAGTCTGCCCTTCATCTCTTCTCTCACAAATAAATCCACAGTAAAAGATGGAAGCTCCATTTTATGGATACTTCAAGTCTAGTCTTCGAGTTTCGCAAGCCTACACCCGACAAGCTTTAAAGTAGGGAGCATTCGTAGACATCCAAATTTTGTGGGACTCTATAAGACGAATTCAATCCATCTTCAAACTCTAAGGTCTGTTAGGGTTTCTTAGAGTCTACTCGACCATAAACCCTAGCTCACGCCTATATAAGGGGACACATATTCCCTTTAAAAAAATCTCGAAGGTTCCATAAACTCATGGAATAATCACAAATTTGAGGAAAATAATGGGAATAAACAGAATTGTCCCCGCATTTTCTAAAAATAAAATATTTATATTTCTTCATATTTTGTTTTGTGGTTGTAGTTTATTTTCCACATATTCAAAATTTGTTGCATACAAATTTGCACGCCCAGTGTGACCAAGTGTGCCCTTTATCTCTTCACTCATAAATAAAATCCGCAATGAAAGATGGAAGCTCCATTTTTATGGATACTTCAAGTCTCGTCTTCGAGTTTCGGAGCCTACACCCCAACAAGCATTGAAGTAAGGGGGTTTGTAGACATCAAAATTTTGTGGGACTCTATAAGATGAATTCAATACATCTTCTAACTTAAAAATCTGTTAGAGTTTCTTGGAGTCTACTCTATCTTAAACCTAGCTCACGCCTATATAAAGGGACACATATTCCCTTGAAAAAACATCTCGAAAGTTTCACAAACTCATGGAATAATCACACAGAGATCAAGATGTGGCCGGATATTTCTTGACAACCAAATACTTCAAGAAGATCCATAAAATCCTTTCATGGAGATAAATCTCAAGGAGGCCTATATTATTCTAATTCGAGAAAAACGCTACTAACGACCCTCGAATTATGGAGCAAATTTGAGTACAATCAAGAGAATAAACAGAATTCTACCCGTATTTTTTATCACTAAAATATTTATATTTCTTCATATTTTGTTTTGTGGTTGTAGTTTATTGTCCGCATATTCAAAATTTGTTGCAAACAAATAGGAACGCCCAGTGGGACCAAGTCTGCCCTTCATCTCTTCTCTCACAAATAAATCCACAGTAAAAGATGGAAGCTCCATTTTATGGATACTTCAAGTCTAGTCTTGAGTTTATAAGCCTACACCCGACAAGCTTTAAAGTAGGGAGCATTCGTAGACATCCAAATTTTGTGGGACTCTATAAGACGAATTCAATCCATCTTCAAACTCTAAGGTCTGTTAGAGTTTCTTAGAGTCTACTCGACCATAAACCCTAGCTCACGCCTATATAAAGGGACACATATTCCCTTTAAAAAAATCTCAAGGTTCCATAAACTCATGGAATAATCACAAAGAGATCACGATGTGGCCAAATATTTCTTGACAACCAAATACTTCAAGAAGATCCACAAAATCCTTTCATGGAGATAAATTCCAAGGAGGCCTACATTATCCTAGTTTTTGAAATACGCTACTAACGGCCCTCGAATTATGGAGAAAATTTGAGGAAAATAAAGGGAATAAACAGAATTGTCTAAAAATAAAATATTTATATTTCTTCATATTTTGTTTTGTGATTGTAGTTTATTTTCCACATATTCAAAATCTATTGCATACAAATTTGCACGCTCAGTGGGACCAAGTGTGCCCTTTATCTCTTCACTCACAAATAAAATCCGCAATGAAAGATGGAAGCTTCATTTTTATGGATACTTCAAGTCTCGTCTTCGAGTTTCGGAAGCTTACACCCCGACAAGCATTGAAGTAAGGGGATTTGTAGTCATCAAAATTTTGTGGGACTCTATTAGATGAATTCAATCCATCTTCAAACTCTAAAGTCTGTTAGGGTTTCTTGGAGTATACTCTGTCCTAAACCTAGCTCACGCCTATATAAAGGGACACATATTCCCTTTAAAAAACATCTCGAAAGTTTCATAAACTCATGGAATAATCACACAGAGATCAAGATGTGGCCGGATATTTCTTGACAACCAAATACTTCAAGAAGATCCATAAAAACCTTTCATGGAGATAAATCTCAAGGAGGCCTATATTATCCTAATTCGAGAAAGACGCTACTAACGACCCTCGAATTATGGAGTAAATGTGAGGAGAATCAAGGGAGTAAACATAATCGTATCCGCATTTTTTATCACTAAAATATTTATATTTCTTCATATTTTGTTTTGTGGTTGTAGTTTATTGTCCACATAATCAAAATTTGTTGCAAACAAATAGGAACGCCCAGTGGGACCAAGTCTGCCTTTCATCTCTTCTCTCACAAATAAATCCACAGTAAAAGATGGAAGCTCCATTTTATGGATACTTCAAGTCTAGTCTTCGAGTTTCGCAAGCCTACACCCAACAAGCTTTAAAGTAGGGAGCATTCGTAGACATCCAAATTTTGTGGGACTCTATAAGACGAATTCAATGCATCTTCAAACTCTAAGGTCTGTTAGAGTTTCTTAGAGTCTACTCGACCATAAACCCTAGCTCACGCCTGTATAAAGGGACACATATTCCCTTTAAAAAAATCTCGAAGGTTCCATAAACTCATGGAATAATCACAAAGAGATCACGATGTGGCCAAATATTTCTTGACAACCAAATACGTCAAGAAGATCCACAAAATCCTTTCATGGAGATAAATTTCAAGGAGGCCTACATTATCCTAGTTTTAGAAATACGCTACTAACGGCCCTCGAATTATGTAGCAAATTTGAGGAAAATAAAGGGAATAAACAGAATTGTCCCCTCATTTTTTAAAAATAAAATATTTATATTTCTTCATATTTTGTTTTGTGGATGTAGTTTATTTTCCACATATTCAAAAATTGTTGCATACAAATTTGCACGCCCAGTGAGACCAAGTGTGCCCTTTATCTCTTCACTCACAAATAAAATCTGCAATGAAAGATGGAAGCTCCATTTTTATGGTTACTTCAAGTCTTGTCTTCGAGTTTCGGAAGACTACACCCCGACAAGCATTGAAGTTAGGGGGTTTGTAGACATCAAAATTTTGTGGGACTCTATTAGATGAATTCAATCCATCTTCAAACTCTAAAGTCTGTTAGGGTTTCTTGGAGTATACTCTGTCCTAAACCTAGCTCACGCCTAAATAAAGGGACACATATTCCCTTGAAAAAACATCTCGAAAGTTTCATAAACTCATGGAATAATCACACAGAGATCAAGATGTGGCCGGATATTTCTTGACAACCAAATACTTCAAGAAGATCCATAAAAACCTTTCATGGTGATAAATCTCAAGGAGGCCTATATTATCCTAATTCGAGAAAGACGCTACTAACGACCCTCGAATTATGGAGTAAATGTAAGGAGAATCAAGGGAATAAACAGAATCGTATCCGCATTTTTATCACTAAAATATTTATATTTCTTCATATTTTGTTTTGTGGTTGTAGTTTATTGTCCGCATATTCAAAATTTGTTGCAAACAAATAGGAACGCCCAGTGGGACCAAGTCTGCCCTTCATCTCTTCTCTCACAAATAAATCCACAGTAAAATATGGAAGCTCCATTTTATGGATACTTCAAGTCTAGTCTTCGAGTTTCGCAAGCCTACACCCGACAAGCTTTAAAGTAGGGAGCATTCGTAGACATCCAAATTTTGTGGGACTCTATAAGACGAATTCAATCCATCTTCAAACTCTAAGGTCTGTTAGAGTTTCTTAGAGTCTACTCGACCATAAACTCTAGCTCACGCCTATATAAAGGGACACATATTCCCTTTACAAAAATCTCGAAGGTTCCATAAACTCATGGAATAATCACAAAGAGATCACGATGTGGCCAAATATTTCTTGACAACCAAATACTTCAAGAAGATCCACAAAATCCTTTCATGGAGATAAATTCCAATGAGGCCTACATTATCCTAGTTTTTGAAATACGCTACTAATGGCCCTCGAATTATGGAGAAAATTTGAGGAAAATAAAGGGAATAAACAGAATTGTCTAAAAATAAAATATTTATATTTCTTCATATTTTGTTTTGTGATTGTAGTTTATTTTCCACATATTCAAAATCTATTGCATACAAATTTGCACGCCCAGTGGGACCAAGTGTGCCCTTTATCTCTTCACTCACAAATAAAATCCGCAATGAAAGATGGAAGCTTCATTTTTATGGATACTTCAAGTCTCGTCTTCGAGTTTCGGAAGCTTGCACCCCGACAAGCATTGAAGTAAGGGGATTTGTAGTCATCAAAATTTTGTGGGACTCTATTAGATGAATTCAATCCATCTTCAAACTCTAAAGTCTGTTAGGGTTTCTTGGAGTATACTCTGTCCTAAACCTAGCTCACGCCTAAATAAAGGGACACATATTCCCTTGAAAAAACATCTCGAAAGTTTCATAAACTCATGGAATAATCACACAGAGATCAAGATGTGGCCGGATATTTCTTGACAACCAAATACTTCAAGAATATCCATAAATACCTTTCATGGTGATAAATATCAAGGAGGCCTATATTATCCTAATTCACGAAAGACGCTACTAACGACCCTCGAATTATGGAGTAAATGTAAGGAGAATCAAGGGAATAAACAGAATCGTATCCGCATTTTTATCACTAAAATATTTATATTTCTTCATAATTTGTTTTGTGGTTGTAGTTTATTGTCCACATATTCAAAATTTGTTGCAAACAAATAGGAACGCCCAGTGGGACCAAGTCTGCCCTTCATCTTTTCTCTCACAAATAAATCCACAGTAAAAGATGGAAGCTCCATTTTATGGATACTTCAAGTCTAGTCTTCGAGTTTCGCAAGCTTACACCCCGACAAGCTTTGAAGTAGGGGGCATTTGTAGACATCCAAATTTTGTGGGACTCTATAAGACGAATTCAATCCATCTTCAAACTCTAAGGTCTGTTAGAGTTTCTTAGAGTCTACTCGACCATAAACCCTAGCTCACGCCTATATAAAGGGACACATATTCCCTTTACAAAAATCTCGAAGGTTCCATAAACTCATGGAATAATCACAAAGAGATCACGATGTGGCCAAATATTTCTTGACAACCAAATACTTCAAGAAGATCCACAAAATCCTTTCATGGAGATAAATTCCAAGGAGGCCTACATTATCCTAGTTTTTGAAATACGCTACTAACGGCCCTCGAATTATGGAGAAAAATTGAGGAAAATAAAGGGAATAAATGTAATTGTCTAAAAATAAAATATTTATATTTCTTCATATTTTGTTTTGTGATTGTAGTTTATTTTCCACATATTCAAAATCTATTGCATACAAATTTGCACGCCCAGTGGGACCAAGTGTGCCCTTTATCTCTTCACTCACAAATAAAATCCGCAATGAAAGATGGAAGCTTCATTTTTATGGATACTTCAAGTCTCGTCTTCGAGTTTCGGAAGCTTACACCCCGACAAGCATTGAAGTAAGGGGATTTGTAGTCATCAAAATTTTGTGGGACTCTATTAGATGAATTCAATCCATCTTCAAACTCTAAAGTCTGTTAGGGTTTCTTGGAGTATACTCTGTCCTAAACCTAGCTCACGCCTAAATAAAGGGACACATATTCCCTTGAAAAAACATCTCGAAAGTTTCATAAACTCATGGAATAATCACACAGAGATCAAGATGTGGCGGATATTTCTTGACAACCAAATACTTCAAGAAGATCCATAAAACCCTTTCATGGTGATAAATCTCAAGGAGGCCTATATTATCCTAATTCGAGAAAGACGCTACTAACGACCCTCGAATTATGGAGTAAATGTAAGGAGAATCAAGGGAATAAACAGAATCGTATCCGCATTTTTATCACTAAAATATTTATATTTCTTCATATTTTGTTTTGTGGTTGTAGTTTATTGTCCGCATATTCAAAATTTGTTGCAAACAAATAGGAACGCATGATGGGACCAAGTGCTCTTAATCCCTTCTCTCACAAATAAATCCACAGTAAAATATGAAAGCTCCATTTTATGGATACTTCAAGTCTAGTCTTCGAGTTTCGCAAGCCTACACCCGACAAGCTTTAAAGTAGGGAGCATTCGTAGACATCCAAATTTTGTGGGACTCTATAAGACGAATTCAATCCATCTTCAAACTCTAAGGTCTCATTAGAGTTTCTTAGAGTCTACTCGACCATAAACCCTAGCTCACGCCTATATAAAGGGACACATATTCCCTTTACAAAAATCTCAAGGTTCCATAAACTCATGGAATAATCACAAAGAGATCACGATGTGGCCAAATATTTCTTGACAACCAAATACTTCAAGAAGATCCACAAAATCCTTTCATGGAGATAAATTCCAAGGAGGCCTACATTATCCTAGTTTTTGGAATACGCTACTAACGGCCCTCGAATTATGGTGAAAAGTTGAGGAAAATAAAGGGAATAAATGTAATTGTCTAAAAATAAAATATTTATATTTCTTCATATTTTGTTTTGTGATTGTAGTTTATTTTCCACATATTCAAAATCTATTGCATACAAATTTGCACGCCATGGGACCAAGTGTGCCGTTTATCTCTTCACTCACAAATAAAATCCGCAATGAAAGATGGAACCTTCATTTTTATGGCTACTTCAAGTCTCGTCTTTGAGTTTCGGAAGCTTACACCCCGACAAGCATTGAAGTAAGGGATTTGTAGTCATCAAAATTTTGTGGGACTCTATTAGATGAATTCAATCCATCTTCAAACTCTAAAGTCTGTTAGGGTTTCTTGGAGTATACTGTCCTAAACCTAGCTCACGCCTAAATAAAGGGACACATATTCCCTTGAAAAACATCTCGAAAGTTTCATAAACTCATGGAATAATCACACAGAGATCAAGATGTGGCGGATATTTCTTGACAACCAAATACTTCAAGAAGATCCATAAAACCTTTCATGGTGATAAATCTCAAGGAGGCCTATATTATCCTAATTCGAGAAAGACGCTACTAACGACCCTCGAATTATGGAGTAAATGTAAGGAGAATCAAGGGAATAAACAGAATCGTATCCGCATTTTTATCACTAAAATATTTATATTTCTTCATATTTTGTTTTGTGGTTGTAGTTTATTGTCCGTGATATTCAAAATTTGTTGCAAACAAATAGGAACGCCAAATGGGGACCAAGTCTGCCCTTAATCTCTTCTCTCACAAATAAATCCACAGTAAAATATGAAAGCTCCATTTTATGGATACTTCAAGTCTAGTCTTGAGTTTAGCAAGCCTACACCCGACAAGCTTTAAAGTAGGGAGCATTCATAGACATCCAAATTTTGTGGGACTCTATAAGACGAATTCAATCCATCTTCAAACTCTAAGGTCTGTTAGAGTTTCTTAGAGTCTACTCGACCATAAACCCTAGCTCACGCCTATATAAAGGGACACATATTCCCTTTACAAAAATCTCGAAGGTTCCATAAACTCATGGAATAATCACAAAGAGATCACGATGTGGCCAAATATTTCTTGACAACCAAATACTTCAAGAAGATCCACAAAATCCTTTCATGGAGATAAATTCCAAGGAGGCCTACATTATCCTAGTTTTTGAAATACGCTACTAACGGCCCTCGAATTATGGAGAAAATTTGAGGAAAATAAAGGGAATAAACAGAATTGTCTAAAAATAAAATATTTATATTTCTTCATATTTTGTTTTGTGATTGTAGTTTATTTTCCACATATTCAAAATCTATTGCATACAAATTTGCACGCCCAGTGGGACCAAGTGTGCCCTTTATCTCTTCACTCACAAATAAAATCCGCAATGAAAGATGGAAGCTTCATTTTTATGGATACTTCAAGTCTCGTCTTCGAGTTTCGGAAGCTTACACCCCGACAAGCATTGAAGTATGGGGATTTGTAGTCATCAAAATTTTGTGGGACTCTATTAGATGAATTCAATCCATCTTCAAACTCTAAAGTCTGTTAGGGTTTCTTGGAGTATACTCTGTCCTAAACCTAGCTCACGCCTAAATAAAGGGACACATATTCCCTTGAAAAAACATCTCGAAAGTTTCATAAACTCATGGAATAATCACACAGAGATCAAGATGTGGCCGGATATTTCTTGACAACCAAATACTTCAAGAAGATCCATAAAAACCTTTCATGGTGATAAATCTCAAGGAGGCCTATATTATCCTAATTCGAGAAAGACGCTACTAACGACCCTCGAATTATGGAGTAAATGTAAGGAGAATCAAGGGAATAAACAGAATCGTATCCGCATTTTTATCACTAAAATATTTATATTTCTTCATATTTTGTTTTGTGGTTGTAGTTTATTGTCCGCATATTCAAAATTTGTTGCAAACAAATAGGAACGCCAAAGGGGACCAAGTCTGCCCTTCATCTCTTCTCTCACAAATAAATCCACAGTAAAATATGGAAGCTCCATTTTATGGATACTTCAAGTCTAGTCTTCGAGTTTCGCAAGCCTACACCCGACAAGCTTTAAAGTAGGGAGCATTCGTAGACATCCAAATTTTGTGGGACTCTATAAGACGAATTCAATCCATCTTCAAACTCTAAGGTGCATTAGAGTTTCTTAGAGTCTACTCGACCATAAACCCTAGCTCACGCCTATATAAAGGGACACATATTCCCTTTACAAAAATCTCGAAGGTTCCATAAACTCATGGAATAATCACAAAGAGATCACGATGTGGCCAAATATTTCTTGACAACCAAATACTTCAAGAAGATCCACAAAATCCTTTCATGGAGATAAATTCCAATGAGGCCTACATTATCCTAGTTTTTGAAATACGCTACTAACGGCCCTCGAATTATGGAGAAAATTTGAGGAAAATAAAGGGAATAAACAGAATTGTCTAAAAATAAAATATTTATATTTCTTCATATTTTGTTTTGTGATTGTAGTTTATTTTCCACATATTCAAAATCTATTGCATACAAATTTGCACGCTTGATGGGACCAAGTGTGCCCTTTATCTCTTCACTCACAAATAAAATCCGCAATGAAAGATGGAAGCTTCATTTTTATGGATACTTCAAGTCTCGTCTTCGAGTTTCGGAAGCTTACACCCCGACAAGCATTGAAGTAAGGGGATTTGTAGTCATCAAAATTTTGTGGGACTCTATTAGATGAATTCAATCCATCTTCAAACTCTAAAGTCTGTTAGGGTTTCTTGAGTATACTCTGTCCTAAACCTAGCTCACGCCTAAATAAAGGGACACATATTCCCTTGAAAACATCTCGAAAGTTTCATAAACTCATGGAATAATCACACAGAGATCAAGATGTGGCCGGATATTTCTTGACAACCAAATACTTCAAGAAGATCCATAAAACCTTTCATGGTGATAAATCTCAAGGAGGCCTATATTATCCTAATTCGAGAAAGACGCTACTAACGACCCTCGAAGTATGCAGTAAATGTAAGGAGAATCAAGGGAATAAACAGAATCGTATCCGCAATTTTTTCACTAAAATATTTATATTTCTTCATATTTTGTTTTGTGGTTGTAGTTTATTGTCCAGATATTCAAAATTTGTTGCAAACAAATAGGAACGCATGATGGGACCAAGTCTGCCCTTAATCTCTTCTCTCACAAATAAATCCACAAGAAAATATGGAAGCTCCATTTTATGGATACTTCAAGTCTAGTCTTCGAGTTTCGCAAGCCTACACCCGACAAGCTTTAAAGTAGGGAGCATTCGTAGACATCCAAATTTTGTGGGACTCTATAAGACGAATTCAATCCATCTTCAAACTCTAAGGTCTGTTAGAGTTTCTTAGAGTCTACTCGACCATAAACCCTAGCTCACGCCTATATAAAGGGACACATATTCCCTTTACAAAAATCTCAAGGTTCCATAAACTCATGGAATAATCACAAAGAGATCACGATGTGGCCAAATATTTCTTGACAACCAAATACTTCAAGAAGATCCACAAAATCCTTTCATGGAGATAAATTCCAAGGAGGCCTACATTATCCTAGTTTTTGAAATACGCTACTAACGGCCCTCGAATTATGGAGAAAATTTGAGGAAAATAAAGGGAATAAACAGAATTGTCTAAAAATAAAATATTTATATTTCTTCATATTTTGTTTTGTGATTGTAGTTTATTTTCCACATATTCAAAATCTATTGCATACAAATTTGCACGCCCAGTGGGACCAAGTGTGCCCTTTATCTCTTCACTCACAAATAAAATCCGCAATGAAAGATGGAAGCTTCATTTTTATGGATACTTCAAGTCTCGTCTTCGAGTTTCGGAAGCTTACACCCCGACAAGCATTGAAGTAAGGGGATTTGTAGTCATCAAAATTTTGTGGGACTCTATTAGATGAATTCAATCCATCTTCAAACTCTAAAGTCTGTTAGGGTTTCTTGGAGTATACTCTGTCCTAAACCTAGCTCACGCCTAAATAAAGGGACACATATTCCCTTGAAAAACCCTCCCGAACGTCTCATAAACTCATGGAATAATCACACAGAGATCAAGATGTGGCCGGATATTTCTTGACAACCAAATACTTCAAGAAGATCCATAAAAACCTTTCATGGTGATAAATCTCAAGGAGGCCTATATTATCCTAATTCGAGAAAGACGCTACTAACGACCCTCGAATTATGGAGTAAATGTAAGGAGAATCAAGGGAATAAACAGAATCGTATCCGCATTTTTATCACTAAAATATTTATATTTCTTCATATTTTGTTTTGTGGTTGTAGTTTATTGTTCGTGATATTCAAAATTTGTTGCAAACAAATAGGAACGCATGATGGGACCAAGTCTGCCCTTAATCTCTTCTCTCACAAATAAATCCACAAAGAAAATATGAAAGCTCCATTTTATGGATACTTCAAGTCTAGTCTTCGAGTTTCGCAAGCCTACACCCGACAAGCTTTAAAGTAGGGAGCATTCGTAGACATCCAAATTTTGTGGGACTCTATAAGACGAATTCAATCCATCTTCAAACTCTAAGGTCTGTTAGAGTTTCTTAGAGTCTACTCGACCATAAACCCTAGCTCACGCCTATATAAAGGGACACATATTCCCTTTACAAAAATCTCAAGGTTCCATAAACTCATGGAATAATCACAAAGAGATCACGATGTGGCCAAATATTTCTTGACAACCAAATACTTCAAGAAGATCCACAAAATCCTTTCATGGAGATAAATTCCAAGGAGGCCTACATTATCCTAGTTTTTGAAATACGCTACTAACGGCCCTCGAATTATGGAGAAAATTTGAGGAAAATAAAGGGAATAAACAATTGTCTAAAAATAAAATATTTATATTTCTTCATATTTTGTTTTGTGATTGTAGTTTATTTTCCACATATTCAAAATCTATTGCATACAAATTTGCACGCCCAGTGGGACCAAGTGTGCCCTTTATCTCTTCACTCACAAATAAAATCCGCAATGAAAGATGGAAGCTTCATTTTTATGGATACTTCAAGTCTCGTCTTGAAGTTTGAAGCTTACACCCGACAAGCATTGAAGTAAGGGATTTGTAGTCATCAAAATTTTGTGGGACTCTATTAGATGAATTCAATCCATCTTCAAACTCTAAAGTCTGTTAGGGTTTCTTGGAGTATACTCTGTCCTAAACCTAGCTCACGCCTAAATAAAGGGACACATATTCCCTTGAAAAACATCTCGAAAGTTTCATAAACTCATGGAATAATCACACAGAGATCAAGATGTGGCCGGATATTTCTTGACAACCAAATACTTCAAGAAGATCCATAAAAACCTTTCATGGTGATAAATCTCAAGGAGGCCTATATTATCCTAATTCGAGAAAGACGCTACTAACGACCCTCGAATTATGGAGTAAATGTAAGGAGAATCAAGGGAATAAACAGAATCGTATCCGCATTTTTATCACTAAAATATTTATATTTCTTCATATTTTGTTTTGTGGTTGTAGTTTATTGTTCGCATATTCAAAATTTGTTGCAAACAAATAGAAACGCCCAAAGGGACGAAGTCGGCACTTAAGCTCTTCTCTCACAAATAAATCCACAAGAAAATATGAAAGCTCCATTTTATGGATACTTCAAGTCTAGTCTTCGAGTTTCGCAAGCCTACACCCGACAAGCTTTAAAGTAGGGAGCATTCGTAGACATCCAAATTTTGTGGGACTCTATAAGACGAATTCAATCCATCTTCAAACTCTAAGGTCTGTTAGAGTTTCTTAGAGTCTACTCGACCATAAACCCTAGCTCACGCCTATATAAAGGGACACATATTCCCTTTACAAAAATCTCGAAGGTTCCATAAACTCATGGAATAATCACAAAGAGATCACGATGTGGCCAAATATTTCTTGACAACCAAATACTTCAAGAAGATCCACAAAATCCTTTCATGGAGATAAATTCCAAGGAGGCCTACATTATCCTAGTTTTTGAAATACGCTACTAACGGCCCTCGAATTATGGAGAAAATTTGAGGAAAATAAAGGGAATAAACAGAATTGTCTAAAAATAAAATATTTATATTTCTTCATATTTTGTTTTGTGATTGTAGTTTATTTTCCACATATTCAAAATCTATTGCATACAAATTTGCACGCCTTGATGGGACCAAGTGTGCCCTTTATCTCTTCACTCACAAATAAAATCCGCAATGAAAGATGGAAGCTTCATTTTTATGGATACTTCAAGTCTCGTCTTCGAGTTTCGGAAGCTTACACCCCGACAAGCATTGAAGTAAGGGGATTTGTAGTCATCAAAATTTTGTGGGACTCTATTAGATGAATTCAATCCATCTTCAAACTCTAAAGTCTGTTAGGGTTTCTTGGAGTATACTCTGTCCTAAACCTAGCTCACGCCTAAATAAAGGGACACATATTCCCTTGAAAAAACATCTCGAAAGTTTCATAAACTCATGGAATAATCACACAGAGATCAAGATGTGGCCGGATATTTCTTGACAACCAAATACTTCAAGAAGATCCATAAAAACCTTTCATGGTGATAAATCTCAAGGAGGCCTATATTATCCTAATTCGAGAAAGACGCTACTAACGACCCTCGAATTATGGAGTAAATGTAAGGAGAATCAAGGGAATAAACAGAATCGTATCCGCATTTTTATCACTAAAATATTTATATTTCTTCATATTTTGTTTTGTGGTTGTAGTTTATTGTCCGCATATTCAAAATTTGTTGCAAACAAATAGGAACGCCCAGTGGGACCAAGTCTGCCCTTAATCTCTTCTCTCACAAATAAATCCACAGTAAAATATGGAAGCTCC
Source organism: Anisodus acutangulus (assembly GCA_029783415.1). Taxonomy (NCBI): domain Eukaryota; kingdom Viridiplantae; phylum Streptophyta; class Magnoliopsida; order Solanales; family Solanaceae; genus Anisodus; species Anisodus acutangulus. The sequence goes on along the minus strand of CM056505.1, from coordinate 4,594,460 downwards.
ATTTTATGGATACTTCAAGTCTAGTCTTCGAGTTTCGCAAGCCTACACCCGACAAGCTTTAAAGTAGGGAGCATTTGTAGACATCCAAATTTTGTGGGACTCTATAAGACGAATTCAATCCATCTTCAAACGCTACGGTCTGTTAGGGTTTCTTAGAGTCTATTGTACCCTAAACTCTAGCTCACGCCTATATAAAGGGACACATATTCCCTTTAAAATATATCTCGAAGGTTCCATAAACTCATGGAATAATCACAAAGAGATCACGATGTGGCCAACTATTTCTTGACAACCAAATACTTCAAGAAGATCCACAAAATCCTTTCATGGAGATAAATTCCAAGGAGGCCTACATTATCCTAGTTTTTGAAATACGCTACTAATGGCCCTCGAATTATGGAGAAAATTTGAGGAAAATAAAGGGAATAAACAGAATTGTCTAAAAATAAAATATTTATATTTCTTCATATTTTGTTTTGTGATTGTAGTTTATTTTCCACATATTCAAAATCTATTGCATACAAATTTGCACGCCCAGTGGAACCAAGTGTGCCCTTTATCTCTTCACTCACAAATAAAATCCGCAATGAAAGATGGAAGCTTCATTTTTATGGATACTTCAAGTCTCGTCTTCGAGTTTCGGAAGCTTACACCCCGACAAGCATTGAAGTAAGGGGATTTGTAGTCATCAAAATTTTGTGGGACTCTATTAGATGAATTCAATCCATCTTCAAACTCTAAAGTCTGTTAGGGTTTCTTGGAGTATACTCTGTCCTAAACCTAGCTCACGCCTAAATAAAGGGACACATATTCCCTTGAAAAAACATCTCGAAAGTTTCATAAACTCATGGAATAATCACACAGAGATCAAGATGTGGCCGGATATTTCTTGACAACCAAATACTTCAAGAAGATCCATAAAAACCTTTCATGGTGATAAATCTCAAGGAGGCCTATATTATCCTAATTCGAGAAAGACGCTACTAACGACCCTCGAATTATGGAGTAAATGTAAGGAGAATCAAGGGAATAAACAGAATCGTATCCGCATTTTTATCACTAAAATATTTATATTTCTTCATATTTTGTTTTGTGGTTGTAGTTTATTGTTCAGATATTCAAAATTTGTTGCAAACAAATAGGAACGCATGATGGGACCAAGTCTGCCCTTAATCTCTTCTCTCACAAATAAATCCACAGTAAAATATGAAAGCTCCATTTTATGGATACTTCAAGTCTAGTCTTCGAGTTTCTAAGCCTACACCCGACAAGCTTTAAAGTAGGGAGCATTCAGTAGACATCCAAATTTTGTGGGACTCTATAAGACGAATTCAATCCATCTTCAAACTCTAAGGTGCATTAGAGTTTCTTAGAGTCTACTCGACCATAAACCCTAGCTCACGCCTATATAAAGGGACACATATTCCCTTTACAAAAATCTCAAGGTTCCATAAACTCATGGAATAATCACAAAGAGATCACGATGTGGCCAAATATTTCTTGACAACCAAATACTTCAAGAAGATCCACAAAATCCTTTCATGGAGATAAATTCCAAGGAGGCCTACATTATCCTAGTTTTTGAAATACGCTACTAACGGCCCTCGAATTATGGAGAAAATTTGAGGAAAATAAAGGGAATAAACAGAATTGTCTAAAAATAAAATATTTATATTTCTTCATATTTTGTTTTGTGATTGTAGTTTATTTTCCACATATTCAAAATCTATTGCATACAAATTTGCACGCCCAGTGGGACCAAGTGTGCCCTTTATCTCTTCACTCACAAATAAAATCCGCAATGAAAGATGGAAGCTTCATTTTTATGGATACTTCAAGTCTCGTCTTGAGTTTCTAAGCTTACACCCCGACAAGCATTGAAGTATGGGGATTTGTAGTCATCAAAATTTTGTGGGACTCTATTAGATGAATTCAATCCATCTTCAAACTCTAAAGTCTGTTAGGGTTTCTTGGAGTATACTCTGTCCTAAACCTAGCTCACGCCTAAATAAAGGGACACATATTCCCTTGAAAAAACATCTCGAAAGTTTCATAAACTCATGGAATAATCACACAGAGATCAAGATGTGGCCGGATATTTCTTGACAACCAAATACTTCAAGAAGATCCATAAAAACCTTTCATGGTGATAAATCTCAAGGAGGCCTATATTATCCTAATTCGAGAAAGACGCTACTAACGACCCTCGAATTATGGAGTAAATGTAAGGAGAATCAAGGGAATAAACAGAATCGTATCCGCATTTTTATCACTAAAATATTTATATTTCTTCATATTTTGTTTTGTGGTTGTAGTTTATTGTTCGCATATTCAAAATTTGTTGCAAACAAATAGGAACGCCCAGTGGGACCAAGTCTGCCCTTAATCTCTTCTCTCACAAATAAATCCACAGTAAAATATGAAAGCTCCATTTTATGGATACTTCAAGTCTAGTCTTCGAGTTTCGCAAGCCTACACCCGACAAGCTTTAAAGTAGGGAGCATTCGTAGACATCCAAATTTTGTGGGACTCTATAAGACGAATTCAATCCATCTTCAAACTCTAAGGTCTGTTAGAGTTTCTTAGAGTCTACTCGACCATAAACCCTAGCTCACGCCTATATAAAGGGACACATATTCCCTTTACAAAAATCTCGAAGGTTCCATAAACTCATGGAATAATCACAAAGAGATCACGATGTGGCCAAATATTTCTTGACAACCAAATACTTCAAGAAGATCCACAAAATCCTTTCATGGAGATAAATTCCAAGGAGGCCTACATTATCCTAGTTTTTGAAATACGCTACTAACGGCCCTCGAATTATGGAGAAAATTTGAGGAAAATAAAGGGAATAAATGTAATTGTCTAAAAATAAAATATTTATATTTCTTCATATTTTGTTTTGTGATTGTAGTTTATTTTCCACATATTCAAAATCTATTGCATACAAATTTGCACCTTGATGGGACCAAGTGTGCCCTTTATCTCTTCACTCACAAATAAAATCCGCAATGAAAGATGGAAGCTTCATTTTTATGGATACTTCAAGTCTCGTCTTCGAGTTTCTGAAGCTTACACCCCGACAAGCATTGAAGTATGGGGATTTGTAGTCATCAAAATTTTGTGGGACTCTATTAGATGAATTCAATCCATCTTCAAACTCTAAAGTCTGTTAGGGTTTCTTGGAGTATACTCTGTCCTAAACCTAGCTCACGCCTAAATAAAGGGACACATATTCCCTTGAAAAAACATCTCGAAAGTTTCATAAACTCATGGAATAATCACACAGAGATCAAGATGTGGCGGATATTTCTTGACAACCAAATACTTCAAGAAGATCCATAAAAACCTTTCATGGTGATAAATCTCAAGGAGGCCTATATTATCCTAATTCGAGAAAGACGCTACTAACGACCCTCGAATTATGGAGTAAATGTAAGGAGAATCAAGGGAATAAACAGAATCGTATCCGCATTTTTATCACTAAAATATTTATATTTCTTCATATTTTGTTTTGTGGTTGTAGTTTATTGTCCGCATATTCAAAATTTGTTGCAAACAAATAGGGACGCCAAAGTGGGACCAAGTCTGCCCTTAATCTCTTCTCTCACAAATAAATCCACAGTAAAATATGGAAGCTCCATTTTATGGATACTTCAAGTCTAGTCTTCGAGTTTCGCAAGCCTACACCCGACAAGCTTTAAAGTAGGGAGCATTCGTAGACATCCAAATTTTGTGGGACTCTATAAGACGAATTCAATCCATCTTCAAACTCTAAGGTCTGTTAGAGTTTCTTAGAGTCTACTCGACCATAAACCCTAGCTCACGCCTATATAAAGGGACACATATTCCCTTTACAAAAATCTCGAAGGTTCCATAAACTCATGGAATAATCACAAAGAGATCACGATGTGGCCAAATATTTCTTGACAACCAAATACTTCAAGAAGATCCACAAAATCCTTTCATGGAGATAAATTCCAAGGAGGCCTACATTATCCTAGTTTTTGAAATACGCTACTAACGGCCCTCGAATTATGGAGAAAATTTGAGGAAAATAAAGGGAATAAACAGAATTGTCTAAAAATAAAATATTTATATTTCTTCATATTTTGTTTTGTGATTGTAGTTTATTTTCCACATATTCAAAATCTATTGCATACAAATTTGCACGCTTGATGGGACCAAGTGTGCCCTTTATCTCTTCACTCACAAATAAAATCCGCAATGAAAGATGGAAGCTTCATTTTTATGGATACTTCAAGTCTCGTCTTCGAGTTTCGGAAGCTTACACCCCGACAAGCATTGAAGTAAGGGGATTTGTAGTCATCAAAATTTTGTGGGACTCTATTAGATGAATTCAATCCATCTTCAAACTCTAAAGTCTGTTAGGGTTTCTTGGAGTATACTGCCCTAACCCTAGCTCACGCCTAAATAAAGGGACACATATTCCCTTGAAAAAACATCTCGAAAGTTTCATAAACTCATGGAATAATCACACAGAGATCAAGATGTGGCCGGATATTTCTTGACAACCAAATACTTCAAGAAGATCCATAAAAACCTTTCATGGTGATAAATCTCAAGGAGGCCTATATTATCCTAATTCGAGAAAGACGCTACTAACGACCCTCGAATTATGGAGTAAATGTAAGGAGAATCAAGGGAATAACCAGAATCGTATCCGCATTTTTATCACTAAAATATTTATATTTCTTCATATTTTGTTTTGTGGTTGTAGTTTATTGTTCAGCATATTCAAAATTTGTTGCAAACAAATAGGAACGCATGAGTGGGACCAAGTCTGCCCTTAATCTCTTCTCTCACAAATAAATCCACAGTAAAATATGAAAGCTCCATTTTATGGATACTTCAAGTCTAGTCTTCGAGTTTCGCAAGCCTACACCCGACAAGCTTTAAAGTAGGGAGCATTCGTAGACATCCAAATTTTGTGGGACTCTATAAGACGAATTCAATCCATCTTCAAACTCTAAGGTCTGTTAGAGTTTCTTAGAGTCTACTCGACCATAAACCCTAGCTCACGCCTATATAAAGGGACACATATTCCCTTTACAAAAATCTCGAAGGTTCCATAAACTCATGGAATAATCACAAAGAGATCACGATGTGGCCAAATATTTCTTGACAACCAAATACTTCAAGAAGATCCACAAAATCCTTTCATGGAGATAAATTCCAAGGAGGCCTACATTATCCTAGTTTTTGAAATACGCTACTAACGGCCCTCGAATTATGGAGAAAATTTGAGGAAAATAAAGGGAATAAACAGAATTGTCTAAAAATAAAATATTTATATTTCTTCATATTTTGTTTTGTGATTGTAGTTTATTTTCCACATATTCAAAATCTATTGCATACAAATTTGCACGCCCAGTGGGACCAAGTGTGCCCTTTATCTCTTCACTCACAAATAAAATCCGCAATGAAAGATGGAAGCTTCATTTTTATGGATACTTCAAGTCTCGTCTTTGAGTTTCGGAAGCTTACACCCCGACAAGCATTGAAGTAAGGGGATTTGTAGTCATCAAAATTTTGTGGGACTCTATTAGATGAATTCAATCCATCTTCAAACTCTAAAGTCTGTTAGGGTTTCTTGGAGTATACTCTGTCCTAAACCTAGCTCACGCCTAAATAAAGGGACACATATTCCCTTGAAAAAACATCTCGAAAGTTTCATAAACTCATGGAATAATCACACAGAGATCAAGATGTGGCCGGATATTTCTTGACAACCAAATACTTCAAGAAGATCCATAAAAACCTTTCATGGTGATAAATCTCAAGGAGGCCTATATTATCCTAATTCGAGAAAGACGCTACTAACGACCCTCGAATTATGGAGTAAATGTAAGGAGAATCAAGGGAATAAACAGAATCGTATCCGCATTTTTATCACTAAAATATTTATATTTCTTCATATTTTGTTTTGTGGTTGTAGTTTATTGTCCGCATATTCAAAATTTGTTGCAAACAAATAGGAACGCCCAGTGGGACCAAGTCTGCCCTTAATCTCTTCTCTCACAAATAAATCCACAGTAAAATATGGAAGCTCCATTTTATGGATACTTCAAGTCTAGTCTTCGAGTTTCGCAAGCCTACACCCGACAAGCTTTAAAGTAGGGAGCATTTGTAGACATCCAAATTTTGTGGGACTCTATAAGACGAATTCAATCCATCTTCAAACGCTACGGTCTGTTAGGGTTTCTTAGAGTCTATTGTACCCTAAACTCTAGCTCACGCCTATATAAAGGGACACATATTCCCTTTAAAATATATCTCGAAGGTTCCATAAACTCATGGAATAATCACAAAGAGATCACGATGTGGCCAACTATTTCTTGACAACCAAATACTTCAAGAAGATCCACAAAATCCTTTCATGGAGATAAATTCCAAGGAGGCCTACATTATCCTAGTTTTTGAAATACGCTACTAATGGCCCTCGAATTATGGAGAAAATTTGAGGAAAATAAAGGGAATAAATGTAATTGTCTAAAAATAAAATATTTATATTTCTTCATATTTTGTTTTGTGATTGTAGTTTATTTTCCACATATTCAAAATCTATTGCATACAAATTTGCACTTGAGTGGAACCAAGTGTGCCCTTTATCTCTTCACTCACAAATAAAATCCGCAATGAAAGATGGAAGCTTCATTTTTATGGATACTTCAAGTCTCGTCTTCGAGTTTCGGAAGCTTACACCCCGACAAGCATTGATGTAAGGGGATTTGTAGTCATCAAAATTTTGTGGGACTCTATTAGATGAATTCAATCCATCTTCAAACTCTAAAGTCTGTTAGGGTTTCTTGGAGTATACTCTGTCCTAAACCTAGCTCACGCCTAAATAAAGGGACACATATTCCCTTGAAAAAATATCTCGAAAGTTTCATAAACTCATGGAATAATCACACAGAGATCAAGATGTGGCCGGATATTTCTTGACAACCAAATACTTCAAGAAGATCCATAAAAACCTTTCATGGTGATAAATCTCAAGGAGGCCTATATTATCCTAATTCGAGAAAGACTCTACTAACGACCCTCGAATTATGGAGTAAATGTAAGGAGAATCAAGGGAATAAACAGAATCGTATCCGCATTTTTATCACTAAAATATTTATATTTCTTCATATTTTGTTTTGTGGTTGTAGTTTATTGTCCGCATATTCAAAATTTGTTGCAAACAAATAGGAACGCCCAGTGGGACCAAGTCTGCCCTTCATCTCTTCTCTCACAAATAAATCCACAGTAAAATATGGAAGCTCCATTTTATGGATACTTCAAGTCTAGTCTTCGAGTTTCGCAAGCCTACACCCGACAAGCTTTAAAGTAGGGAGCATTCGTAGACATCCAAATTTTGTGGGACTCTATAAGACGAATTCAATCCATCTTCAAACTCTAAGGTCTGTTAGAGTTTCTTAGAGTCTACTCGACCATAAACCCTAGCTCACGCCTATATAAAGGGACACATATTCCCTTTAAAAAAATCTCGAAGGTTCCATAAACTCATGGAATAATCACAAAGAGATCACGATGTGGCAAAATATTTCTTGACAACCAAATACTTCAAGAAGATCCACAAAATCCTTTCATGGAGATAAATTTCAAGGAGGCCTACATTATCCTAGTTTTAGAAATACGCTACTAACGGCCCTCGAATTATGGAGCAAATTTGAGGAAAATAAAGGGAATAAACAGAATTGTCCCCGCATTTTTTAAAAACAAAATATTTATATTTCTTCATATTTTGTTTTGTGGATGTAGTTTATTTTCCACATATTCAAAAATTGTTGCATACAAATTTGCACGCCCAGTGGGACCAAGTGTGCCCTTTATCTCTTCACTCACAAATAAAATCTGCAATGAAAGATGGAAGCTCCATTTTTATGGTTACTTCAAGTCTTGTCTTCGAGTTTCGGAAGACTACACCCCGACAAGCATTGAAGTTAGGGGGTTTGTAGACATCAAAATTTTGTGGGACTCTACAAGATGAATTCAGTTCATCTTCAAACTCTAAAATATGTTAGGGTTTCTTGGAGTCTACTCTATCCTAAACCTAGCTCACGCCTATATAAAGGGACACATATTCCCTTTAAAAAACATCTCGAAAGTTTCATAAACTCATGGAATAATCACACAGAGATCAAGATGTGGCCGGATATTTCTTGACAACCAAATACTTCAAGAAGATCCATAAAAACCTTTCATGGAGATAAATCTCAAGGAGGCCTATATTATCCTAATTCGAGAAAGACGCTACTAACGACCCTCGAATTATGGAGTAAATGTGAGGAGAATCAAGGGAATAAACAGAATCGTATCCGCATTTTTATCACTAAAATATTTATATTTCTTCATATTTTGTTTTGTGGTTGTAGTTTATTGTCCGCATATTCAAAATTTGTTGCAAACAAATAGGAACGCCCAGTGGGACCAAGTCTGCCCTTCATCTCTTCTCTCACAAATAAATCCACAGTAAAATATGGAAGCTCCATTTTATGGATACTTCAAGTCTAGTCTTCGAGTTTCGCAAGCCTACACCCGACAAGCTTTAAAGTAGGGAGCATTCGTAGACATCCAAATTTTGTGGGACTCTATAAGACGAATTCAATCCATCTTCAAACTCTAAGGTCTGTTAGAGTTTCTTAGAGTCTACTCGACCATAAACCCTAGCTCACGCCTATATAAAGGGACACATATTCCCTTTAAAAAAATCTCGAAGGTTCCATAAACTCATGGAATAATCACAAAGAGATCACGATGTGGCCAAATATTTCTTGACAACCAAATACTTCAAGAAGATCCACAAAATCCTTTCATGGAGATAAATTCCAAGGAAGCCTACATTATCCGAGTTTTAGAAATACGCTACTAATGGCCCTCGAATTATGGAGCAAATTTGAGGAAAATAAAGGGAATAAACAGAATTGTCCCCGCATTTTTTAAAAATAAAATATTTATATTTCTTCATATTTTGTTTCGTGGTTGTAGTTTATTTTCCATATATTCAAAATTTGTTGCATACAAATTTGCACGCCCAGTGGGACCAAGTGTGCCCTTTATCTCTTCACTCACAAATAAAATCCGCAATGAAAGATGGAAGCTCCATTTTTATGGATACTTCAAGTCTCGTCTTCGAGGTTCGGAGCCTACACCCCGACAAGCATTGAAGTAAGGGGGTTTGTAGACATCAAAATTTTGTGGAACTCTATAAGATGAATTCAATACATCTTCAAACTCAAAAATCTGTTAGAGTTTCTTGGAGTCTACTCTATCTTAAACCTAGCTCACGCCTATATAAAGGGACACGTATTCCCTTGAAAAAACATCTCGAAAGTTTCACAAACTCATGGAATAATCACACACAGATCAAGATGTGGCCGGATATTTCTTGACAACCAAATACTTCATGAAGATCCATAAAATCCTTTCATGGAGATAAATCTCAAGGATGCCTATATTATTCTAATTCGAGAAAGACGCTACTAACGACCCTCGAATTATGGAGCAAATTTGAGTACAATCAAGAGAATAAACAGAATTCTACCCGTATTTTTTATCACTAAAATATTTATATTTCTTCATATTTTGTTTTGTGGTTGTAGTTTATTGTCCGCATATTCAAAATTTGTTGCAAACAAATAGGAACGCCCAGTGGGACCAAGTCTGCCCTTCATCTCTTCTCTCACAAATCAAATCCGCTGTGAAAGATGAAAGCTTCATTTTTGTGGATACTTAAAGTCTCGTCTTCGAGTTTCGCAAGCCTACACCCCGACAATCTTTGAAGTAGGGGGCATTTGTTGACATCAAAAATTTGTGGGACTCTATAATACGAATTCAATCCATCTTCAAACTCTACGGTCTGTTACGGTGTCTTGGAGTCTACTGTACCCTAAACTCTAGCTCACGCCTATATAAAGGGACACATATTCTCTTGAAAAAACATCTCGAAAGTTTCATAAACTCATGGAATAATCACAAAGAGATCACGATGTGGCCAAATATTTCTTATCCCCAAATACTTCATGAAGATCCAAAAAATCCTTTCATGGAGATAAATCCCAAGGAGGCCTACATTATCCTAGTTTGAGTAATACGCTACTAACGACCCTCGAATTATGGAGCAAATTTGAGGAGAATTAAGGGAATAAACAGAATTGTCTCCGTATTTTTTATCAATAAAATATTTATGTTCCTTCATATTTTGTTTGGTGGGGGTAATACATGAATATAATGCATGAATGGTAATAAAACATTCTAATCTTATCGGAGTGACGTAATACCACTTCACCTCTGATTAACATTATGAATACAAACATCTTTTCCATATACCTCAATAAGGATTTAGGAACATCATGCTTTGAACATAGGAATGAATAACATGAACATCCTTAAGTACTAAGAGTAGAATCCTTTATGGAACAGTATTACGTTTACGTTTCGTACTTGGAACATGCCAAAAGAAGAAATGATTTACCTTAACATACATTCGTCGATCCATTGTCAATACCACCCAAGTAGTTTGTATAGAACATAATCTTAAACATGAATGAACCAACTCGCAAATGGAATGCACTATGACTTAAGGACCATGTTTTGCTTGCTGTTGCTAACGCCCATTAATGTCAAATGAAAATTACTATGTTGCCGTCTAATATCACTCAAGGTCATGTTGCTTTGCTGCTACAAAAGTACTATGTATCTATATAAGTATGTATAAGTGTATCTTTGTTGTAGATTCCTCTATGGATTGAAGGAGCTAAAATAAGATGATCATGGATGAAGCTAAAATGAAATAATTATGAAGGAAATCTCTACCTTATATCCTTAATGGGATGCGGGGTCCACACTAACCCTTTAGGCCACAACTTGACACAAATAGTATCATGTGTCACCACCAAATATATCCCAATAGAAATAGTCACCAGATTCACTATTTTCATGGCACACATGGCATTGCACCTACCACTTATCACATAGTCAGACTTATCCAATAACCACTAATAATTCTCCATGTCTTCCACTAATTCAACATATACCCAATTACATACATAATTAATTTCTTGATCCTAATTCACTTAAATCTTGATAACTTATAAAACTTTCATATACTCAATGTCATAATCGTGCGATATAGCACTAGAAAATAATCTCCTTGGGGACATACAACTATTATTATTAATCACCGTCGTCACCCTTATTTAGTTCTAATTAATTGTGGGATCGCATCCTTTTATATACTAAGCTTCTTTATTTACATAAGTCTAGATGATCAAACCATCGCCCGAAAGTACGGGGTGTTACAAGGTAACAAATGTTCACCATAGGTACCTTGGAGGAATGTGAGTGCATACCGAGAGAAGAAAGAGTTAGAAGCAATTCCATAATTTCAAACTTGATCGAGGCTTAAGAAAAGGCTGCCGCTGACATTCAGAAGCTATAGGATGAAAATGCTATCTTAAAATCTCTGCTTGCCAATGCTCATCTGTAGGCTGAAAATGAGAAGCTAAAGCAGCAGGTGGATGAGCTTCAGGAACAATTGATCCAAGACCAAAGGACTGCAAATGAGAGGGTAGACAAACTGCTTAAGCTCCTCCTTTCCTAGTCCTCCATCTCCTCAGTCCCCCTCTCCTTTAGCCATTCCAAATCCCTTTGAACTTCTATTTTTTAAAACATCTCCCTTAATGACATTGACACTTTAGGATATTAAATTATCACATTATGTACTGTTGAAACTGCTTTGCTTTTGTTATGATCATCAAATTTGGGAATTCTCTCTATTTTTTCAATGATACATGCTTCGTTGTCACTGTAATATTTTGTTGTATTTCCCCATTGGCTATAAGTTAATGCTACCAAAATTCTTTACTCTTGTGCTATTAAGTCTTATTATTTTCAGTAATGCCAAAATGGGAAAGTTCTGTTATGTTCTGGTTATTGAATTGAGGATATGATATTGTTGTTACATGTTGTTGTCTAAAAGAACATAGGCCTGATTCTCAGGGGAAACAAGTGGGAATCTGGTTCTCATGGGGAATATCAATTATGAGTTTGTCATCATCAAAAATGGAGAAATTGATAAGTTATCCTATTTCGCATTTTGATGATTTGTCAAACATATTTGAGGAACCAGATAGGGATCAGATGTGATCGGGTTTCTTAGCGGTTATACAGTCAACTCTATAGCTATAAATGTTGCTGCACTGTACTGACTGACAACAATGCAGCAAAATAGTTGCAGTCTGCTAGAGGAAAAAGTAAATGTTAAAATGTCTCTCTCACATCTCACATGCCTTCATATATAAGCAACATATTTCATACCTAATTCTAGCTCTCCAAACATCACTTCGTAACTCCGGTTCCATTCCTGCAACAGTTAGTGATCTCGAAACAAATGCAACTTAATTAATTGACAAATACGTACCTCAACAATAATACCGCTTTAAATGTCTTATGTTCCAATTGTTCGACAATTTCTATCTGTATTCTGCCTCCAATTGGTATGAGCCTTTTCCGGTTATCCTGACACTTTGTGGGGTCCCTCCCAATTTGGACCAAACTTCTCTTCATTGGGGTTTCTAGTGTTTGGGGTTACTTTTTATAGAATCAAGTCCCCTACTTGAAAGTGCCTCAAATTTATCCGCCGGTTGTAATATCTTCCCATATTTTATTTCTGACCCATAAGTTGTAGAAATGCTAGCTCTCGATGTTCCTCCGTTAAGTCAAGATTTACCGCCACAACTTCATTATTTGACTCTTCATTTGCAAGACTAAACCTTAATATTGGCTCCCCAACTTCCACCAGAATCAGAGCCTCCGCACCGTAAACCAAAGAGAATAGTGTTTTTTCGGTGCTGGCTTTTGGTGTTATTTTGTACGCCCATAGTACCTTCGGCAGAATTTCTCTCCATTTACCTTTTGACGTCTTCAGTCTTTTCCTCAAGTTTTGAATGATTAATTTGTTTGTTGACTTCGCTTTTCCATTTGTACTTGGTGATACAGAGCCGACACTTTTTTTTATTTTTAATCCGTCAAGCAAATCTATTATTTTTTTCTAACGAATTAGGGGCTATTGTCGCATGTAATTTCCTTCGGTATTCCGAACCGACATATGATATGGTCCCAAATAAAATTGATGACTTCCTTTTCTCTAACCTTCTTAAGGGATTTAGCTTAAATCCATTTAGAAAAATAGTCAGTCATAAACAAAATATAGTGTATCTTTCCGGGTGCCCACGGAAGTGGTCCTACAAGTCTATTCCCCATTTCATGAATGGCCATGGTGAAAAGACCGTATGCAGTAATTCAGTCGGTTGGTGAATCATAGGTTCATGGCTTTGACATTCATCACATTTCTGAACCAAATCCTTGGCGTCTTCTTCCGTTTACACCCAGTAGTACCCGACTCTAATCAATTTCTGGACCAGCAATTCCGCTCTTGAGTGATTGCCATAAGTTTTTTTGTAAACTTTGCGCATCACATAATCTATATCTCCGGGCCATAAGCATCTCACCAAAGGACCATAGAAGGACCTCCGGTAAAATTGGCCATCAATCATGCAATATCTAGGCGCTTTTGCACGAAGGGACCTAGACTCATTCGAATCACTTGGTAACTTGCCATCCCGAAGATAATCGATAAATTTATTTCGTCAATCCCAAGTTAAGCTCGTGAAGTTTACCTCGGCATGGCCACCATCAATCGCGGAGGTCAAAAGTTGTACCACTGTTTCGGAGTTGAATTCTTCAGATTCCGCGGAAGACCCCAAGTTTTCCAACGCATCCACTTCATTATTTTGCTCATGTAATGCATGTTCCATGGTCCATTCTTTGAAACGATGCAACAATACTTGAATTTTCTCTAAGTATTTTTGCATTCTTTCTTCTTTCACCTCGAACACGCTGTTCACTTGATTAACAACCAGAAGCGAGTCATATTTTGACTCGATGACTTCTGCTCCCAAACTTCTTGCCAATTCTAGACCTACAATCATAACCTCATACTCGGCTTTATTGTTAGCTAATTTCATAGTTCTTATCGACTGCCTAATAACATCCCCCCAGGTGTTTTAATAACACCCCTAATCTGAACCCTTTTACGTTCGAAGCTCCGTCCGTATATAAGGTCTAGATCCCCGAAGTTATTTCCGAGGTTATTATAAGTTCTCTTTCCATCTTGAGAATCGTTTCGGGAGTGAAATCTGTGACGAAGTCCGTTAAAACCTGAGACTTTATAGCCATTATTGATTTATACTCTATATCATATCCACTAATTTCTACCGCCCACTTGGCTAACCTGCCGGACAGTTCAGGTTTATGCATTACATTCCTTAGTGGATAGATTATTACTACACATATAGGATGACATTGAAAGTACGGTCTCAATTTTCTAGCAGTCGTTATCAAAGCTAATGCCAATTTTTCTATGTGAGGATATCTGGTTTCTGCACTAGCTAATCTTCTACATACATAATAAATAAAAAATTGTGTACCTTTCTCTTTTCGAACCAAAATAGCACTTACGGCTACTTTGGATACTGCCAAGTATAAGAACAGTTGTTCATCCGTCTTCCGTTTATGCAATAATGACAGACTGGATAGATACTTCTTCTAATCCCTCAATGCTTGTTGACATTTTGGAGTCCACTCGAAGTCATTCTTCTTTTTAACAAAGAAAAGAACCTATGAATTTTCTTCAAAGACCGAGAGATGAATCTACTCAAGGCAGTCATCCTTCTGGTGAGACTTTGCACCGCCTTTACATCTTCAAGAATGTCACACCCTAACCTTAGGGGGTGTGGGCGGCACCCGATATCCGAAGGTCTGAGTGAACCAACTATAATACCTGGAAGCTCAAAGATGTACCTGGGGCCGAGAATGCATCCAAATAATCATAACAAGGTAAAAAGGTACCACCTGCAAAAAGAAAAGACACAATAACAGTATATATACGTAAATAAGGCCAACGAGGATATATCAAGAGTATAGACAACTGACAAGAAGGCCGACAAGGCCAAATAAGATGAGCAAACACTGACACTAGTCTACAAGCCTCTAAGAGTACTATAATACATCAAATGGTCAGGGCAGGGGCCCGTCATACCCATAATATCAAAACGTATATATACACATAGATACCTAGCAACTGTAAACAACAACTCTGGAGAAGTAGAGTGTGACTATCAATAATTTAGAATGGGCACCCTACTGAGGAGGTATGTCACCCTGTCTACATGTACATGCGGGAATGAACACAGTGCCTTAGAAAAGGACATCAGTACAAAGAATGTACTGAATATGTAAGGCGGCTAATATATGTAAAACAGAATGTACTATGAGATATGAAGATACAGAAATCAACCTGGAACCTCAAGTTGACAATACGATCCTCCAACGGGCTTGTCGGAACTAGTGCGCCAATCCTATAACAAGGAGTACATATACGAACTTAGACGACACTAGTATATTACGTATATCAAACGATAATTCGATTCTAAAATGAAACGACCAATATTTCCCTTTTCCTCTATCACTACAGGACATCCAACAGTCAATAACAATAACAACAACAACAATCTCATGCAAGCCACTTTAAACTCATATCATCAATCAACCAAAGTTATACATCAAAACAGCCCAATATACGCTTCGTATATGACACATTATACACTTCCTTCTTACAAATAACTTAAGTATATCCACATCAACATAACCATAGCATCAACTACTATTCATACATGAAGAATTTAATTCAATATCACAACAACAATATGGACAAAATAGATTTCAACACAACATGATCCTCAACATACATTAGAACATTTTACTACAACTTTCTCCCTTCAATCCTTTGTATAAACATCTAACAAACTCATAAACATGAAACTAAGGTGGAATCTTACATCAAGAACTCAAGAACACTTCAATTCCAAGATTACTTCACTATGAAGTATCGTCCAAAGCTACTACCAAAGGACAAATAAAGCTTCAACAACAATCTGGAAACATTCAACACTCGATTCTCTCTTTTAATCCTTGATTTCACTTAGGGGTCGATTAGTTATATTGGAAAAGTTTTTCAGAGCTTAAATGATCTTGGGGAAATGTTGATGAACTTAATTTCTTTGATCCGTTTGAACCTCTAAATCTTATGAAACATACATAACACTTATTTCAATCCAAAAATGGTATGTTATCCTCACCGGGCTTTACCATTACTTTACTTATGACACATATGAGCGTGAAAATATGGAGTGTAACATCCTTCCCCCCCTTAGAATTATTCGTCCTCGATTTCTAGGGTAACTGAACTTTCAGAATTTATTATCCATAGGGTTCTAAAAAATTTTTGGCAGAGTTTCCTTTATATACAGGACTATCCAAAATCTGTCAAACAACCCAAACACATATCCAACGCCCCATAGGACCGCATATATAACAACAAAACAATATCAAATCAGCCTCACACGACCGTTCATGCATATAATAATCAAAACAAGTTAGTCATAACTCACCTTAACTTTCTCATGTCGATACCTGAGTTGCACTTGTTATATTTATCTCAACAGTACCACATACGCAAGGTGTATGTGTCAAACTCGATAAACAAAATAGAAATAGAATAATCGTATCGCACGAATATTAATATAAACCTGAAGTATGAAATAGATGAGTGTATATAGATTTAATATCTTCCTCGGCTTCCCATTTAATTTTCTCTATATTATTATTTCTCCAAACTACTTTAACCGAGGCTACCTCCTTGATCTGTAACTTACGGACTTGGCGATCTAAGATAACAATAAGGATTTCTTCACAGATCCTCCGTGACATGAACATCCTCAATGGGGGTAATGCAAAAAGGATCACCTAAGAATTTGTGAAGCATCACTATGTGAAATACTGGATGAACCACTTCTAACTCTGAGGAAACTTGAGCTTATAAGCCGTCTAGCTGATTCTTTAAATAATCTGATATGGTCTGACATATCTGGGGCTAAGCTTGCCTTTCTTTCCAAATCTCATCACGCCCTTCATAGGTTATACCTTTAGGAATACCTAATCTCCCACATTAAACTCTAAGTATCAACGTCGATTATCTGAATAGGACTTTTGTCAACTTTGAGCTACCAATAATCGCTCCTGAATCAACTTCACCTTTTCTACAGCTTGTTGTACCAAAGCGGGTCCCAATAACTTCGTTTCACCTATATCGAACCAACCGATAGAGGATTTGTATTTTTCCCATACAGGGCTTTATACAAGGCCATCTGGATACTGGAATAGTAGTTGTTATTATAGGCAAACTCAATAAGTGGCAAATTATCCACCTAGCTTTCCTTGAAGTCTAAAACACAAGCTCGCAACATATCCTCGAGCATCTGAATAGTGCGCTCAGCTTGCCCTTCTGTCTGCGGATGGAAAGCTATGCTAAGACTAATCTGAGTACCCAAGCCTTTTTGAAAAAACTTCCAAAAATTAGTTGTAAACTGGGCACCTCTATCAGATATAATAGAAATCAAAACTCCATGAAGTTGAACTA
This sequence comes from Anisodus acutangulus, assembly GCA_029783415.1. Classification (NCBI taxonomy): domain Eukaryota; kingdom Viridiplantae; phylum Streptophyta; class Magnoliopsida; order Solanales; family Solanaceae; genus Anisodus; species Anisodus acutangulus. The sequence goes on along the minus strand of CM056505.1, from coordinate 4,576,891 downwards.
TCTCCTTAATATATAGTCTGGCATAGTCTTCACCTGAATATGTAGTTCTGACAGGGAGAAAATGAGCTAACTTTGTAAGTTTGTCCATGATAACCCAAATAGAATTGAATTTTTGAGGGGATTAGCTAAACCCATAATAAATTCCATATTGATTATCTCCCATTTCCAGGTTAGAATCTCTATATTTTGAAGTAACCCTCCAGATTTTTGGTGCTCAATCTTAACATGCTGACAATTCGGACATTAGGTGACAAACTGAGCAATGTTCTTCTTCATATCATTCCACCAGTATATTTGTTGAAAGTCATGATACATCTTGGTAGATCCAGGATGAACAAAATACCTGGACTGATGGATCTTTGCCATGATCTGACCTCGAAGTTCTCCAATATTGGGTACACACAATCGACCCTTATACTTAAGGACTCTTTCATCTGACAACTTGAAGAACTATTTCTTCTGAAAAGAAATGCCCTCTCTGATGTTAACTAAAGCTGGATCATCGAATTTCTGTGCTTTTCCTTCTACCACTAAGAAAGACTCGATGGTGTTTTGAACTATATCACCTCCATCTCCTGTATCTTGCAATCGTACATTTAAACTGGCCAATCGATATAGATCTCTGGTCATCTCCAGCTTGTTATCTTCCATATGTCTCGGGCTGCCCATAGAGTTATGGCTCAACACATCGGCTACAATATTTGCCTTACCGGGATGGTACAGAATATGGACGTCATAATCTTTCAACAACTCAAGACATATCCGTTGCCTCATATTCAACTCATTCTGCTTGAATATATATTGCAAACTCTTGTGATCTGTATATAGGTCAACATAAACTCTATATAAATAGTGGCGCCATACCTTCAGGAAAAATATAACGACCGCCAACTCCATATCATGAGTCGGGTAATTCTGTTTATGCTTTCTCAATTTTGTCGAAGCATATGCAATGACTTTGCCATTTTGCATAAAAACACAACCCAAACTGACTCTAGAAGCATCACAATATACAACATAACCTTCTAATCCTTCAGAAAGTGCCAGAACCGGTGTTGATGTTAATTTATTCTTCAATTCCTACGAACTTTTCTCACAACTATATGACCACTGAAATTTAGCCACCTTGTGCGTCAATTTTGTTAATGGAGCGGCAACAGAAGAAAAATTCTCTACAACCTTTGATAGTAACCGGCTAAGCCCAAGAAACTACATACCTCAGTAGGAGTTGTGGGCCTTGATCAATTCATAACTGCCTCAATCTTTTGATTATCGACTTTGATTCCTTCATCTGTTACCACATGCCCAAGAAGGGCCGCCGAGTTCAGCCAAAACTCACATTTGGAGAACTTAGCATATAACTTATGATCATGAAGCATCTAAAGTACCGCTCATAAATGATCTGCATGCTCAGCTTTCGATTGAGAATATACCATAATATCATCAATAAATACAATTATAAAGATGTTCAGAAACAGTTTGAATAGCCGATTTATCAAATCCATAATAAGTTGTTGGCGCATTAGTAAGTCCAAAAGAACATAACAAGGAACTCATAATGACCATATATGGTCCTGAATGCAGTTTTGGTAATATCTTTCTCCTTAACCCGTAGCTAATGATATTCGAACCAGAGATTAATCTTTGAGAAATACCTAGTGTCTCGCAATTGATCAAACAAGCCATCGATTCTAGGGAGAAGATATTTGTTCTTAATAGTTACTTTGTTCAGATGACGGTAATCAATTCATATTCTCAACAAACCATTTTTCTTGTGAACGAATAATACTAGCGCACCTCATGGAGAAGTACTGGGCCTGATAAAGCCTTTCTTTTGAAAATCCTTCAGTTGTGCTTTGAATTCTTTTAGCACAGTAGGGGCCATTCTGTATGGAGGAATAAATATAGGCTGAGTATTATGAAACACATCGATGACGAAGTCAATTTCCATTTCGGGAGGAATGCTAGGAAGCTCATCAAGAAATACGTCAGGGAATTCATTAACAACCAGAATCGACTGATGGGTTGGAGGCTTTGCCTCCGCATCCTTGACTCGTACTAAATGAAATATATATCCTTTAGAAATCATCTTTTGAGTCTTAAGGTAGGAAATAAAGCTTCCTTTAGGTGTTGCAACATTACCCTTCCATTGAATAACAGGTTCCCCTAGAAAATTAAAATGGACGACCTTTGTCCAATAATCCACATTAGTATAACAAGAAGCAAACCAATCCATACCCATGATAAAATCAAACTGCACTATATCTAATTCATTTAAATCATCTAAAGTGTGACGATTATGAATAGTTACATCGCAATCCCGATACACTCGCCTAACAATCACGGACTCACCCAAGAGCATAGACACCTCAAATGACTTACTTAATAATTCAGGTTCTTTACCACACTTGTTCGCAACAAAATAGGCGATGTACGACAAAAGGGGTGATCCAATGACTTAGTGTCGGTGGCATGCATAACAAGGTCCGCTGCATCCGGTCTAGAAAGTTTTATGGATCCATATTTGGATCAGTCCTTGTGAATACCGGGGGGTCCAGGTAGATGAAATCCCAAACTCTCGCACTAACAACTCTATCGGTGATACCGGGGTTCTAACGATAGGCCTGAGAGGCCACTAATCGAGTCAACAGTTGTACAACACTCCGCATCTCTAGTTCCTAATCAGGAGGTACCGAAAGAGGAACTGGAGGTACATTAGCTCTTCTATGGCCCTCTGGGGTGGTAGGGGTACTGCTCCAGAAGCCTGAGAATTGGCCTCGATCTGAGGCTCATGCTTATCTTCATTAGCGTGCGGTGCCTGACTAGTGCCTTCTCCCACCTCCTCATATAATCTCTATATAAATTGTATAATCGTCTGTCGTCTAATAGTATTAGGCATCACTGAGAAGGTAAACAAAATGAAGGTTAGAAATAAACACTTACGACTCAGCTCTATTACACGATCTAGATAAAAAAGAAATGTAATCATCCTAAATGTCCTGTAGCCTTCTACTTATAAGTGTGGGGTACAACACACCCACAAACAAGACTCTACTAGACACTGCTTGCAGACTCCCTAGGACTGACTTGCTCTGATGCTAAATTTGTCATACCCCAACCTTGGAGGGTGTGATCGGTAGCCAACACCCAAAGATTCGAGCGAACCAACTGTAGTACCTGGAAGATTAAACAAGTAATTGGGGCTGACAAGGCCTTCAAATAATCATAACAAGGTAAAAGGTACCATCTGCAAACAGAAAAGGTCCAATAATAGTATATATACTTTAACAAGGACAATGAGGATGTATCAAGAGTATAGACAACTAACAAGAAGGCCAAAAGGACAAACAAGGTGAGTACACACTTACACTAGTCTGCAAGCCTCTAAGAGTACTATAATACATCAACTGGTCGGGATAGAGCCCCGCCATACCCAAAATACCAAAATGTATATATACATATAGATACCTATCAACTCCAAATAGCAACTCCGGAGAAGTGGAGTGTGAGTATCAACAACTGAGAACGGGCACCCTACTGAGGAGGTATGTCACCATGTCTACTTGTACTTATGGGCATAAACACAGTTTCCCATTAAAGAGAATCAGCATGAAGAATGTATTGAATATGTAAGGTGGATAACATATGTAAAACATAATGTAATACGAGAGATGAAGGTACATAAATCAACTTGGAACTCTGAAACATACCTCAAAGGGAGTACAACTGGTACTACCATGAATATATACATGTAAGTAAAAATTGGGCCACTCCATGGGGCCATATCATGTAGTATAATATCAAATCCCTTTGTAGGGTGAGCTTAGAATAAACTGCTCGGCCATATAGGACGCAGTGTTATCTGCCCAACTGATCAGTGGTGTGTACATATAAGTGTATGCCCGACTAATTATAATACCATGCAGTGTGATATATATATATATATATATATATATATATATATATATACGTGCAATGCAAGAGCAAACTCAAGAGTCGCTACAATCAAATTCGGAGTGACCTATTGTCGTTATCTATCGACTATCGTTATTGTCGCTATGTTCTTTAACCTTCAGATTATCATTCTGAGATATTTGGGATACGGAAAATGTTGATGAGGAGGAATATACAAGTAATATGATCGCTTTCGTCAAAAGAATTATATGGTTATTCAATTTAATGAATTGAGAATCCATTCAAGGAAGTAGTTTCATCAAGTCATGCCAAGAAAGAAATTAGCCTTACATACCTCGAGTTGACAACATAATCCTCCAACGGGCTTGTCGGAACTAGTGCGCCAATACTATAACAAGGAGTACGTGTACGAACTTAGACAACACTAGTATATTACGTATATCAAACGATAATTAGATTCTAAAATGAAACGAACAACATTTCCCTTATTCCTGAATCACTACAGCACATCCAACAGTCGATAATAACAACAAAAATCTCATGTAAGCCTCTTTAAACTCATATCATCAATCAACCAAAGTTATACATCAAAACAGCCTAATATACACTTCGTATATGACACTTTATACACTTCCTTCTTACAAATAACTTAAATATATCGACATCAACACAACCATAGCATCAACTACTATCCATACATTTAGAATTTAAGTCAACACAACAACAATATGGCCAAAATAGATTTCAACTCAACATGAACCTCAACATACACTAGAACCTTTTACTACAACTTTCTCCCTTTAATTCTTTGTATAAACATCTAACAAACTCATAAACATGAAACTAAGGTGGAATATTACATCAAGAACTCAAGAACACTTCAATTCCAAGATTACTTCACTATGAAGTATCCTCCAAAGCTACTACCAAAGGAAGAATTAAGCTTCAACAACAATCCGGAAACATTCGGCACTCGATTCTCTCTTTTAATTCTTGATTTCACTTAGGGGTTGATTAGTTATATTGGAAAGGGTTTTTCAAAGATTAAATGATCTTGGGGAAATGTTGGAATGAAGATACAATGAGCAGGACTCGAAATATATACAAAAATAAAGAGCTCATTGCCTTGAAAAATGATCCATGTTTACAGTCCGTAATTTTCTCTATAGTTCTCCGATTGCCGAACCATCAATTTCATTGGAACATAGACTCTTTTAAATTGATGTTAGATAGGTTATATATTCCATAATTCCTTATATACTAGAAGATATACCCCCGACAAGTTGGGACAAAAATTAGGTCCAAAAATTTTGCCAATCTTTCCCCGAGTTTTGACGAACTTAATTTTTTTCATCCGTTTTAACCATGAAATCTTAAAAAACATATGTAAAACTTGTTTCCATTAAAAATGGTATATTATTCTCACCGGGCTTTACATTACTTTACTTACGACGCATACGAGCGTGAAAATACGGGGTGTAACAAAGAACCTCCAGAATTTCTTCGATAGCCTTGATTTTAGCCAGATTGATCTCTATTCCCCAGTTTGAAACTAAGAAGCCCAGAAACTTTCCTGAGCCAACTCCAAAAGCGCACTTCTCCGGGTTCAACTTCATACTATACTTCCGAAGTATGTTGAATGTTTCTTGCAAATGCTTTAAATGATCCTGTCTCCAAGGACTTAACTAACATATCATCAATGTAAACTTCCATTGTATTACCTATTTGGTTTTCGAACATGTGTTTAACTAGGCGTAGATATATTGCTCTGACATTTTAAAAACCAAACGGTATTATGTTACAACAATATGTCCTGTATCTAGTTATAAAAGAAGTTTTCTCTTGATCCTCCAGATTCATCCTGATTTGATTGTATCCGGAGTAAGCATCAAGAAAACTTAGGGCGTTGATATATTGATCTGACATTTTTAAAATCAAACGGTATTATGTTACAACAGTTAGTCTTGTATCTAGTTATAAAAGAAGTTTTTTCTTGATCCTCCGGATTCATCCTGATTTGATTGTATCCAGAGTAAGCGTCAAGAAAACTTAGCATCTCGTGCCCTTCCGTAGCATCGATCATCCGATCGATGTGCGGTAAGGGGAAAGAATCTTTTGGACAAGCTTTATTTAGATCTTTAAAATCTATGCATATTCTTAATTTATTACCTTTTTAGGCATGACAACTACGTTTCCTAGCTAATCTGGATACTCTACTTCATGGATTGACCCTAAATTTAATAACTTCATTACCTCTTCTTTGATAAACCTATGCTTGTAGTCGGCCATAGACCTCATTTTCTACTTTACCGGAGGGGACATTTGGATCCAAACTCAACTTGTGGGTTGTAATCTCTGGTGGGATTCATGTCATGTCTAAACGGGACCAGGAAAAATAGTCATCTTTAGTTTTAATAAATTCAATTAATTTAAGCCTGGGCTCCAAGAATAACCCCGTGCCTAGGTATACCTTTTTGTCCGGCAGATGCACGAACAAAATAACTTGCTTTAGCTCTTCTATCATTGAATTTGTGGTGTCTGAATCTTTCGGCAGCATAAACGACCTCGGGATGCGATAGTAATTCTCTTCTTTCGCGTAATTTTCTTTCTCCCCCTCTTCTTCTTTTGGACTCGATGTGCCCGAATTATGTAATTGTTATTTAACTTCTCTACCCTTCTTCTAATCCTTTACTTCTTTTTTGTGTCTCCACTAACTCTAATACCATAAATGTTTCTCGTGTTTCCAGTTGCTCATCTCGAATTGTCTTAATTCTGTCCGGAGTTGGGAATTTATCATAATGTGTAATGTCAAAGGCACGACCTTTATATCATATATCCATAGCCTGTCGAACAGCACATTGTACCTCATTTCTCCTTCAATAACATAGAACTTCATCTGTCGAATTGTTCCGGTTGCATTGACTAGAAGAGTTATTTCCCCTCTGTAGTCACACTATCCATATTGAAACCGTTAAGAACTCGGGTCACCGGAATAATTTGATCCAGTAATCCCATTTGCTCTACCACATTCCACCGGATGATATTGGCAAAGCTACCTGAATTAATTAAAATACGCTTATTCTGAAAATTATTAATAGAAACAGAGATTACCAGCGCATCATTATGTGGTTGAATGATGCCCTCCACGTCTTCATCGATGAAAGAAATAGCTTCCTCTGGCAAGAAATCCCTGAATCTTTTTTCCCGAGTTATCGACACTTTAGTCTTCTTTGTGGTCATGATGGATCTTTTTGGAACGTCCATTCTTACAATTATCATATTTATGACATGATGAGGTTCAATCAGGCCCGCCTACTTATTTACCTGTCTATTTTTGAAGTTTCACTTTTCTCGATCACTCAAAAATTCACTCAGATGACCATTCTTCAACAATCGGGATACTTCATCCCTCAACTGCCAACAATCCTTCGTTCAATGACCATGTGTTCCATGATAGTCACATAGTAAGTTTGGATCTCTCTAAGCTGGATTTGTCCGGAGTGGTCTCAGCCATCTTGTCTCCTTGATATACCCAATAATTGACACAAGTCCGACTGCATCAATGTTGAAATTATATTCGGAGAGCCTTGGGCTTTCCACACTGTTAGAGGACATACCACCGGTGTCATTTTTGAATTACAAGCCCCTACTGATAAACCCTCGATCATTGCACATATCTCCACATCTTATGTCTTACGAGACTTTAACTCTGACTCATCTACCCTCTTCAACTTATCAAAACTTTTATTCCGTTCTGATGATCCTGGTGGAAGTTTGAACTGTTCACTTCTACCCAAATCTTAAACTCGTACCTATTATGAATGTTTGTCCATGTTACTGCCGGAAATTTCAACAAGTTCTCTTTTAATTTCAACGACGCACTGGAACTCCTAGGAGTTAACCCTTTAGTAAAAGATTCAGCTGCCCATTCATCGGTACCGAAGGGAGCAGTATCCGTCCCTTTTGAAACCTAGCCATAAACTCTCACAACAACTCCGTATCTTTCTGAGCAATTTTGAATATTGTGCTCTCCCTGCTTGGACCTTTCTTGCCCTAGCATACGCCTTTATAAACGCATCTGCAGGCATTTCATATGAGTTAATAGAGTGTTTGGGTAGTAAAGAATACCAGGTCATTGCTCCTTTGGACAATGATTCACTGAACTTCTTCAACAAGACCAATTTTATCTCATCCGTATGCATGTCGTTGCCTTTTATCGTGCAAGTGTATGATGTCACATGCTCACGTGGATCCGTGGTTCCGTCGTACATTGGGAGATCTAATATTTTGAACATTTTTGGTATCAGCTTCGGAGTCGCGCTTGGTAGGAATGGAAATTGAATGTATCTCTTCGATTTAGGATCGGAGGCACTCCCGGAATCTGATCTACCCGTGAATTAAAGGTTTCAACCTTCTTTTTATTAGTGTCGATACACTTAGTCAAAGCTTGGAACATTTTCAAGACCTCTGAAGACTCACTTTCCCTCGAACCATTTCCATTCCCTTCAACTCGATCTTCTTCTCGGATCTAATCTTCATCCCGGACGGGATGAGTTTCATTCGCTGCTTTTCTTCTATAACTCTGTAATAGCCTCCTGCTGTTTCTCCAACATGGTAAAAATTCGAGCCAAATCAGACCCGGCTACCCGTACTTCTCCATTTGCTTCTTCATCATTGTTTGGTATTTTCTCATAGGATCTTCTAGATGCACAAGGGTGAAACCACGGGGTTATTCTGATCTCGTCAGTTATTGGGTCGACGGGCAGGACATTATTATTGTTATTGATATTGTTATTACCGTTGTCACCGCCTTTATTGTTATTGTTGTTGCTAACCTCAACTTGGATTTCACTAACCATCTTGCAATTGTTTGTTATTGACTTGATTCATAAAATCTTAAAAGAAACAAGTGAAAATTGAGTATGAAAAAATCACCACAATTATCCTTAGCCCTACGGTGGGCGCCAAACTGTTTACCCAAAAAATGGTATAGTTGAATTTGTAAGTGGTTTTAAGAATACATAGATCGATTTGCAAGATAAGATGATAAATAATTAACAATAAGTAAGCTAAAGTAAACAGTAAGTAAGAAAAGTATCCTGAAATGCTGTAAATTTAGATGAATCTTCTCAGCAAAATTGGTCCGGACCTTAGCTAGATTTCTTCGGTTACGAGCAAAAAATGAGAGCTAATGATTGTATTTTTAATAATATTGAGCGTATAAGTGCAAGTAAGGAAGATTGGATGTCCTTCCAACATGAAGGTTGAGCTCCTTTTATAATCATGAAAGTAGGGCATTGATGCCCGAGAATCTCTCTATAATTAAATGACATAAATGCTAATTAAAGTCTCTTAATGAACAAGGAGTAACGGTTGGCGCCATATCCGGAACAAATATGTACCAGATGCCTCAGGTGCTTCACCCGCTGTCAACCGATCCGGGTGCATCCGTACTCTCCCCAACTGGTGCCTCATCTTGGTGTCATTTGTATCCGGCTCATAACTCAACCGTCCACCTCGAACTTCACATCTGAACCTTGCCACGTGTCATGCCGATTTTCATTGTATACAACATTAGTTATACATAAGGTGAAAAATTCATCAAACAATGTATTGATAATATACAAAGTTAATGCATGCATTATTTTCTCTAATACACTTCACCAAACGACCCCTTAAATTGAAATGGAGGGAGTATATATGTAAAGATTTATATGAACCACGCGTTTTTTTTCATTTTCTTGAATCATTTTTCCCATCTGTTAATTATCCCTTCATCTTAATTCCCTTCTCTTTACCATTCTACCCTTTAGAAAAAAAGTCATAGTACCATGACTTCATTAATTTGACAGCAATTCTTGATCTCTTTTATGAGTTTTATCTCAAGACGTTGTGTTTCCTCATTTGTTGCCTCCACCTTGATCAGTAAGACTAGTGAGCTAGAAGAGGCAAGGTCCTCAAGGAAAAAAGAGCCATTCCACTTTTCCTACACATGTTTCAATAAAGTATGACTCATGGATGTCCATAGAATTTACTCGAAATAGCTTGGGTACAAATTTTATTACTCTCCCCGTCTCAATTGAAGATTGATCAGTTTTAAAAGTTAAATAATTTTTTTTAGTTAATTTGAAACGTAAATTATTTAAATATTTTATAATAATATTTATATATTTAGAAATTATATAAAAAATATGATAAGTCCAAATATTAATTTGTTTGATACGATCGCATCATATATATATATATATATATATATATATATATATATATATATATATATATATATATATATATATATCACTCAACACAAGCAATATGCAAAAAAGTCTTCATTACAACCTTGACAGCTAGATGAATTGTGGAGACAAGGATCAATTCAAGTATCAATTTCATAATCAAACAATCCAAAACAAACAAATATATAACATGTCACTGTATTACAACTATGTCTTATTTTTGAAAAAAACTTTTAATCAAGCACAACAGTGACAAATGTCATCAACTTGTGTAACTAATTTACATTGTTGAGAATACCTGATTGATAAATTAGGAAGTAGGTCAGATAGGCAAGAAAATTGTGATACTGGTCCCATATTTTCGTGAGAGTGTCACAGTTTTTCTTGCTTATCCATCTGATTTTAAATAATATATACTACTGTTAATAAAAATAATTTTTAAATTATCAGGTAATTCAATGGGGTTTGATATCTTTAAAAAAAATATAATACTTGTTATGATTTTTGTCATAATTTCTTCACTTCTATTATTTCTTTTTTCGATATCCTTCTATATTCTTTTTCTTTAAGTCGAAGGTCTATCGAAAACATTATCTCTGTCTCCAAAGATAGAAGTAAGGTATGCGTATACGCTACACTCCCCAAATCCCATTTGAAGAATTACACTGAATATATTGTTATAATAAATAAAGATAATTTGATGATGTAAAAATTATTTGCAATGACAATGTATATTACTTCATTAAACTCATCTGCCAACTGACCAAAGTTATTACTATTCCATTTCAAATTATCTGTCTCCGGTGCTCAATCACTACTATCAATCACCATCCATCATTGATCACCGCCATTAACTACCTACATGTACCAACATGACATAACTAGCTGTCAAACACTGACAAACACCACAATCATCAATCAATGGCGGATGTAGCATGAAGATATCACATTCATATGAATTCATAAGTTTTATGACATTATAAATAATAAGTCTCAATTCATAATTTTAAAAATTTAGTGAGTTAAATGCTAAAAATCTTAAATATTAAATTCATAAAATTTAAATTCTGAATCTGTCCCTATCGCCAACTACTACCAACAACTGCCTTGGCAGCTAGCCACAAACACCACCAATCACCTTTACCACCAATAGCGGTGGGAAAATCACCCCAAACCAGCCCAACCCATCCCGTGTTTATACGGGTTGGGTCACGACCCATTTGTGAGTTGACTTAATGGATTAAACTTAAATGACCCATAAAAAATCTGATCAAAACAAGTCATAGTATAATGTAACCTGCTGAGTTAAACTGTAACCCAACCAAACAAATGCAAAGCATATTAGAAAAAGAATTTTGTCTCGTCTGAAACCCACTTTTTCCAAGCTTCGTTTAAATTTAATTCATTCTTCTTAATTCTGTATTCATTTGCAAAATTAAAAAATAGCCAAGAACAGTGTATTTAACGTAAAATTGTGTCCGGTCAAACAAAGCAATAAAATAAATTAAAATCGGTCGTTCAAGCTCCAAACTGATATTTTCCTCATGAGAAACAAGTTAATGATTAAAGGTAATATAGCTAGCTAATCCAAAAAGCTTGAACCATTAATAATCATTTTAATTAAGGGTAAATGCAATTATGAAAAAGTATTACTATAATAAATAAAGGTGGAGAAATATTGATGCTTAGGTAATATGGTAAGCTTGCAGCTAATTTACTTTTGAGATAATATATATAACAAGCTCTTCATCCATCGGATCGAAGCTAAATCCAGAGGAAAAATAACTGTGATATGTTTTTAAAAAAGGGGATAGATTTAGTTATGTTGAATGGGTCGGATTATGAATCCATTGTATAATCTATCTTGACCCAAATAAGCTTTAAACGGGTTGAGTCTTAACCCAATAATTCATTTAACCCATTTTAACTTACTTAAATTTGACCCGACAAGTTCATTTGGCACCCCTAAACCGTGTATATCACGGTTTTCCAATTGTTATGGGATTCCGTGATATACACTGTATACACAAGGTATGTGTATACCGTGTATAACCGTGTATATTTTCACACCCCCGCAGTCATAGCGGACGGTCTTCATAAGCTGAGACTGTCCCTAAAATCTTCAAAAAGGACAGAGAGAAGACCCTTTGTAAAGATGTCTGCAATTTGATACCTGGAAGGGACATGGCAGACGCGTACTTGTCCACGAGCTATCTTTTCGCGAAAAAAGTGAATAACCATCTCGATGTGTTTAGTACGCTGGTGTTGAACCGGATTCCCAGAAAGGTAGACGGCACTAATATTATCACAATAAACCAAGGTAGCTTTCAGAATAGGACAATGAAGCTCTAAAAGAAGACTATGTAGCCAACATGATTCCGAGACCATATTGGCTACCCCTCGATACCCGGCCTCTACACTAGAGCGTGATAATGTAGACTGACGCTTCGTAGACCAGGAGACCAAGTTATTACCAAGAAATATACAATAGCCAGACGTGGAGCGTCTGGTATCTGGACAGCCACCCCAATCAGCATCTGTATACGAGACAAGTGTAGACGTCGATGAAAGATATAAATGTAAACCATAGTCAAGTGTCCCTTGGATGTATCGAATAATGTGTTTGAGCGCATTCATGTGCTCAACCCTGGGATCATGCATAAACAAATACACTTGTTGTACGACATACGTAATATCTGGTCTCGTGAAAGTAAGATACTGAAGAGCCCCTGCAAGACTGCGATATGGGTCGGATCCTCGTAAGGTGAGCCAGTCGCAGCACCCAGCTTGGGTTTAGTATCAACTGGAGTGGAAGTAAACTTGCATGAGGACATACCAGCTCGCTCAATGATCTCAGCGACATACTTCCGTTGTGATAAGAATAACCCACCTATATGACGAGTGACAGCAATCCCCAAAAAGTAACTCAAGGGCCCCAAGTCTTTCATAGCAAACTCAGAACTGAGCATTGCCATGATAGACTTGTGCAAAACATCAGAAGAGGCAGTCAAGATAATATCATCCACATATAATAGTATATAAGTCAGGGAAGTACCATGATGATATATGAACAATAAATTATCAGACCTGCTGTGCGAAAACTCAATATATGAAACATAGTCTACAAATCTCTTATACCAATCATGTGGGGTCTACTTAAACCCATACAAGGACGTCTTCAATAAACAGACATGATGAAGATATTTGGGGTCTTGAAAACCCAAGAATTAATGCATGTAAACGGTCTCCTTAAGATTACCATGTAAGAAAACATTCTTCACGTATAATTGATGAATGGGCCAACCTCGACACTTTGATTTAATAGGATAGAAACATCCTATTGTATTCCAACTTTAATTTCAATGTTAGTTCCTTGTAGGAATCATTATATTTATTATTTATTGACCACTTCAAATAGGATATCGAATTGGGTAGTTGGAACTTGAGAATTAATGGACAAAAGAAATATTATTAATTAAGTTAGGTGACTCGTGCGTTTTGACTAAAAGAATTAGGAGTTTAGGACTACTAATTAGTTTTGAACCTTTTTAATTAGTGTCCTAGTGGATTTTATTTTATTGTTAATTGTTTGAAATGAATGGCACATGAGATAAGGGTTTGGGATTGCATATTATTAGATAATGATAATGATTGGCTTAATGGGTAGATAATGTAGTTTATGACAAAAGGTTAGGTAGTGGCAACCATCAAATGATGAAAATCTAATATTAAGTCTCAAGACCAAGTTTTAGCTTACTAAGCATGTTGTTATTGCGAATCTCCGAATTACCTTTGACTTGGCAACATATTGGTAGTTCAGACTTCAAAAGTTCATGTTGGTTGGTAAAGAAAACAAAAAGAAAAAGGAATTTAATTCCTAAAAGGGAAAAAGACAAAGGAAAAAGAGGATATTGGAAAAAATTGTACATATATTGAATTGTGTAACTTTTAATTAGGCCGATAAAGCACCTAACATCTTTCATTCTTTTTCTTATGACGAAGTACGTAAATATTATTTAAATGATCTTTGGTCTCGCATTATGCAAACTAGTTTATCAAACAGTTAAGAAATTATTTTGTTATGAGGCATAATGTATGATAAGTATGTTTTTTTAACAAAAAAAAAAAGAAAAATTTGAGCAATTATTATAAGGCTTTTAAAATATTTGGCTGTTCTGCAAAAAATAATTGTAGTCACTAGTCTAATACATGGTTAAATTTTATACGTGATATCCAATAATTTAATTTTTTACTCTTCACAAAGATTTGTATTTCTACTTTCATCATTTCATTTTATAAAATAATATTAAGCTGTCATAATCTTGTGTATTCTGAGTTAGGTTGGGAGCTTGAACAAGAACAACTCGGTATCTAAGCTACAGCTAGTTGAGGAGTCCGGAGAGGTTAGGAGCTTGAATAAAGTTTGACAATATATCATTCAATGGTTGTGAAGTATACTAGCTCTAATTAAATTTTCCTGTCTCCAACTCTAAATAATAAGAAAATGTGTGATTTTTTTAATTTATAGAATAACAAAATAATAAAAGTAAATAATTGGTCGGCAATCATTTTTGTTTGAGAGAAGCAAGTTTTCTAAGAACAAGGAATCAGAAATAGTTGATTTGAGAGACTTCTCGGCACCAGAGCTACATCAAGGTATTACTGCGGCAGAGGAACAAGCAGCACGAGAAGAAGAAAGACAAGCCAGTGATGGAGAGGTTGATGAAAATGATGATTATGAAACAAATCAGCGAACGCCTATCAAAGAATTACGCAGATCATCCAGGATTAGTAAGCCGGTTCACAGGTTCTCTCCGTCCCTCAACTACATTCTGCTCACTGACAGTGGGGAGCCGGAATGTTACGAAGAAGCGATGCAAGTTGATGAATTGATCAAGTGGGAGCTGACAATGAAAGATGAGATGGGCTCATTGTTGTCAAATTATACATAAGAGTTAGCTAAGTTACCAAACGAGAAGAAGGCATTGCAGAACAAATGGGTCTACCGGATAAAGGAAGAACACGATGGAAGTATGTGTTTTAAAGCGAGACTGGTTGTGAAGGGATTTCAACATAAAGAAGGCATTGACTACACGACGATCTTCTCTCCCGTAGTCAAGTTGGTGACAATCAGAACTGTTCTTGGGCTGGTAACAAAGGAAGATCTGCATCTTCAACAGATGGACGTGAAAACTGATTTTCTTCACGTGACTTAGAGGAGTAAATCTACATGAAGCAACCTGAGGGATTTGAGGTTATAGGGAAAGAGAAGCTGGTATGCAAGCTTCAAAAGAGCAGGTATAGACTGAAACAGGCTCTAAGACAGTGGTATAAGAAGTTTGACAACTTTATGAAGAAAGCCGAGTTCATAAGGTGGGAGGCGGATTACTGTTGTTACTTCAAGAGATTTGAAGACTCCTATATGATACCGCTCCTTTATGTTGACGACATATTGATCGTAGGAGAAGACCTACATGAGATTGATAGGATGAAGAAGAAGTTGTCAGAAGAATTTGCAATGTAGGATCTGGGAGTCGCAAAGCAAATCCTCGAGATGAGAATTATCAGAAGTAAGGAGGGCCTCAAGCTCTAACGAGAAGAATACGTGAAGAAAGTTCTCAAGAGGTTCAACATGGACGCTGCCAAGCCATTCAGTACTCCCTCGGCTGGACACTTTCGTTTGTCAAAAGATCAGTCGATTGTGACCGAGGACGAGATGGAGCATATGGACAAGGTATCTTATTCCTCTACTATTAGAAGTATTTTGTACACAATGGTATGTACGAGGCCAAACATTGCACCTGCAATGGGATTTGTTAGCAGGTTTATGAGCAATCCGAGAAAGCAACACTAGGAGACAGTGAAGTGAATTTTCAGGTATCTGAAGGGCAGCTCAAGTTTAGTGTTGTGTTTTCGGAAGTCAGAGACAGGATTACAGGGATATGTTGATGCTGAAAATGGTGGTGATGTTGATAGAAGAAAGAGCACATCCGGGTATGTTTACACCTTCGGAGGTACAACGATTTGGTGGGTTTCAAAGTTGCAGAAGATAGTAGATCTCTCTAGTTGTGAGGTTGAGTACGTTGCCGTGACGTAGGCCACTAAGAAGATGATGTGGCTACAATCTTTTATGCGGGAATCGGATTAGGACCACGAGGGGGAGTGTGTTATACAATGATAGCCAGAGTGCCATTCATTTGGCAAAGAATGCGGTCTACCATGCTCGCATGAAAAACATACAACTCATGTACCATTTCATCAGATCAGCTTTGGAAGATGGAGTATTAGTACTTGAGAAGATCCCAGGAAGTCAGAATCCAACAGACATGCTGACGAAGACCGTGCTGAATGATAAACTGAAGTTGTGTGCAACTTCAGTTGGACTTCTTGGATGAGGATCGGAGTCGCCGCTGTAGATGGAGACAGATGATTGAAATTAGTCTCCAAGTGGGATATTGTTGAGTTGTGGAGCCTAATTCATGTTTGTATTATGTTCACCCTAGTTTTCGCTATATATATTATAGGGAGCCGTTTTCTTTTTATGTGTGTGTGTGACGAGAAAAAGAGAGAATTGTAAAAAACACAAACTCTCTATTCTGATTATAGCGAAATTTGCAGGGGCAAAGTGAATGTAGCTCTCGCATTGAGGGTGAACTACTATAAATCTGTGTGTGTTAATTGTTTTTCGCTTATTTACTGTTTTCTAATTAGGTCGGATCTGGGACTCAAATCCTAACAAGTTCTTGGGAAAAAGAAAGGAAATGGCTACACTTGCAACTTTTCTTTAGAGATACACTAGTGGTAATACTCATTTATAGATTCATCGGAGGTTAATTTAAGCAAACTTTTGTCTGTGCATATAAATATTGACACATCAAATGTAACGGTGAGAGTGTTATTTTGTCAGAAACAGAAAGAAGAAGTCCATCGAAGGTTATGGCAGAATAGATGATATCCATTAAGTTTGAATTTAAATTAGTTACCAAAAAAGGAAATTTGACATAAAGAAAACTCTGCTGTAAAGTGATTCTCGTTAAATAGGCCCGCATGATATAAATCTGAATTAATTAGAGTATCAGATTATTGAGTTTCAAATCTTAGGTGATTATTATAAATAAAGAAGGGGGGGGGGGGGATAATTTGACATTGCACTATCAAATAAGTTTCATATGACAAAATCAATCTTTAGACGGTTTATGTTATGACCGAAGTTACTCTCCCTTATGAGAACATTGATTAATCCATGGTACTTGCTAAGAAGCTAAATAGAAAACTGTATCACCTTAATTACTGTTATTTTTCTCAGATCATATTTTCTTCTCTCTAAGCTTTGATTTATCGATATTATTATCACTCATTCACACTTTAATTTAATATTAAATCCCTTGTATAGGAGATATTATATATATTGACCACGTCAAAAAAGATATTTAATGGGGGCAGTTGGAAACTTGAGAAGGGATTAGAAAAACAGTATCGACTAAGTTAGGTGACTAATGTGTTATGACTAAACAAATTGGGATTACGATTTAGTTTTTGAACTTTGTCTGAGTCTTAATGGATTCTATATTATTCTTTATTGTTTGAAGTTTGAAGTTAACGACACCTGAGATAGGGTTTTAGATAGTACATTATTAGATTATGACAGTGATAGAGCTTGGGTGGATATTTGTACATTATTATTATAACTTAGGTAATGACAACCATCAAATGAAAATCAAATATTAAGTCTCAAGACCAAGTTCGAATATAATGTTTAAGCATGTTGTCATCACAAATTACAGCGTTACTTTTGACTTGGGAACATATTGGTTGTTCAAAGGTTCACATTGATTGGTAAGAAACTAAATATTCAAAAAAAACAAAAAGTAAGAGACTAAATATGGTTTTATACCACTATCCACCCCCTAGAAAATGATTGAAAAAAAAGATGGAGAATATATTGTACTTATATTGAATTGTGTAATATTTAGCTACGTTTGTGCCATACCTAAGGTGACTGGTTTTTCTGTAAGGAAGCTCCTAAATATTGTTTTAATGATGAATGATAGCAAAGATTGAGCCAGTGACCTTTTTCTTTGTTCTACTACTATCTATAAGACAATTTAGAAGGAAAATAAACATTAGGGCTATTGATTTATTCAACTTTAACTATATACACAAATCATTGACATATAAAAACACACACTCTTCATTTTTTTTATTTCTTATTTACTTTTAAATATTCTATGTGGATGGATTCTGCAGACAGGCAAAGAAGGAAAATAAAGTGAATTAAGGTCCCTGGTAAGATTGGAAACTTACAACTTATAAACTGTGCATAGTGAAATCGAAAATAATCTTGTAATTGCAATTACACTAATAATCATATAAAGGTTGAAACTTATTCTCCAAATATTATTATATGCATCAAACCATGTATTTCATTGATTTATGTGGTACAATAGTAACTCTATAAGTAGAATACAATTTGCTGTGTATGTGAATGAAAAAATGAAGTCATAAACAGTTACAACATGTCATGTAAACTCTGTTCATGGCCTTTTAAGCGATAATGTAATCAATTTTGTGATAAGAGCAAGTACAATTTTGAGCACCAATATCATCTGCGACACAAGGAGGTGTGACTTTTCCATCTTGGTACCACTTTTTCCTTTGTTGCAGTAAATCATTGATAAAGCTGTCCAAGATCTCTCTAGTTATGCCCGGCATAACAATAACATGTGCCATATCTCTCACACAAGAAAGTTGCCAACGACGAACAAATTCATGGTCACGAGGCCTCTCGAGGACAACTATGATGCTAAGTTCATTGAGCATGACACTAATTCCTGCTTGTTGAAGACGATCTTTTAAGTATTTGGCGTTGTCAAAACATCTCTTAACATCTTTTTGAAATCCGATTTGACCTTTGGAACTTAGACTATACCACAAGAAGATTGGAGTTAAACCATTTCTGCTTCCAGAAATTGTGGCATCTACTGAAGCAATGTACTCAACTTTTTTTGAAAGATTATTAATGTAACTTTTTCTTGTTATTTGAACTCCACAAGGCATTGGACATCCCAAGAATTTGTGACCAGAAATTGTGACACTTCCAATTGGCTTCTGGAAAGAAATCATCTGTTGTAAAATGTGATCACAAATGTTAGAATTGCTTTTGTGATTACAACACTAAAATCATTTAAGATGAAAGTAAGAAAATAAACATACATCTTTAATAAAAGGGATAATAAGTCCATTGAGTGCTGCATCACAATGGATGTAAAATTGATCTTGTGTATAGCCACAATCTTTAAGTGTCTGAAGAATAACATCAAGATCATCAACAGCTCCTTTGAAGGTAGTACCTATAGTTAAAAAATAATTATTAAAAAATGTGTAAGACTAATGATCCTCAAGCTCTCCACAAAAGGGAAAGAGATTATATTAAAAAGAAGATAAGAAAATATTTACCAATTGTAACATTAATTATTGCTGGTTTGCCTTTGTTTTGAAGTAATTTTTCTTTTAAATCTGAATAATCCATTTCTCCATTTATAGATGCGTTAATCATTTCAAAATCCATTCTGTACATCATTGCTGCTTTGGCAACTGAGTAATGAGAGTCTTTTGATGCATATAATATCCCATCTGGAAGCAATTCTCTCCTACAAAAATAATGTTACAAAAAATAATTTGGTCAGTAGCAGAACTATGCTCTAAAGGTTATTATGGGAAAATTAGAAAAAATAAAGAAGGTTACATAGGAAAAAAGATGAAGAACTAGTCAAAATTGGTTCTTACCCCACTAAAATGCCATGGAGATTTCCTTCTGTACCACCATTTGTAACATAACCCCAATATTGATCTCTTTCAATTTTCCATAAGTCTGCAAACCAATTCAAAACAGCCACTTCGAAATCTTTTGAATGAAAATCCACAGTGTTTTGAAGAAATGGATCACCACAATTATTTAAGTGAAATTGCAAAAGTGGGGCTAAGCTTGCATAATGCTCATAGCATATGTTAACAGGATAACCTGGAAAAAAAAAAGAACAAGATTTCAAAACTGATCATTTGCAAATTCACAAAAGTAAATAAATAAGTTATCCTAAATTTTTTACTAATTAAAATATATATGTACTATTTATCCAAAAAAAAAATAGCTTAGCCAGTCCGTTTTGACAGCTTAGTCAAGAATCCGAAATTGCTGTCGATTGTAATTTTGTCCCCTCCCTCCAAAATTTTGAAAAGTATATACCTTAAATTCTATTTACTGCACACCTACTCAAAAGTTTCCAAAAAAGAATTTTCAACCCCACGTAATGGCAGACCAAAGACTTGTCTTGCATGTCAACTTGGTCAGCAATTTACTGTAAAGATATTATTACAAGTTATAAATGTAAATATTTTTCTGCACTATCAAGAATTCAAATATTAAATATATAATAGCCGGTTAGTTATCAAGTTTATCAGATTTGATCTAATTGTGTAAATATAATTGACAAAGTCATTAGGGAACGGAGCCATCATAGTATATATTGGGCCGGAAGAGCCTAATAATTTTGGATCAAACCAAGGGTGTGTTAAAAAAAATTATTTAATATGTATAAATAATTTTTTTAAAACTCAGTATGCAAAAATAATTATGATTCAGAACTCATAAACTTAATATCCTGACTTTGTCTCTCACTGTTATGTACAAAACTTAAACTCAATATTATATTCATATGCACTAGCGATTGGATGGAGAGGCTGGCAATAAATTAAAAGATTAATTACCTATGTGGTAGTTGATACGTTGGGTAAGTGTATCAATATAATTCATCAATGTACAGTCAAGGCTTGGTCCATCATTTTTGCCTGGCTCAGTCACTGAAAGGTTCAAGTTCTTTCTTGGTGTAGTAGGTGCTGTGTCCACCTTCAGTCTCTTCATTTCACCAAAATCTCCATTTGCTATTAATCCAGGTGGTGCTAATCCTCTGGGAGTGATTGCCGATGGCTCAAAATCCTTTAAAATATCACCAAAAAAAAACCATTTTCAGATACATGTATAGATTTATTTTTGATGATCTAGTTGGAAGGAAAAAAAACTAATTTAAAGAACCATGCAAATGACTAAAAATGATTGAAGAATCAGTAGCCCTGTGATCGAAGTTTAGACCGTTCATAGTAATTCTACAAGTTGTGTGTGTGGGCATTTTTTTTTCCTTTGTTCATTTGCCCAACACAAGAAAACTTTGGGAGAGGGAAAAAAAGATTTAGCAAAGTAATGTGGAGTTGTTTTCTTGATGAGAACAAGAAGATGGATGAACGTTTTGTATGTAACAATATGTAAGAGTTATACCTTCTCAAATGATAAGCTTCCCATTCTTGGAGCTAAAGGTTTTCAGGTTTTTTTAGCTTGCAATGGAAACAATATAGTGTGATATAATTATGTATAATATTCTAGGTTTATATATAGGTGCAAACGATCGTGGGTTTGGGCACCAACCACAACTCACTTTTTTCTTTTCCTTTATAGTATTCTTTCTCTTTTTTTAATTTCCTCACCTCTTCCTCTTTGTTTCCTTGTTTGTGTTGTTTCCCCACTTTCACAAAATTAACAAGTCATAAGTGTTGCAAAAGTATTCTTTGACCCCGTGTTACAAAGACTACTCAACTTTGCCAGCCATATTGTTTATCAAATTGTTAGGTAAGAATAGTAAATCCAATTCAAAGATTCATGCACAAGTGGTTGATTTCTAAACTCGATCTTGTATAAAATCATTTTATACTTGTTTTGGTGCACCATCTACGAGTTAAATGGAATTTTGATACGTTCTTAGCATGAGATTATTTTTTTGTATCTTTTTGGTGTACTACCACGACTATTTCTTCTCTAATTTCTACTACTCACTAATTAACATCCATCTCCCTCTATTTTTGGAAGAATTTAGGTTCAATGCACTCATAGTTTAAAAAATATATTTACACGTCATTTAAAATATAATTGCTGGCAACTATATGTAAAACATTCATTGAAACTTACAGTAAATTCAAGTTTACATTCAAACAATGGGCATCTCTTGATTATTCTCATTAATGAAAGAGAATATATACAATTTACAATTTACAATTTTCCATAATAGAAAATTTATTCCTATTCTAATCCCAAAACTCTATTCTAGTAGTACAAGAATCCTATAATTATAGTAAGTATACAATACTAATTAATGTAATATTTACACTAAAACATTACCTAAAACCTAGCCCATATACACGGCCATATACACAAAACCGAGACTCAATATACATAGGATATACACGTGTATATCGTGTATATCTTATGTTTATTTAACACACCCCCGCAGTCATAGTGGGCGATCTTTGTATGCTGAGACTGTCCCTAAAATCTTCAAAAAGGACCGAGGGAAGACTCTTTGTAAAGATGTCTGCAATTTGATACCTGGAAGGGACATGGCAGACGCGTACTTGTCCACGAGCTACCTTTTCGCCAACAAAGTGAATGTCCATCTTGATATGTTTAGTACGCTGGTGCTGAACTGGATTCCCAGAAAGGTAGACGACACTAATATTATCACAATAAACCAAGGTAGCTTTCAGAATAGGACAATGAAGCTCTAAAAGAAGATTATGTAGCCAACATGATTCCGAGACCATATTGGCTACCCCTCGATACTCGGTCTCTACACTAGAGCGTGATAATGTAGACTGACGCTTCGTAGACCAGGAGACCAAGTTATTACCAAGAAACATACAATAGCCAGACGTGGAGCGTCTGGTATCTGGACAGCCACCCCAATCAGCATATGTATACGAGACAAGTGTAGACGCCGATGAAGGATATAAATGTAAACCATAGTCAAGTGTCCCCTGGATGTATTGAATAATATGTTTGAGCGCATTCATGTGCTCAAACCTGGGATCATGCATAAACAAACACAGCTATTGTACAGTATACGTAATGTCTGGTCTCGTGAACGTAAGATACTGAAGAGACCCTACAAGACTGAGATATCGGGTTGGATCCTCGTAAGGAGAGCCAGCCGCAACACCTAATTTGGGTTTAGTATCAACTGGAATGGACATGGACTTACAGGATGACATACCAGCCCTCTCAATGATCTCAGTAGCATACTTCCTTTGTGATAAGAACAACCCATCTACATGGCGAGTGATAGGAATCCCCAAAAAGTAACTCAGTGACCCCAAGTCTTTCATAGCAAACTCAGAACTGAGCATTGTCATGATAGACTAGCATAATGCATCAGAAAAGGTAGTCAAGATAATATCATCCACATATAATAGTATATAAGTCAGGGAAGAACCACGACGATATATAAACAATGAATTATCAGACCTACTGTGAGAGAACCTAATAGTCGAAACATAGTCTGCAAACCTCTTATACCAAGCCCGTGGGGACTGCTTAAGCCCATACAAGGACTTCTTCAATAAACAGACATGATGATGATATTTAGGATCCCTAAATCCCAAGGGTTGATGCATATATATTGTCTCATTGAGATCACCATGTAAGAAGGCATTTTTTTATATCTAACTGATGAATGGGTCATGCTTTCGAGAGAGTCAAGCTTAGCACATTGCGAATGTAGCCGGTTTGACCACTGGACTAAATGTCTCACCACAATCTACACCAACTTGCTGAGTCGATATATAATTGTAAAATAATTGGTCAAACTAAAGTTGCTTATAAGGTAGAATCATTAATTTGGGATAATCAACTTATGACTATTGACTCATATTGACTTATAAACTTTTGGTGCTACCAAATATGTAGATAAGTCAAAATATGCTTATAACCTAGTTTTATATTCTATCATGGATAATGATTCTAGATAAAATACTAGTCGGTC
This sequence comes from Anisodus acutangulus, assembly GCA_029783415.1. Classification (NCBI taxonomy): domain Eukaryota; kingdom Viridiplantae; phylum Streptophyta; class Magnoliopsida; order Solanales; family Solanaceae; genus Anisodus; species Anisodus acutangulus. The sequence continues at coordinate 4,552,878 of CM056505.1, read as the reverse complement.
TAGCATGGATAATCTTAGCAAAGATTTTACTAGAGGTGTTACACAAGCTAAAAGGTCTAATTGTTGGATATGTAAAGCAGTACGGGAAGTAAATAAATATTACAAGTGTTCGAAAGGATAAACAAATAGCCAATATTTAGAACTGTCGCAAGGTTGTTGAGTCTTGAATCTTGATAACCTGAAATCAAGAAACACTAAACCTAGATTGTTACAACTGTGGCTGAGTCGAGAGATGGCTCTCTGTCTTTAAGACAAGATTGCCCTGTATATATGATTTTACGTTAACGGACAATAGTCTCCCAAGATAAAACAACAACTAATCAATACTACAAAGCAAATAGGTTGATTCTAACGAAGAAAACAAACACGAAACGACTTGCTGAAGAATGGAAAAGGAAGGAAGAGTTTTCTGTTTGTCCAGACGTTTCTGCTGCTCACGTTTTTGGACAGTGTTCTCTTTCTGTTTGTCTCTGTGTATATAGTGTATTGTCTCATTTTTCTGTCCACACACAATTGAGCCAAAAGGATCCAATATATAGCATAAGGGAAGGGACTCCAACTGCCAAGAAAATGGTTGTTTATGGCCATTGAATGAAGGATTAAATCAGCCAAGTAATGGTTGTTTATGGCCATTGAAGGAGGGAGTTAAACAGCCAAGTAATGGCTGTTTATGATGGAGTTAATCAACCAAGTAATGGCTGGTTAATGTGCAATAACGCCCCCAAAAATCAACTCAAACGGTAGGCAGAACTTTCTGCCTTCCGTCGTTCCCTCCAGAAACTCCAGGGACCAAACTGTAAATATTAAATAATTTGGGGGTCTATCAGAAGAAGCCTAAGACTTCTAGGTCTATCAGAAGAAGCCGAAGACAGGCGGGTGGCGGCGGCGCGCGTTTGGGCTTAGCCTTGAACCCAAGTACATCTAGGTCCTCCCTCCTTCAAAAATATGGGTTACCCCTTGAGATCCCAAACCCTTAGCCAATTTTGAGACTTATAAAGAGAACAATTCTTCATTTTTCCACCGATGTGGTAGATTTATCCCACACCATATTTCCATGCCTCAAACACCTTACTTCGTGGACCAATATCTCTTTCATTTCTCAATGAAATTTGACGATTCTTGACCCTACGGTCATCTACTCACTTAGTAGATTATGCACGTGTGAAGAGACAAAGTCTCCAACATGCGGAACCCTTGTGTTTAATTCATTAAATATGGGTGGACGCACCTCCCCACCAAAGGTAAATTTCCAACACTAATGTTATTGAAATCTCGAGGGGTGCCAACTTTTGAGCAACAGAACAACACAAGTATGAGAAAAGAACTTAGGAAGGGCAGCACCTTTAAAGAAGAATATCACGACATCATGTACATCCTTAGCAATAATTGGATCGATCAGACAGTAGAATTTTGTGTTGTTTACAATGGTGCATGAAACGAAAATGAGTAACTGCTAAGTATTACAACACAATGAAATTACAACAAACTGAAGTTTCAATGAACTTGAACAAGAAACTGGAACAGTTTTGATATGCTTTGTCGAGTGATGGCACTCTGTCTTTAAGACAAGATTGCCCCGTATATATCCTTTCTACGTTCTGGACAATAGTCTTCCAAGATAAAACAACAATTGAACAATTGAGCAAAGGAAACTCAAGTGCTACCTTGAAGAATTTTGAGTAATGAAATGATGCTAGAAAATAGTAGGAAGAATCTGATTCGTTTGTATCTTATCAACTGCCCACATAATTGTTGTTACTGGTCAAGTAATGACAATTATGGAGGTAGTAATTCACCGAAATAAATGGTGAATTGATTGCATATTAAGGCTGGTTAACGTTCCAGAAAACCAACAACATAGTTCTGTGCCCAATTTTGACTTACCTGAAACTTTATGGACCAAACTGTAAATATGAAATAATTTGGGTCCAAAAAGATAATATCAGAAGAAGCACAGCCCACGACCCGTGACTTACCTCCCTCCTTTAAACACATGTGATACCACTTGGGGTCCCAAACCCCAAGCCAACTTTGAGACTTAGTAACTAAACAAATCTTTCTTCCCCCCACCGATGAGGGAGGATTGCTCTTTAACACCTTTTGTCATGCTTCAAACACCTCACTTCGTAGATCAATATCTCTTTCATTTCTCAACGAAATTTGACGATCCTTGGCCCTACGGTCATCTACTTACTTAGTAGATTATGCACATGTGAAGAACCGAAGTTTCCAACATGCGGAACACTAGTGTTTAAGTCATTAAAGATGGTTGGACGCAACTCCCGCCAAAGGAAAATTTCCAACATTTTGCACTAAGACCATCTAGGCATGTGCATTGTCAGGATTAATCGAGAAAACACTTTTTTTAACTTCTTGGAGAGTGGAAAATGCAGTTAAAATAGTATTATCTCTATTAGTGAATACCTTTTCCACAATACATAGAATATAACTATCATCCTCATTCTCCTCAGCACTGGAAAGGTTCTTAAAGAATTTAACATCAACTTCTGCAACATGGGGGGTCCCTTCAACGCCGTTGACCTTCTTGATCTTTGATTTTCTTATAGAGAGTCTTTTCCTTTTGTATTTAATGATACCACAGAAAAAAGCAGTATTAGATTCTCCTTCTTCAAGTCATTTCACCCTTGTTTATTTTGTGTCAACACACTGTCTTGGAGCTTTAGAAAGTTGGTGTAGTTTTCTCTAGCTTTGGAGAGGCTCATTATTCTCTTGGTTGTTGTTTGTGACTAAGGCATCTTCTAGAGTTTCAATAAGGGTTTCAAACATTTTAGGTTCTTCATATATATCACCAAATGCTAACTTGGATAAATAACTGAGAGATTTTCAGGCTCTTTTAATCTTCTGGCGGAGGGAGCGCAGAGGGCTTCCCTGGTGGTTTCTAAACAATGCTTCATGAACCACAATGATATACTTTTCATTATCAATCCACATGTGAAGGAACTTGAAGTATTTAATATGATCAGTATTATCATCTATGCGTTTGAACATGAGGGGGCATGATTTGAACAGGATTAAATAAAAGAGTGACAATAGTTTCACCAAACTTGTCAAACCAGTAAACATTGTACACAAGCATGTCCACTATTTTGCATATAGTGTTCGGAGATCTCAATTGTCACTCCATATGAATTTGGAGCCTAGATATCCTCCATCTTTGAGTTCACAGTCAGAGGGGCTACAATTAAAATTAAAGCTTTCTTTCATTTTATAGGGTTTGTCCCAGTTAAGAGTCCATGTTCCTATTTCATATCCGATGTGGGACTCTCTATAAAAATGGATCTTGGGTCTAACTCAACCCCAAAAGCTAGCTTGTAGGGTGAAGATTGTCCAAGCATATAAAGAGTCCATGTTCTCATTACATATCCGATGTGGGAGTCTCTTAACACTTCCCGCAGTCCAGACCTTGTTAACTGGGCATGGATGATATAATTTGGGGGCCCAACATTGGTGAACAAAGAATTGGAATGCGTCTGCCTCTGATACCATTTAAAAATGGATTTTGGGCCTAATTCAACCCCAAAAGCTAGCTTGTAGAGTGATGATTATCCAAATTCATATAAGAAGTTTATGTTCCCATTCCATATCCGACGTGGAATCTCTTAACAGTCCCCTGCTTTTTCCTCAACGTTAGTAAAAACATCTCTTAGATCATCCCATAAGGACCTTTTAAGTTGTTCATCACACTTAGCACAGATAACAGATAGGTGGAAGACATTAGGATCCTGAGAATGAGTAATATATATGGATTAGAACATGTTGATTCTTGTCTTCTATGATGTCAAGTTGATAATTTGTAGCCCAGAAAATTTAAAAGCTATGGAAGCAGTGTTGGTACCTCAATTTTCACTTGAATTTATCAATTCTTGTACTCACCATTGATTCTTGGATGAGCATGTAAGGAAATTTGTGTTGTTGTTTAAGTACTTTACAGCACCTAGGGATCCTATGCCCCTAGTAAGAAACTTTATTCCTTATCTTTGATTTTGCCTGACATGCTAATTACCAAATCAAAATGTAAATTAAATTAATAAATTAAATATCCAATAACCTACTTAAAGGAATATAGTTTAAAGTTCAATGATAAATTCAATCGGTCACCTCTCAGGATATTTTCTGAATTTAAGTTGTTGAAATTGATTTCTCGTTGAGTTGTCTCATCCATTTAAGCTGCTGAAATTAGATTTTACTATATTTCTGTTAAACAAGGTATATATACCCGTGATATACACTTGATATACATAGTGTATACCACGGGTACAGCAGTAGCCTTCAGCCCATCACGGGCAGCAGTGGCAGTGGGCTGGCCAGTAGCCCATCTCGGCAGAGGCCCATCACGGGCAGTATAGAAGGTTTGTATATTAGGAATGTATATTGATGTAATATTGTAGTGTAAAGGTTACCTTAATTAATCTTGTACACTTACTATAATTGTATAGTTAGAATTATGGTAGAATAAGGTTTTAGGAGTAGAATAGGAATATGATTCTTCTATTTGTAACTTGTATATATACCTTTCAATTAATGAAAATAATCAAGGGGGTTATTTCTTTCATGGTATCAAGAGACTAGGTCTAAACAAAAAATTTCTCTCCCAAATTTTGTGTCCTTCTCGGCCGAAACCCCCCCTCGGGTTTCTTCACAAAAATTTGTCTTCGGATATCAAAATCTATCATACTATTCCCAAATTTCCCCTCCTTCTTTGTTCTTTCAATATGTCTAAGAACAATTTTCATCCTGCCCTCATAGTTTTTAACGTCAAGAACAGTATCCCTATTGTGCTTGAGATGGAAAACGTCTAATATGCGACGTGGGCAGAATTGTTTAAAATCACGCTATTTCCCATCAAGTTATCCATCACATAATTCCTCCTGCTACACCTATTCCCGCGGAGGATCCTCAGTTATGGATTACTCTAGATGCTACCGTTCTCCAGTGGATCTATTCCACTATTTCGGTTGACCTCTTACAGACGATTATTGAGCCGGATACCACGGCTATGGCTACCTGGAATAGATTGCGTGACATATTCCAAGATAACCAACATTCACGTGTTATCACACTCGAGCAGGAATTCTCTCTAGTTACATGGAAGAATTTCTAAACGTATCTGCATATTGCAAGAAACTCAAGGAGTTGGCCGACCAACTCCGTAACGTTGGCGCACCTGTAACAAATAATCATCTGGTTCTACAACTGGTTGTCGGTCTTTCTGAGGCCTATAATGGCATTGGGACTCTCCTTCGTCAAAGCAACCCACTTCCCGCTTTTTATCAAGCCCGCTCCATGCTTACTTTGGAAGAAGCCGGTTTGGCTAAAAAGACGGCTACCGGAGCAAGCCCCGTCGTTCTAATGACGTCCTCCATAAATTCTTCAGGTTTTGTTCATAATTCGGGCCAAAACCGTACTCATGGTGGCGGCAAAAATAATCGTAAGAATAATAACAAAAACCGTGGGGGCAAATGCGGCGGTTCCGGTGGTCAGCAGGCATGCAGTGGGCCCCCTCCAGTCAATGGTGGGCCTCCTCCCTACTGGTCCCAGCAGTAGGGCCCATGGCAGTGGGGCTGGGGCAATGGGCCGTGGGCCAGCAACCCCTATTTTCTCGTCACTGGATCAGGCAGCTAGTGAGTTGGACAGTCCACTTTCAGGCCCAAAATCGGCGATCACGGCCCTGGGATAATTCCAGCGATTCTGACCCGGGCGGCCCGATTCTGGAATTCTTGGGCTCCGTCCTCCGCAAGCTCACCATACAGCAGGCCCCACTCCGACATATATCGAGGTCGCGATGCACACACTGGGTTTGACTCAACCTGACCCGAATTGGTATATGGACACCGGTGCCACTACCCACATGACATCCGATTCAGGCACTCTCTCATCTTATTCCAATTTGAGCAACCCTCGCGGTATAATTATCGGTAATGGTAACTCTATTCCAATTCAAGGTTATGGTCATAAAACCCTATGTCTCCCCAATCCTCCCCTTATCTTGAAAAATACATTACATGCCCCCAAATTGATTAAAACTTTAGTGTCTTTCCTAAAATTCACCACTGACAATTCTGTTTCTGTTGAATTTGATCCTTTTGGTTTCTCTGTGAAGGATTTCAAGACGGGGGAGTCCTCTCATGAGATGTGATAGTAGGGAAGATCTTTATCCTATCACACCCGGTTTCAGTTCATCGAGTCAAGACTTGCCATCAGCCTTTGCAACCATTTCTCCTTCTTTGTGGCATGCTCGCCTTGGTCATCCGGGATCCTCTATTTTATCTGTTTTAGATAAAAATAGTTCTATTTCTTGTAAGGGTACGAGTCGTACTCCACTTTGTCAAACTTGTTCGTTAGGAAAAATTGTTAAGTTGTCATTTGTAGACTCAAATTCTCATACTTCAATGCCATTTGATATTATTCATAGCGACCTATGGACGTCTCATGTTCTAAGTTCGTTGGGTCATCGGTATTATGTTCTTTTTTTGAATGATTATTCTAAATTTTTGTGGACGTTTCCAATTGCAAATAAATCTCAAGTGTTTTCCGTCTTCATAAAATTTAGAGCATTCATTAGAACACAATTCTAAAGAGAAATAAAAAATATTCAGTGTGATTATGGAAAAGAGTATGACAATAGGGTGTTTCGGGAGTTCTGTGCTAATAATGGGATCAATTTTCATTTTTCGTGTCCTCATACATCTTCATAAAATGGAAAAGGCGAACGTAAAACTCGTTCCATAAATAACATTGTCCGCACTTTCTTAATTCATGCTTTCGTACCCCTATATTTTTGACATCATGCTCTTCAAATGGCGACATATCTCCTTAACATAATTCCTTCCAAATGTCTGACATATTCTCCCCCCCTCCAAATTTTATATAATAAAAATTTGTCTTATTCTCATCTTCGGGTTTTTGGGTGCTTATGTTATCCGTTATTCCCATCCACCACAATTAACAAACTTCAGGCCAGATCTACTCCGTGTGTGTTTTTGGGTTACTCCGTGCGGGGGTGTGTTAAACAAGGTATATATACCCGTGATATACACTTGATATACATAGTGTATACCACTGCACAAAGAAGAGATAACCTTGACCCATCACGAGGCGGCGATGGCGATGGTGGCGAGTAGCCCATCTCGGCAGAGGCCCATCACGGGCAATATAGAAGGTTTGTACATTAGGAATGTATATTGATGTAATATTGTAGTGTAAAAGTTACTTTAATTAGTCTTGTACACTTATCATAATTTTATAGTTAAAATTATGGTAGAATAAGATTTTAGGAGTAGAATAAGAATAGGATTCTCCTATTTGTAACTTGTATATATACCTTTCAATTAATGAAAATAATCAAGAAGATTATTTCTTTCAATTTCGTTCTTATTGCCTTAATATTTCACTTACTAGGAAGTTCTCCGATAGTGGTTGCATTGTTTGCATGAGCTACACTGGACTGAACAATTAGAAATTAGTCTGTTTTAAATATAATTGTGTTATTAAATAATGATATATTTAGGCCAATTTGATCTCATTATTAGGCGTAAAACAAAGTTATGTCATTTTGTATAGTCTAAGAGTAAAATTGATTCTTTATGAATGATGTAAAAATTCGCAAGACCATTGGAAAATGGAGAAGAAAAAAAGAAAAAAGGGAGTGCTAAATAATGTGGCACCGCCACTTCACAAGTTCCACTTGGACCATAGGCATTAAATACTTGGATGGAAAAAAAGTTAGTAGGGACTAATAGAAAAAGTGATCCCAAAGGAAAATCTAACCCTAAACTTTGGCCCATTGACAAATTAAAAAAATGGTACCAAATTTTGGTGTAAAAGCAATATGTAACTCGTGCACCCAAATCTCTTTCGGCTTAATAGTACTGATTTGATGCTTGATCTACTCCTTCGGTTTCACTTTATTGTTATAGTCAACTTGACACAAAATTTAGTAAAAGAAAGATTTATTTTTGAAATATGTAATTCTAAATATATTTTAATATTTGTGTGTTTATAGATTTTTGAAAGTTATGTACTTAAATATATTATAACATTTGTGTCACTATAAAAATTTCTTATTAAGAAAATATAGGAATATTTCATATTTTTTTGAATGGACAAATAAAAAAATGGTGTCTTACAAAATGGAACGGAGGAAGTATATACTTCTAAATTTATGAATTGAAAGTAACAAGTATTTGTGTACCCATAATATTTCATGTGGATCCGTTTCACCTTATTTAGTTATTACTAATTGCAATTTTCATAAAAGATTAGTTGAAATTGACTTTTAATTTAAGTGACCTAATTGTGTAGAAAATTTCATACTATTATGTGCAGAAGCTAAAGTAATTAATAATACTACGGTAAAAATTATGTAGTGTTGACAAGTGCTACCAACCCATATTGGAAAGTTTATCCCACAATGAGGAATAATCACTCTGTTCATATTAAATATAATCGTTCTTTTAATTATGTTTAACGCTTAAATTCAACTCATGTAGGCGGCTTATAGTTTAAGAGAATTTTGGATTTGGTAATCATTATCTTAGCTACAAGAATACTATTGTACTAGTGATTATGTTTGACAATGTGAATGAAAGTTCGTTAGAGCTTCAAAAAGGACTTCCAAACAATAATATGATCATTTCAAATTTCTACCAATTATATGTAGTCTTTGAGATTATGATAGAGACTCAAGATATCATCGACCTGGGTAGATTATAGTGATTGTGCATTCCATGATTGAACTTTTAGCTTATCTTACATGATTTGTAAAAGTTGTAATGATTTTGAAAATTTGTAATGGCGTGTTATTTCTATTAGCGAATATTCTCCATATATTCGTCGTATATTGTGTAATTATGAATACTGTATATTTATGGTATATTAAGATCCTTACCGAATTAGAATTCCTCTCTTGTACACATTATATATATTTTGTAATAATGAGAATACTCCCCAAGGAAAATTATTACAATCTTACATGATATCAGATCCATGTAAGATTGTAATAATACAATGACCGATCCTCAAACTCCCAACGAGGCTTCATCCACAACAGTCGTCACTCCAAACATCCCACAACCATCTTTTTCTCCAAATATTCATCATGCAATCACCGTCTCAAACATGAAGCACTGTCTCCCAATCATTCTTGATCAAGAAAACGGTCAGTACACTCCATGGGTAGAACTTTTCTGTATTCATGCATGTCTCTACAACGTGCTCGACCACATAGATGGCTCATTCCCTCACCCCCCTGAAGTTGACGATGCTACTTGACTCTGGCTTGACGCCGCTGTCAAACAGTGGATATACGACAGTATTTCTCAGGATTTGCTTCTCACTATAATGAAATTTGGTGCCTCGGCCCCTTGATTTATGGCTTCGGTTGGAAGAAATATTTCAAGATAATAAGCACACACGTGCTGTGTATTTGGAGGAATAATTTAATACCACACGTCTTGAAAATTTCTCCAACATGACTGAGTATTGCAAACAGTTAAAACTTCTAGCGGATTAACTCTCCAAAGTCGGCACGCCTGTTTCTGAAACTAAGATTGTATTACAATTAATTGCAGGCCTTCCGAAAGGTGAATACGATACCCTGGACACCATGATTCAACAGGCGGATCCGTTACCAAGTTTCAACAAAGCCCGCTCACAATTGTTGCTAGAAGAAACCCATTATGCTAAGCAAGACGAGCACAATCAAAAGGCGTTGGCCGTCGAAACGCCCCCGCAAAATCACATTCCCGCCGATTCACCCCCGCCGGAAAATTCTCAGTCGCGGCGGAACAACAGTGGCAGGGGTAGCAAAGGTCGCAGACAGCAGCACCTGTCACATCCCAGTCCACAATACCAATGGACCGACCCAGCAGTTCAGCTTCACTATCAGAATTGGGCCTCAGCAGGCCCAATACCCCTTTAATCAGTAGGGGATCTTGGGCCCGGGTTCAGCACCTCAGCCAGCCCAGTATCCACAGCAACATGCTCATTTTACTCAGGCCCACTACCAGCAGCCATCAGTCGGCATGGCCCCACTGATTTGGGTCAGGCTTTCAGCAATCTAAATTTGAAGCAACCCGACGAAAATTGGTATATGGACTCAGGCGCCATATCTCACCTCACTCGATCTCCAGGTAATCTTTGTACACTGTTTCCATTAAAGCATCATCAATACATAAATGTTGGCAATGGTAATCACATTCCAATATAGGGCCATGGTATGGCATACACAAAACCACCGCACCCACCCTTCTCCCTTAAAAATATCCTATATGCCCCTAATATCATTAAGAACCTAGTTTCTGTTCGCAAATTTTCTCGTGATAATTTTGTTTCTGTTGAGTTTGACCCGTTTGGTTTTTCTATAAAGGATCTTCGTACGGGGACCCATCTTACGAGATGCAATAGCGCGGGGGATCTATATCCATTCCTTCCACCTCCGCTGCCGTATTTTTATCTCCCGTCTCCCTTGCTGCTATCTCTCCGTCCGTTTGGCATGATCGGCTTGACCACCCAGGCACTCCAGTTTTTAATTTTCTTAGATGCAATAACTTTATCAGATGTAATAATGGGAAACTTGTCCAGAACTGTGTTTCTTGTTTAGGCAAACATGTTTGTCTTCTGTTTAAATCATCTACCAGCGTTACTTTTTCATCATTTGATATTATTCATGCTGATTTGTAGACTTCTCATGTCCCTAGTTCCCTTGGTCATAAATATTATCTGGTCATGTTAGATGATTTTCCCATTATGTTTGGTTGTTCCCACTTAAATTTAAATCAGAAGTGTTTGCAAAATTTCTTGAGTTTCGCACTTTTATAAAAACACAGTTTGAAAAGTCTATAAAATCATTTCAGTGTGATAATGGTTGTAAATTCAATAATTCTACGTTTCACTAATTTTGTAGCAATAATGACATGGTTTTTCGTTTCTCCTACCCCCACGCATCACCTCAAAATGGTAAGGCTGGACGCATTATCCACACCGTTAATAACATGGTTCGTACTTTATTGTTTCATGCCTCTCTTCCTCCGCCCTTCTGGGTCTATGCTGTCAAAATGTCCGAATATATTCTAAACATTTTACCCACTAGTACCCTTCACAATATGACTCCAATCGAAATTCTATACCGCAGGATTCCCGCCTACGACCACCTTATGATATTCGGTTGCCTGTGCTATCCTAATCTTGCCTCTAACACCCCTCATAAATTAGCACCTCGGATTACTCTGTGTGTATTCATTGGTTTCCCTCCTAATCATAGGGGCTATCTCTGCTATGACTTGTCTACTCGTCAAATCCAGATATCTCGTCACGTCACGTTTGATGAGACCACATTCCCTTTCTCGAATCTCCAAAAATTTTGAAAATAGACTATACATTTCTTGACAAGCCGACATCTCTCCTGTCATTCTTAGTCAAAACATTCCACCAGTGACAAGAAACCACCCTCTGCCACTACCGTACACCCCAACAGTCGATCGACCGATAGCACTGCCGCCGGCAATGTCATATCCTCTCTCTCCATCGGTTTCTCTTCAATCCACAAACCGACCCCTCGTGACTGTCTCCTCACCAGACTACCACCAGTAAACAACCCGACTACGACCAAATCACTCATCGGAAACACCTCCTCCCAAAATTGCACATTCCGACTTACCCAACACCATCCCAACCAATGTCGACCAGATCCAGGTTCCCACACCCCACCCTCACCATACCCGACGTTACCAGCACTTTCACCATCGCCAGTTACTGACAACCCACCATCGTCGACCACTTCCGATCCACAGTATCCAGTAGCTAGTCTAGCACAGACTCATTGTTCCGACCCCTCACCACCAGTCACACACCAACTAACCAACCCACCCGCTGCTCCCACCCACCAAATAAAAACCCGTGCCAAACATTGGATCTTTAAGCCCAAAACCCAGTTTAACCTGTCTGTCCAAACAATTTCCCCAATTCAAAAAAAATCCCAAGTTAGCCAAACTGGACCCTAATTGGAATATCGCGATGTGTGAGGAATTTAATATTTTAATAAAATAACACATGTGGGATTTGGTACCCAGATCAGAGGGTGTGAATCTGATCCGTTGCATGTGGCTTTTGCGTGACAAATTCAGAGATAGTGGAGACCTAGAGAGGTATAAGGCATGACTTGTGGCTAATGGCACCAATCAGCAGGAGGGTATTGATTGTGGTGAGACATTCAGTCTGGTTGTCAAACCGGTTACCATTCGCACAGTCCTGAGCATAGCCATGGGTAAGCACTGGTTGATACATCAGCTTGATGTGAAAAATACGTTTTTACATGGGGACTTGAAAGAAATAGTGTACATGCACCATCCACCTAGGTTTGTCCATCCAGCAGCCCCCAGTTATGTTTGTGGTCTCCGTAAGTCACTATATGGCCTGAAATAGGCCCCCCGTGTGTGATATGATCGATTTTCCAGGTATGTTATGCATATTGGGTTTGCCTATAGCAGGTGTGATAATTCTCTTTTTATTTTTCATCGAGGTAGTAGCACTGCTTACCTACTGTTATATGTGGATGATAATATTCTCACTGTTTCCTCTGAGGGTTTGAAAAAATGAGATTATTGCTTTACTTAAAATCGAATTTGCTATGACTGACTTGGGCAAGTTGAGTTACTTGGGTATATAAGTGACTAGATCTGTAGATTATATGTTCTTGAGTCAGTGTAAGTATGTAGAGGAGATATTATAAAGGGCTAAGATGGAAAATTGCAAAATCATGCCTACTCCGGTTGATTCCAAATCCAAGCTCAGTGCTTTGGATGGTGCTCCAGTTGCTGATCCTACTCTATGTAGGAGCCTTGTAGGTGAACTTTAGTATCTCACTTTCACCAGGCTAGATATAGCATATGTTGTTCAGCAGGTGTGCATGTTCATGCATCCCCCTAGGGAGTCTCATTTCACTACCCTTAAGCGTATCATTCGATACATTAAGGGCACACTTGATTTTGGATTACATCTATACCCCTCTGCACCATCCAGGTTGCTGTCTTACACAGATGTAGATTTGGCAGGGTGTCCGAACACGCGACGCTCCACTTCTGGATATTGTGTATTCTTAGGGGATAATCTAGTTTCATGGTCTACCAAGAGGCAAGCCATCCTATCACGTTCGAGTGCCGAAGAAAAATACAGAGGCGTTGTCAATGTTGTTGCTGAGATTTGTTGGCTTCGAAATCTGTTTTTGGAGCTTCAGTGTCCTTTGCGTAGGGCATCAATCGTCTACTGTGATAACATATCTTCCATATATCTTTCTCACAATCCGGTTCAACATCAGAGAACCAAACACATTAAGATGGATATACATTTTGTTCGTGAGAAGGTTGCTCTCGATCATGTCAGAGTGTTGCATGTACCTTTGTCATATCAGTATGCGGATATATTCACCAAAGGACTTCCCATGCAATTATTCCTTAACATCAGATCCAGTCTCAGCGTCCGGCCTCCTCCCGCTCCGACTGAGGGGGTGTATTAGCGAAGATTCTCCATATATTCGCCAGATATTATAATTATGAATACTGTGTATTTATGGTATATTAGGATCCTTACCGAATTAATATTCCTCTCTTGTACACATTATATATATTTTGTAATATTAAGAATACTCCCAAGGGAAATTATTACAATCTTAAACTTTCGATTATGCACATAAAAATAAAGACTGCTTCTTTGTGCAATGAGAAAAAGAGTAGTATATTCTAAAACAAGTTTAATTTAGAAAAAACCCGCATTACGAATTTTGTTTTGGTTTCCATCATGTGTTCGTATTCGCACTTGAGCCCTACTAAATCCAAATTTGAATCAGGAATATATCGAGAGTTAAAGAGTTTCCTTAGCTTGAACTCGAGATCTCTAATTAAGAATGAAGGAGTACTTATTGCTCCATAACAACCCTTGTTGGTTGTTATAATTTTTGCTATGACAAGCCAGAGGAAGGTTTTTTTCAAATTTATAAAAAACACAAACACCAAAGAAAAAAAAATTAGTCCATGCATGCATAAATGAACTATCTAAAGGATTCTCTCCGTGGGACAACAACCATGAACAGAAGTTTTAAACAAATTTATGCCATTTGGAATAATTAACTCATAAGCTCTTGATTAATAAAGGTCAATCTTTACTATTTAAACAAGACCTAGTTAATTAATATTACATATGTTTTTAAAAGTTGTGAGTTTGTAATAGTTTTCACGTATTATAAACAACCAAGTCAAACATCATTAAAGTAGAGCATATACAAATGCAATTGCCCTAAACAGTGTAATATACTAGCTAGGCTTCTGGATCTCATCATCACCTTTTAACTTAGATACATTGGATTTCTTTTTTTTGCAATAATTTATCGAAAGTTCAAAACTAGCACTAAATTGTACTAATAACTTAAGTATATTCAGTCGGCTAAGCACTCTGTTCAATATTCGACCAAATTCACACGCACAAAAAAAAATCATCATAGAAAATTAATTATATGAATTTTGCAAGTTCAAATACATTGACCATCTGAGCTACATTATAATATTTTTGTTGATATTATAATGTTTTGAATTGTCTGTAAAAAAAATAACGTAGCCCTTGTGAGTGACATAAAAAGTATCATCATAGGTTGAACCGACGGTGAAACTAGGGCCGGCAGCTTATTGAAATATGTGGTGTAGGGTAAATCATATTTAGGAGGCCCTTAAACTTATTTCATAAAATTTCATATACTAACTAATGAGGCACAAAATTAAAGATCTTGTTTCTAATTTATGGATCAATTAAATAAGACAAAGAAATAGCTAATTCAAAAAAATTAACTTAGAAATTAAAATCATCATGAACAAGAGAAGAAATGAATGTATATAATATGAAGGATGAAATTAGAATTGAAAATGAGAGAGAAATTTAGCTGCACAATCTTAACTTTATTGAAGAAAAAAAGAAAGCATAAAAATTGAACCTTTTATTAATGATTATACTATATAAATTATATTTTATATATATAATAGGAGTATGAGTTCATTTGGATTAGCTGATTATAAATAGTTAATAAGCTTCAAGTGTTGAAACAAATCACTGAAAATTTTGGACACTAGTGTGTTTGGTATAAAAGAAAATGTTTTCTATAAAAAATATTTTATTAAAAAATAAGTGAGTTTTTTTATTTAATTATTGTCTAGTGTTTAATAAGTAAGCAAAAAAATATTATTTCCAAGAGAATTTATATGTCATCTAGCAAAATACTATGGGGTGGAATAGGGTTGGAAATGAGGTTTCAGGGGCGGCGAGGGTGGGATGATCATGAGGAGGGAGTTAGGGGCATTTGGTGGGTGAAGAGATGACAATGAACTTGTATTATCCCTTATGGAACTCATTAGGGAAATCATTTTTCTCATTTTTAAAAAAATTATTTTTCTAAAGAATATTTTTCAAAAATATTTTGACCAACCAATCAAACATGCAAAAATTTAAAAACACTCGAAAAATATTTCCTCCATATCAAACACACCCAGAATCAAATATATAGGAGAATTGTAATGTATGTATTTCCACAATTATGATTTCTCATAGTATTATTTTAGTCTTATGCTATATAGTGTATACATTATCATAATTAACTAATCTATCAATTGAGCAATAACAAGAAATAATAACATATTATTCTAGAGGGAAGTTAGTTTGAATATTCTTTTCTAGCTATATTAAAATGTGACTTCATTAATGTGAAAGCATGACGACATTATGCTTTTGTTTATCCTTTAATTAGAGATTGATAATTGTTGATATAATAATAGAAATTAGTCTGTGTAGTTGGTAGCTATACAATGGTCATTTACTTTGTCAAGAAAGTGCAATATATTAGGATTTCATACCAACAAGACTTTTTGAAATGGTGGCTTGTCTTGTAGACGAAAGGGCAGTAGCATTGACTGTAATGTGGGTTTCCATTACCAATAAAAATTGCGGTGGAGTGATAATTTTTTTTTAATTCTTAATTTAAGGTCTAAAATTTGAACTCTGTTAGGCACGAAATCGCTTTTATTAGATAACATTTTACTCATAATATGAAATTTTATGGAACGACTCCAAATTTAATCGGGACTCAATGTCAGATATCCAACACCGGATGGGAGACAAAAAAGATGTTTGGTTTCCTTTTAAGTATATATTTTCTCCCCACATTTCTTTTTATGGTTGGTAATTGGAGAACAAAATTTGATGCAATTTATTTTGGGTTCAGTATAAATACAAAGGGGAAACAACGTAAGCAATGAGAATTAATAGATTTTTTATGACAAAAAAAAAACGAATTAAGGGGAAGATGAATAAGAAAGTGAGACAAAACAGCTTTCTTTCCTCTTGTTTGGTCATGGAGCAAATACTAGATAGAATACTTCTATATTATTTTATGAGATTAAATAAAACATTTTTTCGTTTTCTTGGTCCTGACATAACTACCTTTAGTAGCGTACGTAAGATATTGTGCAAGTAACATTAATTTATTAATACAGTTTGCCTTAAAAATGGATTTATGACTAAAACGTATCGTTGTGGTTTGAGTTCACTTCTTGTTAATCGATCTTCATTATACATCGCACTCGGATCAATGTACAATATAGATTATGGATTCGGTTGGCTTGTGTGTATGTGTTAAATTTTTTATTAAATATTAATAGATATCAAATTTCGAATCCAATAACTATTTTTTTATTTTCATATGGTATTTGGTATTCGCATTAAAACATGACTATATCCGTATTCGCACTGAGTAAAATCCATTATTGTGGGAGTGCTCTGTTCCAAAAAAAAATTCATACTCAGAACTCGAATTCAAGACCCCTGATTACGTTATAAACAGTCTCATCCACTACACCACATCTGATGGAGAATCCAACAACTATAATAATTAGTTGGTTCAATATAACATCGGGAACCAATATAACTTAAATTTTAAATCTATCTATATAATAAAGATTTTGTAAAGCCGCGTCATATGACACCCTTTATTAAATAGTGGCTCAGTCAACACTTCCTTTGTATCGCAGACCTAACAATCAAGAAATTATCTTCTTTTTTTGTTTCCTAGAATCATATTTCAGAAGAAAACAATTCTCACTTTGCTGCTAGCATAGTCGAGAAATACTTTCATTGGAGTCAAAATATGACTAAAGGTAGGGCTAATGTAGGGAAATTTTGACCTTAATAAGTCATCTTTATATGCATTCATTCATTACGAAGTGTTAACGCGTCAGACGAAGTCAATCCTGTTGGCTAGTCTGTTTTTTACCGTACTATATATTATGGAGAATTATAACTGCCTAGCTTTTAACTTCATACATCTGCATTTAATATGTTGTTGCTAACTGAATTTTTGGATTATATGTTTGTCGTCCATGCATTTATAAGTATAATCAGCAGTTGAAGACTCTGCTGCAGGCCAAGAACAAGAAAATGGTATATCTTGCAGTAGCTTTTATGTGTACGGATTTGTGCTGGAAAGTTTCACTTTGGGGGCCGCAAGGTAAAACGCTCTCTACTAAAAACAAATCTCACTCTCAAAGCTTGAATGTGTGACCTCTGATTATGAATAAATAATTACTATCGTACCCATGCGAGATCTCATTCTCAAAGCTTAAATATTCAATATCTCACTCATGTTTTGACAATGTAATTTTCCAAAGTATTATATGTCTATATCAGATAATCCGTCATATCAACGCAATAATTCAAATTATATTTATGTTAACATACTCAACATCTAATAGAACTCAAGAATAAATCAAAAGGAATCAAGATCCTACCGTGGATATGTTGGAAATTTGCCTTTGGCGGAAGTTGCGACCGACCAACTTTAACGGCTTAAACACTAGTGTTACGCATATTAGAGAATCCGGTTCTTCACACATGCATGATCTACTAAGTACGTAGATAACCGTAGGGACAAGAATCGTCAAATTTCGTTGAGAAATGAAAGAGATATTGGTCCACGAAGTGAGGTGTTTGAAGCATGAAAAAGTGTGGTTGGGATCAATTCTCCCTCATCGGTAGAGGAAGAAAGAATTGTTGTATTTATAAGACTCAAAATTGGTTTGGGGGTTTGGGACCCCAAGGGGTATCCCATGTGTTTAAAGGAGGGAGGACCTAGATGTGCTTCGGTTCGAGGAAAGCCCACACGCGCGCCGCCGCCGCCCACCCGTCCCGTCCCATCCAGTTCACGGGCTGTGGGCTGTGCTTCTTCTGATATTATATTTTTGGGCCAGAGAACTTTGCCAAATGTACAGTTTAATCCCAGAAGTTTCATATGTACAGTTTGGTCCCTGAAGTTTTCAGAAAGTCAGAATTGGGCAGAGAGATCAGAAACATCACAGCACTCAATTCAGCTATTTATTTTGGCTGAATTACTCCTCCTATAATGGACAATCCGTTGCTCTTTTCCACCATTTATTTTGGTGGTATTACTACCTCCATAATGGCCATTACTTGGCCAGTAATGACACTTATGGAGGCAGTTCAACAGCCCCTCCCTCACCTATATAAACAACCCCTTGCACCATTGTTGAGCTACTCACACTTTACACTAGACGAAAAACAGAAAACAGAACTCTTCTTCCTACAACTTCCAAGCATCATTTCGTTACTCAAAATTCTTCACGGTAGCACTTGAGTTTCCTTTGCTCAATTGTTCCATTGTTGTTTTATCTTGGGAGACAATTGTCCAGGACGTATAAAGGATACATACGGGGCAATATTGTCTTAAAGACAGAGTGTCACACTTGACTCAGCATACACCAAAAACAGTTTCAGTTTTCTTGTTCAAGATCATTGTTATTTCAGTTTTTTGTTAAATTATAATTTCAATTCTTGTATTACTTAGCAGTTACTTGTAATTTCCGTTTCCTGCATCTTTGTAACCAACAGGATATACGTATGGAGACAAACTCCAAATTATATATACCAACTATGCATAACATTTCATTCATGAGTCATGACTCAAATTGGCTGATATAAAGGGGAATAAATTACTTAAGATATATTTTCATTCGAGAATTTATCTTCTTTCGAACGTGAATCGCAATCTTTTTCTTTGATCCAAGCATGTCGATAAGTATATGATAGGTCTTTCGACCTCGTTAATTTGATAATAGCGTAATATATTTGATAATTATTCATCCAAGTACTTAGAGATGGAACAATTATTTATATTTTGTGTTCCAGATATCCATATTAATTCCTCAAAACATGTTTTGTAGAGTACTTTTCTTTTTAGGATCCAAATAATTACAAGGTTTAGAGACTGTATCCCAACACAATATTCTACTATTTCTCATGATTGCATGTCATTGATGAACCAGTAAGAAGCTCGTGAATGTCATAACTTCAGGGAACAAAATGCCGTAACAAATTTACTAGCAAAGGAAGGAATCAAAAAGACAAAATTACCTAATATTTTGTATGCTCAACCCTCAGAGGCGGAGTCAAGAATTGAGGTTTGAGAGTTCGAAATTTTAAGACATGATGTTATATTTTGAGAAGACGTTGCTTTTTTTAAAATTATTTTTTCAATTATTAATTTTTAAAAAATAAATAAAAACCCTATATTTGTAAAAAGAAAGAAAAAACTCACGAGTTAAGCTAGAGAAAACTAATGGAGTGCTTCATTTTATTTTTAAGATAAGAGATAGCATATAGCAAATAATTATATATACTTGTTCAATTGTCTAGTACAAATATCGAATCTACACAAAAGTTAATGGATTCGGCGAAACTCTGACCGTGTCAAAACTCAAAACTACCACCATGTTTGTTTGGAATACTTTAGAAGCGGATAAATTTGGAAGTATTTTTTGTTGAACTATATTACCACTCTAATAAGAGGGAATCCGGGAGGAGCTTCCGTCAATGTGATTTGACGGAAAAGCCCTCCGATTACCACTTATACAAAGAGAGTTAACAAGGTTATTTATGTAATTTAATAGATACTCCATTCCTGATTCAGCCGAAATTGTTAAAACACGGGACCCAACACAAACTTTTACAACTACGAGTAACTGAGAAATGAATTTACTGTAGTTCCTTGAGATTTTTTTTTATATCCAGCTTTCCGATTTACGTCAGACTATTTCAGGAGATAATAGTCCGGATCCCTCAATACTACTACCAGTAAATTGCGGAATGTGAATGAATGATCAAGGTTTGAGAACAGAGCAACTGATATGACCTATAAGGTCATATCCCAGAAGAGAGCAAATTGCTCCCACCAGAGTTCGAACCCATGCTGCAGGCCTCTAACCGGATTTTAAATTTCCCTCGTTTGTTATCTAGCTATGCTGCGGGGATCAGTTACTTGAGATTTTTCCTTGTACATAAAGTGACCAATTTGCTCTTAATACTTCAATTTATTTCATTGATTTTGAAAGATAGAATAATTTTTCTTGGAAATTTCTTTCATTATTCACAATATATATAGTTGTACAAGGTTGATTCCTAATATGGTATGAATCCTAACTTACCTTACAAAAGTTGATTTCTAATACAATTAGAATCCTAAGTTACCTTAAGTATACATTTATCATAATTACAAAATATACGGCGAATATTCTGAGAATATTCGCTAATACTCCCCCTCAAACGGAGCGGGGAGGAGGCCGAATGCTAAGGCTGGATCGGAAGTCGGTGAAGAGCTGTCGCGGTAGTCCCTTTGTGAAAATATCTGCATACTGATACGAGGAAGGCACATGTAAAATTTTGACCTGACCACGAGCAACCTTCTCTCGCATAAAGTGGATATCCATCTCAATATGCTTAGTCCGCTGATGTTGGACTGGATTATGAGACATAGATAGCAGATATGGTGTCACAATAGACTATAGACGCCTTGCGTAATGGACACTGGAGCTCCAAAAGAAGATTTCGGAGCCAACAGATCTCAGCGACGACATTAGCAACTCCGCGATATTCTGCTTCAGCACTCGAACAGGACAGTGTGACCTGCCGCTTGGCGGATCATGAGATAAGATTATCCCCAAGAAATACACAGTACCCGGAGGTGGAGCGACGTGTGTCGAGGCATCCTGCCCAATCTGCATCCGTGTAGGCTAGCAATTTGGTTGGGGCAGAAGGGTATAGATGTAAGCTAAAGTCAAGTGTGCCCTTAACATATCTGATAATACGTTTGAGAGCGGCAAAATGGGACTCTCGGGGGTCATGCATGAACAGACACACCTGCTGAACGGCATATGCAATATCAGGCCTAGTGAATGTAAGATACTGAAGAGCACCTGCTATACTCCGATATAGAGTGAGATCAGAAACTGGCGCACCGTCATTGGCACTAAGCTTGGATTTTGAGTCCACCGGAGTTGGCATAATTTTACAATTTGCCATCTTGGCCCTATACACTATCTCTTCTGTATACTTTCGCTGACACCGGAACATATTGGCAGCAGATCTAGTTACCGATATACCCAAAAAATAAATTAGTTTCCCCAATTCAGTCATAGAAAATTTAGTTTTGAGTAGAGCAATGATTTCATTCTTCAACCCGTCCGATGAGGCAGTAAGAACAATATCGTCGACATATAATAGCAAATATGCAGTGCTGCTACCTCGGTGAAAAGTGAAGAGAGAGGTATCATACCTGCTACATACAAAACCAATTTGCAGAAGATACCTGGCGAACCGATCATACCAAGCGCGGGGGGCCTGTTTCAATCCATACAATGACTTCCTGAGACGACACACAAACTGTGGAGCTGCCGGATGAACAAAACCAGAAAGCTGATGCATGTACACAGTCTCTTTCAAATCCTCATGAAGAAACGCATTCTTGACATCAAGCTGATGAATCGGCCAATGCAAGCCCATAGCAATACTGAGAACAGTCCGAATAGTGGCCGGTTTAACAACCGGACTGAATGTCTCACCACAATCAATACCCTCCTGCTGATTAGTGTCATTTGCAACTAGTCTTGCCTTATACCTCTCTAAGTCACCACTGTCTCTGAACTTGTGACGAAATAGCCACATACACCGGATAACATTCACACCAGCTGGTCTAGGTACCAAATACCAAGTGTTCTGCTTGGTTAAAGCGTTAAACTCCTCGCACATGGCCGCATTCCAATTGGGGTCCAGTTTAGCTAGTTTTGGATTCTTTGGAATGGGTGATAAGGTTTGTGTGGAGAGATTGAAGTGAACCTTGGGTTTGAAGATCCCGTGTTGTGCACGAGTCTCCATGCGGTGAGAAGCGGCGGTGGGAGGTCGGGGCCAGTTCTTTGGGTGGTAAGCGGTGAGGCTGCGGGGTGATTAGCGGCGGTGTTGCTGCGAAGCGAGGAGACTCGGCAAAGTTGTTGGATTGGAGGCAGTGTGGGTGGTGCATTAGACTCGACAGGGTGCAGCATGGGTGGTGTGGGAGCTAGGCGGGTGGCGGCATTCTTTGCGGGAGGTCGGATGACCTTCTGGAGGCGGCGATAGCGTCGAACAGTGTTCTTCTTGAGTGCAGATTTTGGATGACCGGAGACAAACTCGATTCATCGAGAAAGATGTAATCGGTGGTCTAAAATTTCGGGAGATTTGAAAAAGGAAAGGTTGTCTCGTTAAAGGTAACGTGACGGGAGACAATGATTTTGCGAGTAGCAATGTCATAGCACAAGTAGCCCCGATGATTAGGAGATAGACCAAGGAAGACACATGAAAGAGTGCGAGGGGCAAGTTTGTGGGGTGCAGTGGAGGCTATGTTGGGGTAGCATAAGCATCCAAAAATACGTAGGTGATCATATGATGGCTGCCTATGGTATAAGATTTCTGTAGGGGTTTTGTTTTGGAGTGTGCTAGTTGGTAAAATAATTAGAAGGGATTCTACCATTTTGACAGCATAGACCCAAAAAGGCGGTGGTAGGCAGGCATGAAACAGAAGTGTGCGGACCATGTTATTGATGGTACATATAATTCTTTCAGCCTTTCCGTTTTGGGAAGAAGTATAGGGACAAGAAAAACGGAAAACCATGCCTTGTTTAGAACAGAAATTGTGAAATGCCGAGTTATTAAATTCACGTCCATTATCACATTGGAATGATTTAATAGGTTTTTCAAATTGTGTCTTAATGAATTTTTGAAACTGGAGGAATTTTGCAAAAACTTCAGATTTGAATTTCAGTGGGTAAATCTAGA
Source organism: Anisodus acutangulus (assembly GCA_029783415.1). Taxonomy (NCBI): domain Eukaryota; kingdom Viridiplantae; phylum Streptophyta; class Magnoliopsida; order Solanales; family Solanaceae; genus Anisodus; species Anisodus acutangulus. The sequence goes on along the minus strand of CM056505.1, from coordinate 4,529,673 downwards.
GAAAATGTGAAAAATCATCCAAGAATACTAGATAGAATTTATGACCCAACGAGCTAGCAATCGGAGATGTCCACAAATCAGCATGAACAATATCAAAGGGAGAAAAAGTAACACTATTTGATGACATAAAGGAAAGACGAGTATGTTTGCCTAGTGGACAAGAAAAACAGTGTTGGACAACTTTTCCATTATTACATTGAATACGCTTAGAAGTCCTAAGAAAAGTAAAAATTGGGTCTCCGGGGTGTCCGAGTCGGTTGTGCCAAGTTGAGGGAGAGATCGCCGTAAGGGATAGAGGTGCTTGCGGTCTGACAGCGGAAGATTGAGTGAATAGGTAGAGGTCTCCCACACTATTGCAGCGTGTAAGAATTTTCCCCGTATTGAGTTCCTTCATAGAAAAACCAAAAGGGTCAAATTCGACAGACACAGAATTATTGATAGTGAATTTTCTAACAGAGATTAAGTTTTTAATGATGTTAGGTGTGTATAGGATGTGGTTTAAGGAGAAAGGTGGGTGTGGATGTTTGGTGTGTGTGTTACCGTAACCTTCAATTGGAATGCGATTACCATTGCCGACAGTAATAAATTGAGAACACTTTAGCCGACGTAGTTGAGATAGGTTACGTGACGACTGGGTGAGGTGAGATATGGCTCCGGTGTCCATGTACCAATTGTCGTCGGGCTGTTGAAGGTTCACGGTGGTGTATGCCTGGCCCAAATCAGTCGGGGCAGTGGCTGGCCGCTGCGGTGGTCTTCTTTGTTGATCGCAATGGGCATTTGCGATTCTTCTTCTTCTTTGGGCTACAATTAGGTGGGCCTGCTTCTGCTTCTGGTGGGCTCGCACGTGGTGGCGAGGCCCAACATGCCCGATCGACCAAGGCTGCTGGGCCGGCCCTGCGGTCGAATGCGGGCATGCGCGGCGAGGCCCGATTCTGGCTGGTTGGGCCGCTTCTTCTTCTGGTTGGACCATCTTCTTTGTTGTCCGATGGTTGGTCATTATCTAGTCCACTGGTTGCGTTGGCCCTTTCCGCGGCCCTTGCCTTTGTTGTTGCGACCTCTGCCGCCACGACCTCCGCCGCTCTGTTGCTGCTGGAACTGCTGGTTGCTGCTGGCCGCAGGTGTTGCCATCCCGTCAACGGCTAAGCCTTTTGATTATGTTCCTCTTGTTTAGCACGTCTAGTTTCTTCCAACAATAGTTGTGAACGTGCCTTATTGAAACTTGGGAGAGGGTCGGCTTGTTGAATCATTGTTGTGGGTGTGTCATATTCACCTTTCGGTAAACCCGCAACAAGTTGAAGCACCATCTTGGTTTCTGAAACAGAAGTCCCGACGTTGGATAGTTGATCGGTTATGAGTTTCAGTTGCTTACAATATTCGGACATGTTGTTAAAATTCTCGAGGCGGGTATTGTTGAATTGCTCTTCCAAATACACAGCCCGAGTATTTTTATTGTCCTGAAAGATTTCTTCTAGCCGGACCCAAAGTTCACGTCTTGTAGCTTTGTTTTCATGATAGTGCATAACAGATCTTTGGAGATGGTCTTTGTAGATCCATTGTTTGACGATGGAGTCAAGACGACGCCTTGATTGAGTCTGTAACATCGATGGGACGAGGAACAGTTAAATCGTCAATGTGATCGAGCACGTTGTATGCACATGCATGAATGTAGAATAGTTCCATCCACATGGAATATTGACAGTCTTCTTGGTCAAGAATTATAGGGATAAAATTCTTGATGTTGTTAACGGCGAATGCCGGATGAAAAAAAGATACTGAACGTTGAGAGGGGTTTTCAAGTGTGCCAGTGGATGAAACGGAATTTGTGGGGGAAGACATGGTTGCCGCCTGTCGAGGGAAGGGAATTTTCTGGTTTGACCGAAATATGGAGGAAGAAACCAGATTTTTTTTTTTTGTGAAAGCAGAAAAAAATTTTGATTTCGGCCGGGAATGAGGATTTAGGTTTTAGTCTCTTGATACCATGAAAGATAGAATAATTTTCCTTGGAAATTTCTTTCATTATTCACAATATATATAGTTGTACAAGGTTGATTCCTAATATGGTACGAATCCTAACTTACCTTACAAATGTTGATTCCTAATACAATTAGAATCCTAAGTTATCTTAAATATACATTTATCATAATTATAAAATATACGACGAATATTCTGAGAATATTCGCTAATAGATTTTATTTGTATAAATTGATAAATATCTCAACTTTGTGGGCCTTTAAATATCCTTAAAGGCTGATGATGTCATTGCACGTGGGAGCACCACATCTATGTGAGACTTGTGGAACCCACGTCTCTCCTGAATCCATTCAAACACTATATATATATTATTTTTCTGTATTTCTATACTATAATAAAAAATTTCATTTAACTGTTATATTTAAAAGTATGAATATAATTATTTTTCTGTATTTCTATACTATAATCAAAAATAATATATTTGTTAATTTTAAAATTCAACTAATTTTTATATTTCATTAATTAAAAAGTAAAAAGACTAATAAATTACAAATAAATTCATAACTAGTTATACCATACCGAGAAAGAATTAAAATCTAGGGAACATAATTGACAATATAAATACAATTTCAAGTTTTACGTAAGAATTATACAATTGTATATTATTTTGTAAATTTTAGTCTCTTAGCGATACTATAACACTTGAATTGATGAGAACTTTATCAAAACTTCCAGGGAATTCAATAGCTGTCCCTTGAAGGTTGTCTAACAGATTACCAATTGACTCTTCTATCTCACCCCAAGTAGCAATATGTTAGACTTTTCATCAACACTTTTGTTATTTAAATCAAGTAAATAAGTATCAAATTTATAGAAAATAGGTAGATAGAAAATATATGATTCTGAAAAATTTTAAGGCTAAATCAGATCACTATGAGAATTTTTTATTTTACCTGAAATTTACTATGTGCATGACATTAATGATGATTATCATAAATTTTTTATTTTTTATTTTTTTATACAAAATATTGTTACACAATATTTGAGTATGACTGTTATAGAGATGTAATTTTATAAAAAGTATATTGTTATAATGAATGTCATTATTGTTATAGATAGAATGTTATTATAGAGAAGTAAAGTGTAACATTAAAAATTGATTCCGGAGAAAATGAGATCGTTATGTGAATATTGTTATAGCGAATGACAATTATAGAGAGATTTTACCCATTTCAATTTTCAATTAAGTCACTGATTCACTCCTACACATTTTCTTTTCGCTTTTTAAAAAAAAACAATTCAAATCGAAACATTTTATATTACTTTACTACTCCTTATTGTGCTTTGTGTGGGTCCCGCCTCAAGTTTCATGTAGCGATTTGTCTTTTTTTTTCTTTCAAATTTGTAGTTGCGCTATGTTAGAATAAGATTAACATATAACATAATGGCATTGACATACATATTCAACATTCTTGCATTGAAAACTAAGAATAGATGAGCCATTATTCAAGCGATAAGTTAAGATTTTTATGTCCAAATTAACAGATTCAGTTATTTGCTTATTTTTGGCTATTCAAATTAAGGACACAATTATTTTTATATAGTTAGAATTTTTTGAATATCACTATGTGTATATTTACAGGTGTAAAAATGTTCACTTTAGATATAATCCACATCTTTATTAATTTATATGCATTTAATAGCATACTTATTATATATAATTAACATATTTAAACATCATCTAAATTGATAAGTTTGTCAAGAAAGAAAAACTACTGTGATTTGCCATAACTGAACGTAAGGAATAAAATTCTAAAAAAATATGGCTATCAGATAACATACATTTTTTAGCAGAAAAACATAAGTTTAAATTTAGAAAAAATTTAGATTTATCTATAATATATATAATAAAATAATATAACTTGAGCAGAGGCTGTGAATTTTCCTGGGGTTCAAAAAAATGTAACTTTCATGTTGGGTCCGGGCATCATCACTAGTATATATACATATATATATATATAGCTAGCTATAAACACATATGCCAAGTTTTAATATGTATGTTTGGATTGTTCTATTCAAGTCAGAAAAATGAAGGTGGAATCGTTAGTAATTGCGGATCAGTATGTCACAATGAATATTTACCATGGTCTGTCACACCCTGTGAATTGATTTCGCAGAAGCATCAGACCAATGATCACCCATAATTTATGTGGCACATGTGGGTTACAGCAATTGCAGAAAATGGAAAGTAAGTAACTGCTAACTATTACAACAAACTGAAATTACATCAAACTGAAATTACAACAAACTGAAATTACATCAAACTGAAATTACAACAAACTGAAATTACAACCACTTTGATATTTTGATGGGTCGAGTGATGGCAGTCTGTCTTTAAGACAAGATTGCCCCGTATATATCCTCTTACGTTATGGACAATAGTCTCCCAAGATAAAACAACAACTTAACAAATGAGTAAAGGAAACTCAAGTGTTAATTTGAAGAACTTAGAGTAACGAAATGATGCTGGAGAGTAAGCAGAAGATTTCTGATTTTTTCTGTCTCTTGCTAGAACAATTGAGCCAAAGACTTCAATTTATAGTGTAAGAATGGAGACTTCTCAACTATCCAACTAATGGATTTTAATAGCCATGTAATGACACTTAGTGAGGAGTTATATTCAGCCAAGTAAATGACTGAATTTATGTGCAAAGTAATGGAGATTCAACGCTCCAAAACCAACCCAAAAGGCAGAAACTTTCTGCCTTCCGTCTTGAGTCTCTTCCCAATTTTATCTTTCCTGAAACTCTAGGGACCAAACTGTAAAGACTAAGCAATTTGGGTCCAAAAAGATAATATCAGAAGAAGCCCGAGGCCCGAGCCCGGACCGGATGGGCGGGCGGCGGCGGCGCGCGTGTGGGCTTAGTCTCGAACCCAACCACACATAGGTCCTCCCTCCTTCAAACACATGGGTTATCCCTTGGGGTCCCAAACCCTTATCCAATTTTAGACTTATAAAATGAACAAATCTTCCTTTCCCCACCGATGAGGAAGATTTGTTCCACACCATATTTTCATGCTTCAAACACCTCACTTCGTGGACCAATATCTCTTTCATTTCTTAATGAAATTTGACGATCCTTGGCCCTATGGTCATCTACTCACTTAGTAGATTATGCACGTGTGAAGAATCAAAGTCTCCAATGTCACGACCCAACCCGACGGGCCGCGACTAACCACCCTAATGACGTCATTATACTAACCTGTCACATATAATCCAACTAATACTTAATGAGTCTGAAATCCGACAGCATAACGCCGCAATAGCAACATATGCCAGGGAGGCAAGCCGACAAGGCTGCCTTTACCCCCGAATATACATGTCTCCTGAGGAGTCACAACTAGCCAACATAAACATAACAGACAAGCCGACAAGGCTGCCAACAGATAATATAACAGGCAAGCCGACAAGGCTGCCGACAGATACTAACGTATATACATGGAAACACCCCAACACAGAATACAATAGCATGACTGACCAAAACAGAGTCATAACCCTTACATAAGTACAACTCACCACTGTCTACAGACTTCTATAAGAAGAATAACGACATATGACGGGACAGGGCCCCGTCGTGCCCCTAAATACAAACATAAGTCTAAAAGAGGTTCAGTACCAAAATGACAAAGCCCTGGATCAAAGAAGCTTTCCAAAATAATGTATTGAGTATGTAAAACATGAAGCTGTAAAAGAGATCATAATTAGCCAACAGAAACAGAAGATCAGTATAAAAATAAGGATCCAAATCCAACTGTGCCATAAACCATAAAAGTCAGCCGTGCCTTATAAAAATGAGAGTCAAGGCAAGAAAACATGAATGTCTGTCCATATACACATATATACCTGTGACGTAACCCGACCCACTAATGCGGGACTCGGTGGAATCATATCATAACCCGGCCCATGCTGGGACTCGGTATAGTTATATCTCATCTATGGATCCATCCTACGTAACCCGGCCCTCTAGTGAGGGTCTCGGTGAACAATGCAAGGCTGTGCAAGAATCGTAACCCGGCACGGGACTCAGTGAGGTGAAGTAGTAACACTTAGCACGAGTAGATATCATGAGTAACCATATGTAAGTAAAAATTATCATTTGACTCTCAATCAAATCATTGTAATAAAGTCATAATAACTCTTTGCTGAAAAATCACAGGCACTTCTCATAACAATCCTCTTTAGGAATAAAACTGTATAAGAATTAAGTACGTCCGCCGTACTTTCATTAAATCATGCCAAAAAGAAAGAAGTAAGAGTTTCACATACCTCTTAGACGAACTAATCAACTCAATATTAGAGTATGCCTCGTTTTAGAACTTCAACCTTGTCGTCGAATTTATCTAAGTTCTGTGGGTCCTTGTAAGCTCTATGAATGATTATCTACATCATACGGATGAATTACATCACAATCGAATCAACACATTAAAAACAGATTCTTAGGGACATTCTAACGAACCCCTTGGAACGCGTATAACCTATATTCCTTCTATATCGAAATCTATGTAAGTAGTGAAACATCCAACTCTATTAATCCTCCTTCTTATACTACTACAATATCCAAAACAGTACCACAATTTCACATGCAATCTCCAGCAACTCTCAGCAACGACAGTCCAACAACACCCAACCCAAATTCGCATTTTCGACAATCGTCTTTAGAACTAATAGCAAGAAATGACTTCAGAAAATTGTACAAACTATTAAGAACAAGAAAGGTTACCTCATTAAAAACATCGACGAGAATCACTAGGAAAACCCTTTTGCTCGACACAGCCTCCGACAACAGAAACAGACCCCAAAATCGATTCGCGCCAGAATCCCTTCGCATTCAAGGTTTCTTGTTTAGCTTCTGAGTTTCTAAGCTCGTTCTTGGCTTCGATTCTACTGGAATCAAAGCCCAGAACACCAAGAATTCTCCCTCGTTTTGGTTATATGGAAGCTCCCGAAAATCCCCCAATTTTTGGTCAAAATTTCAGAAAACCATCAACTGAGCTTACTCTTGTTGCTAGAAATGAATTTGGTGAAGGAATTTTGTAGAGATGAAGAGAGCACATTGAAGGATTGATGGTGAAAGAGATGGAGTTGAAGAAATGGAAAATAAATTGGAGAAGAAGGGCTTATGGTAGCCGTCGGTCGATCTGTTTGGGGGCTTGGTCACCCCAAATCGTATATAAAATTACACTTACCAACTCCCACTATAAATTGTCCCCTCCCTAATTAATTAATCCCACAATTAATTAATTATACACACAATTAAATTTCTGGTCTCCAATTATTTAAATCCCGACGATTACTAAAATCCTCATATGTCAATATCATAATTCCCGTAATAGAAATACCAGTCTATACTCTCTTCGGGGACATACAATTATTATTCAACTCTGTCGTCACTCTTACTAAATCCTAAAATTATTTCGGGATCACGCCCTTTTATATACTAATCCTCTTATTAATATACACAAGTACAATGAAATTTTTCCCGGGTCCGGGTCTACTCACCTACGTTATGAGTTCAACCACTACCCGAAAATACGGGGCGTTACATCCTCCCCCCCTTAGAAACATTCGTCCTCGAATGTCGGTACGACATTTCTAACCTTTGACACCATACAAAAAGAATACCCAAGTCATTCCAATTCATAAAAAAAAAAGATAAACACTCATGGATTAATTTAGACTATCTTTTAAACTGTGAGGAGATACATATCAATTTATGACTACTTCTAAAGAATAGACTCAAGTTTCGTATGCAACCCAAGATAAACACATGGTGACTACATTCCTTAAATTCAAATAATAGGTAAAGGAGGTAGAATGTCCTAATATCTAATTTTAGAGTTCTATACGCAACATAGTTATTTATAATAGCTCACACATCAATACAATTAGCCATGTAACTGTTTTTATACTATTGTAGTTGATTCTTTTATTGCACTGGTCTTGGGCTAGAGTGCAGCAACACCACTGCTGATTTTTCACTCTGCCTCTGCCCAGAATTTTGCAAAGAACAATCGCTTCAAAATAAGTGGCAAAGAACATGTGTTTATGCAGGCACAACTTCTACCAAAGCTGGCGGTGATTACAAGAGCAATAACAAAGAGCCAATTAGCAGCCAAATAGCAGTCAAATGGTAGCCAACCAACAACAGCAAGTGAGCTCAACAACAGTCAAAATATCAGCCACAACATCAGCTAAATAACAGCAGAAACTGAGCTCAAATAACAACCAAAATATCAGCCAGAATAGCAGATAAATAACAGCAGAAACTGAGCTCAAATAACAGCCAAAATATCAGCCACAACAAAGCTAAATAACGGCGAGCTCAAATATGTACCAAAATATCAGCCACAACAAAGACTAAATAACAGAATCGAGCTCAAATAATAGCCAAAATAATAGCCAAAACAAAGGCTAAATAACGGCAGAATCGAGCTCAATTACGGCCAAAATATCGACCACAATCGCAGCCTAAAAATTAGCGTAAACTGAGCTCAATTAACAGCCAAAATATTAGCCACAACAATGACTAAAAATCAGCAGAATCGAGCTCAAATAACAGCCAAAATATCAGCCAAAGCTGACTAAATAATCGGCGAGAGAACGAGCTCAAATAACAGTCAAACATCAGCCAAACAGCAGCTAAATAATCAGCAGGAACAGAGCTCAAATAACAGTCAAACATCAGCCTTAAAGTATAACCAAATAGTCCTAACAGCAACTATAATGAGACAGAATGCAGCAATTGTTTTTTTGCATTTACAAAGACAAGAGATTAGACCTTTTACGCACCATAAGGCGATCCCAAGACATGACCACAATTTACCTCAAAGGCACAACAGGCCTACTAAATTTTCAAAGATCCAGGGCACCAAGACAAAGTAGCAAAGAACCAAGAAACAAGCAAAGAACTATAACTCGAGAATCCGGTATTTTAAGAGCCACATAAATCTTAACAAAGGATGTAGATAACTAGGAGAGCACAATATGCTTGAAAATAGGATATTTGAGGCGAAAAAGAGGCAAAGAACATATGTCACAACCGAGGCAATAATATATGTCTAAAGGGTAATAGGGACAACAAAGATGGCGATTACCAAGAACAACAACTAACCAAAGAAGAATGGTGACATCAAATCCCAACCATGGTAGCATCAAGCATGACAGCCAAATGCCTCATTTTTCTGACTGGTTCCCTGATAACCAGTCTAAATATACTAGACATTTCATTTCTCATACAATTATACATCTTTGAACAGGCTCATAGAAAAGCAGAACAACATATATTGGCAGAGCATTATGGACTAAGCAACATTTGCACATTTCTTACCTATTATCTGTCTTTAATCAGAACTTTAACAGGAGAGGTCATGTTTTATTTTAAACAGGCTCCCAAACTGTTATATTATAATTATTTCCAGCATAAACAACACAGTTAACATACATCAAATACTTGTTGAATTAATCTTGCTTCAATATCTGCACCTAACCTAGGATCACACCATATCCAGGGCCACAACAAATACCTTAAGAGGCTGCTTACCAACATTTCACATAAGCAGAATTACAGGGTCCAGAAGAATTTTCTGAATCACCCTTTTTTTTTAAAAAAACTAGCATGCTGAAATTAGCCTAGGTTTATCATTTTAACTTGTTAGGAACACATGTCAACTAGCATAGTGGTCCTAAAATTCCTAACTTATACATGCTTTAGCCAGATCACCAAGTCAGCATCTGAACCTGGAATCATGTCATTAGTTCATATGGTTCTCAACTTAACACAAAACATTCTTCAAAGCTCAGACCGCATAAAGTCCAAGTTAAAAGAACACAGACACAACAGATACATACCTAAGAAAATAAATCATGAACTAAACTTCCCTTTGGACATATCACAACCTCTTGGATTAGTGTTAAGCTCATAAAGTCCAACAATAACTAAAATAAGTCCTTTGGTTTAAAAAAAAAATTCCAGTTTATATCACATTATGCATCCATAGAAGTAACAAGATATTAATAGCACAGACAGGACATCATGTAGTCATAATTGAAGCTAAACTTGTCATTGGAGACCACATGTAGGCTACATCATTTCAAATTATTGGATACCACATGAAAAAACCAAAAACAGTAAGCCAACATATTCTCTAAGCTTATACTCAACAAGGGTTACTATTGTAATTATATGAAAATTGTAATATAAGCCACACCGGTCTTTTTACTATAACCAATAAGTTATAGGTTACTCCTATCTTTAGGTTAGATTCATATCAAGTCGGAATTGTCTCTAACAACACTAATCACTCCAAGATCGATCCAAACAAGGTTATTATTGCTTAACTTATGCATACAAATAGTTTAAAAGTCATTTCATGATTCAACTAAAATTACACCAGACTATACAACAACCTTATCAATCAACATGCAAAATCCACATACTCATTTTTGATTAATCCAAACATATAACCATTTATTTAGGCATGCTTAGTCATATCTTCTAACATACCCCAAATCAGTAAAGCAGGCTCGGAATTTAGGTAATATTCATAATTCACAATCATCACATAGGCTACCCTTTATCAATTCCCATCATAAATAACATCATATAACCTCAACCATATCAACCCACTTAACTCATTCTCTTCTAGTTTTAAATTATCATATCAGACGATATAAGACAAGTTTTGTTAAAAATGACAACTAATCTTGTTCTTAATTAGTGGCGCTTATTTTAGGTAGATGATATGACCAAACGACTTACAGATAGCCAAACGAGTTTCCAAAATAATATATTGGTCATCACATTAATTTAAATAACCCATACATGCTAAACTCAACTTCAATCCAACTTGCCAATCCATTTAAATCAAATCTAGGCGTTTCATATATCATTAATCTTTAAATTAGCAATATTAAGCATTAAATTAACTAGATAGCCCATACATGACTAGACAAATCTAAAATTAACCTGTGTAGTTGAGTCATGGATTAATCGAACATAGTGTCTAAGAGGTTTAATATACTTCTCAAGCCACTATGGCAACATACCGAAATAATTTGTTCAGTTAACCAGGGGAACCAACCTCATGTTCATGTATTATGCATACTAAATTAGTACATGTGCTAGCGATGGTTTGACCTAACATACTATGAACACCAAAGGACTTAAACAATCCAAGAGGGATTATAATGGACTAAAACTAGTATACCAATTACTTCAAAGTCATTTAAATGGATCATACAAGGTCAAATAACCCTTAAACTTAACAAGACAGCCACTTAACACACAAATAATTGTCACACAATACTCTAACAATGTTTTCATCAACTGAACATGCTAGACATTAATAGAGTAGTCACAAGTAGCACAATATTCACATATATTACATAATGCTTGGCATAATATACTCAAGGTTTTATAGTTAACTTAAATAAGTAACCCGTCCATTGCAGCAATAAGTCATTCCTAGAATTATGTAAATACTCAATTTTCCACTCTCTTAAGCAACTACTGACAACATGTTTAGCATACGAATCTATTCCCTATTTAAGAGATAAAACGCAGGCTTGGGTTATTAGAACATTTCGCATTCTATATTATGATACGCAAAGACAATTACGGGGGAAATTTTAATCAAACATAAAAGATATCTAGGCAAGTCTAATTAACTGTTTAGGGGTAGTCCCACTGAGCAAAATTGGCGAAGATAGGTCCTAACACAAGTGATTTATACTCAACCCACATACTGTACAGGGACATTAACAGACCACCCTAAGAAGTATGACCAAGACATAATACATTTATACATAACATAGATAGCATAACTCATAAGAAAAGCTGGAACACATCAACTTAAACAGGGTAACATTACAACATGTAGAGGACCATCTACTCCTAAGCCCCATCCACAAGTAGGACAACCCGTTAACGACTATCAACTACCTACTGAACTAATTTCAAGAACTTATCCAGACACTTGCTCCAGAGACAACAAACCGTATATGTACAACAATAGCGATTCCAGTTTTTGGCATATCTCATATTCCTTTTCATATAAACATAAGCATACCAAGGAGTCATCAAACTAATAGACTTCACATATACCATGTACTTTAACCCAGATCAACATAAAATATTTTACTCAAGAAGTCCTTGTCTATCTAAGGTCTCAAGTATTCCATGTCCCAAACTTACATTATTTCTTCCCGTATACTAGTAAGATAGTTTCTCATAACCTCGAATTCGTATTGCCCTTCTGGCGGCTGTCGCTTTCTTTGGAGGCATAGCTGTAACACATTAATACGTCAGAGAGGGAATAACCTAATAACATAGCTCTATCGCACGATCTTAGAGTAAGAAGAATAGAAACCAATCCTAAATGTCCGGCAGCCTCCTGCGTATAAGTATGGTGCACAACATACCCATACGCAAGACTCTACTAGACACGGTCTGTAGACATTCCGAGGACTAACTGCTCTGATACCACTTTTGTCATGACCCGACCCGACGGGCCGCGACTAACCGCCCTAATGACGTCATTATACTAACATGTCACATATAATCCAACTAATACTTAATGAGTCTGAAATCCGATAGCATAATGCCGCAATAGCAACATATGCTAGGGAGGCAAGCCGATAAGGCTGCCTTTACCCCCGAATATACCTGTCTCCTGAGGAGTCACAACTAGCTACCACAAACATAACAGACAAGCCGACAAGGGTGCCAACAGATAATATAACAGGCAAGCCGACAAGGCTGCCGACAGATACTAACGTATATACATGGAAACACCCCAACACAGAATACAATAGCATGACTGAACAAAACAGAGTCATAACCATTACATAAATACAACCCACCACTGTCTACAGACCTCTATAAGAAGAATAATGATATATGACGGGACAGGGCCCCGTCGTGCCCCTAAATACAAACATAAGTCTAAAAGAGGTTCGGTACCAAAATGACAAAGCCCTGGATCAAAGGAGCTTTCCAACCTGCTGAGTAGGAACCTAGGCCTGAGGTTCACCAAACTGAAAACATGTACCTGCGGGCATGAAACGCAGCCCCTTGAGGAAAGGGGGGTCAGTACGAAATAATGTACTAAGTATGTAAAACATGAAGCTGTAAAAGAAATCATAATTAGCCAATAGAAACAGAAGATCAGTATAAAAATAAGGATTCAAATCCAACTGTGCCATAAACCATAAAAGTCAGCTGTGCCTTATAAAAATGAGAGTCAAGGCAAGAAAACATGAATGCCTGTCCATATACATATATATACCTGTGACGTAACCCTACCCACTAATGCGGGACTCGGTGGAATCATATTATAACCCGGCCCATGCTGGGAATCGGTAAAGTTATATCTCATCTATGGATCCATCCTACGTAACCCGGCCCTCTAGTGAGGGTCTCGGTGAACAATGCAAGGCTGTGCACGAATCGTAATCTGGCACGGGACTCGGTGATGTGAAGTAGTAACACTTAGCACGAGTAGATATCATGAGTAACCATATGTAAGTAAAAATTATCATTTGACTCTCAATCAAATCATTATAACAAAGTCATAATAACTCTTTGCTGAAAAATCATAGGCACTTCTCATAACAATCCTCTTTAGGAATTAAATTGTATAAGAATTAAGTACGTCCGACGTACTTTCATTAAATCATGCCAAAAAGAAAGAAGTAAGAGTTTCACATACCTCTTAGACGAACTAATCAACTCAATATCAGACTATGCCTCGTTTTAGAACTTCAACCTTGTCGTTGAATTTATCTAAGTTCTGTGGGTCCTTGTAAGCTCTATGAATGATTATCTACATCATACGGATGAATTACATCACAATCGAATCAACACATTAAAAATAGATTCTTAGGGACATTCTAACGAACCCTTTGAACGCGTAGAACCTATATTCCTTCTATATCGAAATCTATGTAAGTAGTGAAACATCCAACTCTCTTAATAATCCTTCTTATACTACTACAATCTCCAAAACAGTACTACAATTTCACATGCAATCTCCAGCAACTCTCAGCAACGACAGTCCAACAACACCCAACCCAAATTCGCATTTTCGACAATCGTCTTTAGAACTAATAGCAAGAAATGACTTCAGAAAATTGTACAAACTATTAAGAACAAGAAAGGTTACCTCATTAAAAATATCAACGAGAATCACTGGGAAAACCCTTTTTCTCGACACAGCCTCCGACAACAGAAACAGACCCCAAAATCGATTTGCGCCAAAATCCCTTCGCATTCAAGGTTTCTTGTTTAGCTTCTGAGTTTCTAAGATCGTTCTTGGCTTCGATTCTACTGGAATCAAAGCCCAGAACACCAAGAATTATCCCTCGTTTTGGTTATATGGAAGCTCCCGAAAATCCCCCAATTTTTGGTCGAAATTTCAGAAAACCATCAATTGAGCTTACTCTTATTGCTAGAATTGAATTTGGTGAAGGAATTTGGTAGAGATGAAGAGAGCACATTGAAGGATTGATGGTGGAAGAGATGGAGTTGAAGAAATGGAAAAGAAATTGGAGAAGAAGGGCTTATGGTAGCCGTCGGTCGATCGGTTTGGGGGCCTGGTCACCCCAAATCGTATATAAAATTACACTTACCAACTCCCACTATAAATTGTCCCCTCCCTAATTAATTAATCCCACAATTAATTAATTATACACACAATTAAATTTCCGGTCTCCAATTATTTAAATCCCGACGATTACTAAAATCCTCATATGTCAATATCATAATTCCCGTAATAGAAATACCAGTCTATACTCTCTTCGGGGACATACAATTATTATTCAACTCCGTCGTCACTCTTACTAAATCCTAAAATTATTTTGGGATCACGCTCTTTTATATACTAATCCTCTTATTAATATACACAAGTACAACGAAATTTTTCCCGGGTCCGGGTCTACTCACTTACGTTATGAGTTCAACCACTACCCGAAAATATGGGGCGTTACATCCAACATGCGAAACTCTAGTGTTTATGTCATTAAAGATGGGTGAACACAACTCCCACCAAAGGCAAATTTCCAACAATCCCCTCTTGAAAGGGATTTCGACGCACTCACAAGGTGCCTATTTCCAGCAATATTTCAGCGGACCGATGTTGCACCCGGAGAGGTAGCTTCATCTTTGAACCTTCCATAGTTAAATATCATCGGACTTACTGCGCGGTGAATGTGATGTCTTGAACCGTCAGTGTTTAGTGTAAGCCAAGTCAATAGTACAAACACTACAACTTCCCTTACTCAGTTCTTCGTAATGTTTTATCCGTTGTGGTCGTGGATACTTCTTCGATTCTTAAGTGCGTTCATTTGAGACGGCATGTGCTCGCACTTAAATAGGTGGTCTCCTACAAGGTATCTTGTTATACCCCACTTTACAAGTCTTAGGAACCATTAAAAGTTTTCCCAAACCTAACCTCAACCGTAGAGGATCATTAAAGGTTTTGGAAACTTAACCTTTACCCACACTGCAGATAGCACTAAACGTCTATCTCGGGAATGACATTGGGTTTATGTTCCTTACAAAAATCATAACCCGAAGTGCTCTTGCTTCCACCGAAGCGCTCAACTGAACCTTTACATCTTAGTTTTCCCATTGAACCAAATTCCTGGAATCTCCGGTCAGTAAGGTTGGGTTACCACCGAATAGGTCCTTAAAGCTTGGGTTTTAAGCCCATTCTGGGTATGTCGTTTGTCAGTAGGTCTTCTATGTTATCCTTTGATTTTATGTAATCAATGGATATTATACTCGTGGTGATCAGCTGCCTAATGGTCTTATGTCTCCGTCGAATATGACAAGATTTGCCATTATACATAGAACTCTGTGCCATTCCTAAAGCAGAATGGTTGTCGTAGTGAATCATCACTGAAGGTACGGGTTTGTCCCAATAAGGGACATCCTCTAAGAAGTCGTGAAGCCACTCAGCTTCTTCTCCTGCATTGTCTAAAGCGATAAACTCCGATTCCATTGTGGATCAGGCGATGCAAGTTTGCTTAGAAGATTTCCAAGACACAGCCCAACCACCAATTGTAAATATATACCCACTGGTGGACTTGGTATTCTCTATATCAGATATTCAGTTTGCATCAATGTACCCCTCTAGTACAACTGGATATCTCGAATAATGTAACCCGTAATTTATCGTGTACTTCAGGTAACGTAGCACCCGATTCAACATTTTCCAATGATCATTACTTGAATTACGGGTAAACCTAGCCAACTTGTTGACTGCATAAGCAATATCAGGTCGGTGCAGTTTTTTATGTACATTAAACTCCCAATCACCTGTGCATATTGCTCATGGCATACGGGTGCACCATAATTTTTATCAAGCTTTTGATTTCTATCCAGTGGTGACTTCATAGGCGAACTGTCAAACACCTCAAACTTTCTCAAAACATCCTCGATGTAGTGAGACTGAGATAAGACCAGTATGTCAGACGTCTTAGAGATTTTTATCCCTAAGATGACATATGTGATACCCATATCATTCATGTTGAAGCATTATTTTAACATGTTCTTAGTCTCTAGGATTAAGCTAGGACTGCTTCCTATGATCAATATGTCATCTACGTACATGCATATCATGACGAACGAGTCACATTTACCTTTCGTGCTCATTAATGGAGAAACCATTTAATAGTAGAGTACTATCAAACTTTTCGTGCCAGTGCTTAGGGGCTTGTTTCAGTCCGTACAAAGATTTGACAAGTCGACATACTTTCTTCTCTTGCCCTGGAACCACATACCCCTCAGGTTGTTCCCTATAGATTTCTTCTTCCAAATCACCATTTAGGAAGGTTGTCTTAACATCCATTTGATGTAGCTCAAGGTCATGCAACGCTGCACTCGCAATGAATACTCATATGGACGTCATCCTAGACACCGGGGAGTACGTGTCAAAATAGTCAAGACCTTCTTTCTGTCGATAGCCCATGACTACCAACCTGGATTTGTACTTGTCTATAGACCCATCTACTTTATACTTCCGTTTGAGTATCCATTTACAACCCAACGGTTTATTTCCCAGAGGAAGATCAACCAACTCTCAAGTATAGTTATGCAGGATGAAGTCTATTTCACTCTCAATAACTTCTTTCCAGAGCGGTGCCTCTGGAGTTGACAATGCTTCCACAATTGTCCTTGGTTCGTCATCAACCATATAAGCTACAAAGTTAGGACCGAAGGTTTTATCCTTCCTAGCCCTTTTACTTCACCTTGGTTCCATCTCTGGAGTCTCCAAGTTCTGAGAATCTGGAACACTAGATTCCAGATATTCAACCACTTCGAAGTCCACTAGATCTGAACTATCTAGATTCGGGTAGTCAACGACTCCTGGTTCCTGAGAGCTCTGTTCATAACTTCATTTGCGAGAGGTTATGTCTTTTTCCTTTCTAGGAAAAATATCCTCAAAAAATTAAGCATTAATTGATTCCATGATTGTACCCCCGCAGATATCTGGAATATCTGACTGATGCACTAATAAGCGATAAGCACTACTGTTATTTACAAATCCGATAAAAAATGCAATCTACAGTCTTAGGCCCAATCTTGACCTGCTTTGGCTTAGGCACTTCGACCTTTGCCAAACAACCCCACACCTTTAAATATTTATAGGTGGATTTCTTTCCCTTCTATGATTCATATGGAGTTTTGTCTTTACCCTTATGTGGGACTCTATTAAGAATCGTATTAGCGATAATGACAGTTTCTCCCCATATATTTTGGAGAAGACCAGAATTCATGAGCAAGACATTCATCATTTCCTTCAATGTGTGGTTCTTGCATTCAACAACACCGTTCGATTGAGGTGAGTATGGAGCCGTCGTTTGATGAACAATGCCCGATTCCGCATAATATTCCTCAGATGGCGCTACGTATTATCCCCCTCTATCGCTACGTATTGATTTAATCTACATGCTTAGTTGGTTCTCAACTTCTCCTTTGTAGCGTCGAAATGCTTCAAAGGCTTTATATTTACTTTTCAACAAGTAAAGGTAACAATACCTTGTGCTATCATCAATGAATGTCACAAAGTACTTGTTCCCCCCTAGTTTGTGCAAACTTCAAATCATATATATCTGTGTGAATAAGTTCTAGAGGAGCGGTATTCCTTTCGACAGATAGAAAAAGAATCTTTGTGAGTTTTGCCTCTACGCACACCTCACACTTATGTTGAGGGTTTATGTCGATAGATGACAACAACTCCAACTTTACCAACTTTTGGATGGATTTATAGTTAACATGTCATAATCTATGATGCCATAAATTAGAAGACTCAAGCAAATAAGAAGAAGCTTCAATTTTATTGCTTGGACGCATTACAGACATGGCGTTACCTTTGAAGAGTCCTTCACAGACGAAGCCTCTCCCCACAAAAGTTCCATTCTTGGTGATTACAAATTTATTGGACTCAAATACTAGCCTAAAACCAGCATTAACCAATAAAGGACCCTGAAATTAAATTCCTCCTAATCTCAGGAACATGCATCACCTCCTTCAGAGTGATCTCCTTTCCGGAAGTCATCTCCAGGACCACCTTTCCTACCCCCTGTACGTCAGAGGAAGCGTTGTTACCCATGAACAACTTTTTGTAGGTGAATGTTGTATATGTGGAGAAGGCATCTCTATTGGAACAGATGTGTCTGGTAGCACCCGTGTCCATCCACCATTGCATGGGACTGTCAATAAGGTTTGCTTTAAGCACCACCGATGAGAACTCATCAATCATGTCGTCAAGAAACGTTTTTTTGACGACGTTAGCATGTGCATTGCCTTTGGCCTTGGCCTTCTCTTGTTGCTCAGTCTTTAGCTTGCAACAGTGCTTGATCATGTGATCAGGTTTCCCACAGTGGTGACAGTTCCCCTTGAACTTCTCCGTCGCTTGGGTCTTGCCATCTTTTTAGAACTTGCGTTTCTTGCTTGAGTTCCCTTTTGCTTTAGCCAGATTTGCCTTTACCTCAGCGAGTTGCTTTCCCCTAGGCAAGGCCTTCTTATTATCTTCCTGAATCTGGAGTTTGATAATAAGTTCCTCAAAGGTTATTTCCTTTGTCTTGAGTTTTAAGTAACTCATAAACTCATTCCATAAGGGAGGTAACTTTTCAATTAGTGATGCAACCAAAAACTGACCATTTGGTTTCATACCTTCCAAATCCAAGTGATGTATAATCATTTGAAATTCCTGGACTTGGGACATCACAGTTTTGCTATCCACCATTTGAAATTTCAGGAATTTTCCAACGATGAATTTCTTCGTACCAACATGTTGTGTGTTATACTTCTTCTGCAGTTTTTCCTATAACTCTTTGGCGGTGCCTACGGTGCAATACACCGTCTAGAGTGGGTCTGACAGACAGTTCAAAATATAGTTCTTATACATGAAGTCGCTATGACTCCATGCATCAAGAACCATCTTCATGCCATTAATGACATAGATACCTTGGCCCCATTCAACCGTTTCATGAGGCTGAGGGTTCATCTCATCTCCAGCTTATGGAGGATCTTCTGTTAGGAACCCAGCCATTCCCATAACAGTCAAGTAAAACAACATCTTCTACTGTCATCTCTTAAAGTTGGAGCCCATGAACTTTTCTGGTCTTTCATGGTAGAATCCAGAGGGTGGAGGAACTGTAACGTTTCCTTGAGAAGAAGGAAAAATGTTCGGCGTCCCTTGAGCAACAGCGGGGAAGGCAAAGGGGTTGCCTTGAGTAGCAGCAGCAACAGAATCATAAGCGTGTTGTGCTTTTCCAGTCATCTTTCTAAGCATTTACATCGATTTTGTCTTAAATTTGTGGGTTATAACAATTGCAGGAAACTGAAAGTAAGTAACTGCTAACTATTACAACAAACTGAAATTACAACAAACTTGATATTTTGCTGGGTCGAGTGATGGCACTCTGTCTTTAAGATAAAATTGCCTCGTATATATCCTCTTACGTTATGGACAATAGACTCCCAAGATAAAACATCAACTTAATAAATGAGAAAAGGAAACTAAAGTGTTACTTTGAAGAACTTAAAGTAACGAAATGATGCTGGAGAGTAAGAAGAAGATTTCTGATTTTTTCTTTCTGTCTCTTACTAGAACAATTAAGCCAAAGACATCAATTTATAGTGCAAGGAGGGTGACTTCTCAACTAGCAAACTAATGGCTTTCAATAGTCATATAATGACACTTAATGAGGAATTATATTCAGCCAATTAAATGACTGAATTTATGTGCAAAGCAATGGAGATTCAACGCTCCAAAACCAACCCAAAAAGCAGAAACTTTCTGCCTTCCGTCGTGAGCCTCTTCCCAATTTTATCTTTCCTGAAACTTCAGGGACCAAACTGTAAAAATTAAGTAATTTGGGTCCAAAAAGATAATATCAGACAGAAGCTCGAGCCGGATGGGCGGCGACGCGCGTGTGGGCTTAGCCTCGAACCCAATCACACCTAGGTCCTCCCTCCTTCAAACACATGGGTTACCCCTTGGGGTCCCAAACCCTTATCCATTATTGAAACTTATAAAATGAACAAATCTTTCTTTCCTCACCGATGAGGGATATTTGTTCCACACCATATTTTAATGCTTCAAACACCTCACTTCGTGGACCAATATCTCTTTCATTTTTAACGAAATTTGACGATCATTGGCCCTACGGTCATCTACTGACTTAGTAGATTATGCACATGTGAAGAACCAAAGTCTCCAACATGCGGAACTCTAGAGTTTAAGTCATTAAAGATGGGTGGACGCAACTCCCACCAAAACAAATTTTCAACAGCATACTAGAAGGCATTTGGTGATCTTATTGCGCGCATACCAAGTGTGATCTTCAAATATATATATATTCACCCGCTTTTAAACCAAATAAAATTGCGTAAGCTATATTATTGGAACTTGGACCTTTTTTTTCTCAGACGAATTGGGATCAAATACTTCATTTAATTTCTCAGGCTTTTTATCCACCAACTTCAAGCAGACACCAAATATCTAACATGGGCGCAGGTTACATGGGGGGTGGGGGGGGACAAAATTGAATGTTCAATTTATTTTAGTGAAATCTTCGTTGCAACAATATATGGAATTTACAATTAATAATTTTTATTGTTCAACATATATATAATTATTTTTTATTAAACTCGTTTGACTTTTCAGAAAAAAGTTTAGGTCAAATTAAAATACATATTCGCTTCTTCCTGATATTTTTTTCTTCTGGCTATACTTTAAAATACTCAATAATTTTTTTTTTTAATAAAACAACTAACTTGAATAGGGGAGTACTAATAAAATGACTAGCAATTTCTCATGAGCTATATTTAGTCTTACCAAAGCACTTAATTAATTAATAATTTTTCGCATTGCACATAACTACTGATGACTTGCATGCCACTTAATTATAACTTGCTAAGCTAGCATGGTAGAAGTGTTGAGTTGTGGAGCCTAATTCACCGCCGACACTACGAAAACCCTAGTTTTCGCTATATATAGACTAGGGCGCCGTTTTTCTTTTTTTGACGTCGAGCAAGAGAGAAATAAATAATTGTAAACTTAAACTCCCTATTTGATTATAGTAAGATCTGCAGCGGCAAAGTGGACGTAGCTCTCGCATTGAAGGTGGACCACTATAAATCTCTGTGTGTTATTTGTTCTTCGCTTATTTACTGTTTTCTAATTAGGTAGGATTTGAGACTCAAATCCTAACACCTGGTATCAAGAGAGACAGGTTGTGTTGCGATTCAGAAAACGATGGGAGGCAAAGATGGTTCGGCGCACGACATCGGAAAATTCGATGGTACAGATTATGCGTTTTGAAAAATGCATATTGAAGATTATGTGTACGACAGAAAGCTTCATCAACCGCTGAGCACGAAGCCATAGGAGATGAATGATGCAGAGTGGAATCTCCTTGACAGACATGTTCTGGGAGTCATTCGATTGACGCTGTCGAAGAACGTTGCTCACAACATGGCGAAGGAGAAGACCACCGCTGGCATGATAAAGATTATGTCTAACATGTATGAGAAACCTTCGGCAAACAATAAAGTATTTCTCATGAAGAAACTCTTTCATCTAAAGATGGAGGAAGGTGCTCCTGTTGCAACGCATGTGAATGAATTCAACACGATTGTCAATCAATTGTTATCTGTTGCAATCGAGTTTGACGATGAAATGCAAGCCCTAATTTTGCTGGCGTCTCTACCGACCAACTGGGATTCGATGAGAGCAGCGATTAGTAATTCTATTGGCAGTGATAAACTAAAATTCAATGATGTTAGAGATTGTATCCTTGCTGAGGAGGTTCGTAGGATAGATTCCAATGAGGCATCAACGAGGTCTTCTTTGAATGTTGAAAACAAGGACATAAATTATGATAGAAACTACAACCAAAATAAGGGCAAGTCGAAGTCAAGAAATGGCAGGAGTCAATCAAGATCTGGGCGAACACTTGAGTGTTGGAACTGTGGGAAAATAGGTCACATCAAGAGAAATTGTAGGGTACCGAAGAAGGAGGACAACAAGGGGGTGGAATCAATGTCGTCACTAAAGACATTGGTGATGCGTTGTTGTTGTCTATTGACAGCCTGATCGACTCTTGGGTGCTTGACTCAGGAGCGTCTTTCCATACCACATCACATTGTGATATAATGATGAATTACGTTGTTGGGTATCTAAAAAAAGTCTATTTGGCAAATGGTAAGTCTTTTGACGTTGTTGGTATTGGAGACATTAATTTAAAGATGTCAAATGGAAATGTGTGGAAGATCACAAAGGTCAGATATATGCCAGATTTGAAGTGTAATCTGATCTCAGTGAGTCAGCTTGATGATGAGGGACATGATCTTAACTTTGGTAATAGGTCCTGAAAGGTGACGAAGGGTGCTATGGTGGTTGGTCGAGGTAGGAAAATTGGTACTCTTTGTATGACGATGAGTTGTCGTGATACATTTGTTGTTTTTGACAACACCAAGAAGACATAGTTGTGGCATTGCAGGCTGGAGCATATGAGCGAGAAAGAGATGAAGCTTCTGGTGACTAACGGCATGATTCCGGAGCTGAAGCCGGTGGATCATCATATGTGTGAGAGCTACATTCTCGGAAAACATAAGCGAATAAGTTTTTCAAGTGTAGGTAGAGAATTGAAAGATGAGAAGCTTGAATTGGTGCATACTGACGTGTGGGGACCTGCTACTATCCTCTCACACGGAGGATCACATTAATATGTGACCTTTATTAATGATTCAACCAGGAAGCTATGAGTCTATTTTATGAAAATAAATGTGATGTATTCACTGTCTTCAAAAGGTGGAAAGCCATAGTCGAGAATGAGACAAACCTCAAGTTGTGGAGCCTGAGATCCGACAACGGTGGAGAATACATTAATGGTGACTTCGAACGGTATTGTGTTGATAATGGGATCAACATGGTGAAGTCTATTCCTGGAACGCTCCAATAAAATGGAATAGTGGAAAGGATGAATCAAACATTGAACGAGCGTGCACGGAGTATGAGAATACACGTTGGACTGCCCAAGCCATTCTAGGCAGATGTAATCATTACCACAACCTTCTTAATTAACAGAGAAATGTCTGTTCCTTTGGTTTTCTGAATTCCAGAAGAGGCTTGGAGTGGAAAAAAGGTAAATCTTTCTTTTCTGAAAGTGTTTGGTTGCTTATCCTATATTTATATTGATGCTACTGCTAGAAGTAAACTTGATATGAAATATAAGAAGTGTTATTTTATTGGTTATTGCTTCACCGAGTTTGGTAATCGATTCTGGGATGACCAAAATCGGAAGATCATCTGAAGCAGGGATGTCGTCTTCAATGAACATGTGTTATACAAGGATAAGTTGTGAGAGAGTTCAAAATCTAAGAACAAGGAATCATAAAAATTTAATTTGAGAGACTTCTTGGCACCCGAGCTACAACAAGGTACTACTGCGGCAGAGGCACCCGAGCTACAATAAGGTACTACTGATTCTGAAACAAATTAGCGGACGCCGATCACAAAATTATGTAGATCATCCAGGATCAGTAAGACGATTCACAGGTTCTCTCCATCCCTCAACTACATTCTGCTCACTGACAGAGGGGATCTAGAATGTTACGAAAAAGCGACGCAAGTTGATGAATCGATCAAGTGAGAGTTGGCAATGAAAGATGAGATAGACTCACTGTTTTCAAAGCATACATGTGAGTTAGTTGAGATACTAAAGGAGAAGAAGGCATTGCAGAACAAATGGGTCCACCAGATAAAAGAAGAACATGATGGAAGTAAGCTCTATAAAGCAAGGCTGGTTGTGAAGGGATTTCAATAGAAAGAAGGCATTGACTCTACAGAGATCTTCTCTTCCGGAGTCAAGTTGGTGACAATCAAAATTGTTCTTGGGCTGGTAGCAAAGGAAGATCTGCATCTTCAACAAATGAGCGTGAAAACTGTTTTTATTCACAGTGACTTAGAAGAGGAAATCTACATGAAGCAACCTGAGGGATTTGAGGTTAAAGGGAAAGAGAAGTTGGTGTGCAAGATTCAAAAAAGCTTGTACGGAATGAAACAGTCTCCAAGATAGTGATATAAGAAGTTTGACAGCTTTATGAAGAAAATCGAATTCCTAAGATGCGAAGCGGATCACTATTGTTACCTCAAGAGATTTGAAAACTCCTACATGATACTGCTCATTTATGTTGATGATATGCTGATCGTAGGAGCAGACCTACATGAGATTGATATGCTGAAGAAGAAGCTGTCAGAAGAATTTGCAATGAAGGATCTGGGAGCCTCAAACCAAATCCTCGGGATGAGAATCATCAGAAGTAAGGAGGGCCTCAAGCTCTCACAAGAATAATACGTGAAGAAGGTTCAATATGGATGATGTCAAGCCAGTTAGTACTCCCTTGTATGGACACTTTCGTTTGTCAAATGATCAGTTGCCTGTGACCGAGGACGAGAAGGAGCATATGGACAAGGTACCTTATGCCTCTGCTAATGGCAGTCTTATGTACGCGATGGTATGTATGAGGCCAGATATTGCACATGTAGTGGGAGTTGTTAGCAGGTTTATGAGCAATCCGGGAAAGCAACACTGGAAGGCTGTGAAGTGGATTTTCAGGTATCTGAAGGGAAGCTCAAGTTTAGCTTTGTGTTTCTGAAAGTCAGAGATAGGATTGCAGTGATATGTTGATGCTGACAATAATGGTTATTTTGATAGCAAAAAGAGCACATCCAGGTATATTTACACTTTCGGAGGTACTACGATTTGTTGGGTTTCAAAGTTGCAGAAAAACGTAGATCTCTGTAGCTGTGAGGCTGAGTACGTTGTTGTGATGGAGGTTACGAAGGAGATGATGTGGCTACAATCTTTTATGTGGGAACTAGATCAGGCCACGAGGGGAGTGTGCTATACTTTGATAGCCACAATGCCATTCATTTGGCAAAGAACTCGGTCTACCATGCTCGCACGAAGCACATACAACTCCGATAATATTTCATCAGATCAGCTTTGGAAGATAAAGTATTAGTGCTTGAGAAAATCCCATTATCAGCACAATACCGTTTGAAGTATAAATTACTAATATGTCTCTATGTTTTCTTCTCGGGGTATATGAACCATTGATGACGTCCAAATCCACTCTTCAAAGACAAAGTATAAATGGTCGTTGCAATATAATTTACTCAACTAGGAGTCGGTGTCGAATCTCACAAGGGACAATATACTCGGGCAATTAAGCTAAATATGGAATTGTCACCAATTAAGCTAAGTCAAATGAATTTTAATATTTGATTTTGTTTTAAATATGAATAAAGATAAAACTAACTAATGGGAGACAAGCTATGAAAATTCGAGGCTTTGAAACATAATAATTTAATTTAAACTCAATAATGATCCATTGCAAGTAATTATCTACCACTAATTAATCATGGGTCTAGCAAATTAGCCTAGAAATCTCAATTATTCACTAATATCTCTTGACTATTTAGCGAGTCTGTCTTAGCTTATTCTCTCGAATCAAACTAAGGAGCATTAATGACATTCCAATATTAGGCTATACTAGGGCTTTCCTATCTAAAGGTCAAACCCATTAGATGAGGGTTAAAGCCTCAAATCATGATAATCAATCTAACTCAAATCCTAATTTCTTCCCTCAAGTTTAATTAAGCGAAAACGGCCAAATCCTAAGGATAGCTACTCCATTTGGAAACACTCAAGAACAAGATTAATTAAATAAGCAAGCGACCCATTTCATAAATAACAAGAAATAATCAATACAAAAGCAACAAGAGTTAAATACACGTACTACTCAATAAGTCTTTACATATTTATTGTCCAAAATCATCACCCACACTAAATATAACAATAAAATGCAAGGAAATAAAGAGGTGAAGTAAGAAATTCTCATTAATGACTTCAAGTCTTCACTTCCAAGCTGACGGGTGATAAAACCCTATTCTTCAAGGCTTGTTCTCCTTCTTCTAAGCTCTCCAAATGTGTTGGCGAATGATTCTTGATATTTGATATGCGTTGATGTATTGTGTAATGTATTGGTCTCTTTCTCCAAACCCTAGACAAGACTTATATAGGTACCCAAAAATCCAGATTATATAAAATTATAAAAATGCCACCGCCACCCACTCTGTGACCCCATAATGGGACCGGAAAAATGATTTGCGATCTGAAAAATTGGTTTAGGATTCACAGAGTGTCTTCCTGCTTGTACTGGCTCGAATTGTGCTAGGAAGTACGGTCCACAAAACTGAACTACAACCCATAGAAATGCTCTGAAGCATCGCAATCTGAGCTAGGACTGATTTAGAGTAGTGGAAATCAAAGACCGGACTGTGGTCCGCAGAACGAAAGTGCGGATCACAGAGTGGTTCACACTTTGGGGCTCTAAATTCTTCTATACATTATTATGAATTACGGTTGAGCCTCCCAAATTACATTTCGCATTCTAGTTCTGCGGTCCGCAAAAATGACTTTTGTTGTACCTCTTCCTTTTTTAGCACTTTGATCCATGTTTATGCATTTTTTCTTATTTTTGGTGTCCCGAGGTAAAAATCTTACAAAAATCAAAATAAATATAAGAAATGACATTAACACTCACTTAAAGGGCTAGAAAAGCTTAAGGAAATGGTATCAAAAATACATAATTTCACCGCACATCAACTGTCTATTCTAGGAAACAAGAAAGCAGCTTTAGGACCTTCTTGAGGTACCCCAATATACATCTCATTAGTTTTGAACACCCCTTGAACTTGATTCACAACCAGTAGAGAGTCGCATTTGACTTCAATTATTTGAGACCCTAAGCCCCGAGCTAATTCCAAACCTACAATTAGAGCCTCATACTCAGCTTCATTGTTAGTCAAAGGAGAACTATGAATTTCCCGCCTTACGATTTCCCCGGTGGGAGTGTGTAACACTTTTCCTAAACCGATCCCCTTGACATTGAATGCTTCATAAGTGTGAAGCATCCAAATCCCAGAGGCAGTCCCCGTGACCAAAACAACTTCCCTTTCCGTTTGGGGCTCACCCCAAGACTGAAATCGGCCATAAAATCCATAAAGACTTGTGACTTTATCGTAGTTTGAGGTTTATACTCAATATCAAATTCACTTAATTCCACCTCCCACTTAGCCAGTCGCATTGAAAGTTCGGGCTTATGTAACACATTCCTAAGTGGAAATGTAGGTACTACAGCTATTGGGTGACACTGTAAATATGTTCGAAGCTTACGCGATGACATAACCAAGTCAAAAGCCAATCTTTTGAGTAGTGGGTACCGGGTTTTGTCCTGTGACATAACTTTACTTACATAATACATAGGGAACGGTGTACCTTTTTCTTCTCATACTAGAACTACACTTACCGCCACCTCCGAGACCGCGAGATATATTAGGAGTTGTTCTCCGTCCTTTGGTTTTGACATGACTAAAAGCTGGATAAATAGATTTTCAGGTCTCGGAGGGCCTATTGGTATTCTGGCGTCCATTCAAAGTTGTTCTTCTTTTTTAGAAGTGAGAAGAATTTATGGCATTTCTCCTATGATCGGGATATAAACCTGCTGAGAGCTGTTATCCGCCCAGTCAACCATTATACCACATTTATATCTTCTAGCGTATCCGGAATATCTACGATGGCTTTTACCTTATCGAGGTTTATCTCGATTCCTCTTTGATAAACCAAGAAACCTAAGAATTTTTCGGATCCTACCCCGAATGCACATTTCTCCAGGTTAAGTTTCATGTTGTATCTTCTCAAGACATCGAACGCTTTCTGTAGATGGCTTAAATGGTCCTCTAGAATATCATCTATATACACTTCCATAGTATTTTCTATTTATTTTTCAAATATTTTATTTACCAATCTTTGATAGGTGGCTCCGACATTTTTTAATTCAAAAGGCATAACATTATAATAGTAAGTGTCGAAATTAGTCAAAAAGGACATTTTCTCTTGGTCTTCCGGGTGCATTCTTGTTTGGTTATACCCTAAATACACATCGAGGAAACTTATGATCTCATGTTCGGCCATAGCATCTATCATTTGATATATGTTCGGCAGTGGGAATGAGTCTTACATGTTTGCTTTATTTAAATCCTTAAAGTCAATGCATATCTTAAATTTGTTCCCCATTTTAGGTACTACTACTACATTTTCTAACCAATCCGGATAATTTACCTCTCGGATTGATCCTATATTAAGTAGCCTAGTTACATCTTCTTTCATAAACCTGTTGTGGATTTTGGCGATGGACCACTTCTTTTGCCGCACTGGAGGGAAATTGAGATCCAGGCCCAACCTATGAGTTGCGACTTTTGGATGGATGCCTATCATATTTTTATGCGACCAAGCAAAATAATCACTGTTAGCCGTAAGATAATTAAGAATTAAATCCCTAAGCTTCGGGGTTAGCCCCGTGTTCAGGTATACCTTCCTGTCAGGAATTTCCTCTTGCAGAGTTATGTGCTCAAGATCTTTAGTTGTAGACTTGGTGGTGTCCGATTCATTTGATACCTAAGAATATCTAGGCACCTGATACCGTTCTGAAAACTCTTCTTCCGGATACGTTTGTTCTGTGTCTGTTGGCAGGGCCTGGTGGACATCTTCCGATGCGGGCTCTGCTTCCTATAATTGCTATTTTAGGTCCGCTACTGCCTCTGGTTCCTCTATGGCGTACATCTTCCTGGAAATGAGATGTTCTCCCTTAATTTGTTGGACTCCGTTCGGTGTATGAAATTTTACCAAAAAATGCAGTGTAGAGGGAACCGCCTTCATGTGGTGAATCCAAGGTCTCCCAAACATAACATTGTTACCTTTACGACTCCCTTAAATTCCATGGGCAAGTCGATTTTACCATTTCCTAGTTTCACTAGACATATTGAAACCCGAGAGCGTTTTGGCTGCCAGAACAATTTTATCCAGCATCTTCATTTCTTCTACAACCTTTAGCTGAATGATGTTAGTAGAGCTTCCATGGTCGATCAAAATTCTCATTACCTGGAACACAATCAATAGGTATATAATGACCAGAGTGTCATTGTGGGAAAAATAACACCGACTGCGTCTTCATCGGTAAAAATAATAGTGTTTTCTTCCGGTACATCCCAAAATCTTTTCTCCTGGATAACTGAGACTTTGGTTTTCTTAGCCGCATTGAATGATATAGAAGCGATCATAGATCCTCTGAAGATCATGTTTATCACATGTGATGGAGCATCCGGATTAGGTTTGCCTTCAGCGGGAGGTCCCTGCTCATAGTTGTTGTGAGCTTTTTCACTCAAATATTCTCGTAGGTGGCTCTTGCTTAACATTACTGCCACCTCTTCTAGTAGGTGTTTTCAATCTATGATTTTGTGTCTGTGAGTGCCATGAAATAACACCAAACGGACTTATCTCTAGAATTGGGATCGAACAACAATTTTTTTGGAGGACGCAATGTCGGATGAGTTCTTAGTACCACCACCATCTAATCTTCGTTGATGCTGAAGTTGTATTCGGATAATTTTGGGTATTCGGGACCCTTTGGAGAGGATTTAGATGAATTCCCCTTGTCGTAATTTACCAGTCCTTGATTATTTCCTCCAGGGCCTCCATTGTTATTTATTTTTTCAAGGGAATAAAAATTATGTCCGCCCCCATATTTCCCGGGAGAGGGATAATGATGGAAATGGTTATTTGAGAAGTAGGTCTGACCCAACTCCTTTGTCTAATATTTGAGAGATGCATCCAACCTAAGTTTCCAGCAAGTTATCTTGCACTCGAATCTTTGACTCATACCAGTTGTGCACGACTTCCCAGGTAGTAGCCTAGAATTTCAGGAGATTTTCTTTAAGTTTTCGTAAGGCATCCGGACTTAAAGGGTTCAAACCCTTTGTGAAATCCTATGCAGTCCATTCGTCTGGGACAGTGGGTAGCAGTATATGCTCCTTCTGGAATCGTGTAACAAAGTCCCCAAGGAGTTCAGTCTCTCCCTGTGCAATGTGAAAATATTTGTCTTTCCTGTCTTCACCTTCCGTGCCC
The DNA here is from genome assembly GCA_029783415.1 of Anisodus acutangulus. NCBI lineage: Eukaryota > Viridiplantae > Streptophyta > Magnoliopsida > Solanales > Solanaceae > Anisodus > Anisodus acutangulus. Next base: position 4,499,099 of record CM056505.1, on the reverse strand, counting down.
CCGTATGGGCTTTTTATGAACATGTCAGCAAGCATGGAAAACAATCCAATAGAGTGCTCAAGGAGAAGTGAATACCACGTCAAGACTCCCTTAGCGAGCGTTTCAGCAAACTTTTTAATTTAGACCGATTCTATCTCATGTTCTTTCATATCGTTCCTTTTGACGACCGTAGTATATATTGTTATGTGTTCTTGTGGATCCGTTGTTCCTTCATATTTTGGTATGAACATCATTTTGAACCTCTTGGGAATCAATTCGGGCTCAGTCTCTAGCTTAAACGTCAATTGAATGTATCTCTTCGCGTATGGTCCTTCAATAATATGAGAGACCCCTGATATTTTATTTAACCAGTGTCGGAATTCCTTGGCATTTTTCTCTGCCTCCTTCGTGTTGGTATCCACTTTGTTTGTCATATCTTTCATGAATTTCAAAACCTGCCCCTGAAATGGATTTTCAAGAACGGTTTCACTTCCTGAAGCATCATCATGTCTTAGCCCATTCTGATTGTTCCTTACAACACTTGGGGAGTTTGCCGGTGTGTTGCCGCAGTTGCCAGAGTGCTTCCGGCATTGTTGGACACAAACTCGGAGAAGAAACATTTTTAGGTTATCCAGCTGATCGCTCATAGCGGCATTTTATGTCATTTGAATATGTATGTCTTCCTCGGATGTTTCATCATTGAGGATATCCTCGTCCCACGTCTGTCCGCCTCCCGAGGTGGTTCCGTCCGCGACCATCAAATCTTCTAGTACCTGGTCTGCTATCATAAGGCCATCTAGTCCGATTGGGATATTCCCAATATTATTCCCGGGGTTGCGGCTGCCTCCGAGTTCTTCCATTCATGTCATCTGTTTCCTTAAACAAAAATAAGAATTAAATAAAAAGATTAGATTAGTGAAGAAGGGGTTACTTGTGACACCACTACTATCCAAGCCCCACAGTGTGCGTCAAACTGCTTACCCGTAAAATGGTACAATTGAATTTGTATACGTGGTCAAGGACACGAAAGTCTCAAGTGACTGATGTGACAAAGATAACAGCTAATAAAATAATAAAAATAAGTAATAACAAGATGAGATTAAGAGATAATTAATCTGAGCGTGTTAGAAGCTCCTTGGTAAGGCTACCAGATAGATAATTCTACTAGTATGAAAGCACATATATTGAGACAAAGAGTATTATCAAAAAGTAGTATTGAAATAACGTGAACATGATGCTTTACAATGAGATAATGAGTCATATTTATACTTAGACTCACGGGTACACGTTCCACGATATATACCCTCATTAATATAAATAAATGAATGTTGTAATAATTAGACAATTTGTGTCTTCATAAATGTCATTAATTCACCTTTGGAAGGTGTGGAATCGGATAAGTAATGGCTGCCTATCGGAATTCAAACTGTTCACCTGATCTTTCGGTACTTCGCGGCCTTCCAATACCTTCGGTGCCACTCCTGCTCAACCGGTAGCACCGAAAGCTGAGTTGAATCTAACTCACCGCCGCTTGCTACATGTCATGACATAATTCGTCCAGCTATATAATAAGAATTTTGTCCTATACAATAATTTTTAAAACTGATAAGTATTTTATATAATAGGTTAAATGATAGTGATAGTAAATAAATCATTACACTATAGTGTATATAACATAACGCCATTTTTAATTTAGTGTAAAACATTTCTTCTTTGGGAAAATACATAATTAGTTGCACTTGCACCTTAAATTTGTCCGAAAAACTTGATTGGACGCTTTAACTTTATGAACATTTATTTACTCTCATATTCTATTATATGAAGTGAAATTAATACCTCCTTAACAGGTAACATTGCAAAAATACGGACATTCATTTACTCTCATATTTTAGTATGAAGTGAAAGTAATACCCCTTAAAGGTGAAGTGACAAAAAATGTGCAACTTTGCTATGTCACCTGTTAATTAGGGGCTATTAATTTCACTTCATACTAGTGCAACTTTGTCACATCACCTATTAACGGCTATTAATTTCACTTCATATTAGAATATGAATGTAAATAAACGTTCGTAAAGTTAAAATTACAATCGAGTTTTTCAGACAAATTTGAAGTACAATATGTATTTTCCCTTCTTTAGCAAAAAAAAAACAGTCATGCCAATTGGCAAAATTGCAAGGAGTATACAAGAGGGGTTGGTATAAGCGTCCTCACTTTTAACTTGAAGATTGCGATTTTGAGTCACCAAGAAAATAAACGAGGGAACTCTAGGGAAGGGTTAAAAAAACAATTGCAAGGAGTAATTTATTTTGTAGTTTTAAAGTCGTTTACGTGGGGCATGACGTGACAATATGATGACTTTCCGTACTATCGTTGGTAGGGTAGGTAAGTTTCTTTGGTCGCGTCACACGTATTAAATAAGTCTCAATGAAACGTTTGATTCCGTGTACATGTAGTTCCATATTTCATATTTTTAGTCGTTATAATTACTTAGTATTATTTTTTTAATGAGACATTGCGTGGCTTTTTCTGCTAGAAACATCGTTTTCTTGGTAGGTTGAGTAGCTGGATTTTTTCCCTATCAGTTTCTCGTTTCATATTTGGTTTAGGATAAATCATGATTTAACAATATTTTTTAATTTTAATCTTTGAAGTAATTATTAAATACTTAATTGTACATAAATTGCAATAGTCTGGCTTACTAGTTATACATTACTGTTCTATTTGAGACTAGGCTTATACAGTCTTGAAATTCGTTATTAAAGTAATCTAGAATATTTGTTTAAAGTATTACGTACATACACCCTTTTTATGGACTCAAAATATTCACATTGGCGACTATTGTCTAGGGTTGTATGCAAAGTGTCTACTATCATAATTCATATGCAACAATTGAAATCACTTGTGATATTATTCATTTTGGGGCTAAATTTTCATGGCTTTAGAACATACATTTACTAAGGTCTAAGACTTATTACTTCCTAAATATCAAACATCTTAATGGTATTTTATGATGTGAAATTTGCCTACGATATTTAGTAATTAGGAAACATCGTTGAGGATGTTGAAAATGTAACACTCTTAGTAAATCCACATGGACGAACAGAGAAGACACATGTTGAGTATTTAAGGAATCAAACCTTAAAGTTATCGGAGTCTAGGTCTAGACCAAATAATATTACTAGTGAACTGAATTAATATAATAAGACATTCTAACTTAAATTACTTTTGGATTAGGATGTAATTTTTAAATATATATATTTTATTTTACGAACTTGATTCAGCGTGAATTCATGTCAACGAACAATGGCGTCGACTTTATTCTCATGGATATATAGAATCAACAGTCAAGCACTATTTCTATCCTAAAATTTGCGTTCATATTACTTTTAACCAAATATTCAACAAAAAGCTCCCAATTTGCATATTGGGATTTACCAAATATTCAACAAAGAGCCAAACACTATATAAAACTAGTTAACTCATTTCCTATCACGTGAAGAATTATCCTCTGTAATTGAGCATACATTAAGAATTAGAATTAGCCTAGCAATATAAAAAAAATTCTCTTGTAATCGACATTTTCTTTTGAAGGTAAAAAAAAGTTATGATTCACAAAGCGAACCAAAGTTGTGTAACTCCGATCATGAGTCGCTTGTTGAATGAGAGGAAAAAGAAGATAAAGAGTAAAAACTCAGTGACAAACTCGAACTTAAACTTCTATATATCTGTAATCAATGACGAAAATACCTTGAAAGATCAATGGGTGTTATCTGAAGCTCTTTTGTTGAAAAAATATCAGTGAAATTCATTTAGATGTATACAGAGGTAAAGCTATAATATTAGATACAAGTTTGTGTTGGAAATTTGCCTTTGGTGGGAGTTGCGTCCAACCATCTTTAATGACTTAAACACTAGGGTTCCGCATGTTGGAGACCTTGATTCATCACACGTGCATAATCTACTAAGTGAGTAGATGACCGTAGGGCCAAGGATCGTCAAATTTCGTTGAGAAATGAAAGAGATATTGGTCCACGAAGTGAGGTGTTTGAAGCATGAAAATGTGGTAGAGACCAATTCTCCCTCATCGGTGGGGGAAGGAAGATTTGTTTAGTTTATAAGTCTCAAAATTAGCTAAGGGCTTAGGACCCCAAGGGGTAACCCATGTGTTTGAAGGAGGGAGGACCTAGATGTGCTTCGGTTCGAGGCTAAGCCCACACGCGCGTCGCCGCCGCCCGCCCGTCCCGTCCCGTCCCGTCTCGGGTCGTGGGTCGTGTCGGCTTGTCAAATCTCTGTACGGGCTGAAACAAGCCCCGAAGCAATGGCACGAAAAGTTTGATAGTACTTTACTATCAAAGAGTTTCTCCATTAACGAGTGTGATAAATGTGTCTACACGAAAGGTAACTCTGACTCGTTCGTCATGATATGCATGTATGTAGATGACATGTTCACAGGAAGCAGTCCTAGAGTTATCCTAGAGACTAAAACATGTTGAAACAATGCTTCGACATGAATGATATGAGTATCGCAGATGTCATCTTAAGGATAAAAATCTCTAAAACATCTGACGGACTGGTCTTATCTCAGTCTCACTACATCGAGGATGCTTTGAGAAAGTTTGAGATGTTTGAAAGTTCGCCGATAAAGTCACCAATGGATAGAAATCAAAAGCTTGATAAAAATCATGGTGCACCCGTATGCCAGGAGCGATATGCATAGGTGATCGGGAGTTTGATATACATAACAAACTGCACCCGACCTGATATTGCTTATGCAGTCAACAAGTTGGCAAGGTTTACCCTTAATCTGAGTGATGATCACTGGAAGGCGTTGAATCGGGTATTACAATACCTGAAATATACGCTAACTTACGGGTTACATTGTTCAAGATATCCAGCTGTACTAGAGGGGTACAGTGATGCAAACTGGATATCTGATATAGAGAACATCAAGTCCACCAGTGGGTATATATTTACAATTGGTGGTGGGGCTGTGTTTTGAAAATCCTCTAAGCAAACTTGCATTGCTCGATCCACAATGGAATCAGAGTTTATCGCTTTAGACAAAGCAGGAGAAGAAGCTGAGTGGCTTCATGACTTCTTAGAGGATGTTCCGTGTTGGAACAAACCCGTACCTTCTGTAATGATCCACTGCGACAGCCAGTCGTTTCTAGGAAGGGCACGAAATTCTATGTACAACGGCAAGTCTCGTCATATTCGACGGAGACATAAGACCGTTAGGCAGCTGATCACCACGGGTATAATATCCATTGATTTCATAAAATCAAAGGATAACATAACTGACCCACTAACAAAGGGCTTGCCCAAGGATCAGATGTTTTGCCTGTCTACGGGAATAGGCTTAAAACCCAAGCTTTAAGGACTAATACGGTGATAACCCAACCTTACTGACTGGAGATCCCAGGAATTTGGTTCAATGGAAAAACTAAGTTGTAAAGGTTCAGTTGAGCGCTTCGGTGGAAGCAAGATCACTTCGGGTTATGATTTCTGTAAGGACCATAAACTCAAGGACGTTCCCGCGATAAACGTTAAGTGCTATCTGTAGTGTGGGTAAATGTTAAGTTTTGAAAACCTTTAATGATCCTCAACGGTTGAGGTTAGGTTTGAGGAAATTTTTAATGGTTCCTAACACTTGTGAAATGGGGTATAACAGGATACCTTGTATGAGAACACCTATTTAAGTGCGAGGATAGGCGGCCTCAAATGAACGCACTTAAGAATCCAAGAAGTGTCCATGGCCACAATGGATAAAACATTATGAAGAAAAGAGTAAGGGAATTTGTTGTGTTGGTACTATTAACTTGGCTTACACTAAACACTGACGGTTCAAGACATCACGTTCACCGCGCAGTAAGTAAGTCCGATGGTATTTAACTATGGAAGGTTCAAAGGTGAAGCTACCTCTCCTTATGCAACATCGGTCCGCTGAAATATTGCTGAAAATAGGCACCATGTGAGTGCGCCAAAATCTCTTTCAAGAGGGGATTGTTGGAAATTTGTCTTTGTTGGGAGTTGCGTCCAACCATCTTTAATGACTTAAACACTAGGGTTCCGCATGTTGGAGACCTTGAGTCTTCACACGTGCATAATCTACTAAGTGAGTAGATGACCGTAGGGCCAAGGATCGTCAAATTTCATTGAGAAATTAAAGAGATATTGGTGCACGAAGTGAGGTGTTTGAAGCATGAAAATGTGGTAGAGACCAATTCTCCCTCATCAGTGGGGGAAGGAAGATTTGTTTAGTTTATAAGTCTCAAAATTGGCTAAGGGCTTGGGACCCCAAGGGTTAACCCATGTGTTTGAAGGAGGGAGGACCAAGATGTGCTTTGGTTCGAGGCTAAGCCCACACGCGCGCCGCCGCCGCCAGCCCGTCCAGTCCGGTCCGGTCTCGGGTCGTGGGCTTCTTCTGATATTATCTTTTTGGACCCAAATTGCTTCATATTTATAGTTTGGTCCCTGAAGTTTCAAGTAAGATAAATTTAGACTTGTGCTTTTGCTGTTGGTTTTGGAACGTTAATCTCCATTAATATGTACATCAATTCAGCCATTACTTGGCTGAATAACTCTCACTAATGTTCTAATCCGTTGCAGGCCAGTAACAACAATTATGTGGATAGTTGAGTCCCCTCCTTGAATAAACCTAATAACTTTTGTTTAAGTTTTGTATTACTCCGTATTAGAAAGTTCATTAAATATATATAAGTATTTAATATGAAATCAATAATTAAAACAAATAATGAATTCAGTGATGAGTTCAGAATCCGAACTACAACATTACTACAATATAGGAGTAATATCCTGATCAGTCTCTCAATTGAATAAACGGGAGCAACCTACTTGCATTCATCTTTTAATAGTTCAATTACATAAATAGATACATTGAATGGTCCTGTAATATTTATTTTAAAGAAATTGTTATTCATTTTAAATATATATTAAAAGAACCCATTCAAGGGTTGATATTGGATATTAAAGTACTCACTCCGTCTCAAATTATTTGTCAATTTTTTTATTTTACATGTCTGTTAAAAATATTAATTAGGAGAGGTATTTGACATACTTTACCCTAATTTATGTTTAAAGTTATAATCTTTCTTCATTAAATGTTTATTTTATTTATGTGTCATCTTCATTAATGTCAAAATGATAAAATGAAAAAAAATAATTAACTATGTTTTGAACTTTTAAAATAATAAATAATTTGATATAATTATTTTTAATAATCATAATAAATAATTTAATAGGAAAGGAATATTGTTTTATGTTTTGTGTGTTGACTAGTTCTCGAATCTTCTTCGATGTACTCCATTTCCTTATATATTCTTTTTCTTTAAGATTTTCCCATTTGACTTTTGTTGAGGCTTGATAATAATTTTGATAGAATAAGGAATATTCCTACTGTTCGGATACCGAGTAAATTTGAAGAGCATCCGCGTGTGAAATCTTGACCCTAAAAGCGAGATGCCGCAGTTCCCAGACATTGGTCAAAAGTAGGGCTGGTCAGTGGGCCGGGGTCCCGGCCCGGCCCCGATCCGACCCCGTCCCGAGCCCGCCTCGGTCCCGCCATGACCATGCTAAAAAAAAAAAAAAAAATAACGGGGGCGGGACTCGAACTCGGGACGGGACGATGTCTCGTCCCGCCAAACCCGAGCCCGCCCCAGACCCGCTAGACCCGACCCGCCCCGACCCCGTCCCGACCCCGACCCCGCCCTTTTCCCCCCTTTGCAAATATGACCGTTGCACCAACGGTCATTTAGATTATGGCCGTTGGCCAACGGCCATTTTAGGCCCCCCTCTCCAACCCCCCTACCCCTTAATATTTATTTTTAACTCATAAGTTATTATATTTACACTTTAACCCAATTTTTCAACTATAAATAACTCATTTTCTCTTCATCTTTCTCACAAATCTTCCTACAATCTCTCTAATTTCTCAATATATCTCTCTACAAGTCTACATTGTTTGCTAAATATTCAATTTTATTTATTCATTTGGGAATTGGGAGTGAAGTTAGCAACTAGCTTGAGGATCTTCCATCGAGCAAAGTTTCAATTTTCAACCTCTGGATTACACGTCGACGTTACGTCGGCGTTTGATACATTCGTTCCTTCATTAAATTATTATTGTCTGTTTATTTTATTTAGCGCACTTAATTTTATTGTCTTTAATTATTTATTATCATAATTAAAATGGAAGGATTAAAAGGTATGTTTAAGGGTAAGGGTAAGGGTAAGGGTGCTTCTTCTAGTAGGGGCAACCAGGGCAAGGGTACTTCTTCTAGTCATCTTATTCCTACACATGATGATTTTGTTGATACTCAACATTTTCCTACAATACCATTAGATTTAGACCAGGAGCTATTTTCTGGAACTCAAGAAGACTTTAATTTAGACGATGATCTAGATGATATACCCACTAATGTTGATGACAACACACCCACTAGTGAACCTTCAACTGAAATACCTCCTATTCCCCTAGTATGAGACGAGGTCCAGCAAAACGACCATTAAAATCAGATGCATGGACATTTTTTGATAGGGACGTAGAGAATCAAGTAGCCATATGTAAAATTAGTAAAAATATTTTAAAATTTAAAACTGGAAAAGGTCACGGTGGGACGGGGGGTTTAATTAGACACGTAGTAAGTACTCATCCAGCTAGGTATGCCCAATACCAGGCTTCAAAACCGGGTGCGCAAACGCCCGCTCCATCGGGACAAGGTTCACATACTGATACTGTCCCGGATCAAGTACATGGTCAAATTAATCCTATGACGGGGGGAATTGTAGGCTCTAAATACAATAAACATATAGATAGGGAAGCAATATCAAAATTAGTTGCTGTGGAGGATTTGCCTTTTTCATTTCCTTCATCTCCCGGTTTTATTCATTACATTAGAGATATATATAATCCTGCTTTTAACGGTTTTCCTAGATCAACTGTTAAGAGAGATGTATTTAAATTAGCGCATGAATATCAACAATATTTACATTTTTCATTATATCATTTTAATGGCAAAGTATCTATCACGTCTGATATAGGTCGTAGTACTAACGGCCATGATTATTTAACTGTAACTTGTCATTGGATAGATTATAAATGGTCTATGCAAAAACGTATTTTAGCGTATAGATATATAGATGATAGGCACACTGGTACTTTTATTGCAGAAAATATTTATTAAGTGTGCGATTATTACGGAATTACCGATATAATTATGACTATTACATTAGATAACGCTTCTAATAACAATTACGCAATTACAATTTTAAAAAAATAGTTTAACTCCATCTTTTCCAGACCATTTTCATATAAAATGCGCGTGCCATATATATAACTTAATTGTAAAGGATGGTCTATCACTTTTTGAAGACATTCTTAGTAAAATACAATTTGCTATAAACTTTATTTTTAAAAGTAATAAAGTACAACGTAGAAAAGAATATAAAAAAATTTGTCACGATTGTGGACTACCTTATAGAAAAATTCCACACGAAGTATCCACTAGGTGGAATTCTTTATACGAGCAACTACTTGTTGCTTATGACTATAGAATACCTATAACTTTATTTTTTAACTCTCATAATAAAAAGCCAGCTGATATGATTTTAGATAGTGATTGGGAAAAAATTTCCGAACTTATTGTATTTTTAGAGAAATTTTTTCAAGCAACAAAAGAATTTTCCGGTATATATTATCCTACTATTTCAACTATGTTATTTTATATAACTCTAATATTTTTATTACTTAGTGAATATATGAAAAAATCAGCTTATAAGACAGCTATTAAAAAAATGTTTCTCAAAATAAAAAAATATTTTATTCATATTCCCTCTATTTATATTATTGGTTCTGTATTAAATCCTACTATTAAAATAGACGGTACTAAATTACTAATTGAAATTATTTACGATTGTATAGAAGTACTACCACCTCCAAGTTCCAAAAATCTAAATCATCCACCACCTATTGAACAAACTAAAGAAGAAGTGTTGTCTAGCGTAGAACACCAATGCAAAAATATATATAGATTTTATCAACAAGAAAATGCTAGTAACTTACCGGCTTCCATACCATCTTCTTCATCTTCAACACAACCTCACAAAAGACATCTTTGTTTCTGCGCTAGTATTGAAAGCCTCGTAAATAGAATGTGCGGCCGCATACCTCTACTACTAACCAAATTAGCGAGTTGGATATTTTTGTTTTGCAGGGTTACATGCAGTATCAAGAAGTTATCAATGAAGATGGACATGAAGACTTGCTGAAATACTGGAGGGGGAATGAGAAGACCTTTCCGACACTTTCATTGATGGCTCGAGATGTTTTGAACATTCAAGCGTCATCAACTGCGTCTGAAAGCGCTTTTTCTGCAGGCAGATATCAAATAGGAGACCACATACACTCATTAGCCGGAGACAGCTTGGAAATTGCAGTATTATTCAGAGATTGGATACGAGCGGAGCGGAGAAGGTGCGGTCAACCGGAGATCAACGAAGAAGATGATGAAAACTACAACGAAATCTTAACCGAAGGTAGTGAAAGCGACGTGGATCAATTTGACCAACAAATACCAATTCCAACCGAAGAACCACATGAAATCATCAAGCAATTAGAACAGGTTTTTTTGAGAATGTAATTTTTTTAATTGCAATTTTATTATGTAATTTGCAACTTTTGGACAACACCACAAAGTTGCAATTTAGATTTTAGACAATTGTATTTGTATTACAAAAAAATCATATGTCTATTAAATAATATAAGAGGCACAAAAACAGCCTTGGGATGTTTTTATTACATTATCTTGTTTTATTTATTGAGTTTTTTTTATACATATGTTATTTTAAAAAAAAAGGAAAACCCGCCGTACCCCGCCCCGACCCGACCCCGACCCGACCCGATAACGACGGGATCAGGATCGGGACGGATCGAGCAAGTCCCGCTGCACTTGACCCCGCTGCACTCGCCGACCCCGACCCCGACCCCTTCTCCGTCCTGCCCCGACCCCGACCCCGCCAGACCCGAGCCCGGCCCACTGGCCACTCTTAGTCAAAAGGTTGTACGCGCAGCTGTCAAAATAAAAACATTTTTTTTGTATGCAAATGAAAATCTGAATTAGATAATGATTAAAAATATATCTGATTTTTTTTCTAGATTTCACACTCAAATTATTATTATTATTTGTTTTAAATTTAAATTGTCACTATCTATGTATTAAAATATACTTACGTGATAGTTGATCAGATAAGAAAAAAAGGGAATAACTAATAGTTAGCCAAATCAACTTCGATATGTGTTTTAATACGTAGATGGTGATAATTTAGATAAAAACAGGAAACAACTAATAGTTTAGATGTATTTTTTTGAAAGTGCAAGGGGGTGAATTGTAATTTTTTTCTTAGTCAACTACCACGAGTTGCTAGTCAACTTGTTATCAGATATAGTGCAGAAATTAAATGTTGAAAGTAAATGACATCAGATGTTTTATACTGATTCAGACTCAATGTGAATCCTAATCCAATCCCATTGGTTGCAAGGGTGTTCTCTACAGCTCTTTTAAAGTTTAGCTTGGTACAAAGATAGTTTGAATGGAGTTCCTATGTCTACACTCAAACACTCTTAATCTTTTGATACGATGTCTCATCAAATATATTATATCTCTTCTTATTTTTTTGTATACACTATAAATCATTCAAAATTACAATGCTTGTTAAAAGTAAAGTAGAGAGTTTAAAAAGTTGAAACGAAATTATGAGTTGGTTCGTCTCTTAGAGCCGTCATATATAGTCCAAGGACTTGTAGTCATTTTCGGCTTCTTTTGCCGAGAAGTCAACCCAAGAGATTTGATCTTTGGTAAAAGGAATAATGAAAATCATATTTTCCAAGAATAAAGTTAGAGCTCTTAATGCAGATTTGATCCTCCTTCCTTGTTTGCTACGTATTCAAGTCTTCATAACTTGAGGCAGTTATAAAGCTTGGTACTTGTTTCCATTTGGAGCTTGCTTGATTGATACGAGGATATTTCAATTTATTGCTGAGTAATAAATTGTGATTTGTCTTCTCTTAATATAAGGGAGAGCCTTCTTGATGGTACTTGATTTATATTCTCCCAATACTTTCTTGCAAAATAGCCGTTGCTTCCATAAATGAGTGACAATTTATTTATGCTTATTTGACTTGTAATTAATCTCCTTATTACTTGTCGTGATAATTATTCCTTGAATTGAAGGCTTTGGTACTTGACTCGTTAAATCGACTAGCCATTGATACCTGAAGAAATATCTTATTTTCTTGTGTCAAGAGATCTTCTTAAATGCTAAATATTTTCCTTTCCTTCTTAAACTAATCATTAAATGGTGCTTCATTGATTTACTCTCATAATCTTTGGTACTTGCAATTAATGCGTTTGACTTGAATCTTCTTTGAGGCTTGTAGAATAATCTCTTTCCTTGCGAATGAGATCTTGCCACCAACATAATTATTTCTTGCACAATTATAGTCATCATCATTAAAATCTTGACACTAACAATCTCTCCCTTTTTTATGAAGACAATTTAAGAGCAAAGTAGTTGACTTTCCTATTTTATTATCTTCATGGTTGAATTGAAAATTGCTCCCAATGTTCATATATTCTCCCCCTTTGACATCAACAAAAAGAAGAGAAAGAAAATAGACAAACATAAAATACAAGATCAAGTATGAAGCAAACACACAGAGATAAATAACCATAAGCACAACATAAAGCAAAAGTAACATCCAAACTGCATAACAACATAACAACAGTCAACTGGACTTAGGTCCAGGCAAAACATTGTTTGAAAGGAACATCCCAAAGGTAGTTTAATGAAGGAAGTGACACAAACAACTTTGGAAAATTTGAGAGAGAAACGATTGAAAAGTAGGTGTCGACACAATATACCTTATATGAAGAAGAAAAATAAAAGAGAAAAATCACCGATACATTTTTTAAGAAGGCAAAATATTTTAGAGATTATATGGGATATGCAATAATTTCTAGAGATTCTTTAAGCATACACAAACTTTCTTCAAGCAAAGGCTTATTAAAAATATCAGCAAGTTATTTCTCAGTGCACACAAATTGCAGTTCAATAGCTCCCCTACGAACATGATCTCTAATAAAATGATGTTTAATATCTATATGCTTTGCCCTAGAATGATGCACATAATTTTTTTGTTAAGCAAATAGCACTAGAATTATCACAATGAATTTTAATAGATTTGAATAATAAATCATAATCACTCAATTGATGAATCATCCACAATAGTTGAGCACAACGTTACCAATGGCAATATATTCAACTTCAGTGATGGATAGTGACACACTGCCCTATTTTTTTCTATTCCATGAGATTGAAGATTTTACAAGTAGCTGACATGTACCTCTTGTACTTTTACGATCATCTTTATCCCCTGAAAAATCAGCATCAGAAAAACCTTCTAATTTGAAGGAGTCAGTTTTAGGATACTATAAGCCATAAGAGACAATGTCAATTAAATATCTAATGATTCTCTTGACAACACTAAGGTGAGATTCCTTAGGAGCTGACTGATATCTGGCACACCTGCAAACACTAAACATGTTGTCTAGTCTACTGGCCGTAAGATAAAGCAGTGAGCAAATCATTCCCCTGTATTTTATTTCATCAATAAGGTTACCTTCATCATCTTTGTTAATAGAGCAAGTAAGACTATCAGAGTTCCCATGAGCTTTGCATCACTTATGCCAAACTTTTGAATAAGCTCTTTGGTATACTTGTTTTGGCAGATGAATATTTTTTTCAGTTTGATAAATTTGTAATCCCAAAAAGAACGCTAATTCTCCCATCATGCTCATCTCAAATTCACTTTGCATGAGGTTAGAAAATTTCTTGCACAAATATGAGTTAGAACTTTCAAATATAATATCATCAACATGAATTTGAATAATAAGATTTCCAGAGGATGTTCTTTTAATAAAAGAGTTGAATCAATTTTTCCGCTAGATAAACCATGCTCAATTAGAAAAGCACTTAGCCTATCATACCAAGTTTTTGAAGCTTGTTTAAGACCGTATAAAGCTTTCAACAGTTTGAAAATATGGTGAAAATTTTTTGGGGTGTCAAAACCATGTGATTGTTTAACAAAAACTTCTTCATCAATAAAACCATTTAGAAAAGCATTTTTAACATCCATTTGAAAGAGTTTGAAACCTTTAAAAGAAGCATAAGCAAACATGTGAATAGATTCTAACCAGGCAACTGGGGGCAAATGTTTCATCGTAGTCGACTCATTCTTGTTGAGAGTAGATTTGTGCAAAAAGACGAGCTTTATTTCTTATAAATTTCCCTGCTTCATTCAGTTTATTATGAAATACCCATTTGATTCCAACAACTGAAGCATTTTCGGACTTAGGAACCAAACTCCATATTTTATTTTTTCAAATTAGTCTAGTTCTTCCTTCATAGCCTTGATCCAATGATCATTTTTCAAAGCTTCATCAACTTTCTTTGGCTCTAATGTGAGATAAGAGCCAAGTTTGCATTATTTTTGGTTGAAGATCTAGTCTTCATTTTTGTCATTTATATCTCCTATAACAAATATCTTTGGATATTCAGGTTCGTTTCTCCATTCATTTGAAACAATTCTAACTATTAGGTTAGTCGACTTGTCAGGTACAACACTCGACTCTTTGTCGCTGTTTTGCTCAACAGTAGAGGTAATTGATGTAGTTGGTAGTTGACTATATTCATCATATGTAGGTTTACCTTTCTTAGGCAAGCCATTAGTATCATCAAAGATTACATGAATGGATTCTTCAACAGTTAAAGTATGTTTATTAAATACTTTAAAGGATCTACTATTAATTGAGTAGCCAAGAAAAACACATTCATCGCTACGTGGATCAAACTTACCACGGTTGTCGTTTCTATTATTATGGACAAAACACTTATACCCAAATGGACGAAAGTAACTTATGTTTGGCTTCTTTCCCGTCCATAGTTCATATGGAGTTTTCTTCAAGATTGGTATAATAAAATATCTATTTAAGATATGACATGTTGTGCTTACAACCTCAGCCCAAAAGTGATGTGGTAGATTGTTTTCCACCATCATTGTTCTAGCCATGTCTTGTAGGATACTGTTTTTTTGCTCAACAACACCATTTTGCTGGAGAGAGCGTGGTAAAGAGAAGTTATGAGTATATCCATGTTCATTACAGAACTCTTCAAAGGCCCTATTTTCAAATTCTCCTCCATGATCACTTCTGATAGAAGAGATGTAGTATCCCTTTTCATGTTGTACTTTCTCACAGAAAAACGTAAAATTCTTTATGAGCAAGACATATAACCCATGTAAAACGAGAATAATCATCTATTATAACAAAGGCGTACCTCTTTCCTCTAATATTAGCAGTTCTAGTGGGACCAACTAGGTCCATGTGGAGCAGCTATAGGGGTTTAGAAGTAGACACACCATCTTTAGAATTAAAAGAGTTTCTTATTTTCTTACTTTTTTGGAAAGCATCACACACATGATCCTTGGAATAGTTCAACTTGCGCAGTCCTATAACTAATTCATGTTTTGCAAGTTTTTCTATCAAGCGCATACTTGTATGTCCAAGCTTCTTGTGCCAAATTCATGGGTCTTCTCCCATTGATACTAAGCAAATATGTCCTACATGACTCTTTACTGAATCAAGTATGTACACATTCTTGTTCCTGCTTCCAGATAGCACAAATTTTCCAGAGAGGTCTTCAATGATACATCCTATTTTTCGGAATCACATAGTTAACTTATGCTCAGCAGGTTATATCTAAGATCCTTCACTAAATAAACGTTAGTAATATCACATAAATTATTAAAAGCAATAGTTTCTATACCAATTACAGTTCCATTGGAGTTTTCTCCAAAGGTTACTAAGCCTCCATCAAAACCAGCAACTGATTTGAACAAGCTTCGCCGATCATATGACTAGAACACGTACTATCTAGATACAACAACATAACTAGTGAAATCTCACAATGTGGGGTCTGGGGGTAGAGTGTACACAAACTTTACCCATAAGATAGAGAGGTTGTTTCAGAAATACCCTCCTCGGCTCAAGAGAAAACACAAAAAAACTCATAGAAGGATAATCAACTCAAAGCAATATAAAAATGAAAATAATGACAGTGAATAAGCATTCTGGAAAAGAAAGGAGCGGTAGCTACCACAGAGAAACAAGATAATCAATGTATAAGAAATAAAAAATAATTGCAGAGGTCAAATGACAAGAAACTATAGTGCAATACTGTGACTACTAGTATAAATGGATAAACGAGATACCCTGATCTGAGTCCTCCATAACCTTATATCTAAGATCATGTCCTCGATAAGTTGGGATTGCGTCATGTTCTATCTAATCACCTCTCCCTAATACTTCTTTGATCTTCCTCTACCTTTCCTGAACCCATCCATAACCAACCTCTCACACCTCTACACAGGAGCATCCATATCTCTCCTCTTCACATGACCAAACCGTCTCAGTCTTTCTTCTCAAATTTCATCCCTTACCAAGGCTACTCCCACCTTTTCTCGAATATTCTCATTCCTAATCCTATCTCTTCTAGTGTGTCCATACTATCTATACACATTTTTGTTTTGATTTTTCCTTGAGGTGTTCCTGCAAAAATGAGTAGTTACTTTCGTTTAGGTACCCAAGCTTTCTTAGGTCCTTGAGGGTTAGTTTCATAATCATTTTTGGGTCTCCATACCCAACCAGGAGTAGTTGCATAACGAAATCTACACTTATAATATTTATGAGCAGTTTTACCACAACAAATTTTTTTTTGAGAAAAGAGTTCTTTAGTGACTGATTGGTTAGTCGACTCATTCATGGAAATTTTATTTCTTTTAGACTTCCTGCCAATTGACTTGAGAGATCTAGTCAAATAATCTATCTTGACATGAATATTTGACTTATCATTTGAATTTATACAAGTTGTTTTGTCACTAATAGACTTTTTCCCATTTGACTTATAGCTACGAGTCGTCTAGTTGGACCTAACTAATTTATGACTGGTGGATTTGCGCAAACCACTTAATTGTAATTTTAAATCATGAACTTATTCTTGAAGATCTCTATCAATTTCATAGACTTCTAGATTAATTTTCCAGTCTCTCTTTTCTCATAGTAATTTTCTATATTCATCAAAAACTGTATTTAGATCCTCAAGAGTTGATCTAACAACTCTTGAGTTTCATGACATTTAGAGCATGGATAGGGTCTTACCTCACTAGTTTTGCCACTTTCCATGAAACAGATATTATCCGATTCTTCCTTTTCATCTTCTGAGTTTTCATCTTCACTCTAGCTACTGAATGCTATTTTCTTTTGTTATCCTCTAAATGATGTTCTTTTTTACTCTGGGAACTCAGATTCTATGTGGCCATACTCTCCATAACTCATAACATTTCCCATCATTCCTTGGTTGATCACTCTAAGATTTCCTTTTCCTAAAGTTTGAAGTATTTCTTATGCTATTTCTAGATTTTCTCACGGCTTCTACCACAGACCTAGATATCATAGCAACTTCATCTTCCCTAATATCATAATCAAATTTCTCAACTAGAGATTTGAAAGCCATAACCTTTTTCTTATTCTTATCTTGTCCAAGCTTGTTGAGGTAAGTCTTTTCGAATGCTTTTAAATCTTTTCTTACTTCATCATATGTAAGTGTCTTAAGATCTATGCTCTCAAGAGAAACAAATTTAGCATGCCATTGTGGAGGGAGACATCTAAGAATCTTCCTTATATTATCTACAGATAAGAAGACTTTTCCTGAGGCTTTGAGTTCTCCTAAGATCTTGTTAAACCTTGCAAACATGTCCTCCATTGTTTCTCCATATTTCATCTTAAAAAATTCATATTCATAGACAAGGAGACTAATAATAGTTTCATTTACTTTGTATGTACCTTCATAGGTGACTTCAAGTTCATCCCAAATCTCTTTAGCGGTTTCACAAGTGGAGATCTTTTCATATTCTTCTCCACTAATAGCATTGTATAGCAAGTTCCCTAATTTTGAGTTTATTTGTATCACCTCCATTTGTGCATCAGTGTAGTCAGATAGAGAGCCCAAATCATCAGTTGATGTGGCTTCTTCCTTCTTGTTTCATCAGTCTTTATTTTAGGCATAGAAATGTCTCCCAACTTGATGACCCTCTATATCTTAACATCATATGACTTGATGTAAGTTTCTATTCTAACTTTCCAATGAGAGAAATACTTCCCATTGAAGTAGGGTATTCTAGTTTGGGAAGTGCCTCCTTGAAATAAAGCTCCAGCCATAACGTAGTTTGACATGATCTTTTTCTCACTTGCTGTTAAGAAAATACAATATGAGACCTTGCTTTGATACCAATTGAAAGTGCAAGAGGGGAGGGGGGTGAATTGTAATTTTTCTTTTTCTTAGTCGACTACCTCGAGTTGCTAGTCGACTTGTTATCAGATATAGTGCAGAAACTAAATGCTGAAAGTAAATGGCACCAGATGTTTTTATACTATTGCGGACTTAATGTGAATCCTAATCTAGTCCCCTTGGGCCATACGAGTGTTCTCTGCAGCTCTTTTGAAGTTTGGTTTGGTACAAGGATAGTTTTAATGGAGCTCTACGTCTACACTCAAACACTCATAATCTTTTGATACAATGATTCACCAACTATACTATATCTCTTCTTACTTTTTTGTATATACTTTAAATCACTCAGAATTACAATGCTTGTTAAAAGTAAAGTAGAGAGCTTGAGAAGTTGAGACGAAAGTATGAGTTAGTTCATCTCTTTGCGCCATTATATATAGTCTAGGGACTTGTAGTCATTTTCGGCTTCTTTTGAGAGAAGGAAACCCAAGAGATTTGATCCTTAGAAAAAGGAATAATGAAAATCCTATTTTTCAAGAATAATGTTAGAGCTCTTAATGCAGATTTGATCCTCCTTCCTTGTTTGCTTTGTATTCAAATCTTCATGATTTGAGGCAGTTATGAATCTTGGGACTTGTTTCCATGTTGAAGCTTGCTTGATTGATGCGAGGATATCCCAATTTAGTGTTGAGTAATAAATTGTGATTTTTCTTCTCTTAATATAAGGGAGAGTCTTCTTGATGGTACTTGATTTATATTCTCCCAATACTTTCTTGTAAAATAGATGTTGCTTCTATAAATGAGTGACAATTTATTTTTATTCTTATTTGATTTGTAATTAATCTCCTTATTGCTTGTCTTGATATTTACTCCTTTAATGGAGGGCTTTGGTAACTCTTTAAATCTACTAGTCATTAGTACATGGAGAAATATATTCTTTCCTTATGTTAAGAGATCTTCTTAAATGCTGAATATTCTCCTTTCCTTCTTGAACTAATCTTCAAATGGTTCTTCATTGATTTACTTCCATAATCTTTGGTACTTGCAATTAATGCATTTTACTTGAATCTCTTTTCCGGATTTCGTCGCTTCCGATAATTCCGGAGGGTCATTTATGATTTAGTCGAGTCAGTTTTTTGCTTTCCGACATAATCGAATGCATTTTGTGGCCTTATTTATAATATTTGGATGTTTGGTTATTTTGAGTGATTCTTTAGAAAAATATGTCTTATCTCAGTTAAATGTAAAATCCAAGGGCGCGAATGAGTTCATATCACTTTTTACCTTGGGAGAGCATGTGTGATTTGTGTTCGGGGGTCTCGGAAGTGTTTCGGGTATTGGGTGGAACCTTGAGTTAGAATCCAAGTTTCTGGTATGTGGTGTCCGCCCCAACGGGTGGATCCACTCTTGCAGGTCCGCCTTTGAGGAGGTTAGCTCGCAAAAACAGGGTTTGTGTTCTTAGTAAAGTTTTACCTCGGCGGAGGCTTTTCACGTAGGGGCGTATGCGCCTCTATGGGGTTTGTCAGCTTCTGCGCAAAGGTGACATGTCAAGTAACCTCGCCTAAGCGAGTCCTTTTTCCGTCGGAGCGAGACCGCGCCAGCGGAGTCGATTCCGCTGGATGAAATCGCTGAATCTGGAAACCTAATAAATTTCATAGGTGGAGTCACTTTTCCCAAAACAACTTTTCTCGATCCTAGAGCTGCCAATAGGGAACTCTTGAAGACTGAGACTAAATTCTTCATTTGGGGTAAGGTTCTTCACTCTTTGTGATTATATTTTATGATTTGAAGTCTTTCATGGTGATATATTGTGCATGTGAATTGGGGAAGATAAGTTACAGTATTCATATGAGATTAAGAGAGGTTGAATCTTTGATTTAAAGGTGTTGTATGGGTTAGTTTACTTAAATATTGTGAATTATTATTGGAATTTGATAGAGGAGCATGATTGTAGCCTTTAATTAGATCATAGAAGCCCTTTTTTATTTGAGAAAAAATCTAGGGTTTATAAATTGGGGTTTTCAGAAATTGTTCAATTGAATGTCTAAATGATCTTAGGTTTCTAATTAACTTAAGGATATGATTGCTTAGTATGTATCTATGTTTATTGAGTAATAAAATTTGAGTCTTGATGACGTGGGCCCGGGGTTGGTTTTGGAAGTCTTGATTTGTTTAAGGACTAAGTCCTTGTATTATGTGTAAGCTTTATATTAACGAATAGTATATGCGTGTTATACTTTGATTACCACGAGGCTCCGGAAGGACAAGTCTAGCATAGAGATTTGATTGTTCGAGGCTCTTGTTCAGCCTAGAGATAGGCTACGGTTTACTTTCACTAGATTCTGATATAAGTAGATAATTAGTTATAAATATTGAGAGACATTGGGGGTCCCATTCAAACTATTGTGATGACTCATTGAGGGATATTGGTGTTAAACTGTGATGATGGGTGATTTGGTAATCAACCTTAAGTTGATTCCGACTGTTGATTGATTGGGCTTGTCACCATTATGTGTGCTCATTGCCATATTTATTATCATTATGTTTATTCATCACATATGCTTTGATATGGTATCCTGAGTGTACTTGGATTATATGTTGTTGTATTGTTGAAAACATGTGATATTCATCTCTATACTTGGTTGCATCTAATTATATCATGACTTCTTTCCTTGTATTGTCATTTGCATTCATACACTCATGGTTTTGATGATATTAATATTGGAGTGGAATGATATATGTTGTGGGTCCAAGAGATCGGGAAGGTAAAAATACTTATGAAATTATGGCAATACTGAGATGATGATACGCGGGAGAACGGGTTGCACACATGCAACAAGTTACTACAGCCAAAGACTGGGCTCCATTGATAAATTCTGGAGGGTATAAGGGCTTCGTGGGTCCCTCATGTGTGTGCAACTCATAGAATTTGAGCACTTGTATACGGGAAAAGGAAAGGTACCTGGCATATGCATTGCATTCACATCATACATACCTCATTGCATTGATATTCTGTTGATAAATTAAGTGGTGTATTGAGAATTGATGGATTGGTTGATTTCTGGACATATGAGAATTTAGAATTGATTATTAAGTACTTGAACACTGTTGTTGAACTCTATTGAATTTGGGTAACTCTTATCGATATGAAGTCTTATGTGAATAAGTGGTTTGTTGATTTCAGTGCACTCTAACATGAACTACGTTATTTATTTGGGTTATTGAACTGTTTAGTATAGGATTTATTTGGTGTCAACTCGGAATTTATCTCTTTTTGTGTATCTTCCGTCGTTGTCGGCCTATGATGCCTACGGGGGTACGCTTGTGTACTTATATTACACTTATTGCATTCTATTTGGATGCAGATATAGCTCCGTCTGCTAGTTCGAGATTGCGTGGTTGAGTCCGAGCACGATTCCAGCATTCAGGTTAGTATGCTACCACCAGCATGCCCTGGGATGCTCTATCTTACTTTGTCTTTTATTTTGATTTGAGAGATATGTATTAGACATTTAGACTTGTTCTGTTTCATTTTGGCTGATGTATTATGACAGTAGCGCTCTTGTATTATTGGCTAGATCCTTGGGAGTTGTACTAGATTTTTTTTAGATTCATTTCAGCATTCCTTTTTATGATAGACAGAGATATTAAGTATTTTGTTATTTTCCGCATTTCTTTCTTATATCTTCCTGAGTGAGATTGTGAGTGGTTCTCCTACGATTTGGAAGGTGTAGGTGTCACCACGATTTTTAAAAGGGGTCTTGACAAAGTTGGTATCAGAGCTTTAGGTTGAACGGTCTTACACAAGAGTAATGTCAAGAAGAGTCTCGCGGAACGGTGTAGAGACGTCTGTACTTATCTTCAAGAGGCTATGAGACTTAGAAAAATTCACTTTCTTCATTCCTTTCGTGCTAAATTGAATCAAATTAGTATCTGACCTTTGTTTCCTATTCTCTCATAGATGGTGAGGAATCATGTTGATACGATAAGAGAGGAGGCACCGGCACCAGTATCAGCATTGCGCGATAGAGTTAGAGACCGTGGTCGGGGTTGAGGCATAGCCCAAAAAGTTGCACCGGCCTGAGGAGGATCACAGGGAGCCGACCAGGCTCATGCTAGATCAATTTCCCCTGAGCCGTATATTGAGCCTCAGGATGAGTTTCTTGAGAAGGAGATGGGCCAGCCAGGGATCGGCGCGGATTTTATTTCTACTCCGGTTGTACAGGACATGTTTGTTAGATTATTAAGTTTTCTAGATGGTTTTGTCCAGGCGAGCGTGCATCCGACTACTCCAGGTGGGTTACACACCCATGTGAGGGAGGGACAAACTTAGATTCTCGAGTTTTGTACTCCCGGGTTTAAACCAGCTGCAATGTCAGCACCCCATATTGATGAGATTTATGGTCTAGAGTTTGGTCCCCGGCCGATTGCAGGGATAGCTATGACCCTCTATGAGCGGAAGATTTGGGAGCATTTTTCAAACATGAAGCCTCCTGAGTTCTTTGTATAACCCGAGGAGGATGTGTATGAGTTTTTTGTGAGTAGCCTTGAGTGGTTGCATATTTAGGTATTGTCGAGTAAAACAGAGTCAATTTTGTGGCCCTTCAGCTTAAAGGAGATGTAAAGTGGTGGTGGAGAGCGTATGTTGATTGTCGATCAGCGGGGTCGCCTCCGCTGACTTAGGTTAGGTTCTATCAGGTATTCTTGGAGAAGTATGTGTCTCTTAGCTTGCGTTTGAGTAAGCATGATGAGTTCCAGAAGATTTAGTAGAGAGGTTCAACAGTTGAACAATATTAGACTCTTTTCCATGCCTTCTCGCGCTATGCAGCACCGTTGTTACCTACAGAAGCGGAAAAAGTCAGTTGTTTTGTGAGAGATTTGTGTATTCCCCTTCAGTTGGCCACATTGCAGTTGGTGGAATTTGGGGTTTCTTTTGAGGCAGTGGCAGAGCATGTGAGGATGACAGAGTATGTGAAGGGCAAATTGCCCAGATATGAGCCCGATAAGAGGGCTACGCGATTCAGACAATTAAGTAGATCTACTTCTCGTGGTTATGGCCGTATGGTAGATATCAGTAGTTGCAGCCAATTTAGGTCGCCTTTCAGGTTTTAGATGGTGTCTCTACGGGGCAGAGCGTGTATAGTGGTGGTTCTAAGTCTCGGTATTATGATTATGGTGGTTTGAGTTCTTCTATCTATATTTAATGCCCTTAGCATCCAGGACTTGTTACAATTATGGTGAGATTGTGCATTATAAAAGAAAGTGCCCCAGACTTCAATTTAGTACATCCAGTGCACCCAGGACTCTAGCATATCCATCTAAGGGTGGTGGTCAAGTTAGCCAAGGAGGATCTCAGTTAGGCTATGGTGGCCATTAGAGTACCCGTGGTGGATCTCAGATAGGGAGATATGGAGCTCATTCGGGTTGTGGTGGCCATCAGGGTACTCAGTCAGATGTAGGATGCACTCATTGCTATACATTTCCTAGCAGACCAGAGGCTGAGGCATATGACGCAGTTATCACACATATCATTTTTGTCGCACCTCAACCTTGGAGGGTGTGGTCGCACTCAGTATCCTAAGGATAGAGCGTAGCAACCCTGATACATGTGACATATTCGACAACTCATAGGCCGACAAGGCTTCTGATGAATACTTAGTAGAACAGAGATATAACCACCTGCATGTAGAAAAGTCCCAACCTATACATATATTTACAATAAGGCTGACAACACCAACATGAGCATAATAAATCTACTGGAGAGGTCGACAAGGCCACACACGACCATAATACATAATACGACTGTCTACAAGCCTCTAAAGAGTATAGTGACAACAACTGATCGGAATAGGGCCCCGCCGTACCCAACTATATACATATGTATATCTATCATACCTATTAGCTCATTACATAACTCCGGAGAAAGGAGCGGGACAACCTCCAACTTAGTCGAGTCCTACTGTGAGGAAAGCATTTGCATCTCTATCTGTACCTGCGGGCATGAACGCAGTGTCCCCGAAAAGGGACATCATTACGAAAGATGTATTAAATATGTAAGGTTGAAGCTGTAAATTAAGCACAAGTTGAAATTGTAACTGAATGTATAACTGTAAGGTCAAGTTGCGAAAATACAACATGTCGTCTGAGTGCCCATGTGGACCAGAATATGCATAATGAAGTATAATTGTGTATATAAGTCGTAGGCCTCTGTGGGCTATATCATTAGTCTCATATCTGTATAAACTGCATATTTAACGCCATAGGCCTCTGTGGACAACATAATCAATAGTATAACTGTATAGTTGTGTATATAATGCCATAGGCCTATGTGGGTAATATAAATATATAATACATTCATATGATGACCTCATTAAGTATTACTGAATACTCTTTGAACTCATCGGAGTGATGTAAGATCGTTATACCTCTGACTCCCTTATGAGGGTTAACACATCACCATATACTCTTTTAACGACTTCATAAGAATCATAGTTCACATTATTAACTTAGCTTTCTAGAGACAAAAGGAGCCAATTTTTATTGACATCAAAAGAATACATTGGCACGGGAATGTAATATTGATGAGGAATAGTAATACACAACAACACACATATAGGAGAATCACTAGTACCTTCATAAGGACTTTAGAATAGAGTTCTTATCGGATTTTATTTCATAATAATCGTTTCAATATGATCATGCCAAAAAGAAGGAAATGACCTTACATACCTTGTCCACGAAGCTACAATCATTCAAAAAGTCCTTGAACTTCTTACGGATGATTATCTATATCATATAAAGGGGTTGATATCAATATCAAATCCAAATTCTATAGAGAAGCTCATTTAGGCATAGTTCAAAAACTTTAAGCATGTAGGATTATTTAGGCTTCTCTTATACGAAAAATTTATGTGATTCGATCCCACATCCTTTAAATTGTACTTTCCTTAATCCCATAACGTATACAATCAGTTCAGTTATCCAATTCAACTTATAATTTAAGTAAAAAGCCCAAGAACTTATACCACTATGATTTCACAAATTTACGGTTTTCGATTATGAAAATTCTTTCACAACTTGTTCCAAATCATCAATAAATCATAATCATAAGTATAGGAGGACAAAACTTACCTTTACGCATCATAATATCCTCAAAACAATAGAATACTCCATTTCCAAGGGTTTCCAAAATTAGTTTCATAAGGAGACTACAATTCTCACAATACCCATGGGGTTCATTACGTTACTCTTACGTAATTGGCCTTTGATTTGATTTTAGGGGGATATAGTATCTTGGAGAGGGATTGCGAGGTGATTTTAGGTTTGTTCTTAGAGAAAAATGAGGTCTCAAACAAAAAAATCCCAATTTAAACCTGACATAAAATCTGCACTGCCTCAAAATGACGGTCTGTCAAATCCGGATCTGCAACTTCAAATTCATAGAATAATTGGTGGTTCAGATTGGCCATTTTGACGGTCCGTCAATCTTCCTGTCAAATTGGACAGTTTTCTGATTTTGTCGAAATGTATTTTCTTTGATCCATTTAACTTCCATACACTCCGAAACTTCTATAAACAATATGTAAACCTTCATAACCCTTCTGTAAGGTTATACCTTTTCCCGGGATATTAGTATCCATTAACGACACTATGGAACGCGAAACTACGGGGTGTAACATCCTTCGGCCCTTAGAAACATTCATCTGTGAATGTTGAAGATATTCTAACTGCTTAAGTTTTCTCAAAATTTTAGCAGAGTTTCCCTTATAAATAGGACTATCTAAAACCTGTTACGCAGTTTAAATACACATCCAACAAAACACAGGGTGATATAACAACAAAACAACATCAAATTGGTCTCACACGACCGCTTATATTTATAATAATCAGAGAGAGTACAACCATAACTTACTTTAATATTCTCTTGCTAATATCTGAGTTGCACCTGTTACACTTGTTTATGCAACACAGTCTAAATAAGATACAGGGATCAACTTTAGTAAACAAAATGAGAAAAAAAATCACATCGCATGAATATTAATCACGAAGCTGGAATTTGAAACATTCAAGTATAGCGATTCTTAGTTTCCTTGACCATTCTAGCAGATTTATTTTGGACCAAGGACTATCTCAACCTGTCGTTTAATCAGATCGATTTTCACACGATCGTACATTTCCCTTACACAATTGACTGGTGGCTGTAATTTGTCCGAGCTATTGAATTCTGACATTTGAGTTATGTCTTTCCTTTCTATGTTACATTTTTCATCTTATGATGGAATTTAGATGACAGAGTTCATACACATGGGACATAAGTAAGATGATGATGAAAGATTGCAGCACAATGATCGCTAAAGTCGAGGACGTGAAAATAATAGGGGTATCTGAATCCGTTTCTTCATTTGCTCTTCTTCTTCATTTTTCTATAGTATAATTATATGGTACATAAGTTTTAAGCTGTTTACTGGTCTTAAAATTTCTTTAATAGGTAAACTCCTTTCCACTTTTAATTGAAGTAAATTTAAAAAAAGAGTCTCTAGTTGGGGTTGTACTTTGCTTGTTAGTTAATGCCTTTCTCAACTGAGTTCGATATTATGATCGTGAATATACTTAGATGGAATGTTCCTCCGTTTTTAAATTGAATCCTGCTCCTGATATCAGATCTCTAAAAATGGTTCCTCATTAATCTAGGTATTTTTCATAACTTACTACCTCAAGTCTGATATCATTACTCCGAGTTCCTTCATTTTTTGTGATTTGATAAGAGTCTCACTATTTTTCCATAAATAGCTCTTTATTTATCGATCAAGTAATATGCCACTTAATAGTCATTGATCCTTATTCCAAAATTCTTCCAAGTATCCATACATTCACTCTCTGCCTGGGTCTGGTGGACTGAACCAAAATTTTCATTGGTCATCTTAGGACGGGGCGAAGGAAATCTTGAATATCCAGAGCTTCTTCTAATCTGGTTCCTCTATTAGTTGTTTGTCATAACGAGCGATTGTAAAATGGATTGAGATAGTCTTCAAGATAAATTTTGACCAAACCTCAATTGTATAGAGTGACTTAGTTTCTACAATGCAGACTGACGAGTCAATTAGGCATAAATATCTCAAACCAAAATAGAATCGAATGGTAATGTAATGGCCCACAATGATCCTCAGATCACTCAATAATCCTTATGTAATATCTCAATTTCAAGGGCGAACCTTGGTTAGCTGACTTCCATAATATTGGGCTTCTTGGTCTCTCGGAAGGTCTAACCTGTGGGGGCATCTGAACATGACCTTGTTCTAGGAAGATAACTGGAGGCGTTATTGCATACACAATACCACTCACACCTAACCCAGCCGAAAATAACCGTTGAATTGATGGCCTATGTATTATGTCGGCCCTCCTATGATATGGCAATACCACTGGAATTGATGTCACTCGAAAGGGAAATTCTTTTGGGGCCTCAGATGGGTCATATTCCATAGACAAATCCTCCGACGAGTCTTCCTGCATAGATATATAATCTTCCATAGATTAATCTTCTTTCATATAATAACTCACATTTCCTTCTGGTGTCCTTATATTCCTCGGATCCATATTCGCGGGTGGTAGTTGGCTAGTACATTCTCCTGCATTTCTGACCTAATTCCTACTATAAGTACTTTTCTTGGATCTTGGAATTACTGAAAAAGAGAATCAAGATGAAAAGATAGGAATTCAGTTACTTACGACTTCGCTTCTAACGCACGATCTAGATTTTTTAGAACTGTAACATTCTAAATGCCCGGTAGTCTCCTTTTTATAAGTGTGGTGCGCAACACACCCATAAGCAGGACTTTACTAGATATGACTTATATACATTCCTAGGACTGATCTACTCTGACACTAAGTTTGTCACACACCCCAAGGTTGGGGTGCGACAATTTCAGTCTGTCATTGGTCTACTGCAGTGTTATTTGATTTGGGGTCTACATTCTCATATGTGTCTACCTATTTTTCTACTAATTTGGATATCTAGTGTGATATGCTTGATGTCTCTATTCATGTGTCTACACCGGTTGGTGATTCTATGGTTGTAAATCGAGTTTATCGGCAATATTTTGTTACCTTTATAGGTTATGATACTTGGGTAGATTTGGTCATCTTATACATGATTGATTTTGATATTATTCTAGGAATGGATTGGCTATCACTGTATCACGCAATTCTAGACTGTCATGTCAAGACAATCACCTTAGATATGTCTGGTCTTCTGAGGTTAGAGTGGAGGGTGCTCCCAGCCCTGCTCCTAAAAATTCATTTCTTTTATCTGATCTAGTAAGTTGGTAGCTTAGGGTTGTTTGGCATACCTATCTCATATTCGGGATATGAGTGTGGAGATTCCTTCCCTTGAGTCAGTTCTGATTGTTAGTGAGTTCACGAAGGTCTCTCCGTTAGATTTACCGTGTATGCCGCTAGATATGGATATTGACTTGTGTATTGATCTCGAGTCGGGTACTCGACCCATTTTGATTCCTCTATACCGTATGGTTCCAGCGAAGCTGAGAGAGTTGAATGAGGCACTTCAGGACTTGTTGAGTAAGAGTTTCATTCGACTGGGTGTGTCTCATTGGGGTGCTCCTGTTTTGTTCATGAAGAAGAAAATGGCAACATACATATGTGCATTGATTATAGACAGTTAAAAAAAGTCACCATAAAAAACAAGTATCCAATCCCTTGTATTGATGACCTGTTCAACCAACTCCATATTGTTTCTGTGTTTTCGAAGATTGATTTGAGATCCGGATATCACTAGTTGAAGATTCGGGTTGAGGATATTCCTAAGATGGCTTTCCTAACTCGTTATGATGATTATGAGTTCTTACTACTGTTATTTGGGATTACTAATGGCTCTGCAATGTTCATGGACTTGATGAATGGGATATTTGAGCCGTATTTGGATTCTTTCGTGATAGTGTCCATTGATGACATTTTGATATACTCGTAGACTTGGTAGGACCATGAGCAACATCTGAGAGTGGTCCTTGGAATTTTGAAGGAGAAGAAGTTGTATGCTAAATTCTCAAAGTGTGAGTTTTGGTTGAGTTCTATGGCATTTCTGGGTTATATGGTGTCCAAGGATGGGATCATAGTTGATCCTAAGAAGATAGAGGCAGTTACGGACTAGCCTAGACCAACTTTTATGAAAGAGTTTGGAGTTTTATAGGTCTTGCTAGCTACTATCGTTGGTTCATCAAGGGATTGTCTTTTATTGCTTCTGATCTAACTCGTTTGACTCAGAAGAAAGTGCCCTTCTAGTGGTCCAAAGAGTGTGAGGATAACTTCCAAAAGCTCAAGTATATTTTGACCACAACTCTGATTTTATCCCTTTCAGTAGAGGGGAAGGACTTTATTGTATATTGTGATGCTTCTAGGATTGGGTTGGGATATGTTAATGTAGGAGGGTAAGGTTATTGCTTATGCATCGAGGCAGTTGAAAGTGCACAAGAAGAATTACAATGTTCATGATTTGTAGTTAGCTGCCATTATGTTTGCTTTGAATATTTGGAGGCATTATATTTATATAGTTCATTGTGAGGTGTATACCAACCACCAAAATCTTTAGTATATGTTTAATAAGAGGGATTTGAATTCTAGGCAGCGTCGATGGATGGAATTATTGAAAGATTATGACATGACCATTTTGAATCATCCAGGCAAGCCAATATGGTGATAGATGCCTTGAACCGAAAGGCAGTCATCATGGGGAGTTAAGCTTGTTTGATTATTTCTGAGCGTCCTTTGGCATTAGAGGTCCAATCTTTGGCTAATCATTTTTTGAGGCTTGATATTTCAAATTCGGGTTGGATTTTGGCTTGTATTGAGGCGAAGTCATCTCTTTTGGATCAGATTCGGTCCCCCCCAGTATGATGATATGAAGTTGTGTAAAATCAGAGATGAGGTGATGAGTGGTGAATCCAATGAGGCTATGATTGATGGTGAGGGGGTTTTGAGGATAAATGGTAGAGTATATGTTCCTCGAGTTAGTGATTTGACCAAATTGATTATGAACGAGGCCCACAACTCTAGGTATTCGATTCATCCAGGTGCTACTAAGATGTATCGTAACCTAAAGCAACACTATTGGTGGGGGAGTATGAACAGAGATATTGTTGAGTTTGTGTCTCGGTGTTAGAATTGTCAGTAAGTCAAATATGAGCACCAACGACCCGATAGTGTATCTCAGAGGATGCCCATTCCCGAGTGGAAGTGGGAGAGGATTTCCATGGATTTTGTTATTGGGTTGCCCAAGACTTTGGACAAGTTTGATGCTATTTAGGTCATTTTTTTATAGGTTTACCAAGTCCGCACATTTCATTTTGGTCCAGACGATATATAATGCAGAGAAGTTGGCTAAGATCTATATTCGAGAGATTGTTCATCTTCATAGTGTTTCTATTTCTATCATATCAGACCGGAGTACTCAGTTTACTTCACATTTTTGGCGGACTTTGCAGAAAGAGTTGGGTACTCGCTTAGATCTCAGTACAACATTTCACGTTCAGACTGACGGCCAGTCTAAGCAGACTATTTAGGTATTGGAGGATATGTTACGAGCCTGACTGATTAATTTCGATGCTCATTGGGACTAGTTCTTACCTTTGACACAGTTTGCATACAACAACTATCACTCCAATATTGATATGGCACCGTTCGAGGCCTTGTATGGTAGGAGATGTCATTCTCCCATTGGTTGTTTTGATGCGTTCGAGGTCCGACCTTGGGGTACTGATTTATTGAGAGATTCCTTAGAGAAGTTGAATGTAATCCAAGAAAAGCTCCTAGCAGCTCAGAGTAAACAGAATGAGTATGCAGACCGGAAGGTCTGAGATATGGAGTTTATGGTTGGTGACAAGGTTATATAGAAGGTCTCACCCATGAAGGGTGTGATGAGGTTCGGTAGGAGAGGGAAGTTGAGTCTGAGGTATATCGGACCTTTGAGATTCTTCGGAGGGTTGGAGAGGTGGTATATGAGTTGGCTCTGCCACTAGGTCTTTTAGGTGTTCATTCTGGTTTTCGTGTGTCTATGCTAAAAAATATCTTATCGATGGTTCGTATATCATCTAGTGGGACTCTATATTGATTGATCAGAATTTGGAGTTCGAGGAGGAGCTTGTGGTTATTTTAGACAGGCATGTGAGAAAATTGATGTCTAATGAGATAACTTTTGTGAAGGTGCAATGGAAGCATCGTCCTGTTAAGAAGGAAACTTGGGAGATAGAGTCTGATATGCGGAGTAGATATCCTAACTTGTTTACTACTTCTAGTACGTTTCCCCTTTTTATTTCTCTCTTTTCGAGGATGAGCATTTATTTAATTGGTATCTAATCTAATGATCCATCTGGTCATTTCTAGCTAAAAACATTTATTTGACTATTTTATCCTTTTCGTAGACTATATGTCGGGGTTTTATGCTCAAAAATGGGTGGCACGGATCCCAAAGTCCATTTATATGAGTTTCGGATGAAAACCCCAAAATAAGAATCTTAGAGTTGGATAGTTTGACTCAAGGTTGACTTTCTGGTTCCATCGCTTTTGATAGTTTCCCAGGATCATTTATGACTTAGTTAAGTCATTGGTTTGCTTCCTAAGATAATCAGATGCATTTTGTGACTTTATTTGTAATATTTGAATGTTTGGTTATTTTGAGCAATTCTTTCAAAAAGTATGCCTTATCTCGGTTAATTGGAAAAACTAAAGGCGCAAGTGAGCATAGCACTGTTTACCTTGGGAGAGCATGTCTGGTTTGTGTTCATGGGGGTGGGGTGGGGGGGGTCTTGAAAATGTTTCGAGTGCTTGGTGGAAGTTTGAGTTAGAATCCAAGTTTCTAGTGTATGGTGTCCGCTCATGCGGCTCCACCACTATGGAGGTTGGCTCGCAGAAACGAGGCTTGTGTTCTTGGTAAAGTTCTGCCTCGACGGAAGCTTTTCACGTAGGGGCGTATGCACCTTTGCGGGGTTTGTCCGCTTCTCCACAAAGGCAAGGTGTCAAGTGACCTCGCCTCAGCGAGTCCTTTTTCCGTCGGATCGAGACCGCGCCAGCGGAGTTGATTCTGCTAGGTAAAATCGCTGAATCTAGAAACCTAATAAATTTTCTAGGTCGAGTCACATTTCCCAAAATAATTTTCCTCGATCCTAGAGCTGCCAATAGGGAATTCTTGAAGGTTGGGACTAAATTCTTCATTTGGAGTAAGGTTCTTCACTCTTTGTGATTATATTTCATGATTTAAAGTCTTTAATGGTGATATAGTGTGCATGTGAATTAGGGAAGATAAGTTATAGTATTCATATGAGATTAAGAGAGGTTGAATCTTTGATTTAAGGGTGTTGTATGGGTTAGTTTACTTAAATATTGTGAATTAATATTGGAATTTGATAGAGGATCATGATTGTAGCCTTTAATTTGATTATAGAAGCCTTTTAGATTTGAGGTGAAATTCTAGGGTTTATCAATTGAGGTTTTTCATAAACTGTTCAATTAAAGGTCCAAATGAGCTTAGGTTTCTATTTAACTTAAGGATATGATTGTTTAGTATGTGTTTATGCTTTTTGAGTAATAAAGTTTGAGTCTTGATGACTTGGATCCGGGGTTGGTTTTGAAAGTCTTGAGTTGTTTAAGGACTAACTCTTTGTATTATGTGTAAGCTTAATATTAACGAATAGTATATGCGTGTTAGACTTCGATATAATGAGGCGCTCCGAAAGGGCAAGGCTAGCATAGACATTTGATTGTCCGAGGCTCTTGTTCGGCCCAGAGGTAGGATACAGTTTACTTTCACTAGACTCCTATAGAAGTACGTAATTAGTTATAAATATTAAGGAGGTATTGGGTGTGCTTGGGGGTCCCACTCAAATGGTTGTGATGAACAATTGAGTGGGTACCGGTGTTGAAGATGGGTGATTTGGAAAATCAGCCTTAACCTGATTCCGACTGTTGATTGGGCTTGTCGCCATTATGTGGGCTCTTTGCCATACTTGTTATCATTGTGCTTATTCATCACACATGCTTTGATATGATATCCTAAGTGTACTTGAATTATATGTTGTTGTATTCTTGAAAGCATGTGATATTTATCTCTATACTTTGTTGCAACTCATTACATCATGGCTTCTTGCCTTGTACTGTCATTTGCATTCATACACTTATGGTTCTGATATTATTGATATTAGAGTGGTATGATGTATGTTGTGGGTCCAAAAGACTAGTAAGGTAAAAACACTTATGAAATTATGGCAACACTGAGATGATGAATATACATGGGGGGAATGGGTTGTACGCCTACAACAAGTTATTACATCCAAGAGTTGGGCTCCATTGAGAAATTTCAGAGGGTATATGGACTTCGTGAGTCCCCTATGGGTGTGGAACTCATAGAATTTAAGCGCATGTATATGGAAAAAGGATAGGTGCCTGGCATATGCATTGCATTCACATCATACATACCTCATTGCATTGATATTCTGTTGATAAATTAAGTGTTGTATTGATAATTGATGGCTTGGTTGATTTCTGGACATATGAGGATTTAGAATTGATTATTAAGTACTTGAACACTGTTGTTGAACTCTATTGAGTTTGGGTAACTCTTATGGATATGAAAACTTATGTGAATAAGTGGTTTGTTGATTTCAGTGCACTCTAACATGAATTATGTGATTTATTTGGGTTATTGAACTGTTTAGTATATGATTTATTTGGTGTCAACTCAGTATTTATCTCTTTTTATGTATCTTCCGTCGTTGTCGGCCTATGATGCCTACGGGGATACGTTTTTGTACTTATACTACACTTATTGCATTCTATTTGGATGTAGATATAGCTTTGTCTGCCAGTTCAAGACCGCGTGGCTGAGTCCGAGCAGGCTGATTCTAGCATTCAGGGTGAGGATGCTGCCACCGGCATGCCCCGGGATGCTCTATCTTACTTTTTCTTTTCTTTTGATTCGAGAGACATGTATCAGACTTTTAGACTTGTTCTGTTTTATTTTGGCTGATGTATTATGACAGTAGCGCTCTTGTATTATTGACCAGATCATTGAGGGTTATACTTGATTTTTTTCAGATTCATTTCCGCATTCCTTTTTATGATAGACAGTGATATTAAGTATTTTGTTCTTTTCCTCATTTCTTTCTTATATCTTATTGAGTGAGATTGAGAGTGGTTCACCTATCGATGAGAAGGTATAAGTGCCACCACAATTCCTAAAAAGGGTCATGACAACTAGGTAGTGTGCCTAGCAGTATTAATAATAAAAATAAATAAAGATTTACACTACGGAGAAAATAGGAGAGCCCAGTAGCACGTACCTTACTAAGTCATGCGACACATGACTCTTGTTTAGGTTTTAATAATTGTTTTTTTTTGTTTTGAGTACTTTAATCCATTCTATTAGTTCCACTAAGTCTCATATTATATCGTACTTTCATTAATAGTCTGAATTATATTTTTTCTCCTTTTTTATTTTTGTAGCTTTGAAATCATAACGATAGTAATCCAATAGGACAACTATATAAGTTGAATATAACATGAAGTTATATCAGTCTATCATGCGTTGTATGTGATAGTTTTGAAATGTATTTTTCCTCTTCTTTATTGTAGATTTAAAATCATGACGACTCAACATGATTTATGAGTAATTCAACTGGACAACAAGGTTAAATGTAGCATTAAACCATACTAGTTTGTCTTGACTTGCATGCCGCATTTTTGAAATGTAATTTTTTCCTCTTATTTATTTGTTGCTTTGGAATCGTAACTATCCTACATGATTTGTAAGTAATCCTACATGATAGCTAGGTTGAATATAGCATGAACTCAAACTGATCTATCATGACTTGCATCCGACAGCTCACCGATTTTGATTCCACTTGCATAGCCGGATGAACCATAAGGCAGGTAAAGCAATCGCTTGGGGGCCAAATTTTTTGGTGGCCCTATTTCTTACTAAATGTATCCTATATTTTTTTTTTACGTAAAATTATGTGTTGTTTTTGTTAAATTTCAAGCGAAGTTTTTTGGGAGAAAGTACAATAACTTTTAATTGGGGAATGGACAATTTCAAGATAATTATGGTATTCTTCCTTAGGTGGGTACTTATTTTATTAACTCATTTGTATCGTAACAACAAACATGAACCCACATTATTATTCCTATATTTACCTTTTTCATTCTCCCTTTCACTATTCTTATTCTCTATAATCTGAAGTCTCCCAATTTCCAAACGGCTGCAAAACTTATTTTGTTTGCTTACAAAAGATCAAGATTTGCTTTTTGATGTCTTCTTCAAAATTTCAAACATTGTAGCAAGCAATTATTATATTGAAGCAGTGAAACAGTATTTCGATATCATTATATCAACTTATCAAATTCTTGAGCCGAATTTTATTATTCTAATTTTATATTATCTTTGTTCAATGAAAATTTGTGATTGTTGATATTCTGGTATATATTCTTCTTTAGTTATTATTAGAATTTATTCAATTTAAATATGTCTACTAGAAAATATGAATCCGTTATCCAAAAAGAGAAAAAAGAGAAAATTGGACTAACTAATTATTTTGGATTAACTATATTATCATTTGAAAATAATTGTTAGAACAAATCAATTATAAAATAGTAATTAATGACTTTGCATCTAAAAAGACTAGAAAATAGATTTTAAATAAAAATATATATGATGATCTTTTCTATTTTTTTTTTTTTAAATAGGGGTTCTCTCTCAAATTTAATTTTAAGCCCACAATCTTATTGAGCCGACACTGTCCACTTGTCAGCATCACCTTAACGTCACTACCGCTCAGCTTAAGCTTATTAAGGCCAAAAGTTTTTCACTAAACTTGATACAGTCAGGTCTGCACAAATATAAAATGCAGGGATAAAATTTAAATACCAATCCCTAAATATCTCTTTTGTGTAAATAACCCTATTACATAAGCTCGCCTTTTCATTGTCAAATGTACTCACTCATAACAACCAAACTGTCAAAATAAAGATGAAGAGTGAACAACATTTACCTAGAATAGGACAGTTCACCTACACCTTCCTCAAAATGGCAATTATGTGCGATAGCTAGGGTAACGTAAGTGGTGTTATAACTGTTTTTCATCTTTTCACTCTAAATGATTTTGTCCCGTTTGGAAATGTCGGTTATGTTTATGAAGATAAGAGTGATAAGGATAAATTTTCTGTATTTATGTACATATATTGACTTTTGAATATCCTAAACAAATGCAAAAGATTAGCTCAAGTGGTACATGGTGTTTAAAATTATCTCCAGCATCCTAGGTTTGACTCTAAGAAACAACTTTATTTTTTATGTTTAGCTTTTGTTATTTTTTTCGAACCCCTTGAGTGAAAAAATTCTGGATCCGCCACTGATGACAGATATAAAAAATTAGAGCGAAATGGTTTTATAATTATTGTGTAGTAAAAATTAGACTTCGCTTGTCGAATTACATTGGGTATGTTGTTCTAGTTGTTGTATAGTAAAAATTAGCTAGGAAGTAGGTGTATCGTATTAAATCGAAAAATTACTCTTACGCTGAGAACATATGAATTGTCATTTGTAGTTGGTGAACATTGATAAAACCCATCACAATCCATAGATAAAAATGGATTTACTTACGTTTATAGACTCGAGTATAGACACCACCACTTGAGCATGAATAATAGTAGTTGATTTTGGATTTTTATCGATTCTCACCTACCGATTAATTTGGTAGATAAAAGGCTTGCAAAGTCTAACAAGTCTTTGTACCACGAGGTCAAAATCTGTCCACATACTATAATAAGCAAGAGTACTTTTTTTGGCAATAGTGCTCAATCACTTTGTTAATTCATTTAAGTGGAAAAAAAACGGAAAACATGTGGGGAGAGGAGGAAAAAGATTAAAGTTGAAGAAAAAGAAAAAAAAGGTAAATTGTGGTTGGTGCCCAAATCCACGAACTTTTAGACCTATATAATCCCAAGATGAAA
Source organism: Anisodus acutangulus (assembly GCA_029783415.1). Lineage (NCBI taxonomy): Eukaryota > Viridiplantae > Streptophyta > Magnoliopsida > Solanales > Solanaceae > Anisodus > Anisodus acutangulus. The sequence goes on along the minus strand of CM056505.1, from coordinate 4,461,688 downwards.
AAGACAGAAAACATGGGGGGGGGGGGGGGGATGATTAAAGTTGAAGAAAAAGAAGAAAAAAAAGGTAAATTGTGGTTGATACCGACACCCACCACGAACTTTTAGACCTATATAATCCCAAGATATAATACATAATTCTCTCGCACTTGGTATCCATTCTAAGCTAACAAAATAAACTAAAAAAATTAGCTCCAAGAATGGGAAGCTTATCATTTGAGAAGGTATAATTCTTACATCCATCTTCTTCTTGTTCTGATCAAGAAATTAAACAACTCCACATTACTTTGCTAAAGTTCCCAAGGGTTCTTTTTTGTTTTACTCCTATTGTTTTTTTATCTATTTATGAAACTAAAATCAAACTCTTGGGTATCTAGTGGACACATTATGGAACTTAGTTGTTATCATTTTTCATTAATATTACCCTTTTAGCATCTATAAGAACCTTCATAGTTCTCCATTTTTCTTCTCTTTGGGTTTTCTTGATAATTTGAGGGTTTATCTTATGTTTTGGTTTTTTGCTTCATCTTTCTGCATGGTTTCTTGTTCCTTTTCATAGATATTCAATGGGAAAGCAAAAAGTACTCCTTGTGAAAAGCATTCAAAATAAGCAAACTTTATAAGATTGGTCAAACATGCTATAAAGCGGGTACGGGACACCTAATGGGAAACAAAATAAAAAAATTACATTTCCTTCTAAGTCATCACAAACAATTATGTTATGTTTCTGAAAAATGGTGTCTTTTCTATTTTCAAAAGGACTTTGAGCCATCAGTTGTGACTCCTAGAGGATTGGCACCACCTGGATTAATAGCAAATGGAGACTTTGGAGAAATGAAGAGACTTAAGGTGTCATCTGCAACTACTACACCAAGAAAGAATTTGAATCTTTCTGTGACTGAACCTGGCAAAAATGACGGACCAAGCCTCGACTGTATATTGATGAATTATATTGATACACTTACCCAACGTATCAACTATCATATAGGTAATTATTCTTTTATTGCCAACCTCTCCATATCCAATCCTTAGTACATATGAATATAATATTGAGTTTAAGTAACATACACAAACAATGTAAAGTATATTTATACAATCATGTCAGTCATTACTTATTAAGTAATTACATTTATGCCTTTTGATAAGTATTAATAATTGAGAATCTGATAAAAAATAATAACTAACCTATTATCACAAATTTACTATATTAAAGTATATAGCTTATAACCTTCAATATATATTTCAGGTTATCCAGTTAACATATGCTATGAGCACTACGCAAGCTTAGCCCCACTTTTGCAATTCCACTTAAATAATTGTGGTGATCCATTTCTTCAAAACACTGTGGATTTTCACTCAAAAGATTTCGAAGTGGCTGTTTTGAATTGGTTTGCAGATTTATGGGAAATTGAAAGAGATCAATATTGGGGTTATGTTACAAATGGTGGAACAGAAGGAAATCTCCATGGTATTTTGGTTGGGTAAGCATCAATTTTGACTAAAATAATTGTTTAAAAATATTAGCAGTGACCTTGGTTTAAAAATATTGTCCTAAAATAATTATCATTTTAAGGATTTAAGACTAAGTTGATAATTGTTTTCAACAATACAATTTTTTTTGTAATACTGCTCAATTAAAAAACTTATTAAATAGGGATAACTTAGTAGAAAAATGCTAGAATGACCAAATTCTTTGAGAAACTTCTTAGAACATAATGTTTCTAATTAAATTTATAGAGCTACAATGATTGGTCACCATTTAGTACAAACTAAAAAATATATTATCCTTTTTTTTAGTTTGAGTGAGTGAACACAAAACACTTTCTTCAACCACAATGCAAAATGGAACAACAAATCAGGGACCCAAGTGTATAAATTATATTCAATGAAATAAGAAGCAGTACTCCCTTTTGGGATCAGAAAGTCAATATTTGATAGAAATAAAAAAAGTTTCATTTTTTTTGGCTTCTCTAAATTAATTTCTTAAATTTTTGTTTTTGCAGGAGAGAATTACTTCCAACTGGAATTTTATATGCATCAAAAGACTCTCATTACTCAGTCTCCAAAGCAGCAATGATGTACAGAATGGAATTTGAAATGATTAATGCATCTATTCATGGAGAGATGGATTATTCAGATTTGAAAGCTAAATTACTTCAAAACAAAGGCAAACCAGCAATAATTAATGTTACAATTGGTAAATATTCTAATAGTATCTTCTTCTTCTTTTTTTTACAATTTTGCTAGCTAGAGAGCTTGAGGATCTTTGTTTTACACATTACTTAATAAGTATTGTTTTAATTATAGGTACTACCTTCAAAGGAGCTGTTGATGATCTTGATGTTATTCTTCAAACACTTGAAGATTGTGGCTATACTCATGATCAATTTTACATCCATTGTGATGCAGCACTCAATGGGCTTATTATCCCTTTTATTAAAAATGTAAGTTTGTTTTTCTTACTTGCATCTTGAAAGCTTTGAGTATATTAGCTTAACATAAAAATAAAAACATTTGTGATTATATTTTATAACAGATGATTTCTTTCAAGAAGCCAATTGGAAGTGTCACAATTTCTGGTCACAAATTCTTGGGATGTCCAATGCCTTGTGGAGTTCAAATAACAAGGAAAAGTTTCATTAATAATCTTTCAAAAAAAGTTGAGTACATTGCTTCAGTAGATGCCACAATTTCTGGAAGCAGAAATGGTTTAACTCCAATCTTCTTGTGGTATAGTCTAAGTTCCAAAGGTCAAATCGGATTTCAAAAAGATGTTAAGAGATGTCTTGACAACGCCAAATACTTAAAAGATCGTCTTCAACAAGTAGGAATTAGTGTCATGCTCAATGAACTTAGCATCATAGTTGTCCTCGAGAGGCCTCGTGACCATGAATTTGTTCGCCGTTGGCAACTTTCTTGTGTGAGAGATATGGCACATGTTATTGTTATGCCGGGCATCACCAGAGAAACTCTGGATAACTTCATTAAAGATTTGCTTCAACAAAGGGAAAAATGGTACCAAGATGGAAGAGTTAATCCTCCTTGTGTTGCCAATGATATTGGTGCTCAAAATTGTACTTGCTCTTATCACAAAATTGATTTCATTATCCCATAGAGGGACATGAAAATTCATTATCTCTTTGCTACTAAGTGTGTCTTCTTCTACAGACATGGCATTTTGTGACTTTTTGTCTTCATTTTTTATCCACTTCATTGAAAATTGTATTCTACATGTAGTGTTTCAGTATTGTACCACATAAATGTACTAATGTCATGGTTTGATGAAGTCTTATATGAGTCTTTTAATATAAAGCCATAAAAATCAGAGTGTAAAATTTTACATATAGTGAAGTGTTAACTCCATAAGCTTTTACACCAATTTACAAACACTACTTCTTGAACTTTACGGAAAGAAATAATCCTTTGATTATTTTCATTAATAAAAGAGTATATATATAATTTACAATTTCCTTTAAAGGAAAATTTTATTACTATTCTACTCCCAAAACCCTATTCTACTTGTACAAGAATCTTGTAATTATGGTAAATATACAATTCTAATTATGGTACAATTTGTACCAATTCGGTACACTACAACTATATAAAACCGTGTACAATGTGACAAAACCGAGACTAAATATACATAGGATATACATGTGCATACCGTGTATATCTTATGTATATTTAGTATATTTAACATTTACCATCTAGATGAAAATGTCACATTTCATATCCATAAGTATTTGATTTAAGAAATAATTTCTTTTAACATAAATGAATGTCAATTTAATTCTTAAATACGGAATATTAAAGATTGAAGTGGTCAATCCATCGTCTCTCAATAATTGGGAGGACCTCCGCTACAGTTAAAAAATATTATGCATAATTGACGAGGCATCATCGATATACACTATGTATGGCAAGTGTCTATCACGGGAATATACACTGTCTATCAGAATTATTAGTTTGTTTTTCACCTTAATATCTTTAATAGTTTTGTGCCTCCTTACTGTCTTGACCAAACTATAGGCATGACGAGGCATCGTCGATTTTCACCTTAATTTCTTTATTAGTTCAATGCCTCCATAAAATATCTGTTTTGTATTGATTTCTCTTCTTGCAGTGAACATGACACAATAATATTATGCATAATTGATGAAGGGGAACTCCATCGATTTGTTACGGCTGAAGATGGAGCTCTCTTACTTACTTATTGAAGAAGACAATTCTCTTGGAGGGAGACTTAAAGAATTCTTTCCAGACAAGAACTTGAAGTGTCTTTTGGCATGGATTTTATCAGCAGCATCGACCCTTGCTTCACTCAAGCAGTTGGTATGTTTTTTCACTTGTACTGTTGGTATCTGCCTAATTTTTAGTATGATTCCCGCTTTTACTTTAATTAGACGTATTCCATTCTGGTTTCTTATATCAACATAAGAATAGGAAAAATCACTTTGGTTTTCAGCAGTTAAATGATTTTGAAGTTCTTTTTTCTGTTGTTTATGTTGAATATATGCATTTCCTTTCCATATTAGAAACGATCACTAATAGAGGTACTGCTTATCTTTTAGTGCTCAATATGGAGGCTGCAATACTTGGCACTTATTTGTCAAAATAACAAGTAAGAACTTAAGCCAAGAAGATCATGACAGAAATCTGAGCTTTTGCTATAAGTAATCATGAGAGAAAATGATTAGGAAAAGTATGAGTTACAGCTATTACGTTGGATAATTATTTAGGAATTTACTCAATCAGCTTATAATGTGGGCTTTCTCTATCTAGCCAGTGTTGGATATGTAAAGCAAGTACGGGAATAGTAAAAAACTATTACAGTGATTGAAAGGATACACAACAAAGATGACAACAATAAGTTGTCAATAGCTTGATCTTGAATTGGAACTTCAAATATGGAACTTGTATTCGGAAATACAAGAACATGAACTGCTACACTTGTGACTTGTAGATCTGTTGAGAATCCGAACGGTTAGAGTCCTTTGAGAATCAAGTTCACACCTGAAACACTTAGCAACCAATTACATAATCACAACACCACCGGCTGAGTCGAGATGACTCTCTGTCTTTTAGACAAGATTGCCCTCAGATATAGGCTTTACGGAAGAGTGGACAATAGTCTCCCAAGATGAAACAGCAAACTATCAAATGTGCAAAGCCTACAGGATTTCGAACCAGTCATTCGGAAAAATTGAGATTTGAACGGGAAATGTACCAAAATGTTCTTTCTGAGTATTTGCAAACACTCCCATCTTATCTTGGTGGGAAGTGCACATGCTCAAGATGCACTGGCTTTGACATGAGCAAGATGCATAACACTCAGCCTGAATGACCATCAAGAGACAACGATAACTGAAATTGTCAACAATCCTCACTCCATTCAGGTGAACATGTGATAGTTTGAGAGTTGGTCTTCGTTGCTGTACCAATCAAAAAAAAGTTTATCTTAATATTGAATTATCAAATAGAATCTTTGCTTTTTCTTTTTTTTTATTTCCGGGATAAAGGTCTTCTAAGATGGGAACTGATTACGAAGAAGGATTTTGAATATACTTTTGTGGTCCCTTTTTTTTTTTTACTTTTGAAGTTGTGTACATTATACATTATGACTAATTAATAGAATATTTTTTACTACTCTTCTGAAGAAATGTTCTTGGTATTGGTAGGGGGGTTACTGTTATTTTTGTTCAATTAGTGAGTTAATAGTAGGGCTGGCCAGTGGGCCGGGACAGCCCGACCCCGACCCGAGCCCGTCCCGAGCCCGCCCCGATCCCGCCCCGACCCCGCCAAAAAAAAAAAATACGGGGGCGGGACTCGAACTCGGGACGGGACGATGTCTCGTCCCGCGAGACCCGAGCCCGCCCCAGGCCCGCGAGACCCGAGCCCGCCCCGACCCCGACCCCGACCCCGCCCTTTGCAAAAATGGCCGTTGCACCAACGACCATAATCTAAAATGGCCACAACGGCCATTTTAGGCCCCCCCTACCCCTTAATATTTATTTTTAACCCATAAGTTATTATATTTACACTTTAACCCAATTTTTCAACTATAAATAACTCATTTTCTCTTCATCTTTATCACAAATCTTCCTACAATCTCTCTAATTTCTCAATATATCTCTCTACAAGTCTACATTGTTTGCTAAATATTCAATTTTATTTATTCATTTGGGAATTGGTAGTGAAGTTGGCAACTAGCTTGAGGATCTTCCATCGAGCAAAGTTTCAATTTTCAACCTCTCGATTACACGTCGACGTTACGTCGGCGTTTGGTACATTCGTTCCTTCATTAAATTATTATTGTCTGTTTATTTAGTTTATATCACTTAATTTTATTATCTTTAATTATTTATTTATTTATTATTATTATTAAAATGGAAGGATTAAAAGGTATGTTTAAGGGTAAGGGTAAGGGTGCTTCTTCTAGTAGGGGCAACCAGGGCAAGGGTACTTCTTCTAGTCATCTTATTCCTACACAGGATGATTTTGTTGATATTCAACATTTTCCTACAATACCATTAGATTTAGACCAGGAGCTATTTTCTGGAACTTAAGAAGACTTTAATTTAGACGATGATCTAGGTGATATACCCACTAATGTTGATGACAACACACCCACTAGTGCACCTTCAACTGAAATACCTCCTATTCCCCCTAGTATGAGACGAGGTCCAGCAAAACGACCATTAAAATCAGATGCATGGACATTTTTTGATAGGGACGTAGAGAATCAAGTAGCCATATGTAAAATTTGTAAAAATGTTTTAAAATTTAAAATCGAAAAGGTCACGGTGGACGAGGGGTTTAATTAGACACGTAGTAAGTGCTCATCCACTAGGTATGCCCAATACCAGGCTTCAAAATCGGGTGCAAAGAACGCCCGCTCCATCGGGACAAGGTTCACATACCGACATCGTCCCTGATCAAGCATGTGGTCAAATTAACCCTATGACGGGGGAATTGTAGGCTCTAAATACAATAAACATAGAGATAGGGAAGCAATATCAAAATTAGTTGATGTGGAGGGTTTGCCTTTTTCATTTCCTTCATCTCCCGGTTTTATTCATTACATTAGAGATATATATAATCCTGCTTTTAACGATTTTTCTAGATCAACTGTTAAGAGAGATGTATTTAAATTCGCGCATGAATATCAACAATATTTACGTTTTTCATTATATCATTTTAATGGCAAAGTATCCATCACGTCTGATATAGGTCGTAGTACTAACGGCCATGATTATTTAACTGTAACTTGTCATTGGATAGATTATAAATGGTCTATGTAAAAATATATTTTAGCGTATAGATATATAGATGATAGGCACACTGGTACTTTTATTGCAGAAAATATTTATCAAGTGTGCGATTATTGCGGAATTACCGATAAAATTATGACTATTACATTAGATAACGCTTCTAATAACAATTACGCAATTACAATTTTAAAAAATAGTTTAACTCCGTCTTTTCCAGACCATTTTCATATAAAATGTGTGTGCCATATATATAACTTAATTGTAAAGGATGGTCTATCACTTTTTGAAGACATTCTTAGTAAAATACAATTTGCTATAAACTTTATTTTTAAAAGTAATAAAGTACAACGTAGAAAAGAATATAAAAAAATTTGTCATGATTGTGGACTACCTTTTAAAAAAATTCCACAAGAAGTATCCACCAGGTGGAATTCTTTATACGAGCAACTACTTGTTGCTTATGACTATAAATTACCTATAACTTTATTTTTTAACTCTCATAATAAAAAGCCAGCTGATATGATTTTAGATAGTGATTGGGAAAAAATTTCAGAACTTATTGTATTTTTAGAGAAATTTTTTCAAGCAACAAAAGAATTTTTCGGTATATATTATCCTACTATTTCAACTATGTTATTTTATATAACTCTAATATTTTTATTACTTAGTGAATATATGGAAAAACCAGCTTATAAGGCAGCTATTAAAAAATGTTTCTCAAAATAAAAAAATATTTTATTCCTATTCCCTCTATTTATATTATTGGTTCTGTATTAAATCCTACTATTAAAATAGACGGTACTAAATCACTAATTGAAACTATTTACGATTGTATAGAAGTACTACCACCTCCAAGTCCCAAAAATCTAAATCACCCACCACCTATTGAACACACTAAAGAAGAAGTATTGTCTAGCGTAGAACACCAATGCAAAAATATATATAGATTTTATCAACAAGAAAATGCTAGTAACTTACCAGCTTCCATACCATCTTCTTCATCTTCAATACAACCTCACAAAAGACATGCTGTTTCTGGCTAGTATTGAAAGCCTCGTAAATAGAATGTGCGGTCGTACCTCTACTACTAACCAAATTAGCGAGTTGGATATTTTTGTTTTGCGTGGTTCTGCATCGTATCAAGAAGTTATCAATGAAGATGGACATGAAGACTTCTTTGAAATCTTGGAGGGAATGAGAAGACCTTTCCGACACTTTCATTGATGGCTCGAGATGTTTTGAACATTCTGCTGCCGTCAATCTGGCCTGAAGCGCCTTTTCTCGCAGCGGATATCAAATAGGAGACCACAGACACTCATTAGCCGGAGACGACTTGGAAATTGCGGTATTATTCAGAGATTGGATACGGCGGAGCGGAGAAGGTGCGGTCAACCGGAGATCAACGAAGAAGATGATGAAAACTACAACGAAATCTTAACCGAAGGTAGTGGAAGCGACGTGGATCAATTTGACCAACAAATACCAATTCCAACCGAAGAACCACATGAAATCATCAAGCAATTAGAACAGGATTTTTTGAGAATGTAATTTTTTAATTGTAATTTTATTATGTAATTTGTAACTTTTGGACAACACCACAAAGTTGCAATTTAGATTTTAGACAATTGTATTTGTATTACAAAAAAATCATATGTCTATTAAATAATATAAGAGGCACAAAAACAGCCTTGGGATGTTTTTATTACACTATCTTATTTTGTTTATTGAGTTTTTTTTATACATATGTTTTTTTTTTTTTTAAAAAAAAAACCCGCCGTATCCCGCCCCGACCCGAGCCCGACGGGATCGGGATCGGGACCGGACTTGCTCCAGTCCCGCCAAACCCGACCCCGCCGGAGCCCGCCATACCCCGACCCCGCCCCTTCTCCCGTCCCGCTCCGACCCCGACCCCGCCAGACCCGAGCCCGGCCCACTGGCCACCCTTAGTTAATAGTAAAATATAAATTATATTATTTTTTTATTTTTTTGTAAGATTTGGTTTTTCTGGCAACCCATTGTCGCCACTAAAGGTCTATTTCTAGAACAAAGGCTTTTTGTGATGGCTAAAAGTCGCCGGGAATGATTTCAGTGGAGACATGGTCGCCACCGAAGCCTTACTTTCCGTGGCGACCTCTTTTGTGCAGTAAACTGGTTAGGTGGCAATTTTACTGAGCTTTTGCGGCGGTATAAGTCTCCACAGAAACCTAACCTTTTGGTGGCGAATTTGTTTGTCACCACTTAGTATAGCCAACGACCCATTGGTCGCCACGAAAGAGTATTTGTGGCGACTCTTTGGCTTTCCGTGTTGCCACAAAAAGGCCAATTTCTTGTAGTGATATAACCTCACCTTCATAATTTCCATCCTTGATTCTCAGAATATATGTCTCCTCAATTGAAATTTTCTTAAATTCTATGTCAGTTATGGTCTCAAAATTCTCTTTGAACGATTCTAAAATCTAAAACAAAAGTATTTCAAAGATTTGTAGACTTTGCGTATGTTGTTAAACCAGTCAAATATATTACAATGTCGAAGCAATAGATAATTAATTTTAACCATGAATATTTAACGTTTTTTCTTTCAAAATATTTTTTTACATGACCTACTTGATTTATTGTTGAACTTTACTTTACCTGCAGTGTTGCACATAAACAAAAAGTGAATCATAGGGCTCTTCTTCTGCATTGAAGTTGTGTGTCCTCTTTCGTAGCAATCTTATAATTGCTTGCTGATCTGTTTTCTTCATTTTTGCTGCTTGAAATTTACAATTCTTAATATCTTTTCTTGACTTCTCATTTAGTTTTATCATGTTTTTTTGTCATGACTTTTTATATTGTCTTGAATTACTTTCTTGTGCCGAAGTTCTACCGAAAATAATTTCTCTACCTTTCAATGTAAGGAATAAGGTTTGTGTACAATCTACTCTTCTCATATTTTACTTTGTGAAATTTCACTAGGTATGTTGTTGTTGACGAGAACACTTTTCTTTTCAGAAATATATGCAAAAAAATTAGTGTTTTTTAAACTTTTGATATAAAAAGATATAGACTACTTGAAAGGCCTTCTCATTTACAATCCTATATATTTCTCTGCCTCTTATATGTTCTTGCATCACAATTCTAGACCGGATGTCATAGCTTACTTATAGTTTGCTAATTTACTATTCATTTCTAAAACTTAATTGCATAGTAACTACATTAACAGAGCATTAACAAATCATTTTTTTTATGGCCAGCGTTACTATTTTTGTTAAAATTTGCTAGTTGGGCTTCTTTATGGAAGGCAAAGGGCTGCATTAATGTTCTTTAATAAAGATTTTGTGGCCTCTCAAGATAATGTGAGTTGAATGAAAAAAAAATGTAGTAGTAATAAAAGTTGAAACTTTAAGCTTGTTATTATTACAAGGAATGAGAAATGTTGAGTAGTAACGATTCAGATTTTTTGTTACAATTAAATGAATAAAAATAGGTAAAAGGCTCTTCTTCTGCATTGAAGTTGTGTGTCCTCTTTCGTAGCAATCTTATAATTGCTTGCTGATCTGTTTTCTTCATTTTTGCTGCTTGAAATTTACAATTCTTAATATCTTTTCTTGACTTCTCATTTAGTTTTATCATGTTTTTTTGTCATGACTTTTTATATTGTCTTGAATTACTTTCTTGTGCCGAAGTTCTACCGAAAATAATTTCTCTACCTTTCAATGTAAGGAATAAGGTTTGTGTACAATCTACTCTTCTCATATTTTACTTTGTGAAATTTCACTAGGTATGTTGTTGTTGACGAGAACACTTTTCTTTTCAGAAATATATGCAAAAAAATTAGTGTTTTTTAAACTTTTGATATAAAAAGATATAGACTACTTGAAAGGCCTTCTCATTTACAATCCTATATATTTCTCTGCCTCTTATATGTTCTTGCATCACAATTCTAGACCGGATGTCATAGCTTACTTATAGTTTGCTAATTTACTATTCATTTCTAAAACTTAATTGCATAGTAACTACATTAACAGAGCATTAACAAATCATTTTTTTTATGGCCAGCGTTACTATTTTTGTTAAAATTTGCTAGTTGGGCTTCTTTATGGAAGGCAAAGGGCTGCATTAATGTTCTTTAATAAAGATTTTGTGGCCTCTCAAGATAATGTGAGTTGAATGAAAAAAAAATGTAGTAGTAATAAAAGTTGAAACTTTAAGCTTGTTATTATTACAAGGAATGAGAAATGTTGAGTAGTAACGATTCAGATTTTTTGTTACAATTAAATGAATAAAAATAGGTAAAAGGCCAAAAAAGGGAGAAAAAAATAAATGTCAATGGAGGCCATTGGGAAGTGCTACATAGGATTGCTTATTCCTAGCTTATATTATGTATAGATTATTTCTTGTTTGATATACTTTTTATTACTTTTAAAACGTAATTTCAATTTCTAGTAAACTCAGAGTAGCATACATAGTTTTTTGAATATTTAAAGTTACAAAAACAACATACCCGGTGTAATCTCACACATTGGGGTCTGAGGGTAAGAAGTACGTAAACCTTACCTCTAGCTTTGTGGGGTCTAAGCTATTTTCAATAGACATCGGCTAAAAGAACGTAGTCAATGCAGAAATTTAAGAAAAAATTAAAGTTAAAGAACAAAACACTGAATATTTAAAGTTAAAGAACAAAAAACTCTGAATATTTAAAGTTAAAGAACAAAAAAACTAATAAAGAACAGTGAAGTTTGATGTTCTATCAACTGTTTGGTCAACAAAACAAATTTTTGAAGTTAAATATGGTTTAAGTTCTGCACAAGAGAAAACGGTCTATAATGAAAAATCAAGTTTAAAATATGGAACTGTATTAACGTTCTTTTGTTCATTGAATCCCACTTACCCTTAACTTTAATTTTTCGGATTAAAAATGTCACTTCTTTTAATGAAATTTAGGAGATGACACATGTATGGCTTTAATTAAATTGGTGGTACTGATTTATTAGTTCGCATGGCCCAATCATAAAACATGACTGTAAGATTGTATTAATCTCCCTTGAGTCTTTCTCATTAATACAAATATATATAGTGTGTACAATGTTGAATCAATATAATAAGGATCATATATCTACCATAATTATATACTACTAATAATTATAAAATATATGGTTTATATATTCTAATATTCACTAATACACCCCCTCAATGGGTAAATCCAAATAAAGTGAGAGAAATCATCTAATAAGACTAGATAATATTTATGACCCAGTGAGTTAGTAATGGGAGATGTCCATAAATCAACATGAACAATATCGAATGGAGAAAACGTAACACTTGAAGATGACTGAAAAGGAAGGCGAACATGTTTGCCTAAAGGGCAAGAAAAATAATGTCGGGCAAGTTTCCCATTATTACATCGAATAAAATTATTTCCTCTAAGAAAATTATACGTAGGAGCTCCTGAGTGTCCAAGTCTATTATGCCAAGTTGACGGAGAGATGGCAACGAGAGAGGTGTGTGAGCAGGATCTGGCAATGGAGGTGGATGAGAATGGATAGAGGCCTCATGTACTATTGCATCTCATAAGAGGTGTCCCTGTAAGAAGATCCTTCATAGAAAAACCAAAGGGGTCAAACTCAACAGACACAGAATTATTATGAGTGAATTTCCTAACATATATTAAATTTTTAATGATGTTCGGAGCATAAATGACGTTATTTAAGGAGAAGGGTGGGTGAGGTGGCTGGGTGTGGGTGGTACCGTAACCCTGAATCGGAATGCGATGACCATTGTCAACCGTAATAAATTGAAGATACTTTAGACGAGAAAGATTTGAGAGATTACCTGAGGATCGGGAGAGGTGAGATGTGACCCCCGTGTCCATATACCAATTTTCATCGGGCTGCTGCATATTTAAAGAGCTGAAGGCTTGGCCCAAATCGGTTGGGGCCAAGTTGTTGAAGGGGTGTTGTTGTTGGGCCTGCATTAAGTGAGCCTGATAGGGTTGGTTGGTGACGGGTTGATGACCTGGGCCTAAGCCTAACTGACCCGGCTGCCATGGGCCATTGTATTGGGCAAGTGACTGCTGGAACAAGTAAGGAGCGGAGTCAGGATTGTTGGGCCAGTGGCCTGGGTTGGTCTAGTTGTTGGGTTGACTGGGCTGCTGCTGGCCTGATCTGTCGCCCCTTGCCGCGGCCTCTGCCACCGTCGCGGCTGCCCCGCGGTTGTTGGTTGGCCGGCGGTGGCGACTGGACGGTGGTGTTGTCATTCATCACCGAATTTTCAACTGCTAACTCCTTCTGATTGTGTTCATCCTTTTTGGAACACCGGGTTTCCTCCAAAAGTAATTGTGAACGGGCCCTGTTGAAACTCGATAGTGGGTCGGCTTGTTGAATCATGGTTGCTAGAGTATCGTATTCGCCCTTTAGTAAGCCAGAAACTAGTTGGAGAACCATTTTCGTTTCGAAAATTGGTGTCCCCACATTGGATAATTGGTCCGCACGAAGTTTTAATTGTTTGCAATACTCGAAAATGTTTGCAAAATTCTCGAGACGTGTATTGTTGAACTGTTCCTCCAAATACATGGCTCGAGTATGCTTGTTATCTTGAAATATCTCATTCAAACGTATTCATAATTCACGAGCTGAGGCACCGGTTTTTGTAATCGTATGAAGTAAGTCTTTAGAGATGGTCTCATAGATTCACTGTTTGACTATAGCATCGAGACGACGCCAAGTCCAGTTTGTAACGTCGTTAGGACGAGAGAAAGAGTCGTCAATATAGTCAAGCACGTTATACGCGCATGCGTGAATATGAAAAAATTCAACCCACGAAGAATATTTACCATCTTCTTGATCAAGAACTAAGGGAATGAAATTCTTGATATTAGTGACGGCGAACGCCGGATGGAAGGAAGAAGTGGTGGAGGGAGCGGGGGTTGTCTATGACGACTGTGGAGGAGGAGGAAGCCTTAGGAAAGGTGAGAGTAGACACGGTAGTCACAACAATAGACTTCGCTCGTCGAATTGCATTGGGTATGTTGTTCTAATTAGCTAGGAAGTAGGTGTATTGCATTAAATCGAAAAATTACTCGTACGCTGAGAACATATGAATTGTCATTTGTAGTTGGTGAACATTGATAAAACCCATCACAATGCATAGATAAAAATGGATTTACGTTTATAGACTCGAGTACAGACACCACCACCTGTGCATGAATAATAGTAGTTGATTTTGGATTTTTATCGATTCTCACCTACCGATTAATTTGATACCACAAGGTCAAAATCTGGCCACACACTATAGTACTCAATCATTTTGTTAATTCATTTAAGTGGAAAAAAAGGAAGAAAAAAAAACGGAAAACATGTGGGGGGAGGACGAAAAAGATTAAAATTGAAGAAAGAAAAAAAAAAAAAGATAAGCCCAAACCCACGAACTTTTAGACCTATATAATCCCAAGATATAATACATAATTCTCCCGCACTTGGTATCCATTCTAAGCTAACAAAATAAAATAAAAAAAATTAGCTCCAAGAATGAGAAGCATATCATTTGAGAAGGTATAATTTGAGGGTTTATCTTATGTTTTGGTTTTTTGCTTCATCTTTCTGCATGGTTTCTTGTTCCTTTTCATGCATATTCAATGGGAAAGAACGGTATACATTTCCCTAATTTCTTATGTTGTGGACAAATGAACCAAAAGATCAAAATTACTAACACTCATAGACTTTTTCTTTCTTTTATCATTGTTAGTCGTTTGCATGGTTCTTGAGTTCAATTTCCTCACCATGCAAAAGTTTTTCGCGAGTCGTAAGTACCCTTCACATTTAACGTGAGATTTCATTTTCGAGTATGGGAATAGAATAGTTTTTGGTAAAGAGCGTTTTATCCTCAGAGTGGGACTTTTAGGCACTCAAAAGTAGTTTTTAAGAAGCTGAAAAAGTTGTTAGTTTTTTTTAGGCCAAGTACAAATTCTACTCTAATATTAGCAAAAACGTTTTTAAAATTTATTAGCCAAATACAAATTATTTTTTTTCAAAAGTACTTTTGAAAAAAGCACTCCTTGTGAAAAGCATTCAAATAAGCAAACTTTATAAGATTGGTCAAACATGCTATAAAGCCGATACGGGACACCTAATGAGAAACAAAATAGAAAAAATACATTTCCTTCTAAGTCATCACAAACAATTATGTTCATGTTTCTGAAAAATGGTTTCTTTTCTATTTTCTAAAGGACTTTGAGCCATCAGTTGTGACTCCTAGAGGATTGGCACCACCTGGATTAATAGCAAATGGAGACTTTGGAGAAATGAAGAAACTTAAAGTGGCCTCTGCAACTACTACGCCAAGAAAGAATTTGAACCTTTCTGTGACTGAACCTGGCAAAAATGATGGACCAAGCCTCGACTGTATATTGATGAATTATATTGATACACTTACCCAACGTATCAACTATCATATAGGTAATTATTCTTTTATTGCCAACCTCTCCATATCCAATCCTTAGTACATATGAATATAATATTGAGTTTAAGTAACATACACAAACAATGTAAAGTATATTTATACAATCATGTGAGTCATTACATATTAAGTAATTACATTTACGCCTTTTGATAAGTATTAATAATTGAGAGTCTGATAAAAAATAATAACTAACCTATTATCACAAATTTACTATATTAAAGTATATAGCTTATAACCTTCAATATATATTTCAGGTTATCCAGTTAACATATGCTATGAGCACTACGCAAGCTTAGCCCCACTTTTGCAATTCCACTTAAATAATTGTGGTGATCCATTTCTTCAAAACACTGTGGATTTTCACTCAAAAGATTTCGAAGTGGCTGTTTTGAATTGGTTTGCAGATTTATGGGAAATTGAAAGAGATCAATATTGGGGTTATGTTACAAATGGTGGAACAGAAGGAAATCTCCATGGTATTTTGGTTGGGTAAGCATCAATTTTGACTAAAATAATTGTTTAAAAATATTAGCAGTGACCTTGGTTTAAAAATATTGTCCTAAAATAATTATCATTTTAAGGATTTAAGACTAAGTTGATAATTGTTTTCAACAATACAAATTTTTTTTTGTAATACTGCTCAATTAAAAAATTTATTAAATAGGGATAACTTAGTAGAAAAATGCTAGAATGACCAAATTCTTTGAGAAACTTCTTAGAACATAATGTTTCTAATTAAATTTATAGAGCTACAATGATTGGTCACCATTTAGTACAAACTAAAAAATATATTATCCTTTTTTTTAGTTTGAGTGAGTGAACACAAAACACTTTCTTCAACCACAATGCAAAATTGAGCAACAAATCAGGGACCCAAGTGTATAAATTATATTCAATGAAATAAGAAGCAGTACTCCCTTTTGGGATCAGAAAGTCAATATTTGATAGAAATAAAAAAAGTTTCATTTTTTTTGGCTTCTCTAAATTAATTTCTTAAATTTTTGTTTTTGCAGGAGAGAATTACTTCCAACTGGAATTTTATATGCATCAAAAGACTCTCATTACTCAGTCTCCAAAGCAGCAATGATGTACAGAATGGAATTTGAAATGATTAATGCATCTATTCATGGAGAGATGGATTATTCAGATTTGAAAGCTAAATTACTTCAAAACAAAGGCAAACCAGCAATAATTAATGTTACAATTGGTAAATATTCTAATAGCATCTTCTTCTTTTTTTTACAATTTTGCTAGCTAGAGAGCTTGAGGATCATTTGTTTTACACATTTCTTAATAAGTATTGTTTTAATTATAGGTACTACCTTCAAAGGAGCTGTTGATGATCTTGATGTTATTCTTCAAACACTTGAAGATTGTGGCTATACACATGATCAATTTTACATCCATTGTGATGCAGCACTCAATGGGCTTATTATCCCTTTTATTAAAAATGTAAGTTTGCTTTTCTTACTTGCATCTTGAAAGTTTTGAGTATATTAGCTTAACATAAAAATAACTCTAACATTTGTGATTATATTTTATAACAGATGATTTCTTTCAAGAAGCCAATTGGAAGTGTCACAATTTCTGGTCACAAATTTTTGGGATGTCCAATGCCGTGTGGAATTCAAATAACAAGGAAAAGTTACATTAACAACCTGTCAAGAAGAGTTGAATATATTGCTTCAGTAGATGCGACAATTTCAGGAAGCAGAAACGGCTTAGCTCCAATCTTCTTGTGGTACAGTTTAAGTGCAAAAGGTCAAATTGGGCTACAGAAAGACGTTAAGAGATGCCTTGACAATGCAAAATATTTAAAAGAACGTCTTCAACAAGCAGGAATTAGTGTCATGCTCAATGAACTTAGCATCATAGTTGTCCTCGAGAAGCCCAGAGACCATGAATTTGTTCGTCGTTGGCAACTTTCTTGTGTGAGAGATATGGCACATGTTATTGTTATGCCGGGCATCACCAGAGAAACTCTGGATAACTTCATTAATGATTTGCTTCAACAAAGGGAAAAATGGTACCAAGATGGAAGAGTTAGTCCTCCTTGTGTTGCCAATGATATTGGTGCTCAAAATTGTACTTGCTCTTATCACAAAATTGATTTCATTATTCCATAGAGGGACATGAAAAATCCATTATCTCTTTGCTACTAAGTGTGTCTTCTTCTACAGACATGGCATTTTGTGACTTTTTGTCTTCATTTTTTATCCACTTCATTGAAAATTGTATTCTACATGTAGTGTTTCAGTATTGTACCACATAAATGTACTAATGTCATGGTTTGATGAAGTCTTATATGAGTCTTTTAATATAAAGCCATAAAAATCAGAGTGTAAAATTTTACATATAGTGAAGTGTTAACTCCATAAGCTTTTACACCAATTTACAAACACTACTTCTTGAACTTTACGGAAAGAAATAATCCTTTGATTATTTTCATTAATGAAAGAGTATATATATAATTTACAATTTCCATAATAGGAAAATCTTATTCCTATTCTACTCCCAAAACCCTATTCTACTTGTACAAGAATCTTGTAATTATGGTAAATATACAATTCTAATTATGGTACAATTTGTACCAATTCGGTACACTACAACTATATAAAACCATGTACAATGTGACAAAACCGAGACTAAATATACATAGGATATGCATGTGCATACCGTGTATATCTTATGTATATTTAGTATATTTAACATTTACCATCTAGATGAAAATGTCACATTTCATATCCATAAGTATTTGATTTAAGAAATAATTTCTTTTAACATAAATGAATGTCAATTTAATTCTTAAATATGGAATATTAAAGATTGAAGTGGTCAATCCATCGTCTCTCAATAATTGGGAGGACCTCCGCTACAGTTAAAAAATTCAAATAATATTTCTTTTGATAGGCATATTTACTTAATTAATTTGAACCGTCCAACTCTTTGAAGTGCTCATCCTTTCCTTCATATTGATGATTATTTCTTGTTTGATATACTTTTTATTACTTTTAAACGTAATTCCAATTTCTAGTGAACTCATAGTAGCATACATAGTTTAAAGAAACATAAATATGTTAATAAGTGTTTTCTAGCAGTTTTATATTTTTAGCTTTGTAAGGTAATTTTATTATAGTTTCTGATTTATTTTTGAAGATTAAAGAGAGAAAAAAAGAAGAATAGTAATAATTATAATTATAAAGATTTTGAGTAATTAGTGACTATTTTAAATGTACTATTTTGACATTATAATATATTTTACTTTTCTATAATTATATCATCTGTATTTTTGGGGCTATTATCTTATACTTTGTTTTTCTGTTAAAAAGTTATTTGTGCTTTTTAAATGATGATGATGATGATAATGTAGTTCTATTAGGGATTTTAAGATATAATTTGGATACATCCCAAAAACTCGAACCCTCAGATGACATAACACCTCTCTGCTACTGAATACAACCTTATCTCTAAAATGGTACGTTTCTGTTCCTTGGCAATTCATTACAAACATCATAAATCAATTTGCTTTACTTGTGGATTAGTGCAAACTCTAATACCTATTTATGTGCAACATGGTCTAAAGGTTATCTCTCTGCTTTGTATTATTAGTTTGTTTTTCACCTTAATATCTTTAATAGTTTCGTGCCTCCTTACTGTCTTGACCAAACTATAGGCATGACGAGGCATCATCGTTTTTCACCTTAATTTCTTTAATAGTTCAATGTCTCCATATAAAATCTGTTTTGTATTGATTTCTCTGCTTGCAGTGAACATGACACAATAATATTATGCAGAATTGATGAAGGGGAACTCCGTCGATTTGTTACGGCTGAAGATGGAGCTCTCTTACTTATTGAAGAAGACAATTCGCTTGGAGGGAGACTTAAAGAATTCTTTCCAAAGTTGCCTCCCTGCTGACTGGAACTGTCATTGTAGCGTTAGGCTGGGGCTGGAGAAAAAACAGTGGGCCGTTGCGGAAACTGGGTAGTGGGCCGAAACTGTTATGGCATCTAGGCCCAATTTGCTGGCTGACCGTAGGGACTGTTGGGCCAAGGGTATCGGCCCAGCCCCATGGCGAGGGAGTCCACTGCTGGGACCAGGCTGCCTGGGGCCCACTGCCCGGATGATGTCCACCGCCACTATTGCCGGAACCACCGCATTTGCCCAGCGATTTTTGCCATTATTTTTCTGACTATTCTTGCCGCCACCGTGACCACTGTTTTGGCCAGAATTATCAATAAGATGTGGAGAATTTGTGGGGGAACTCATCTTGGCCACTGGATTAGCATCGGTAGCCGCCTTTTTAACCAAACCGGCTTCTTCCAAAGTAAGCATGGAGCGGGCCTTATAGAACCTTGGGAGAGGGCTACTTTGACGAAGGAGAGTTCCAACGCCACTATAGGCCTCGGATAGGCCAGCAACCATCTGTAGCACGAGACGATCTTCACTAACGGGCGCACCAACGTTGTGGAGTTGGTCCGCCAATTCTTTCAACCTTTTTCAATAAGCTGAAACATTCGGGAAATTTTCCATGTTGACGTGGGAAAATTTCTGTTCAAGGGTAACAGCTCTGTAATTTTGATTATCTTGTAATATATCACGCAGCCTATCCCAAGTAGCCATTGTCGTAGCATCTGGCTCAATAATCGTCTGCAATAGGTCGGTAGAGATAGTGGAGTAAATCCACTTAAGAACTGTGGCATCAAATGTTGTCCACAACTTAGGATCATCCTCGCGTTTAGGCACCTCCGTATCCCCAGGGGCCGCGAGGATTATGTGATGGATGACTTGATGCGAGCGAGCGTGAATTTTGAACAACTCGGCCCACGTCGCGTATTGGACGTTTTCTATTTCAAGAATAAGAGGGATGTGATTCTTGATGTTTGAAACAACACTGGCAGGGTGAAACGCGTTCTTTGTCGTCGACATAATGAAAGAACAATGTGTGTGTGAGAAGAGAAAAAGCAAGACCACCGACGGGCAAGAAATCCGGGAAGGGAAGCCGGAATCCGAGGCACTATGTCGACGGAAAACATAGGAGAAAAAGAACCTAGACTTCTGATACCATGAAAGAAATAATCCCTTGATTATTTTCATTAATTGAAAGAGTATATATACAATTTACATATTTCCATAATGGGAAAATCATTTTCCTATTCTACTCCTAAAACCTATTCTAGTAGTACAAGACTTCTATAATTATGGTAAGTGTACAATGCTAAGTAATACAAATATTCTACACTAATTACAATACTAAAAAGGACCAAAGTCCCGTGATATACACTATGTATGGCAAGTGTATATCACGGGAATACACACTGTCTATCAGTATTATTAGTTTGTTTTTCACCTTAATATCTTTAATAGTTCCGTGCCTCCTTACTGTCTTGACCAAACTATAGGCATGACGAGGCATCATCGTTTTCCACCATAATTTCTTTAATAGTTCAATGCCTCCATACAAAAATCTGTTTTGTATTGATTTCTCTTCTTGCAGTGAACATGACACAATAATTAGACGTATTCCATTCTGGTTTCTTATATCAACATAAGAATAGGAAAAATCACTTTGGTTTTCAGCAGTTAAATGATTTTGAAGTTCTTTTTTCTGTTGTTTATGTTGAATATATGCATTTCCTTTCCATATTAGAAACGATCACTAATAGAGGTACTGCTTATCTTTTAGTGCTCAATATGGAGGCTGCAATACTTGGCACTTATTTGTCAAAATAACAAGTAAGAACTTAAGCCAAGAAGATCATGACAGAAATCTGAGCTTTTGCTATAAGTAATCATGAGAGAAAATGATTAGGAAAAGTATGAGTTACAGCTATTACGTTGGATAATTATTTAGGAATTTACTCAATCAGCTTATAATGTGGGCTTTCTCTATCTAGCTAGTGTTGGATATGTAAAGCAAGTACGGGAATAGTAAAAAACTATTACAGTGATTGAAAGGATACACAACAAAGATGACAACAATAAGTTGTTAATAGCTTGATCTTGAATTGGAACTTCAAATATGGAACTTGTATTCGGAAATACAAGAACATGAACTGCTACACTTGTGACTTGTAGATCTGTTGAGAATCCGAACGGTTAGAGTCCTTTGAGAATCAAGTTCACACCTGAAACACTTAGCAACCAATTACATAATCACAACACCACCGGCTGAGTCGAGAGATGACTCTCTGTCTTTTAGACAAGATTGCCCCCGTATATAGGCTTTACGGAAGAGTGGACAATAGTCTCCCAAGATGAAACAGCAAACTATCAAATGTGCAAAGCCTACAGGATTTCGAACCAGTCATTCGGAAAAATTGAGATTTGAACGGGAAATGTACCAAAATGTTCTTTCTGAGTATTTGCAAACACTCCCATCTTATCTTGGTGGGAAGTGCACATGCTCAAGATGCACTGGCTTTGACATGAGCAAGATGCATAACACTCAGCCTGAATGACCATCAAGAGACAACGATAACTGAAATTGTCAACAATCCTCACTCCATTCAGGTGAACATGTGATAGTTTGAGAGTTGGTCTTCGTTGCTGTACCAATCAAAAAAAAGTTTATCTTAATATTGAATTATCAAATAGAATCTTTGCTTTTTCTTTTTTTTTATTTCCGGGATAAAGGTCTTCCAAGATGGGAACTGATTACGAAGAAGAATTTTGAATATACTTTTGTGGTCCCTTTTTTTTTTTTACTTTTGAAGTTGTGTACATTATACATTATGACTAATTAATAGAATATTTTTTACTACTCTTCTGAAGAAATGTTCTTGGTATTGTCTTTGTATTGGTAGGGGGGTTACTGTTATTTTTGTTCAATTAGTGAGTTAATAGTAAAATATAAATTATATTATTTTTTTATTTTTTTGTAAGATTTGGTTTTTCTGGCAACCCATTGTGGCCACTAAAGGTCTATTTCTAGAACAAAGGCTTTTTGTGAAGTCTAAAAGTCGCCGGGAATGATTTCAGTGGAGACATGGTCGCCACCGAAGCCTTACTTTCCGTGGCGACCTCTTTTATGCAGTAAACTGGTTAGGTGGCGATTTTAATGAGCTTTTGCGGCGGTATAAGTCGCCACAGAAACCTAACCTTTTGGTGGCGAATTTGTTTGTCGCCACTTAGTATAGCCAACGACCCATTGGTCGCCACGAAAGAGTATTTGTGGCGACTCTTTGGCTTTCCGTGTTGCCACAAAAAGGCCAATTTCTTGTAGTGATATAACCTCACCTTCATAATTTCCATCCTTGATTCTCAGAATATATGTCTCCTCAATTGAAATTTTCTTAAATTCTATGTCAGTTATGGTCTCAAAATTCTCTTTGAACGATTCTAAAATCTAAAACAAAAGTATTTCAAAGATTTGTAGACTTTGCGTATGTTGTTAAACCAGTCAAATATATTACAATGTCGAAGCAACAGATAATTAATTTTAACCATGAATATTTAACGTTTTTTCTTTCAAAATATTTTTTTCCATGACCTACTTGATTTATTGTTGAACTTTACTTTACCTGCAGTGAAAGTGAATCATAGGGCTCTTCTTCTGCATTGAAGTTGTGTGTCCTCTTTCGTAGCAATCTTATAATTGCTTGCTGATCTGTTTTCTTCATTTTTGCTGCTTGAAATTTACAATTCTTAATATCTCTTCTTGACTTCTCATTTGTTGCTTCCTTATCCTATATGTTCTTGCATCACAATTCTAGACCGGATGTCATAGCTTACTTATAGTTTGCTAATTGACTATTCATTTCTAAAACTTAATTGCATAGTAACTACATTAACAGAGCATTAACAAATCATTTTTTTTTTATGGCCACCGTTACTATTTTTGTTAAAATTTGCTAGTTGGGCTTCTTTATGGAACGCAAAGGGCTGCATTAATGTTCTTTAATAAAGATTTTGTGGCCTCTCAAGATAATGTGAGTTGAATGGAAAAAAAAAATGTAGTAATAAAAGTTGAAACTTTAAGCTTGTTATTATTACAAGGAATGAGAAATGTTGAGTAGTAACGATTCAGATTTTTTGTTACAATTAAATGAATAAAAATAGGTAAAAGGCCAAAAAAGGGAGAAAAAAATAAATGGCAATGGAGGCCATTGGGAAGTGCTACATAGGATTGTTTATTCCTAACTTATATTATATATAGATTATTTCTTGTTTGATATATTTTTTATTACTTTTAAAACTTAATTTCAATTTCTAGTAAACTCAGAGTAGCATACATAGTTTTTTGAATATTTAAAGTTACAAAAACAACATACCCAGTGTAATCTCACACAGTAGGGTCTGGGGTAAGATGTACGTACACCTTACCTCTAGCTTTGTGGGGTCTAAGCTATTTTCAATAGACCTCAGCTAAAAGAACGTAGTCAATGCAGAAATTTAAGAAAAAATTTAAAGTTAAAGAACAAAACACTGAATATTTAAAGTTAAAGAACAAAAAACTCTGAATATTTAAAGTTAAAGAACAAAAAAACTAATAAAGAACATTGAAGTTTGATGTTCTATCAACTGTTTGGTCAACAAAACAAATTTTTGAAGTTAAATATGGTTTAATTTCTGCACAGGAGAAAACGGTCTATAATGAAAAATCAAGTTTAAAATATGGAACTGTATTAACGTTCTTTTGTTCATTGAATCCCACTTACCCTTAACTTTAATTTTTCGGATTAAAAATGTCACTTCTTTTAATGAAATTTAGGAGATGACACATGTATGGCTTTAATTAAATTGGTGGTACTGATTTATTAGTTCGCATGGCCCCAATCATAAAATATGACTGTAAGATTGTATTAATCTCTTTTGAGTCTTTCTCATTAATACAAATATATATAGTGTGTACAATGTTGAATCCCAATACAATAAGGATCATATATCTACCATAATTATACACTACTAATAATTATAAAATATATGGTGAATATATTCTAATATTCACTAATACACTCCCTCAGTCGGAGCAGGAGGAGGTCGAACGCTGAGACTGGATCTGAGTCAAGGAATAGATGTCTAGGAAGTCCTTTGGTGAAGATATTCGCATACTGATACGAAGAAGGCACATGCAAAACCCTAACATGACCTATAGCAACCTTCTCACAAACAAAATGTATATCCATCTCAATGAGCTTGGTTCGCTGATGCTGAACCGGATTATGAGATAAGTATATCACGAATATGTTATCACAGTACACCATAGACACCTTACACAATGGACACTGAAGCTCCAAAAGAAGATTTTGGAGCCTGCAAATCTCGGCAACAACATTTGCAACGCCTCTATACTCTACTTCTCCACTCGATCGGGATAGGGTGGCTTGCCTCTTAGTAGACCACGAAATGAGATTATCTCCTAAGAACACACAGTAGCCGGAGGTGCAGCGTCGCGTGTTCGGATAGCCTGCCCAATCGGCGTCCGTATATGATAACAACCTGGTCGGTGTAGAGAGGTAAAGATGTAATCCATAATCAAGTGTGCCCTTAACGTATCGGATGATATATTTAAGAGTTGTAAAATGAGGCTCCCTGAGGGCATGCATAAACAAACACACATGCTGAACAGCATAAGCAATATCAGGCCTGGTGAAAGTAAGATACTGAAGTGCACCTACAAGGCTCCTATAAAGAGTGGAATCAGACACTGGATCACTGTCAACAGTACTGAGCTTCGATTTTGAGTCAACCGGAGTAGGAATTATCTTGCAGTTCATCATTTTAGCCATGTACACAATTTCTTCTGCGTACTTATGCTGACACAAGAATATAGTATCTGCAGATCTAGTCACCGATATCCCTAAGAAATAGCTCAGCTTCCCAAGTCAGTCATAGCAAATTTGGATTTTAGCATAGCAATGATCTCATTTTTCAACATATAAGATGAGGCAATGAGAACAATATCATCCACATATAATAATAAGTATGCAATGTTACTACCTCGATGAAATATAAAGAGAGAATTATCACACTTGCTGCATAAAAACCCACTCTGCATAATGTAATGGGCAAAATGGTCATACCATGCTCCGGGGGCTGTTTCAAACCATACAGTGACTTACGTAGACAACATACATAATGAGGAGCCTTCGGATGGACAAATCCTGGCGGCTGGTGCATCTAAACGGTTTTTTTCAAGTCTATGTAAAAATGTATTTTTCACATCAAGCTGATGAATCGGCCAATGCTTACCTATAGAAATGCTCAGAACTGTATGAATGGCATCTGGTTTAACAACCGGACTAAACGTCTCACCACAGTCAATACCCTTCTGCTGATTAGTACCATTAGCCACAAGTCTCGCCTTATATCGCTTAAGGTCACCACTATCTCTGAATTTGTGATGACATAGTCACATGCATCGAATCACATTTACCCCATCTGGTTTAGGAATCAAATCCCAAGTGTGTTATTTCGTTAAAGAATTAAATTTCTCATGCATGGCTGCATTCCAATTCGGGTCAAGTTTGGCTAATTTTGGGTTTTTGGGAATTGGTGATATGGTTTGTGTGGAAAGGTTAAAATGGAATTTGGGTTTGAAAATCTCATATTGTGCACGGGTTTCCATATGGTGTTGGGGGGACATGGGGCAGTTTGGGTAGTCTAGATGGGTGTCCGGTCAGTGGTATTTGGGCAGTGACGGTAGTGGGTGGTTTTTGGGGAAGGTCAATGGAGTAGGGGATATGGCGGGTGGTTTCTGGTGACCAAAACGGGTTGGGTGGGGTGGAGATCTGGTCAGATCGAGTGGGTGAAGGTGACTCGATGCCGGGTCTAGTGACGGTGATTGGTTGGGAAGGGTGTTACGGGGTTGCGGTGGGGCGGTCTGGGTCTGGGTGCTAGTACTGGAATGGGTTTATGGGACTGGTACTGTGACGGGGCTAGTTTGGGTGACTGGAGTGACGACGAAAAGTGGCGGTGACACAGAGGTTGTCGGTTGGGTTTTTCGGCGGGTGGGACAGACAACGATGGGACGGGTCAAGGAGACCTCTTACCAATTGCCGGTGGTGGCAGTGGCAATTGACGGTGACCGAGAGTGGTCTGAAAGAATACCGGTGGTGGCATTGGTATTTGGCGGTGACTGAGATGTGGGGGTTGTGGCGGTGGTACGACAGAGTTCGGTGAGTATGACGGGGGAGGTGTCGGACTCGTCTAGAAAGGTATAGTCCGTGCTTCAGAATTTTTGGATGTTTTCAAAAGGAAAAATTATCTCGTCAAACGTGACGTGACGTGACGTGACGAGAGACGTAGATTTAACGAGTGGACAAGTCATAGCATAGGTAGCCCTTATGATTAGACGGGAAGACTACGAAGACATATGGAGTGGTGCGAGGTGCTAATTTATGAGGGCAGTGGAGATAAGATTTGGGTAGCAAAGGCAACCGAAGATCCGAAGGTGATCATAGGAGGGGATCCGACGGTATAGAATTTCGGTGGGGGTCATGTTATGAAGGGTACTGGTAGGTAAAATATTAAGGAAGTATTCTCCCATTTTGATCGCATAGACCCAAAAGGAACAGGGGAGAGAGGCATGAAAAATGATAGTACGAACCATGTTATTGATAGTGTGGATGATTTCGACTTTGCCATTTTTGGGGGAGGTGTGGGGACACGAGAACCGAAAAATCATGTCATTATTTTTGCAAAATTTGTGAAACGCGAAATTATTAAACTCACGACCATTATCACATTGAAAAGATTTGATGGCTTTTTCAAATTGTGTTTTAATAAAAATACGAAACTCAAGAAACATGGCAAAAACTTCAGACTTGAATTTTAGTTGGTAAATCCAAATAAAGTTAGAGAAATCATCTAATAATACTAGATAATATTTATGACCCGTGAGCTAGTAATGGGAGATGTCCATAAATCAACATGAATAGTATCGAATGGAGAAAACGTAACACTTGAAGATGACTAAAAAGGAAGGCGAACATGTTTGCCTAAAGGGAAACAAAAACAATGTCGGGCAAGTTTCCCATTATTACATCGAATAAAATTATTGATTCTAAGAAAATTAAAAGCAGGAGCTCCTGGGTGTCCAAGTCTATTATGCCAAGTTGACGGAGAGATGGCAGTGAGAGAGGTGTGTGAGCAGAATCTGGCAACGGAGGTGGATGAGAATGGATAGAGGTATGTACTATTGCATCTCGTAAGGGGCGTCCCTGTAAGAAGATCCTTCACAGAAAAACCAAAGGGGTCAAACTCAACAGACACGGAATTATTACGAGTGAAT
The DNA here is from genome assembly GCA_029783415.1 of Anisodus acutangulus. Lineage (NCBI taxonomy): Eukaryota > Viridiplantae > Streptophyta > Magnoliopsida > Solanales > Solanaceae > Anisodus > Anisodus acutangulus. Next base: position 4,433,749 of record CM056505.1, on the reverse strand, counting down.
TTCCTAACATATATTAATTTTTTAATGATGTTGGGAGCATAAAGGACGTTATTTAAGGAGAAGGGTAGGTGAGGTGGTTAGGTGTGGGTGGTACCGTAACCCTGAATCGGAATGCGATGACCAATGCCAACCGTAATAAATTGAGGATACTTTAAACGAGAAAGATTTGAGATATTACCTGAGGATCGGGAGAGGTGAGATGTGGCTCCCGTGTCCATGTACCAATTTTCATCGGGCTGCTGCATATTTAAAGAGCTGAAGGCTTGGCCCAAATCGGTTGGGGCCAAGCCATTGAAGTGGTGTTGTTGTTGGGTCTGCATTAAGTGGGCCTGATAGGGCTGGTTGGTGACGGGTCGATGACCTGGGCCTGAGCCTAACAGACCCGGCTGCCATGGGCTATTGTATTGGGCAAGTGGCTACTAGAACGAGTAAGGAGCCCAGTCGGGATTGTTGGGCTAGGAGCCCTTGCAGCCGCCCCTGCCACCATCGTGGCTGCCCCGCGGTTGTTGGTTGACCGGTGGTGGCGGCTGGGCGATGATATTGTCATTCATCACCGGATTTTCAACTACTAACGCCTTCTGATTGTGTTCATCCTTTTTGGCACACCGGGTTTCCTCCAAAAGTAATTGTGAACGGGCCCTATTGAAGCTGGGTAGTGTGTTGGCTTGTTGAATCATGATTGCTAGAGTATCGTATTCTCCCTTTGGTTAGCCAGAAACTAGTTGGAGAACCATTTTCGTTTCGAAAATTGGTGTCCCCACATTGGATAATTGGTCCGCAACAAGTTTTAATTGTTTGCAATACTCGAACATGTTGGCAAAATTCTCGAGACATGGATTGTTGAACTATTCCTCCAAATACACGACACGAGTATGCTTGTTATCTTGAAATATCTCCTCCAAACGTATCCATAATTCACGAGTCGAGGCACCTGTTTTCGTAATCGTATGAAGTAAGTCTTTAGAGATGGTGTCATAGATTCACTGTTTGAATATATCATCGAGACGACGCCAAGTCTCGTTTGTAACGTCAATAGGACAAGGAAAAGAGTCATCGATATAGTCAAGCACGTTATACGCGTATGCGTGAATATGAAAAAATTCAACCCACGAAGAATATTTACCATCTTCTTGATCAAGAACTAAGGGAATGAAATTCTTGATATTAGTGACGGTGAACGTCGGATGGAAGGAAGAAGTGGTGGAGGGAGCGGGGGGGGGTTGTCTATGACGACTGTGGAGGAGGAGGAAGCCTTAGGAAAGGTGGGAGTAGACACGGTAGTCACAAATTGGACAAAGAAAGACGGAAAAATATGTGTCGCCGTCAGTCGAAGTGGGGGGGGGGGTCGTCGGCGGCTGCAAAGAAAAAAAAATGGGTTAGGGGTTGGCTCTTGATACCATGTAAGATTGTAGTAATCTCCCTTTAGAAGTCTTTTTCATTAATACAAATATATATAGTGTGTACAATGTTGAATCTCAATACAATAAGGATCATATATCTACCATAATTATACACTACTAATAATTACAAAATATATGGTGAATATATTATAATATTCACTAATACTGACCATCAGGGTCAACTCAAAACAACTAGAAACATCCATAATCAGTTCCTTCTATGTTTCATGTTTTTCAACTGGGTGAATTCAAAAAACAACAATGTGTCTTCTTCATTTTATGCTACGATTTTTCATTTATAACATGTGTAAACAAGTTTCAAATGATTTCAGATTTAGATTTAATAATGATGGATTCTTAGAAATCCAACTCTATTAGTTATCAAGCACATAAATTTGAATAGGTCGAGTTATTTATGGGCTGGTCTAATATCTACATTGATCGATACATTAATAATTTAATATCACTTTTTAATTAATGTCACACATATGTTATCTCACAATTCTTTTTAAAGGAGGGACGTGTTTAACCGTAAAAGATAATTGGGGTCTAATAAGTGAAAGGTGGAATATTTTTTATCCAAAAATTAATATTAAGAGCAATTTGGATCAAATAAATGAAACGAGGACAAATGAAATAACCTACACATACTAGTCGCATGTCTAGTTTCTTAATTTTTGCCCAAATTTGATTTGGGAAAACCACATAAAATACCCTTAAAAACTAAACTAATTACTCGTGTTTGTCCCCTCTAAATCTAATTACATCAATACCTTTTCGGCACTAAATTATTACCCGAGATACCCATTATATTAAGACATTCATTAATTAGCTTGTTTAGTGTGGAAACGGGTGCCGGCACTAATTAGTAGCTATCTTATCTTTATTTTTTGTCCTTTGGCCTATTTTGTCTTTTCTTTTTTGCCTATTTATTTTTCCTTCAAAGATAAAGGTAAAATACAAAGATAAAAATATTAGTTAATTATTTTTAGACTGATAAATATATAGAAAAATTAATTAATTAGGCTATACCAAAAAGTAATTAAGAAAAATACTATAACTTATTTATTAAAATATAAATTAATAAAAAACATATTAAATAAAAATTATCTTGCAAATGAAAACAAAATTTATTTCTAAGATATAATTCAATTTGTTTTAGGAAAAACCACACAAAGTGCCCCCTCCACGTAAAACTAATTACCCGGAAATGCCCCCACATAAAATATCTACCATAATACCCACACTACATAACTAATTTACCCGGATACGCACATAACAAATTCCCTAATTGAGGCGCAGTTTGGGCGGTGGTTCCTCTCCTTCCTCTTTCACCTCGAACAAAAAATCGATCTCGCCACCAGCTCGACTAAGAGTTCTGAATCAAAAATTGTTGGAAATTTTTCTTTGGTGGGGAGGTGCGTCCACTCATATTTAATGAATTAACAATAGGGTGCATAATCTACTAAGTGAGTAGATGACCGTAGGGCCAAGAATCGTCAAATTTTGTTGAGAAATGAAAGAGATATTGATCCACGAAGTAAGGTGTTTGAGGCATGAAAATATGGTGTGGGACAAATTTACCACATCGGTGGGAAAAGGAAGAATTGTTCTCTTTATAAGTCTCAAAATTGGCTAAGGGTTTGGAACCCCAAGGGGTAACCCATGTGTTTAAAGGAGGGAGTACTTAGATGTGCTTGGGTTCAAGGCTAAGCCCACACGCGCGCCGCCGCGCGCCCGTCCGGTTCGGGTCACGGGTCGTGGGGCTTGGGCTTCTTCTGATATTATCTCTTTGGACCCCAAAAAGACACAGAAAAACGAGACAACATATATACACAGAGATAAAACAGAAAGTTCAAAACGTGAGCAGAAACGTTGGGACAAAAACATAAAACTCTTCCTTCCTTTTCTATTCTTCAGCAAGTTGTTTCGTGTTTGTTTTCTTCGTCAGAATCAACCTATTTGCTTTGTAGTGTTGATGGAGACTATTGCTCGTTAATGTAAAAGTATATATACGGGGCAATCTTGTCATAAAGATAGAGAGTCATCTCTCGACTCAGCCATAGTTGTAACAATCCAGATTTTAGTGTTTCTTGATTTCAGGTTATCAAGATTCAAGACTCAACAAGCTCGCGGCAGTTCTGAATTGCCTATTTGTTTATCCTTTCGAACACTTGTAATATTTATTTACTTCATGTACTGCTTTACAATATCCAACAAAAGTGTCAACTGAACTTTACTTAAGACGAAGGACGAGACAAGGAAGCAAAAAAAGGAGAAAAGGGAGATCAGAATAGAGGTAACAGTTGAACGAACGGTAGGCCCAACTCTGTATACTTAGCCGGAAGTAGCGTTCCTTCTTTCTTAATTTTCTCAATTTTCTCAATTTTCTCAATTTTTGACGTTCTCGTTCTCTGTTAATTTTCTTTTCCTTTTTTGTAAGATTATCTTTTTCTTTTTGTCCCTTTTTTGTTTTTGTCTTTCCTCTTTTTTAAAACAAAAATAAAAATATTAACTAACAACCTGTAGATTAATAAAATATAGGAAAATTTAAATAATTAGAATACAACAGGAAATAATAAAGAAAAATACTAAAGTCACTTTTAGTTTTATCTTCTTTTCTTATTTTGTCTTTTTCTAATTTTATTTTTTTTAATTTATTTTTGCTTTTGTATTCTTTTAATATAAAATTTTAGAAAATATAATAAAATAAATATTTAAATAATCGGACCATAACAAGAAGTAATTAATATAAATGTGAAAGTTACTAGTTTATTTATTAAATTTAAATTAATAGAAAATATATCCTTATAATTTTTTTTCTTTTGAAAATAAAATAAAATTTGTATTTAATTTTGACTTTATCTTTTATAAATTGTTTTTATAAAAATTAACTTGATATATATCATGTATGTATCATAGAGGATAGAATTGTATTTTTCTTGAAATAATGGATCATTCCTCTAGATAACCTGTCAGTATATAGTATATAATATATATCATATCAGTTTTTATACTGTGATGGTATCTGGAGGACTGTTGAAGAGTGTTTGAAGGACTGCAACAGTCCAACATGATACCATCTCAATATATTTTTATACCATGATGGTATCATGGAGAACTATTTAAGAGTGTTTCATTGAAGGACTGCAGCAGTCCTGCATGATACCATCTCAATATATTTTTATACCATGATGGTATCATGGAGGACTAGGAACTTTTATTCAAGAAATTCACCAGTTCTTCATGATACCATCTCAATATATTTTTATACCATGACGGTATCATGGAGGACTGAGACTCTTATTCAAGAACTTCAGCAGTCCTTCATAATACCATCATGGTATATACCATCTCAGTATATTTTTATACCATGATGGTATCATGATGGACTGTTGAAGAGTGTTTCATTGAAGGACTGCAACAGTCCTGCATGATACCATCTCAATATATTTTTATACTATGATGGTGTCATGGAGGACTATTGAAGAGTGTTTCATTGAAGGACTGTAGCAGTCCTGCATGATAGCATCTCAATATATTTGAACTCCTACTGATTTGATATACTATATGCTAGAATAAATTATTTTTTGAGATATAAAAAAATAAAATAAATAGAAAATATAATATATCAGCTATCCATTTTATTGAAAAAGATAAAGGAGCCAAAATATTTGTAGAATTAGATTATGAAAAAAATAAAGAAAAACTAATTTTAAAAAATAAAATTAGAAAAGGAGAAAAAATAAATGAAAATCACCTGAAATTGGGTTTGGGGAATGGAAGAACAAGAACATCTTCTTTACCACCAGAAATGGTAACATAAGACCCTTCTTCACTCATGCTTGTCATCTGCTCGTGAATACCAATTTAAAAAATATATAAAAAAAAGTGAATGAAATTAGATTATGGAGATAAAAAAAACAAATTAAATTAAAAGAGGAACAACTAATAAAGAAATAAAAAAGAAAATAAAAAATGAAAAAAAAAGAAGTTAGATTTAAATATGGAGTTAGATTATGGTGAAAAAAATATAGTATAAAAATGAACAAAAAAGAGAGAGAGAAAAAGAAAAGAATAAAATAAATAAAAGAATATAAGAAGTAGAGAAATAAAAAAAGAAAAAGAGAATTAAATAGAAAAGAAGAAATAAAAACAAAATGAAAGAAGCTAATATTAAATATGGAATTAGATTACGGTGGGAAAAAAATATTGTATGAAAAAATAAATGAACAAAAAAGGAAGGAGAGAAAAAAGAAGAAGATAAGTAGTAGAGAAATAAAAAAGAAAAGAAGAAATAAAGAAATAAAAAAGAAAGAAAATAGAAAAAAAAGGAAATGAAAGAAGTTAGAATTAAATATGGAATTAGATTGTGGTGAAAAAAGAAAATGAAGAATAATATGATTTGACAAAAAAATAAATAAAACAAAAAAGAAAAAACTGAGAGAAAATAGGAGAAAAGAAGTAGAAAAAAAAAGGAGACAATTACCTATAAAAGTTATAATGGATACTAAGAATAAATAGTTTTTGAGGTATGAAAGCAATAGGGATATGGAAGGGTATTTTTTTTAACCCCCCCCCCCCCGGAGCTCCCCCTTTTACTCCCTTGGTTACTCGAACTCACAACCTTCGATTCAAAAGTGTAGGACGCTTACCATGAATAACCCCCTCTTGTCATAAAGAAGGGTAATTATTTTGTATCCTCCCTTTGTAAGAGAACATCAACATTATTTCCCAATGGAGATATTTGATTTGCAATTTTAACTTTTTAATGACTTATTATTAATTTGTCGGCTAGTAAACTTAAATATATTTGATTGATCAAACTTTGATATCCCTTTGCTTTTTTATGGTACTCCCTCCCTCCCAATTTAAGTGTTTTATTATAGTACTCTCTCATACAATTTAAGTGTATTAATTTGATTGATCCTAAAATTTGAAGAATAAAAAGAGATTTTTAAATTTTTTGGTCCTAAATTAAAAATGTGTTTAATGTATTAAATTATCATTCTTTGTGGTTTTAAACTTGTCATGTAAGATGTTTGAAATATTAACTTACTAAATATTGAAAGAGACACTCTTTTGGGACAAAAAAAAAAGTAAGACACTTAGATTGGAACGGATGGAGTAATAGTTAGCTAAAAATGTTCTATGAAATAATGAAGATTTTTCGTAGAATATTAGGCCTCATTTGTTTTCATTAAGATGAAGACATCTGAATCTAAATGCACGTCTGAATGATTAAGATATTGTCTCTAGATCTGAACACTGAAGGATTAAGAATATTTCTTTTCAACATTAGAATGTGCATAATTAATTTATTTGAAAACATAATAAATATACCATCCAAACAAAAAAATATTATTAATTATTAGAAAAAGTTATAAATTTAATAAAATAAAATCATTATTTGATAAAAAAAAATGAAACGTTTATGTTCTCTAGTGAGGTGATTTGTAGTGGTGGTGGTGGTGGTGATGGTGGTAGTTAGTAGCTAGTAATAATAGTGATGACAATTGTGAGGTGGTGTTGTAGTGAATGGCGTGATGATGACGGTGGTTGGTATTTTAGTGACTAGCGTGACAGTGACGGTTGGTGGTGGTGGTGGTGGCGGTGGTTATGATGGTGGAGTTGGTTGATGTTAGTAGTTGGAGGTGGTGGTGACTGAAGAATGTGTGGTGATTGACGATGTGTTGATGGTAGTTAGAGGCGGTGCTAGTTGTGATAGTGGAGGTGGTTTGCAGAAGAAATTAATTACAATCGTGGTAGTGGTGGCAACATATATAATTATTATAATGATTGAGGTGGTAGGTGTGATAGCTACCAACAATAGTAAATGATAGCGATCACTACTGAAGATACTGTCTAAACCGATCAAAAGTCAACCTCAGGGATTGACCGGTAAAACCTTGGTCATTTTTTACAGCGGTTGGAGGTCGCAAACCGTCCTCACGAGGTAGTTTTTTTTTTATTCACATCTTTTTCTTCTTCCTTCTCTTCCGTCCTTCGAATACATCACCCAATTCTTCCATATCATCAAACCCCTAAAATTCCATCTACCCCTCCAAGATATAACATTAACTAATTTAATATAAAAGATACAATTTAAGTCTAAATAAAATCAATAATGCAGCTCATCAAATATTTAACAAATTAGCTAATTACATATAGTCACAATTAAAATAATTGAGAGAAAGATATTATGATGATAAAAAAATAACCAGCAAAAGATAAATTGACTAGCTCTCATTATTTAATTATTAATCAATAAAAAATACAAAAAGCTTAGTAAAAGAGAGATTTATTGTAAGCATAAAAAATTTTCTCCTTTCTCAAATCTTGAAAGCAATAATTGTAAATAAAATGTATTATTCATTGTTCAATGCAAATCAACATAAATAGTAATAGATCTTAATTCATTCGCTCGCTCGTTGCCGATGAATAACTTAGGTTTGACAAGGATACTATTTGCACAATCCCTTAGTTAAGCCACATTCAAATTGGGGACACTAGAAAAGGTGCAACCATCTGTCCCTAGGGGCATATGCGAGTTGGTAAGTGGCAAGGTGATTGGGTATAACCACTCCGACGTCGCGGGTTCGAATCCGTGTGGTGACAGTCTTTGCTGAAATATTGCAAGGACTGTTGCTGGGTTCGTGTCCCGTTGGTCCTCTCCCTTGCAGGGCTACCACTCACGCATATACCTCGATTTACATCCTATCTGGCCAAGGGGCCTCTGATACAGGTGGAGGGTTTCGCCTTCGGGACTTTCCCCTTCACAAAGAAAAAGGTGCAACCATCAAAGTTTTTTCTCTTTTGCTCCCTGATTTTAATGTAACTGAACCTGTGAACCTCCTGGGAAGTAGCACTAGTATCACTTGCCGGACCTAATTTTTTCACCGACAATGATAATTTCAAAGAGTGAATATATATTAGGGGGAAAAATGCAAATACACCCCTCAACTTTGTGATTTAAAGCAGATATATCTCCGTTAAAAAAATAGTAGATATATACACTTGACATTACAAAAAGGTGCAAATGTAACCATGGCGTTACACAAATGGTGGAAATACTCTTTTCGCTGACGGAAATTTTATAAAAAATTATTTAGCTTATTTTTTAATTAAAAAAAGTGTCTCATCACTTTAAAAAAATTACCTATTTTTTAATAGACATATTTGTCTAAAGCCACATGATAATTTTTTTTCTGGTGGATCGGGTCTGATTTGTTTTAAAAAATATCTCTGTGACTTTAAAAAAAATAAGTCTACCCATTTTTTTAAACGACCAAACCCTGCCCGTTAGGGAAAAAATTACCATGTGGCTATAGAAAAATATGTCTACTAAAAAAATGAGTATACTTTTTTTCAAGCCCCGTGACACTTATTTTAATTCAAAAAATAAGATAATAATTTTAAAATAAATTATGTCAGCAAAAAGGGTGTATTTGCACCATTTTGTAACGGCATGAGTATATATCCACTACTTTGTTAACGAGGGATATATCTGCTCTAAATCGCAAAATTTAAAGATATATTTACATTTTTGACCTATATATTATAACCACCTACCATTATTATAATGGCATGGGGTTTGAGACAAAGAAAGATCAAGGCCGCATATCATCAGTTTCCATCATCGTCCTTAGTTAGCATATGCGTATGATATTCAGATAACTAAATGAATGTGGAAAGATTCTTAGGTCGTCCTTTTATAGCTGATTGGAAAAAATAATTTAATGTGTAAGATATTTACACAATAGATTATTTATAAGTAATGGCAAGTAAATTTTTATAAAATATTATTAATTGATAACCTAATAAAAATAATAACTAAATTACTATAAAATACTAAATTACACAAATCTTACATCATCAATCTATATGACTTAAATTCAAAAAACATTGTCTTGCTAATGGTATCATGTAATTTGATTTTAGTTAAATTCTATATAGTTATTCAGAGTGTACCAACTGTTAACAATATTTAACAACAATGATAACAACAATAACAATACTGTTAACAATATTTAACAACAATGATAACAACAATAACAATAACATACCCAATATAGTTTCAACAAGTGGGGTCTAGAGAGGGTGAGGTGTATGCAGACCTTATTATTATCTTAATGGGGTAGAGAGGTTGTTTTCGGTAAACACTCGGGCTTAAAAACTAACGATATTCGTGTTCTATTTAATATTAAATGAAGCAATGTTATTCGTATATGTCATGCCCCGAATCATGACCTGGGCGAAACACGACACTCGGTGCCTGACTGCATGTGATTCGCATGTGACCGAGCGAATCACATGGCTGCTGAATCAACATGGGCATCAAAACATACTATAGTAATGATTTCAAAAACACGTAATTCAAACTGTTGAATTTATAATCTGAAAGTATATTGCGGAAGTAATCTGAAAATATCATAAGTCTGAAAATAGTAATACTGACATGTCTGACATACTGGACTAGTCTAGTCTATGAAACCACTAACATGAGTCTGACTGAAAACTGTCTACCAAGATAAGGCTCTGTGATACCTCTATCATAAAATATAATAGTGAAATAATATACTAACACCCCAAATGAGATGACACTCACCAATTAGCTGATATTGAAGCAATCCTACTGAGTAGATCCGTCCTCCTGAAACTCGGCCCCTACACCGTGAAGTGTAGGCCCCATGCAAAGGGTCGTTAATACATTTAAATTGTATTGCACGCAAATCACCTAAAATAATAAATAGATGTGGGGTGCTCGGGAAGAGGGCAACCCAACTCAATAAACAGATATTGTAATGAATTTGAAATTGAAACTGATAACTGATACCTGATAACTGAAAAAGGAAACAAATAATAAGAATACTTCCTGTACTGAAATGGAGAGCCACACACACACACACACACACACACACACACACACACACACACATATATATATATATATATATATATATATATATATATATATATATATATATATATTATATGTATAACTGTGGCCTTGGGCCCATAATATATAGTTGTGGCCTTGGGCCTATAATAATATACATAATTGTGGCCTTGAGCCTAAATTTATAGGTGCTCAACATAATACTGAAATATACTGATATGAAATACTGAACATGAAGTCATGAGTTGATATATAAAATAAATAACTGAGACTCATAATGTAATACATGATACTGAAATACTAAATTATATTAAAGTACATGATATTGGAAATACTGAATAAAACTAGATTGAGACATGTATTCATAAACTGATTATGAAGTTTGAAGCAGTAACTATTCATAGTAACCTGAATTGTCAAAATTGAGACTCATGGGATACCGAACACGAGTCTACACTGACTACGTAATGAGTTCACAATATTCAAAATGATAATTATGAACATCTGCGAAGTTATATTCTCAAAAGATAGAAGTTCTAGACTTTTCATGAACTAGGGCACAAACTCCATATTTGAAGAAATTCTTAGTAATCTTGATGAATGAGGCATGGGGACGATCTATATTTGAATAAATTCTTAGCCTCACATATCTTAATCGCTTCAAAAACTTGAGAAAAATCTGAATCTTTGAAGAAGAATTCCAAAAGCTTGAATCTTGAACCTTGATATGGTTTTTCTTGAAAACCCTAGGTTAGGAACAATAAATTTTCGCTTAGAATTCATGTGTTGTTGTTAGAAACACTAGAAATCACTTGGAAGAGGCTTACCTTGGTGTAGGAGGATGATGGAAAGAGAGAATGGTCATTCTAGGCTTACCTTAAATTTGACCTGAAACTGCGTATTTATATTGTTCCTGTCAGCGAAACTTTTACAGTGGATTTTACGCACCGTAAAATAATTACGGTGGGCCTTACAGCCCGTAAAATTTTTACGTCCCGTGATTCCTACCGTAAACATTAACAGTGACTTGGATTTTTGAGGTCCGTTTCACGGAAGCTTTTACGACCCGTAAAATATTTTACGATCTGTATTTCTGAGCGTAAAATTGAAGAACGTTGTTTTTGTCAAATTTCTAATTCTAACACTTCCCATTTGGTCTTAAGTCCCTGAATCATGAAAATTGCTTAGTCCAATGTTATGAGGTGTTATAATATCTCTCTCTTGGGATCATTCGTCCTCGAATGATGGGTCATGATTAAGAATAAGACTGGACCTTAAACGTGACTGGCGGAAACATGAGAATTCTGAATTGGCATGAACACATTAACACTGAGCTGAATACTAAATTGAGAACTTAACTGAATACTGAACTGAATTACTGAACTGAAGTACTAAACTGAATTACTAAACCGAATTGTTGAACTGAATTACTAAACTAAATATGAGGTACGAATGTAAAGGCTAATTACCTTCAACATTTTCTGCTTGTTCCTCAAATAAGTAAGGATATCTGGACTTCATGTCTTCTTCAGCTTTCTATGTAGCCTCCTCAACATTCTGACTTCTCCACAATACTTTCATTGAGGCTACTTTCTTAGTTCTCAACTTTCGAATATGATGGTCCAAAATAATCACTGGAATCTCCTCATATGTCAAACCATCCTTAATTTTGATAAAATTGATAGGGACAACCAACAACGGGTCTCACACACACTTTCTTAATATGGATACATGAGTGTTGAACTAACTTGAAATCTGAAACATGGACATCATAACATGAAATCTGAATGTCAAAAACATGAACGTTACCGCGGGAGATCTGAATGTTGAGCGGATGTGAGATCTAAACACTGAACTGGTTATGAGGTCTGAATACTTGAGGTAGTTAACCTGCGAATTTGACGATCTTTCATAAGATCCTGTATGGTCAATATATTTGGGACTAACTTCTCTTTCTTCTCAAATCATATGACGCCCTTCATAGAAATGTTTTCTAGAAACACCCTATCGTTAACATGAAACTCTGAATCTCTACGCTGCACATTTGAATAGGACTGTTGCGGCTTTTACCATTTTCAAATTATCCTGAATTAATTTAACTTTTTCAACAGCCTCAGGGACCAAGTCTGGCCCTAAAAATTCTTTTTTTTCAACTATATATCAACCAATAGGTGGTCTATACCTTTGCCCATACAATATTTCAAACGGTGTCATCTTAATACTGGCATGATATCTATATTTAGAAACAACTCAATGAAACACAAATGATCACCTCAATTACCTTTAAAGTCCAGGACACATGCGCTCAACATATCTTCGAGCGTCTGAGTAGTGCAATCAGTCTGACATCTGAATATACAACTTGGAATTATCTTATGCTGAATCGGTTGTTGCTTGCTACCAATTTGGAAATTTATCCACGAAATTGGCTTCATTCTTCTTCTTTCCATCTCACCTATAAACCTTCTCAAGGTCATGATATATTTTCGTGGAGCTTGGATAGGTAGAATATCTGAAATTGTGCTCCTCTAACATAAATTTCTCTTTCCGCCTAACTATATCGGAGACGCAATATTTTCCTTGGTATTTTGGAGTACCATCATCTCCCACTTGTTTGGAAGCCATGATTTTATGTTTGTGAATCCCCTCCTTTAGCTGCAATAGATAGTGATAATGAAACTGTTCTCCTCTTTTACTCAACTACTAAGGAGGATTTGGCTCTGTTCCGTATAATAACTATACCAGCTTCGGAGTCCGAAAGTTAGACTCATAGGTTTGCTAAACAATGAACTTCTCCCTTCATGATTCTCTTGTCTGCCTCAACATGAGCTAAACTAATATACTTGATATCTTTCTGAAATGCTTCTTGAAATACTTATACTATTGCTGTGCGCTAAGCCTTTGACCAACACCCTGGAAATGGAGTCTCATGCGATGACACTACATTTGGAGACTATCTCATTATGCCATTATTACTGAACTGAAGTTCTTTATATCTCATGCTAACCCTTTAGATTTTCAAATATTCAACTGCACTCCTTGATAATTTATGCATCTCTTTCTTGGGCCAAATGTTAGAATCTTATATTTGGGGATCCTCCTTTCTCGTTGGGATTCAACCAAATTTTCTTAACTTCTGCAATTCCTTGCACTTTATGTCACTGATGGCTCATCTTTTGACTAACTTCTGAGTGATCTTCCTTACTAGGGAAAACTAAATTTCTTACATGAACGGAGAACTAATTTACTTACATGAACTGAATTACTGGAATATTATGTCTTAATGACTTAACTTCGCTCCTACTGCTAGTCTTAGGGAAAACCCCCATTTTTTATAATTCTAAAAGACTGTGCTTATGTAGTTTACTCTATTACTGTCTAGATGAATTCTTCTTTCACTGCCACTGTACTCCATATTTATTTTAAACTCTTTGGATTCCAACACGTATTCGGTGTATTCAACCTAATTAAGAAAATCAAATCATACCTCTACTAGCTCTGCTGAAATAGCTAATTCACTATATCTACTCAAAACTTACTTACTAATCTCTACTAACCACTTGCTAGCATCATGTTATCTAGTTCTGTCTTGAATACTAAAGTGAAGCGTAAGATTATTTCTAACTTCTCTCATCATCTGACCCTGTTCTGCGATCACATACTATCCTTTCTGAGCTATAGACATGAATCAAACTTAGAGCAATTTCGTTTCTCCTAAATGAAAGGTTGAAATATCTAACCCAACTTTATATACACCTTAAGGTCATGTCAAATTATACACACATGGGATAAACACTTAAATCACATAACCTTAGAGGGAACTGTCACATCTTATCATCTTATAGTAATATCTACTTCTTGTAGTAACTTACTAATGTCATACTCTCTGGTTCTGATCTGAATAGACTTAAATAATTTAAAACTATCCCCAGAAATTTAATATTGTCTGCTCAAGATTCTCTTATCATACACATTCTTTTCTTAGTCAGGTGCATGGGTGTTACGTCAAAATATACATCTTTGAAAACTCAAGACATTCTAGAATCACAGGTGATTTGCTCTTAGGTTATTTTCTGCTCAAAACTATCGTGGGCAATTTATGCGTGTTGCGGCTAACTTGATAGCATGCTACCTTGTAGGGTCTTAAATCTCTATCATCCTCATACTTATAGCTCCATGGTCCAACAAAATTCAATTAAACTTATTTTGTAAGGTATAGAACATATATATACTATTATGTCGATACTTGTCCTTAAAATGATACTATTACCTAATAAATACATCATACGCCATTTGGCGAGTCTTGGGTCTCAACCCGAACTTGAAAACATGTGAATATTTTTTCTAGTCACCGTTACTTACACTTTCCTTGAGCACTCATAAGCATCACTATATACTCACAAGTCATAAGAATCTCGATACACTGAAAATTTGTACGAGTGATAACCACATAACCAAACATTGTGTATTGAATAACCATAATCTCGGTAGCTTAAACACTATATAACTGATAACTGAGGTTAATTGATAACCATAAATTATGATAGCTGTTCTTCTATTTGCTGATAGTGGTTATGCTACAGTCTGTAGTAACTGTGCATTTCGTCCCACTTTTAATATCATTTCAAGTCTCATCTATCACCAACATGTACCTCACAATTTATACCCCAATGAGTAATTATACTCACTTGGACCTTGAATTTCCTTTTTGCCGCTTACACATTCGATACGTTCGAGATTCAATTGAAAGAGAACGTGACTTACTACTCTAGGCTTCATGGCACAAGTTAGAAGAATTCATGAAGATACTGCTCTAATTGCACGATCTAGAGTATGAAAGAAGTGAGATAATCCTAAATGTTTTGGTGGTCAACTGTTTACATGTGTGAGCGCCTACACATACATAAAAGAGACCCCACTGAACACAGTTTCATAGACTTCCTAAGACACTTGAACTTAGGCTCTGATACCAAACTTTGTTAAGCCTAAAACCATGGCATGGACAAAACATGACACTCGATGCATGGTTGCATGTGACCGAGCGAACCACATGGCTGCTGAATCAACATGGGCATCAAAACATACTATAGTAATGATTTCAAAAACATGTAATTCAAACTGTTGAATTTATAATCTGAAAGTATATTGCGAAAGTAATCTAAAAATATCATAAGTCTGAAAATAGTAATACTAACATGTCTGACATACTGAACTAGTCTAGTATGTGAAACTACATGAGACTGACTAAAAACTGTCTACCAGGACAAGGTCCTGGGATACCTCTATCATAAAATATAATAGTGAAATAATAGACTGACACCTCGAATGAAATAGGGGCTCACCAATCAGCTGATACTGAAGCAATCTATTTGAGCACATCCGTCGTCCTGAAACTTGGCACTTGTACCGTGAAGTGCAGGCCCCAGGCAAAGGGGCGTTAGTACATTTGAATTTTACAGTTTGTAAAGAAACTGAAATAATAAATAGTTGTGGGGTGCTCGGAAAAAGGGCAACCCAACTCAATAAACAGATATTGTACTGAATCTGGAATTGAAATTGAAACTGATAACTGAACAAGGAAGCAAATAATAAGAATACTTCCTGTACTGAAATGGAGAGCCACCTATTTAAGTGAAATAATAAACTATAGCCTTAGGCCCAAATATTTATAATTGTGGCCTTGGGCCCATAATATATGTATAATTATGGCCTTGGGCCCATAATAATATACATAACTATGGCCTTAGGCCCAAAATTACAAGTGCTCAACATAATACTGAAATATACTGATATGAAATACTGAACATGAAGTCATGAGTTGATATATAAAATAAGGAACATAATATAATACATGATCCTAATTTTAACCAATCATCCTAATCGTTTCTTCAGTACTCATGCCATCATATATAATGATGTCGAATTTCTCCTTTTTGTTGTTCTGTCGAAGAAGAAGAATACCGTTTACTTTTGACCCACTTCTCAAAGACTTCTTTCCCGTTGGTAAGTGGCTAGCCAGAATTTGGAGGTTTATTCAAATATGGTGGTGGTGTTAAGGCAACACCGACATATATGGAAGGTGGCGTACAGATGGAGATATGGTAGTGTTGAGAAATTTTTGAGTTTCGTAAGGGAATATATTGTTTATACATAGTTATATGTTTATGCATTGTGATGTAAATCATATATCTTTTATACATTATAAAAATGTATATGTAGTGTATAAACTAGTATATGTAAATTTACAAAAACAATTGAGAAATTTATATATAGCTATACATTACATATATATTATCTATACACCAATTATACAATGAGCTATATGACTGTAACTACATGTGTGAGTTGTATATATGAATTATTTCCCCTTCCCAAAATCATAGTAAAGCAAAAAATAGCAAAAGGCCAAAATTATCCTTCAACTACCGGAAATAGGGTAATTTTACCCTCTATTATATTTGCTTTAAGAAACGTCCCCCCAGTCTAAAAAAACCACTTCTACTCTTATTTCTTAATGGCTGACTTAAACTCTAATCCTTGTCTAATTAGATTAATTAACACAGTTGGAAGGGTAATTCTGACCTCTCTCTAAAATTTTAACCTCTCTTCTGAAATTCATGATCTTAAATTTGTTTTTCTTCTTTTCCTATTTTCTCCTTTCCCCCGGTTAAATGTGGGTCAATGGATCCCTTTATGTATGGTTTGAGTCTAATTATACATGGACCAATAAATTAGTGTCACATATTTAACTAAAAAATATTTATATTTTACATCAACATTTATTAAAAGAATGGACAATTTTAAAATAAACTTTACCTTAAGGACAATTATGATATAATAAGTGAAAGGAGGACAGTTTAAGCCTTTTTAATAAGTAAAGTGCATTTTTGACTATTTTCCGTTCTAGATATATGAAATTGCCATCTGAAGAAAAAAAAAAGAAGGCTTAATAGACAACCCTCAAACTTGCAGTAAATTTCATTTAGACACTCAAATTAAGACTTGTTCCAATTGAGCATCTGAATACATAATAAGGTGATCCTATTAAATATTTATGGTTCAAAATTTGCTTTTGTGCATATTCTCAAGCGTCTTTTAGTTAGCTAAAGTAACAACAACATACCCGGCCAATCCCACAAAATGGGGTTTGAAGAGAGTAAGATGTACGCAGACCTTACCCCTACCTTTATGGGTAGAGAGGTTGTTTCCGATAGATCATCGACTCAAAAGAAAAGAATTTGAAGCAAGATAGCAAGTAAAAATATGACATCACAATAACAAGATACAAGACAAACGAGACAAAAAACAGTAATACACATTGAAGGAAAAAATAAAGTGAGTACTAACTAGACACTACTAATAGGGAGAACCCTCAGCTACCTACTAACCTTCTAGGCTAATACTCCATATCAAAAAATATTTTGACCAATTAAACATGGGACCTAAAGCTATTCATACAAGTTCCTAAAAGCTATTGTTTATAGCCGTCATGACCGCTAGCTTCATGTCCTTCCTCGCTGCCTTATACCTCTCCCTATTCCTCTACTTATCCTCATTGTCTAAGCTTTCTACTAACGCCGCATAGGCAGCCTTCTTGACTTCTACTTTTTCTTTGACCTCTCCATTGAGTTACCACTCGAGACTCCTGACACCTCTCTGGCCGCTTCCCTGATGCAGTTAGCAGTCCTAGTCCATATACTATCTGCATCCTCACTGCTCCCCCAAGCCTCTAGATCCACCAACTTCTCCCCGATCTCCTGAGCTTTGGCCTTAGTTAAGCCTCTCAATCTAATCCTTGGTTTGTCATGAGCATCCTTCTACTTCTTCCTCCTCTTAATATCTAAATCCGTAACCACCGGCTTATGATGAGTTGTAAGATTCTCACTTGGGATAACCTTGCAGTCCGTGCAGTTACCTCTATCACACTTCATGAGGAGCAATTAGTCTATCTGTGTAGGTCATCAAATGCTCATCCCTTGTCTGAAAGATCGAGTTAGCTATGACCAACTCAAAATCCTTCGTGAAGTCTAAAAGCGAAACTCCTCTGCCATTTCTATCCTCAAAATCGAAACCACCATACACATCATCATAACCTCCTAAGTGGTCCCTACGTGACCATTAAAATTGCCTCATACAAAAAATTTCTCGGTAAGTGAGATGCCTCTCACAACATCAATTGGAATAAACTGAGTTATTACGGCTTATTGAAGCAAATGCATATAAATAAAGGAGGAGACATATTTTAAGTGTTTAACTTATTTACGTAATGGATGTTTGTGAGCACACACATAAGTTTTTTCTTAAAATTTGAACCGAAACTGTCTAATAAAAACACTTTATTATGTGTTCAGGTGATCATTGGGGACAAGCCTTAGCTCGAGTATATAAATAGAATTTGCTCCCAAGTTTTAAGGGAGCTTGTCTATGTATTAAGCAAATATAAAAAAGAAAAGAAGATAAGTCCTATTTTACCATGATTTTTCTAGTGTATTATTTATATTGTACCACCTGAAAATAGTACTTTTACTTTTTCTCTTCCTTGCTTTTTCAGTTTCATAATAAGTGATGTTTTTAGCTTATGCATACCCTTTAAGAAATTGCTCACTTCTAGAAAATTATGAATATTTTTATTAATTTACCCCTAATTAATAGCTAAAAAAAAGAAAAGTTATTTAATAATTTTTCATTAAGTAAATAAGGATAATTTAAAAAGAATAATATCAATTTCTTCTTAAAATTCCAAAGTACTACTTATTTTGAAATAAAATGAAAAGCTTAAACACCACTTATGATGGAAAGAGGAGTAGCCAAGATAGACAAAAGGGAAATGGTCAAATATACTCATCTACTTTATTTTATTATCTAACTTTGCCCTCCATCAACGATAGTGTTCAAATATACCCCTGTCAGCAACAAACTTCACACATTTTCCCTTCAATTAGACGGATTCCCCAAATCAATTAAATTACCCAATTTCACTTAAATTACCTAATTTTAACCTGACCCGATCCACCTAATTAATTTTAACCAATCATCTTAATGTTTCTTCGGTACTCATGCCATCATATATAATGATGTCGAATTTCTCCTTTTTGTTGTTCTGTTGAACCACATTACTGAAAAATCCTACAAGCTGCTCTAGTGCTAGGGACGAATCCATTCCAGGAAGTACTCCAAGCTCTTCTCCTACCACCTACTAAATTTTGAAGAAAGTTATTCAAAAACCGACTCCTCCATTTTCTGTCAAAAGAAGCCAGACAATTGCATCATTTTTTTTTCCTGATAAGCATTAAAAAATAAAAATGATGCACCATTAAGTTACATACCTATCGATTTGTATGAGTTAAAATTAATTAGATGGATCGGATCGAATTAAAATTGGGTTATTTGACTGATTTGAGGGAATCCGTTCAATTGAACAGCAAACGTGTGAAGTTTGTTGACATCAGAGTATATTTAAACACTATGCTAACAAACGTGTGAAGTTTGTTGACGGCTGAGTATATTTAAATACTATGCTAACCGAGACAAAATTAGCTAATAAAATAATAAAGGGATATATTTGACCCTTTTACCAAGACAAAATTATTCATTTCTATATCTGACCTACAACAAAACCAGCACGAGCAAAATTATCTTGTCACAGCTGATAGGGAATAGTCCTCAAAAGCTTAATCTTTTTGCGCAGCCTACATCTTTTAGCTCTGTTTTGTTCAGCATATAATGACGATTTCTCCAAGTGCTACCTTAGCAGCATCACAATTCCCCAATTGTCACAGACCATGTGACCATAACTGCCCCTCCTCTTGTTCACTCTATTTCTGTAAGTATCAATTTTTTCCATAGGGTAATTTCAAGATTGGTTGAATTAGTAAATAAAAAGTTTTATATGGGTTATCTTGCTTTATTGCTTGTTGAAAATTTGATGGGTTAATGCTTTGCAATATAGTGAGTTTTTTGATGGATCTTTTAGAAAAATTACCAAGACTGTAGTGTTGGATTTACCCAAAATTTACATTCAACATATATACCTGAAAAGTCTCAATTTTTAGCTACTTCACCATTTCTTGATATTGTTTTTGATAACTAAGAAATCAAAACTAGGTGGATAATGGGCCCCACCCCTACCCTTCTTCACTTAAATAACAGGTTTTTTTCTAGGTTGTAATCAATGATGGATCCAGTATTTTCACGGAGGGGGTTCGGAAAATATCAATGTAGTGCCTGGAATATGAACTTGGAAACTCAAGGTGAATTTTGAACCCTAAACCACCGAACCAACCTCTTTTCTTGTGTTCAGGGTATTCAAAATCTATAAATGCACATAAAAAATAAAAAATATCTTCTATATACGGTATAATATTTTGCCGAGAGTAAACATCCGTCCCTGGTTGTAATAGAGGAGTTAGGATTTTGAGTTTGTGGGTTATTGGGTTCTTGGTAATTTATTTATACATATTAAGTGGAGAGGTGATTAGACAGGATATGACACAGTTACAGCTCACCGAGGACATGGCCATAGTATAGGGAATCATGGAGGTCACAAATCAGCATAGAAGTGTAGTAGGTAGTTCAACGTTGTCGCACGTCGTTGTACTCTTGCAGTCTCTTGTCTTTTGATTTATTTTAGTATTGGTTGTTACATATGATTTGGTGGTAGTTATGTTATTGTTATTTTCTCTTTTTTTTTCAAGATTGTTTTGCCATGCTCTAGTTAGTATTTTGGCATTGGCTTCGTTACATCTATTACTTCCTTTTGCGGATTGCTTTTTGGTTTCCTACCTGCCTATTTCTTTCACTTCGGTATCTTATTTTCTTGTTCCTATTACTGCTTATTATTACTGTTGCTTTTTTCATTTCTAAGCTATTACTGCTTATTATTACTATTGCTTTTTTCATTTCTACTTGAGCCGGGGGTCTATCGGAAACAACCTCCCTACCCGTCAAAAGGTAGGGGTAAGGTCTGCGTACACTTTACCCTCACCAGACCCCACCTGGTGGGATTATACTGGGTATGTTGTTGTAAGTGAATTTTTAAATACAAATACAGAGTTTGAGCTAAAGTTACTGGGTTCTGTCGAACTCGTAGGCAAAGCTGTAGCTCCGCCCCTGGGTTGAAAATTTGATATGCTCCTAATCCAAACGTTATGTGTTGCGCACTTACCACTAGACAAAAGCCCTGGGGCTACTTCACTATTTGATTCTACCATGTTCATTGGAAGTGTTTTTAATTTTATGTAATGTTACTTGTTCTGATGGAAAGAGAAGATTTTATTTGTAACATGTGCTTTTGCTGGTTGCTTAATTGGTGATTTTGTTGAGCTTCTTTTAGGAAATGTATTTGCTTTTGATGGTGTATAAGGATCTTTAAGACAATACAATGCTATTCCCAAAGGCAGATTCAGGATTTAAATTTTATGGGTTCAATCTTTAAGTTTTTTAGCGTTGAACCTATCATAATTTTGAAGTTCTGGGTTCATATCTACTGTTTGTTGTAATTATAGTAAATCTTTACACATAAATTATGCTTCGCGTCGAAAGTACTGGGTTCAGATGAATCCGGTAGGTAAGGTTGGATCCCCCCTGTCTATTCCAAAGGTTTGTTTTGTATGATTTTTTTGTGTGTTGATCTCTAAAAGGAAGTAGTTTACTTTGTGCTTTAGGGGGGGTCTGGTCCAGGCTTTTGTAGGATTCCACGGTTGGAGGTTCCAAAGGAAAACGAAAAAGTTCACTTGGTGGGTGTTCGTGATAACTTGAAGGAGATAATGAAGGGCACATAAAAAATTATCTTTCGTGTTACAGTAACTATTTGTGCCCCTCCTCACTGAAGTTTCAGTAGATGAGTAAACGAATCAAGCAAGACAAACCTGTTTATATTAGTGTGAGATATATTTCTTAATATCGCATATGGACAAAAAGAAGTTAATGACGCTTTGCGGACTCAATGTATTAGGATCAGAATTTGGATAATAAAATCATTCTGATAGATATAGTGGCAACTCTGATCCTCAGGTTCTGAAAAGTATATCAACAAGTAAAATGCTTGGTCTTAACGATTAACATATGCGTGGTCTTTACTTTTGCCACAGTTTAACCAGCTACCTGGGAGAGTGTTTCATTGGATTAGGCAGAATATATTAGTCTTTTTCTGTAGTCTTTTAAGCTTTCTGTTCATTACCTTTCTTCTTAGCTAATCCATTTAGTTCCCGATGTGTCCTATGATGTTTAGTGCTATTTTGCAGTTTCTGACTAGTTCGAGGAATGATTCTAATGTGCTGTAACTTCGTCGTGTTTTAGGTAAATCAAACTCAAGTACCCTACTTATTGGTCCTTCAAGTATATCATCACGAGATTGCCAGAAAGCTAGGAGATCCTTCCATGTTCATGGCTTATTTGGTGGAAAAAAGGATTGTAACAACGATGATAATAAGGTGCAAAATATTCTCTTCTTTGGTTGGTTATAATTTGGTAAACCCCTTTTGCTTACATATCAAATAATTTGCTTAATCCCTATAAATGAAAATATAAAATGTAATTGATATTATGTGCCTTTCGTGTATATTTAGTTGCAAAAGTCACATTAAAATTTTTCCTCTTTTAAGTACATTTGAACATTACTGTTTAGGTCTTTAAATCCAATACATAATAGTACCATCCAGAGCAAATTAGATTACCATTATATTTAGTGTAAACACTTTCAACTCTTTGAAGAAATATGAATTTGCTGACCTATTAAAAAAACTATAAATTTGCCGAATAAAAGTAAATGGTGTTTGAATGGAAGTAAAAAATGTGATGGGTTATTATAATAGCTAAGAATGTGGATCTCATATATTTGTTTAGCTAATTGATTTGTGGGATTACACTGGGTATGTTGTTGTTGTAATTGATTTTCCTTAGTTAAATTGTGACATGTTGTTTTACTTATTCATTATCTTTTCTCTGCTGCATTATTTTGATGTGGAGCTGCATCATATGCATTTATGATAAACAAATTGCAAATAGAAAAATGAAATGAGATATGGAACTGCCAAATTTAACAATAAGGAGTCAAATTTGGCAGTTCCATATGGAACTCCCATTTGAGGTATCTTTTACACCATCAGTTTTGAATAGGACAAGCAATGAAGTTTTCGCCACTAACGGTGATTAAGGATGGGAACTCGTGCCCTAAGAATATTACCCATCTTTTAATTCCTGACGTCCAATAATAGCATAAGCATAAAGTAACGTAAATGCCTCGCTTCCGTTGCCAACCCAAGAATGGAAAAGGATGTATCAGATGCATCAAGTGCAGAATCCTAATTATAAACGGAAAAGGGTAAAAATGCCCCAAATATTGAAAATGGTTTTAATTTCCCCCCTTCCATCTATTGGGCCAAAATTGCCCTTAACGTTAAATTTCGGGTTAAAAATGCCCCTCCTTCTACCTATTGAACCACAACTTCCATTAACATTAATTTTCGGATTAAAAGTGCTCCTTTTAACAAAATTATGAGATAGCACATATGAGGCTTTAATTAAACTAGTCTCTATGTTCGTGCGATGCACGAATATCTTCAGTGGGGGAGCAAGGTTACCATCGAAATATGGACAAAATTTTAAAAATCACATCAATATTAGTATATAATGTATTATATTTAAAATTAATGGATTTAATTTAAAATTTCAAGTTTAGTAAAAAGTATCCCCACAAATAATTAGTTAGTTATGTTAGTAGTAGTAGATGTTGTTAGTAGTTATAAACGTTCTATTAATAAAAAAGAAATAAAGATTAGTAATTAGTTAGTATGTAGTAAGGGTGTCCAACGAGGCGGGCCGGGGAGGGTCCCGACGGGATAGGGGAGGGTCGGGACTCGGGTTCTGGCGGGCCGGGCTAGGCAGGACGGTAGGAGGTCCCGTCCCGTCCCACATCCTGTGGAACATGGTCGGGTCGGGTTGGGCT
This sequence comes from Anisodus acutangulus, assembly GCA_029783415.1. Classification (NCBI taxonomy): domain Eukaryota; kingdom Viridiplantae; phylum Streptophyta; class Magnoliopsida; order Solanales; family Solanaceae; genus Anisodus; species Anisodus acutangulus. Next base: position 4,409,505 of record CM056505.1, on the reverse strand, counting down.
GGGCGGGTCGGGACTCGGGATTTTTTTTTTGCCACTTAATTTTAAAAAATTAATATATAGTTATATACAAACACTCCAATAATTGAACAAGATAGTGTAATAAAAACATCCAATGCTGTTTTTGTGCCTCTTATATTATTTAATTGAAACATGACACAGTAATACAATTTCAAAATTACAACTTTGTGGTGTTGTTCAAAAGTTGCAAATGACATAGTAAAATACTAAAATTGCAATTAAAAAAATTACATATTCAACCATACTCATTCGAATTTCCTCATAATGTCTTGAGGATCTTCTGTTGGAATTGGAATTTGTTTGTCAAATTTTTCAACGTCGCTTCCTGCTCCCTCGGATAAGATTTCGTTGTAGTTGTAGTCTTTTTCTTCGTTGGTCTCCGGTTGGCCGCACCTCCTACGCTCTGCACGAATTCAGTCTCTGAATAGAACAACAATCTCCAGTGTGTCTCCCGCCAATGAATGTCTGTGCTCTCCAATTTGAAATCTTCCCGCAGAAAAGGTGCTTTCAGACGCTGTTGATGACGCTTGAATGTTTAACACATCTCGGGCCATCTTTGTTAGCGTCGGAAATGTCTTCTCATTCTCCCTCTAGTATTTCAGCAAGTCTTATTGTCCTTCAACATTGACAATTGATTCGTACGGTACAATACCCTGCAAAACATAAACATCAAATTTGCTAACTTGTGAAGAAGTTGAACCACTACACATTTTATTTCAAAGGCCTTGAATACTAACAGCAGAAACCGCATATTTTTTATAAGGTTGCAGCGAAGTAGTAGAAGATGGTACAAAAGCCGGTTGATTATTTGCACTTTGTTATTGATAATACATATATATTATTTTGCATTCGGTGTGTATGCTAGACGTAACTGCTTCTTTAGTTGGTGTGTCACTTGGTTCTTCAGTTATGTCTGTTGAAAGTACTTCTACACAATCATAAATCGTTTCTATAAGTATTTTACAACTGTCTACTTTAATAGTTGAATTTAATACAGCACCAACAATATAAATAGTGGGGATAGAAAAAAGTATTTTTTTAATTTTTTAAACATTTTTTCAATAGCTGCCTTATAAGTTAGTTTTTGCATATATTCATTAAGTAACAAAAATATTAGAGCTATATAAAATAACATATTTTAAATAGTAGAATAATAAATACCGGAAAATTCTTTAGTAGTTTGATAAAATTTCTCTAAAAATCCATGAAGTTCTAAAATTTTATCCCAGTCACTATCTACAAGCATAGCCCTTGGATTTTTATTATGGACGTTAAAAAATGAAGTAATAGGTTGTCTATTAGTTTGCTCATAGAGAGAATTCCACCTAGTCGAAACTTCTTTTGGAATTTTTCTATATGATAATCCACAATCATGACATATTTTTTTATACTGTGTCTTTGTATTTTTTTACCTTTAAAAATAAAGTTTATAGCAAATTGCATTTTATCAAGAATGCTTTCAAAAAGTTTTAGGCCATCCTTTACAACTAAGTTATAAATATGGCACGCACATCTTATATGAAAATGATCAAGAAAAGATGGAGTTAATCTAAGTTTTAAAAGTCTTATAGCATAATCATTAGAAGAAGCATTATCTAATGTAATAGTCATAATTTTGTCATTTATTCCATAGTATTCACAAATTTCATTATATTATCTGCAATAAAACACAGTGTGCCTATCATCTATATACTATATGCTACAATACGTTTTTGCATAGACCAATTTTGATCTATCCGATGACATTTTACCGTTAAATAATCATTACCATTAGTACTATGGCCTATGTCAGAAGTGATAGCCACTTTGCTATTAAAATGATACAGTGCATAACGTAAATACTGTTGTCACTTGCAAATTTAAAAACATCTCTTCTAACAGTTGATATAGGAAAACCATTAAAAGCAAAATTATATATTTTCCGAATGTAATGAATAAAACCAGGAGAGGAAGGAAATGAAAAAGACAAACTCTCCACCGCTATTAATTTTGCCATATTTTCTCTATCTGTGTTTTTATCATATTTAGGACCAAAAATTCCCCTGTCGTCGGGTTAATTTGACCATGTACTAGGTCGGGGACACAATGGAAACCTTGTCCCGACTCAGATGGCATTGACATACCCGATTTTTTAGCCAGGTATTGATTCCACCTAGATGTGTGCTCGCCTTGTACATTGTTAAACAGGGTATATACCCGTGATATACACTTGGTATACATAGTGTATATCACGGGCATATTGAGCAAAGCAGCAAAGAAGTCTCGGATAAAGCCCATCACGGGCAGTAATCAGTGGCCCATCACGGGCAGTAACCAGTGGCCCATCACGGGACTGTATAGGATGTGTATATATGGTATATATTGTTGTAATATTGGTGTGTAAAGGTTACCTTAATTAGTCTTGTACACTTACCATAATTGTATAGTTAGAATTATGGTAGAATAAGGTTTTAGGAGTAGAATAGGAATATGATTCTCCTATTATGGAAATATATAACTTGTATATATACTTGTCAATTAATGAAAATAATCAAGGAGATTATTTCTTTCATGGTATCAAGAGACTAGGTTTAACAAAAATTTTCTCTCCCAAAATTTTGACCTTCTCGGCCGAACCCCCCCCCCCCCGGGTTTCTTTTCCAAAAATTCGTCTTTCGCTCTCAAAATCTCTCTTAATATTCCCAAATTTCCCCTCGTTTGTTCTTTCAATATGTCTAAGAATAATTTTCATCCTGCCCTCATGGTTTCTAACGTCAAGTACAGTATCCCTATTGTGCTTGAGATGGAAAACGTCCAATATGCGACGTGGCAGAATTGTTTAAAATTCACGCTATCTCCCATCAAGTTATCCATCACATAATTCCTCCCGCTACACCTATTCCCGCAGAGGATCCTCAGTTATGGATTACTCTTGATGCTACCGTTCTCCAGTGGATCTATTTCACTATTTCGGTTGACCTCTTACAGACGATTATTGAGCCGGATACCACGGCTATGGCTACCTGGAATAGATTGCGTGACATATTCCAAGATAACCAACATTCAATTGCTGTCACACTCGAGCAGGAATTCTCTCTAGTTTGCATGGAAGAATTTCCAAACGTATATGCATATTGCAAGAAACACAAGGAGTTGGCAGACCAGTTCCGTAACGTTGGCGCACTTGTAACAAATAATCTTCTGGTTCTACAACTGGTTGCCGGTCTTTCTAAGGCCTATAATGGCGTTGGGACTCTTCTTCGCCAAAGCAACCCACTTCTCGCTTTTTATAAAGCCCGCTCCATGCTTACTTTGGAAGAAGCCGGTTTGGCTAAAAAGACGGCTACCGGAGCAAGCCCCGTTGTCCTAATGACGTCCTCCACAAATTCTTCAGGTTTTGTTGATAATTCAGGCCAAAACCGTACTCATGGTGGCGGCAAAAATAATCGTAAGAATAATAACAAAAATCGCGGGGGCAAACGCGGCGGTTTCGGTGGTCGGCGGCGGTGGGCCAAATCCCATCAATGGTGGGCCTCCTCCCATCGGTCTGGCGGTGGGGCCCATGGCGATGGGGTGGGGCAATAGGCCGTGGGCGGCAACCTATTTTCGATCCATCGGACGCGGCCGATGGCTGGGCGATCCACTTTCAGGCCCAACAATCGGCGATCCACGGCCCATCGCCCAATGGCCCAAGAACGCCGGTTCAAAGACTACGGCCCGATTGATTGATGCGGAATACTTGGGCCCCGACCTCCGCAAGCTCACCACGCAGCAGGCCCCACTCATACCGATATCGAGGCCGCGATGCACACATTGGGTTTAATTCAACCAGACCCAAATTGGTATATGGACACCGGTGCCACTACCCACATGACATCCTATTCAGGTACTCTTTCATCTTATTCCAATTTGAGCAACCCTTGGGGTATAATTGTTGGTAATGGTAACTCTATTCCAATTCAGGGTTATGGTAAAAAAACGTTGTCTCCCCCCAATCCATCCCTTATCTTGAAAAATACTTTACATGCCCCCAAATTGATCAAAAACTTAGTGTCTGTCCGAAAGTTCACCACTGACAATTCCGTTTCTGTTGAATTGGATCCTTTTGGTTTCTCTGTGAAGGATTTCAAGACGGGGAGTCCTCTCATGAGGTGTGATAGTAGGGGAGATCTTTATCCTATCACGCCCGGTTTCAGTCCATCGAGTCAAGCTTTGCCATCAGCCTTTGCAGCCATTTCTCCTTCCTTGTGGCATGCTCGCCTTGGTCATCCGGGATCCTCTATTTTATCAGTTTTAGATAAAAATTGTTTTATTTCTTGTAAGGGTACGAGTCGTACTCCAATTTATCAATCTTGTTCGTTAGGAAAAATTGTTAAGCTGCCATTTGTAGACTCAACTTCTCATACTTCAATGCCATTTGATATTATTCATAGTGACCTATGGACGTCTCATGTTCTCAATTCGTTGGGTCATCGGTATTATGTTCTCTTTTTGGATGATTATTCTAAATTTTTGTGGACGTTTCCAATTGCAAATAAATCTCAAGTGTTTTCCGTCTTCGTAAAATTTAGAGCATTCATTAGAACCCAATTCAAAAGAGAAATAAAAAAAATTTAATGTGATAATGGAAAAAAGTATGACAATAGGGAGTTTCGGGAGTTTTGTGCTAATAATGGGATCAATTTTCATTTTTCTTGTCCTCATACGTCTTCACAAAATGGGAAAGCCGAACGCAAAATTCATTCCATAAATAACATTCTCCGCACTCTCTTACTTCATGCTTCCATACCCCCATATTTTTAGCATCATGCTCTACAAATGGCCACATATCTGCTAAACATAATTCCTTCCAAAGGTCTGACATATTTTCCCCCCTCCAAATCTTATATAATAAGAATCCTTCTTATTCTCATCTTCGGGTGTTTCGGTGCTTGTGTTATCCGTTATTCCCGTCCACCACAATTAACAAACTTCAGGCCCGGTCTACTCCGTGTGTGTTTTTGGGTTATCCGTCTAATCATCGTGGTTACAAATGCTTTGATTTATCCTCCAAGAAAATCATCATTAATCGCCATGTAATTTTTGATGAAACTCAATTTCCCTTTACTAAAGTTCATACTCCCGAGCCTAGTTCATATAATTTTTTGGATGATGATATATCCCCGTATATTACTCACCATTTTGTGAACATGTCCCGCACCCAAAAATCTCCAGCGGGCCCACTGCCCACTGGCCCCACTGGTCAATCACAGATTAACGTCCCTGGATCAGTTCCAGCGATTGGGCGATCCATTGAACTGGCGGTCGGTTCGTGCAAAATTACCGTCGTGGGCGGCCAGGCCTTTGTCTGTGGCGATCCATCTGAGCCCAGCAAATTCCCAAAATTCACTCAATTCTTCCTCGAGTCATAGACCGGTCACTCGTAGTCAGCGGGGTATTTTTTTCACCTAAAAGACATTTTAATTTACATTCTAATGTCTCTAAATCCCCCTTGCCCCGTAATCCTGTGTCTGCCTTAAATGACCCGAATTGGAAAATTGCTATGACTGATGAATATAATGCTCTTATTGATAATAAGACGTGGGAGTTGGTGCCCCGCCCATCTGGTATTAATATTATCAGGTCTATGTGGATTTTTTGCTCATAAGGAGAATTCAGATGGGTCCTTTGCTCGACATAAGGTGCGGCTTGTGGGTGATGGTAAGACTCAGCAGGTTGGGATAGATTGTGGGGAGACATTTAGTCCGGTGGTCAAGCCAGGTACCATTCGCACTATACTTAGCTTGGCTCTTTCAAAGGCATGGTCTATTCATCAGTTGGATGTCAAGAATGCTTTCCTACATGGTGATCTCAAGGAAACAGTCTATATGCATCAGCCGTTGGGATTCAGGGATCCTAACCGTCCTCATCATGTCTGTTTGTTGAAGAAGTCCTTATATGAGCTTAAGCAGTCTCCACGGGCCTGGTATACAAGGTTTGCTGACTATGTTTCGACTATTGGGTTCACTCACAGTAGATCAGATAATTCCTTGTTCATCTACCGTCGTGGTTCATCCTTGGCCTACATTCTATTATATGTGGATGACATCATTTTGACTGCTTCTTCCGATGCCTTACGCCAGTCTATCATGACCATGCTCAGCTCTGAGTTTGCTATGAAAGACTTAGGTGCCTTGAGTTATTTTTTGAGGATTGCCGTCACTTGTCATTCCGATGGATTATTCTTGTCTCAATGGAGGTATGCAGCTGAGATAATCGAGAGGGCTGGGATGTCATCCTGTAAGTCCACTTCCACTCCAGTAGATACGAAGCCCAAGCTTGGTGCCACGGCCGGCGTCCCTTACGAGGATCCGACCTGCTATCGCAGTCTTGTAGGGCCCTTCAGTATCTTACCTTTACCAGATCGGATATTACGTATACTGTTCAGCAGGTGTGTTTATTCATGCATGATCCCAGAGTTGAGCACATGAATGCAATCAAACGCATCATTCGGTATATTCAGGGTACACTGGACTATGGTTTGCATTTGTATCCTTCATCGACATCCACACTTGTCTATACACAGATGCTGATTGGGGTGGGTGCCCAGACACCAGACGGTCTACGTCTAGCTATTGTATGTTCCTTGGCAACAACTTGGTCTCCTGGTCTGCGAAGAGTCAGGCGACTCTATCCCGCTCAAGTGCCGAGGCAGAATATCGAGGGGTAGCTAATGTAGTCTCAGAATCATGTTGGTTACGTAACTTGCTTTTAGAGCTTCATTGTCCCATTCAGAAGGCAACCTTAGTGTTTTGTGATAATATTAGTGCCATCTACCTGTCAGGTAATCCGGTTCAGCACCAACGCACTAAGCATATCGATATGGACATTCACTTTGTCTGTGAAAAGGTTGCTTGGGGTCAGGTACGCGTATGTCATGTCCCGTCACGATATCAAGTTGCAGACATCTTTACAAAAGGTCTTCCCTCGGTACTCTTTGAAGATTTTAGGGACAATCTCAGCGTTCGAAAACCGCCCGCTATGACTGCGGGGGTGTGTTAAACAGGGTATATACCCGTGATATACACTTGGTATACATAGTGTATATCACAGGCATATTGAGCAAAGCAGCAAAGAAGTCTCGGATAAAGCCCATCACGGGCAGTAACCAGTGGCCCATCACGAGACTGTATAGGATGTGTATATATGGTATATATTGTTGTAATATTGGTGTGTAAAGGTTACCTTAATTAGTCTTGTACACTTACCATAATTGTATAGTTAGAATTATGGTAGAATAAGGTTTTAGGAGTAGAATAGGAACATGATTCTCCTATTATGGAAATATGTAACTTGTATATATACTTGTCAATTAATGAAAATAATCAAGGGGATTATTTCTTTCATACATGTCTCAGTAAACCTCCCGTCCCACCTTGACCTTTTCCGGTTTTAAATTTATAAACATTTTTACAAATTTTACATCTAGCTAGTTGATTCTCTTCGTCCCTATAAAAAAAATGCCATGCATCTGATTTTAATTTTCGTTTTGTGGGGCCTCGATTCATACTACGGGAAATAGGAGAGTTTCAGTTTCAGGTTGAGACTCAGTCTGAGCCTGAGGTTGATGTGCACTAGTGGATGTGTCCTCTATATTATCGTCTCAATTAAATTCTGATTCATCTACTTCATCATCTACTGGTATATCATTAAAAAAATATTTTCATCAATATTACTGAAATCAATCAAATCATTGGGACTAGGAATAGGATTACTAGAAGTACCCTTACCTTTATTATCCCTATTAGAAGAAACACTCTTACCCTTACCCGTAATCAAATGTTTAAATCCTTCCATTTTAATTATACAAGTAAATAATTAAATAAAAGAAATTAAGTGCGATAATTAAAATTAAGTAACAATAATAATTTAAAGAAGGAACGAAGGTACTACATGCCGACGTGTAATCGAGGTTAAAAATTGCAACTTTTCTCGATGGATGATCCTTAAGCTAGTTGCCAACTTCACTCTCAATTTTTTTAACTTTGATTAGGGATGGCAATTGGGCGGGGCGGGTGCGGGTACCCCCTCACCCGCACCCGTACCCGCCAGAATATTTTATACCCGCCACCCGTGACGGGTACAATTTCAACATCCATACCCGCCTAGGCGGGTATATTCCTAAATCCACACCCGCCTAGGCGGGTATTTTCCTAAATCCACACCCGCTCCACAACCCAAGTGGATATCCGTCACCCGTCAATACCCGCCTGTACCCGCCTGTCATATTTTGTAATCAATTCATGTTTGATCAATTAGTGATCAACATGATCCCAAAAATTCAAATTCCAAAAATTATCCCAAAATTTTGAGTCAAGAATCAATACTGTCACGGTCTCATTTTCTTTGGGAGAGAGGGAGGAGAATTCCAGATTTTTTCCACCATCAGAATTCCCCATTTTTTCAGCTCTTCCCCCTTGCACAACAAGAATCAAGAAAACAAAATTTTCAAGAAAACCCAAAAATTATCCACCCAAATAACTATATATTACAAATGTAGACAAAACCCAGATATTATTTCAGCTATATAAGCTAGGCGGGTATGACTGCAAATCCACCACCTACCCGCCTACCCGTGACAGGTACATTTTCAATACCCATACCCGCCTACTACCCGCCAAAGTTATACCCATTACCCAATCAAGGCGAGTCTTTATCTTGAGAATCCATAAAATTATACCCATCTGCCATCCCTAACTTTGATATAATATTTAATAGTTGGAAGATTTGTAGAATTGTAGAGAGATTAGAGAGATGGTAGGAAGATTTGTGAGAAAAAATGAAGAGGAAAATGAGTTATTTATAGTTGGAAAATAGGGTTAAGTGTAAATATATTAATTTAGGGGTTAAAAATAAATATTAAGGGGGTTTATGGGGTGGTGGGGGGGCAAAAATGGCCGTTATAGCCTTTGCACAACGGCCAAAATTGAAATTTGTCCGTTGTTGCAACGGTTAGTTTTGCAAAGGGGGAGCGGGACGGGCTGGGATCGGCCGGGATCGGGATCGGGACGAACCCAAGCCTCGTCCCGAGTTCGAACCCCGGCCCCGACAATTTTTTTTTTACTTTGGGGGATCGGGACAGGCCGGGTAGCGGGCCGGGTCGGGATCGGGCCGACCCGCCCACTGGACAACCTTAGTATGTAGTAATAGTAAGGCAGCCATTTTGTTAGTTAGTTCAATAAAAATAGGATTAGTAATTAGTTAGTTAGTAGTAATAGTAAGGGAGGTCGTTCAATAGAAATAAGATTAGTAATTAGTAATGTTAGTAGTAATATTAGTAAGGGCATAAAAGTCATTTAAATATATATTTTGGTCGACCAACATTTATATTCATGCTTTTATAATAATATAGATAGATAGATAGGTGGTACTGATTTATTGGTCTACGTGGCCAACCATAAATAACCCAACCTATCTAATTTAACCCAAAACAACTTGAAACCACTTATCCATACCTAGTTCCTTCGATGTTTCACGTTTTGCAATTTGCGATTGAATAGATCCAAAAGACTAATAATGTCTTCTTCGTTAGAAGCTGTGATTTTTGGTTCAAAACCGGTTGAAACAAGCTTTGATCGGATCCAGATATAGATTCAACTCATCTTCTTCATGCTTTAACAATGGTAGATACATAGAAATCCAACCCCTATAATTTTGAACAAATAACTTTGGATGGGTCGGGTTATTTATGGGTTGGATCTAATGCCACGTGGACCAATAAATCAGTACCACCTATTTAATTAAAGCCCTAAATATGCCATCTCATAATTCTGTTAAAAGGAGGTTCATTTTTAACCATAAAGGGGAATTAGGTTTCAATAGGTGGAAGGAGGGGCATTTTAACCCGAAATTTAACGTTAAGGGCAATGGTCGTCAAACAGGTGGAAGGAGGGCAAATTTAAACCATTTCTAATACATTATGGGCATTTTTGACTTTTTCCGAATTATAAATAATCACATCAAACAATCAGAAACATGAAAATAACTACAATTTATGAAGTGTGTAGACCATGTAAGCAGACCAGCTTAAAAGCACAAGATCTGCATTATCAATTATAAAAGGAGACTCAGAAAAGAGGGAGGGCGGGGGGACCGATTGGAATTGGCTGAAAAAGGCCAGAGAGAGTGTATTAAGAAGGATGCACGGGTTTTCTTTCGAGTTAAGCTGCGCAAGTCATTAAGGGACTAGCAAAAAATTGGTAAACCAAATTGTTTTGTTCGTTGTAAATTATGAATCTCCTTCAAGTATCAGTTTAAGATTAGATTCTGATGATACATGAGCGGACCAGTGGAAATTGGAAACCAATCCACAAAGTTCCGTTAGATAATGAAGTAACAAAGTTGTCATTGAGTGTTCAGATTCAGGTATTTTCGGGTTGCTTGACTGATCTTCAAAATTGATACTTCTGAATGAAGGGGAAAACATATGTCAATATACCTTATTACCTTATCAAAAAACAATTATATATGTCAATATGACAGAATAAGTTCAATGGCCGGAGAAGATGTCCTAAAATACGATATTAACAAAATAATGCTAACAAACTCATCGATCTTTTGAAGCATTCTTTTGGTGTATGTCTGTAAATTTCACTATTAAGATACTAAGAGCAGAGTTCCATATCAATCTTGAGAAATTCTTTAACAGGATAATCATAGACGATGAACAATGCATACTTGCTAAAATTGGATTCTTAATATAAGTTGCGGTAATTTCTATGTGAGAATACTTAAGAAGCCTATTCCTGGTAAATTATATCTTAAATAGTTAGTGGTAGAAAGAACTGCTTGTACTTTTGATTTGAAGGGGACAACAAAATATGATAATAAAGCCAATAAAAGATAGATAGAGAGGCATAGATTATGTAGCGCCCTTGCTTCTTAGCGCATCCCTTTTCTTGCTCGTTAGCGCTTGTTTACTTCTACAAGGATTTCCATGCATTTGAAAGATGTTATTTGGTGTAGCAGTTGTATACAGTCTCTCTGTTAGTCTTTATATCAAATTCATGTGGAATGTATGCTAGTAACTAGCCATTGGTAGATTATTTTGCTATTAGGTTTTGTATCTAGCTTCCTATTCATGTAGTCATTTTCCTCTCAAAACAAAGCATAGCGTGATATCAAAATAATTATGTTTCTTTGTCATGATCGATCTAACTTCAATCCAGGCTGGAATTCTTGGAAACATGCAAAATCTATATGAAACTGTAAAGAAGGCACAAATGGTTGTTCAAGTCGAGGCAGTACGTGTGCAGAAAGAACTAGCAGCGTAGGTGCTCCTAATAATTTTTTCCACCCGTTTTATGATCTGCAGTCACTGTATTTTGCTTGTGTTACTTTTATGTCTTAATTTACAGTGCAGAGTTCGATGGCTACTGTGAAGGTGAACTTATAAAGGTATTGATTGCTTTCCCCGAAGATAGCTTTTTGTTTCTCATATGGACACCGATAAACCTGCAAAGAGTCAAAAATCGTGCTTGAAATGATTGATGTCTAGTGAGTGCTTACATTTTACTGTGGGCTGTTCTGTAGGCAACACTTTCTGGTAACCAACAGCCAGTGCGCATTGAAATAACTGACACTGCAATGGACTTGGGACCGGAAGTAAGTTTATATATTTTGGCCTATTCAAACTTTGCACATAAATTGAAATGAAGTAATATGTAATATTTGTATTGGATACTCCTAACTGGGCGAAGTAGAAAAAAACCAAGTATTAGATTCTTATTTCTACATGTCTAGTGGAGTTTTAGTTTCAGTACGGTTACTAAGAGAGTTATGATTTATGCGAACTTTTTTGGAGAGCACACGTGAATCCATGATTACATGTTTGTTACAATTCTTTGAATAAAAAGGGTAGCCTGTGCACAAAGCATCTTACGTTCCCGCAGGGTCAGGGGAAGGGCTGCATCCCAAGGGGGTGTGATATAGGCAGCCCACTCTTCTACTATATTTGTTCTTTGTTTATGGTTGATGACGGATACGGATAGTCAGGGCCGTTCCTATACTTTTAAAGGCCCGGTGCGAGAAACAAAAAGAGGTTTTTTTTTATTCACATGAAAAATTAAAATTAACTAATTAATCAATATTGAAAAAAAAATTATTGATCAAAACATCAAATAAATGTATAGTAAACACTATATTCAATTCAATGTTTTCAATTTCAGTACAATAATGCTACGAAAAGAAACCTTAATGCCATTACATGAAAGATTTAAAAGAAAAACTATCATTACATTAGACATAGAAAATTGAAATCTGATTTTGTATTTTTTTTAAAAAGTCTTTCACTGCTCATTGGATTTGAACACACGACCTCTCACTAGGGAAGTATTTTTGAAAGGAGTCCTCAACCGCTAGGCTACAACTCTGACTGATAAGATTGAAGTCATTTTTAATACATATCTTAATATTTGAAACCAATAAAAGAAAAATAAAATTTCTGGGGCGGAGGCCTCGTAGGGGACTATCTTGGCGGCCTTCCTCAGCCTCTGAGTGACTCTATGATAGTCTCCTATCCTTTGTTTATTCTTTCTGTAGATATTCTCTTATCTCACTCAGTTGTAACTTTTGCAACATGAAGAATATATATTTTATAAAATCTTGATAAACCATAAAACTCATGCAAAGAGAAGAAAAAATATATAGTAATAACTAAGGAAATAAATTAAAAATTGGCACACCTTGTAGTAAGGTTACATGTATTTAGTTAAAAATTCTATATTTACTTTGGAAGAGAGTCAGGAATTCAACTTATAGGTTCTGAATTTTAGAACGATGACTTTAAGTGGTAATAATTGGGTTAAATTTGATATTTGTATATATTTAATGAACTTCTTAACACAAATATATTATAATTTGAGGCTTTGAGCAAAAGCTACTGGGTTCTGCCGAGCCCTTGTCCTGGCTTTCTAGCTAAGCCCCTGACTTTGGAGAATGTTGTGTCAAGAAACCTTTTCCGGTATTAATTATCATATTCTGCTCAAGAAGAAACTTTTTGTAAAATCTTCCCACAAAATCAAATGAAAGAAAGGAAAGTAAGATATTCGGCCCGCTCAAAACTAGCTCAGTTGTTGAGCATAATTTGCGACGTATGAAACTTGTCGGTCTTGTTGTTCTTTCTATTGAGCATGCTGTATGTTTGATGGATGCAGAAACTCTCACTTCTAGTAACAGAGGCGTACAAGGACGCGCACCAGAAAAGTGTACTGGTGAGAAAAACTACCTTTCTTGTATGGTTGCCTTTGATCATCTAGGATGTGTTTATGGAGGAAGAAAATATTTTTCACTTTTTCCCGGGTATCCCGATCCAGATGCCAAAGACTTTTTGAGACTGGTGAGAAGAAAACAAGTTCATTTAAAATGGGGGAAATGCCCTAGTAGGAGTGGGGAAAACAATGTCCGTAAGGTACATGTAAGGTCTGCGTAAACTTTATTCTCCCCAGACCCACTTTGTGGGATTTCACTGGGTATGTTGTTGTCTCCTCCCCACTTCCCAACGGCCCCCAATCCCCACCCCTTGACCATCTCACCCCCTGCCACCCACAAACTTCCACTCTCCACTCATCTCATCCTCATAGTGTTTTCCTAGATTGAAATAAATGCTCTTGGGACAATTTTTTTTGCTCAAGTACCATGCACTAGAAAATAAGTGACTCACTTATTTTCCAAGAAACATTTTCTAGAAAAACATTTTTCTTCGTACCAAACACACCCCTAGTATATGCTTTCCTGCTTCATGGATTTGACAAGAAATAGTCTTCGAATGCCAGGCAATGAAGGAGAGAATGAGCAATCTTGCTCAGAGCTTAGGGATGCCAGCAGGATTAGAAGGAATGAAGTGATCTAGATAACCAGAAAGAAGCTCCCATTTTGTTTATATTTGCAGCAATTAAGTTTGACTATGAGGAATGTATTGCACCTTTATTATCTGCTGTTATTTCCCCTATTGATGTAGTAAACACAGTAAAGCAAAAGGAGCAAGTAGCTGGCAGGAGCAAGTCATCTTATTTGGACTTCGTTCTACTTGGTCTTTTCTTCTTTGGGCTTAGGCATTCAGCTGTGCATCAATGAAAAAGGTTCATATTGAAAGTCATCATATCAACTTGTTTTCCGGTAAAAATGATTTCTACCAAAAAGCGCAGTTAGAAATTTGTATTCAAGGGTTTAAAGACAAGTAGGTCGTATTCGATCGGAAGACCCTTTTGATTGAGTTTGGGATTGATGTTTAAGTTACAAATGAATGGTATTAAAAACACTATTAAAATATATGATAACAAGCAAGTAAAGAAAATTAGTAGTTTGAATCTGAAACTGAAAATAAGCTATGAATTGAATAAGAGCCAAGCTGAGAATAGTGTATTAGTTTGAGAGAGATCTGAGTTACAAGTGTGTGCTTAGAGAGTACAACGTGTCTTCCTTCTCTTCTAAGTCTTACATATATAAGACAAAACTTAGACTATTACGACCCTAGGGAGTTATGGCAATGAGGATGTCACACATCGTATTGGAGCAGGGTGGGTGAGATGGAGGCTCGCATCTGGTGTTCTGTGTGATAAGAAGGTGCCATCAACACTTAAAGATAAGTTTTACAGAATTGTAGTGAGACCGCCGATGTTGTATGGGCGGAGTATTGGCTAGTCAAGAACTCTCATGTTCAGAAGATGAAAGTTGCAGAAATAAGGATGTTGAGATGGATGTGTGGGCTGATTAGGAGAGATATGGCCAGAAATGAGGAGATTCGGGACAAGGTAGGGTCGCCTCTGTAACGAACAAGATGCGGGAGGCGAGACTGAGATGGTTCGGACATGTCCAGAGGAGAGGCACAGAGACCCCGTTGAGGAGGTGTGAGAGGCTAGCGATGAAGGGTTGGAAGAGAGGTCGAGGAAGGTCGAAGAAGTATTTGGGAGAGGTGATCAGGAAGGATATGACTAGTCTTCAGCTTACTGAGGACATGACCCTAGATAGGAAGGTGTGGAGGTCGAGGATTAGGGTAGAAGGCTAGTAGTAGGATTAGTAGTACCTTCTTTTCTGGATGGCCTAATATTATTTTTGTTATTTTCTTGTATTTCATCTTAGCATTCACATATCTCTTATTGTTAATTTTCTATTGATACTTATTGGCCTTTCTGTTTTAATTTTCTTGCTATTCTGATGTTGCTTTTGTGTTACATGAGCCGAGGGTTATCGAAAATAGCCGCTCTACCTGCCAAGGTAGAGGTAAGGTCTGCGTACACTCTACCCTCCACAGACCCCACTTTATGGGATTACACTGGGTATGTTGTTGTTGTTGGAGTTATGGTGACGTGAGCATACTGACGTCACTACATCCACGTGCGCTGCGACACTCTGATATAGGTAGGCTGATGTGATGAGAGTTGTTGGGAGTGGGAGATAGTTGTGAAGATTTGTTAGAGTTTTTCGAACCACAAAGCTTCTCATTTACGCTTAATGCCTTCGGGTGCTTTTCTATCCAATACAGATAGTCCCCCACTTTCCAAGCTTTTCGAGCTTCGTGGGACCGGGAAGTGGAAGAACTTGTCAACCGTCAATCTCGTAGTACGATGACCTTAGGGGATAGTGCACCGATTCAGTTGTCCATCACCCTTTTACACGCCGTCCTATATCATTAAATGCTCTGCTGTCAGTGTACCACCCACCTTATATGTGTCACACATCCGTCATCATTCCGTCTAAGGAATGAGTGCCGTAATGATGGTTTGATTTTCTTTTCAATCGCTACCCCTTTTTTATCTTCGCCTCTCCCATAAAGACTCCACTTATTCTTTTTGTTCCTTTGACGTTCCACTCTTCAAAAACAACTATCTATTATTTCCTTATCTTTTTCGACCTAATCTCCATCACCATGTCTTCGGATTCTTCGATCGCCAGTGGTGCTACCACACGATCTCGGAGCCAGGCAGGAGGCGACTCAGACGTCCCTATCCACAAAGTTCCCATCTTGGATTCCTTTCCGCAACCGTTGGTACGTCGATGAAGAAAACATCAAGGGCTTCTTCTTCCGTCCGACAGACCGATGCTTACATCCCTAGCAGTTCGTCGTCTCTGAAGGTCTCAAGAAGCGCCAGGTCTCTATGAAGTCAGAATGCTCTTGGCCGGCGAACTCATATAAATCCATCGTGACTGCCTGTTATTTGAGCAGGCTAAATGTGGACTGTGGCTGGTGCGATACAGAAGTACTTCTCCCCATGGAAGGAGAGAATATTACTTCTTATAGGTGGAGTGGGGGGGGGGGTATTACTTCGTATATACGTATCCATTTTTCTTGTGGTTGGGCAAACTTATCGACCCTGTGATTTTAAAGTTCCGCCGGAGATACGACGTTTGCCTTCCCCAAATTGGTCAGGTTTTTTTGGAGGACGGTTGTGTGTCTACGATACCTTTCTTCTCAGGTGGATAAGGATTTCACCCTCGCTCACCTAATTCACATATATTCTCTCAAGATTTTTAGAGCGGGGGTTATTCAGCTATCCCGTCAGAGTCAGAAAGCGTTGATTGACTGCACCGATGATGACTCCGATCAAGGATGGACAAATAGATATGTCATTGTCGCGACGAGCGACCTGGTCAAGCCCCAAGTGGCACCTACCTCGGAGCAATGGAATTTTGATCGTAAGTATTATGTTTAGGCTTGCCTTAATTGTTTTACCTTTCTTAATCAGCGTATCTGACTACCTTCCTTGTTTATCCGTCAGCCGTGGTGTTAGGTTTGGCCCGTTGGGTCCAAAATATCTTAGACTATGCTCTCTCTTCCCTCCGGACATGGCAGGAGATTGCACTGAAGCATAATTGGAAAGGGAAAAATCACGGCATTTCGAAGGGGGCATCCGTCCGAGTGCATGCGGAGGTCCCTAAGGATCTGGATGCGGCCCTTTAACAAATCAAAAATGTTGTTTCTAAGTTGGGCAGGGGCTCCGAGGCCGAGGATTCTACTATTGACAAAAGACCACTGCTTCCTTATTTTCTTTCCCCGATCAAAAAGGTCAGATCGGATGCCGGGGTGCGAGACGCCCAAGAGCCTCCCCCAGCTACTTACGCTACTCCTCCGGTAGCCATTGATCCGGCGTCTGATGCCAGCGGAGAAGAGGATTCTGTTTTAGAGCCTACCCCCTCGAAGGGCTAATAAACCTGATGCCGATGCTACTAGCCTTTTCAGGAAAATGTGTTTGTTTGATAAGATGAACTCCTGTGCTTATTTCTCCCTTGCTTTTACCCGAATTGATGGTGTGGCTCCGGGCCCGACCCCTATCCCTTGCATTCCGTCATCATCACGGGCTCCCTCTGCATCAGCTTCTCATAAGCAAGTCCCCACCCCTCAAGGTACCATGCCTAGGGGTCGTACTGAGAGTCCAAATGTGGGAGCACGCAATGAGGGTCCGCAGATATCCCATAGGTCCTGACTAGTGGACACTTATCTTACCCCAATCCGTAATCCCATATCTCATCGGCAAGTCACTTTGACCATACCCCGGGAATGCAACCTTCTTTCGAGGCCAGTAGGGATGGCCAGCTACTTGTGGCCTCTGGAGAGCGAGAAGGATAATGAGAAAATAGTGAGGGTCTCTCGCAACTGTTTGTTAAATGTCGGGGCTCATGCGGCCGCGTAGATATGCTTTCTTCTTACTTTCCGACCTACTTCATATGTCTTTTCATTATAACACCCTGATTTCTGAATTTATTACTTCTTCAGGCGAGCCTTCTCACCATGGAGGGCTTTCAACAAAAAATTGCTGAAGAAAGAGAAATGATGCTAGAGTATCATGCATTACAGGAAAAAGGTCTCTGTTCTAGAGAGCCAACTGAAAAATTCATGACACCAATCTGTCGATCGTGATATGAATCTTCCTAGGGTCGCCACTTTTCCGATCAGCCTATGTACCATTTTAATGTTATCCAGTGCATATGGCATTGACTGGATATATTTCACTTTATAGGGGTTCATCTCAATTCCGCAGCCGGAGATGAGGAAACCTAAAAACTTCCCAGATCGGACTCCAAAGGCGCACTTTTCCAGGTTTAGTTTCATGCGGTAATGTTGTAAGACGTCGAAGGTTTCAGCCAAGGAATCCAAGTGAGTCTTAGCTTCTTGGGACTTGACCAACAGGTCATCGATGTAAACCTCCATAGTACGGCCAATTTGCTTTTCGAACATTTTTTTTATCAACCTCTGGTAGGTGGCCCCTCAATTCTTAAGACCAAAAAGTATTACATTGTAACAAAAGTTACCGTGATTAGTCATGAAAAAGGTCTTTTCCTGATCATCTGGGTGCAAGATGATTTGGTTGTATACGGAGTATGCATCCAAGAAGTTGAGAAATTCATGTCCTGCCGTAGCGTCTGTTTGATCAATATATGTCAAGGGAAATGAATTCTTAGGCCATGCCTCATGTCCACGCACATTTTGAATTTGTTTATTTTTTTAGGGACCACCATCACGTTGGTCAGCCATGCGAGATTATTGACCCTCCGCACAGACTCTATATTGAGCAGGCGTGTCACTTATTCTCTTACGTATTGGACCCTCACTGCCGATATCAGCCGATTCATTTACCTCAATGGAGTATGATTAGGATAAACTCTTAACCGATGAATAGCTATCTTCGGGGGGATCCCATATATAAAAACGAATTCTTGAGCTCAGGCGAGAGCTCCGATCCCAGGTATACCTTCTTTTTGAGATGTCCTTCGAAAAGCGTCACTCTCTCCATCTCCTCAATGGTCTAGTCCGTAGGATCTTTATCTGGTGGTAAAATGAAGCCTTTCGGAAGCATATGATTCGGGAACTCTTCTTCTGCAAGTTGCTCCTTCCTTTCTCCAGGCGTCCCATTTGAGGCCGACGACTGTAATTGTTATTAGTCTGCTTCTAGCTTCTGAAGAATAGACACCGCAAACATATCCTCCATCTGGGAACAACTGCTACTCCCTTTAATTTTTTCAATCCCCCAAGGTGTGGGAAAGTTGATCTTATGGTGATAAGTTGAGGGGACCACCTACATTGTGTGCAACCATGGCCTCCTGAGTATTGTGTTGTATGTCATGTCTCCGGACACGACGTCAAAGGTTGTGACTTGTTTCACACCATCGACATAAATAGTCAACTCGACTTCCCCCTTAGTTAGCTCGCTGAACATGTTAAATCCTTCCATCACTTTTGTCACGGGGGTGATTGATTCATCTATATGCATTTATTTTAGGATCTGCTGCTGGATGATATTTGCTGAACTTCCTGGATCAATCAAAACACGCTTAGTAAAACATTTATTATTTCAAGGATTAGCAGGGCCTCATTGTGAGGTGAAGTGAAACTTCCGCAGTCGTTGTCAGAAAAAGCTATGTCCTGACTCTCTGTGCGTTTCCGCCCATAGCTCGTGGTTGTGACTGAGACCTTGGACTTTCTCATTGATGTATACGTGATCTTGTTGACCACCTCTGTATCGAAGATCATATAAATAGTGTGAGTAGGCAGAGACGCTTGCCTCGGTCTTTGCCCATCATTCCTGCTTAAGTTGAGCTTCGCTCGATCGCTGATGTACTCCCTCAAACGTCCTGCGCACAGTAGTTGCGCTAGTTCTATCCTCAGGTTTCCGCAATCCTATGTGGTGTGACCATGCGTGCTACGAAAATGGAACCACAACCACGTGTTCCTTTTCTCCGAGTTGGTGCGCACGTCATCTGGGAACCTGACTTCTTTCATGGTTTTCATTACAACCACTATTTATGTTGCGTTTATACTGAAGTTATGGTCAGATAGCTTTTGGGGGCCATTCCCTTTTGACGCCGACCCTGTTGTGCGCCGGGCGGTCAATGAGACATTGATGGTTCCTGGTACTACCCTGACTCGTTCCCATGCTTGAGAACCTCCTGGTGTTATATGGTTCGAACCATCCACTACTTGTTGCGCTGGTGTTATATCCTTAGCTTAGCCTCCTCGAGGGGCGACTGCCCGTGTATGTCGGCAATGCCACTCGATGGTCTTCCTCAATCCGCATCTTAGGTGTGTACCTAAGATTTATTTTGCTCCATGTTTTCGCTGGGAATTCCTTTAAGCTTTCCTTCAGTGTCGGGGGTTCGAATCCCTCCTCGCCCACAACCGGCCCAAAAGGGAAGTACCTTTCCCTATGGGGGTAGGAAAATCATGATCGGGATAGCGAACCAAAAGCTATGGTTTTCTGGAGGTGTTTGAACTTTTCGGGTTCAACCCGTCTGCGAATGCAGCTGCCGCCCAATCTTCTGCGATAGATGGCAACAACATTCTTTCTCTCTAGAATCTATCCACGAAACCTCACAACAACTCATCCCCTCGCTGCTTTATCGTGAATAAGTCTTGTTTGTGAGTTTCTACCCTCCGGGCCTCTGCGTGAGCCTTGACAAAAATATTTGCAAGAGAAGCAAAACAATCAATAGAATTTTTGGGTAAGTGAGTAAACTAGGAGAGTGTTCCCTTTATAAGTGTTTGATCGAATTTTTTGAGCATGACAAATTGAATTTCGTGCTGCTTGAGGTCGTGCCCGGTGACGGCTGCCTCAAAGGTCACGGTGTGTTCTTCCGGATCCGTGGTGCCATCGTATTTTGGTATGTCAGGCATCTTAACTTTTTTTGGGATTGGTATAGAGGCTATGCTCTTTGGATAGGACCCCATACCTTCTGGCCCCCGTGCCATTTATGATGGGTGGTGCCCCGGGTATTTGGCTCATCCGCTCGTTCATTTTCTTTTCCACTCGTCGTAATCCTTCAATGAATGCGTTCAGCCGGTCCTTCTCGCCTTCGTCTTTCTTTTTACTGGTTTCAGGGGAAGCTGAGGTCTTCACAACATTTTAATTTGACGTCGGATTCCCAGCCCTTGAATGAGTAGCTATAGCAGCTACTGCCGCTTTCATACCCAACATCACCTCATTTTGTCCTTTTCAGAACAGTTGCGATCGTTTCCTTAGTGAGAGATCCTCCTTTGTCAATCGTTCGAGGCTTTCCAGTTCGAGATTTGACTGAGCTTCTTCCCTCGGGTGCTTCTCTTCGGGTTTCCTCCGCTTTTGCTTTATCCAAAGTTTCCTCATCGCGCTCTTTCTTGGACAGTTTTATCGAAGACCCGCTTTCGCCGCCTTTGTTGGATTCCTCTCCTATTCGCAAGGCTTCCGAACAGCTCGCCAGGTTTTGGTGTTTGGCTGGTATTGGCAGTGTTGCAAGTCCCTGTTCTCCACGAGCGACGTTGTCTTCATCTGACATGTTCTAAATTATAGCGTTTCTGTTGAGTTTTTTTTTAAGAAGATCAGCTATAGATCGAGACGACTCCACAATTGTCTATCCTCCAGACGGCGCCAAACTGTTTTCCAGTGAAAATGATTTCTACCAAAACACAGTTAGAGATTTGTATTCAAGGGTTTAAAGACAAGTAGGTCGTATCCGATACATACCCTCTTGATTGAGTCCGGGATTATATTTAGGCTACAGATGAATGGTATTAAAAACACTAGTAAAAATATGATAACAAGCAAGTAAAGAAAATTAGTAGTTTGGATATGAAAATAAGCTATGAATCTAATAAGAGCCAAAGCTGAGAATCGTGTATTAGCTTGAGAGAGATCTGAGTTACAAGTGCTTAGACAGAATACAATGTGTCTTCCTTCTCTTCTAAGTCGTAAATATATAAGACAAAACTTAGATTATTACAACTTATGGCGACGTAAGCATACTGACGTCACTACATCCACGCGACACTCTGATCTAGGTTGGCTGATGTGACGGGAGTTGTTGGGAGTGAGAGACAACTGTGAAGATCCGTTAGAGTTTCCGGAATCACAAAGCTTCTCATTTATGCTTAATGCCTCCGGTTGCTTTTCTAGCCAATACACAGTTTAACGATTGGAGAACTTATACATCAAACATATAATTTTTCCTTTGAACTGACTGTTATAAAGATTTTTGGTGTTCTACTCCAGACACTGTAATCTCTCCTTTGGTATAAATTTGAACAAACTAAGATGTTATAAAAAAATTTAAATTAAATTAATACTGCTTATCAAGAAAATATTTGTATCATAGGGAGGGTTGAAAGTATCTAAGGAGTTCTTGCCATCCAGCAAGAACCAGAAAAAGTATTTAAGGGAGCACCACAGATGTTAAGAAGTAAAATGTCCCAGCAAAAAAAGTAAGAGGGGGGTGGGGGGTGGGGGAGGGGGGAGGAAACAACTTTGTAATTTCAACAACTAAGGACTCAAAAAAATATTTGCATTCTTTCTACTTGAATCTTTTTAATCCTAAAGTAGCAAAAAACACTCTGCAACTCTCAAAATTTTGTATGGTCCAGCAGAGTTTTTGCTCTTTACTATTCATTTTGTATCATCTCATCAAAACACACTAAAGTATGTAATCAATGCACAAAAATAAATCTTTAAGTTAACCATAGAAGAACAATATATATATATAACAAGGCTTTAAATTAGATGGAATGAAATGGTAAAGAACAAATTGAATCAAAGAATATTTAACCTAACAAGACCAGCCAAATTCCTCCTATCCCCTCTCAACATTTCTATCTCTGTCTATAAAAAATTCCATAAAATGCCTATAGAACTTTCTAATCACCTCAAAACAAAAACCCCATTACAACCCCAAAAGCCACAACCAAACTAGCCTTCAAGTTATCCGCACTACTAGTAGGAGCCATAGCTGGACCTTCAAATTCAACTGGAGAAAGTGCAGGTGCACCCATGAAGAATCTGCTCATGTGCTTCTCAGATAAGGTCACCACAATCAATTTTTGGCCTTGCTCACAATGTCCTTTTGTTCCACTAATGAAATAGTATGCACCTGAATGATCCAACACTATCTTTGTGTTGCCATCATTGTGCACTGCTATTGGACTTGAAGTGTTGCATGTCACATAATCTCTCTTGCTCACTTCCAATACTGAGTCTGTTTTTCCATCATACTTCCACACTGCCACAGATGATAAAAAAATAAAAATACAATATAGTTATTTAGACATGTCAGTGCATCATCATATGATTGTACTAAAAATAGAAGTGCTGGTAAGGAATTCTAACAAGGGATTCATGAAAACTTAAGATTATAACATCTACTAAAATTTGAATCTATGGGCTAAAGCAACTTTTAAGCAATATTTGTGTCATTACACTAGAACCATTTCTTATGTCAAGGAATTCAAAAACATTTATATATAACAAAAGATTATTTTTACCCTATTTGTACAGTGTAATTTTTGTATTAAAAACATACCAAGAGAATCTCCAATGAGGAATCGCGATTTTTCTGCCCAGCGATTAAGGGAATTTGATTCAGAAGATGGTACTTTCCAAGAATCAGTTTTGCCACCAACCAAATGATCTCTTGCTTCTGTGAAGCTCAACATCAGGCAAAAAACAACTGCCACTAGTGAAGAGGAAAGCACATTTCTTGAAAAAACAGCCATTTGATATGAATATAGCTTTTCTTCAACAGCTAACTCTAGTGTTCTAAAAGGGAAATTAAGAGAGAAAGAGAGATTTGTTTGATGGTTTTGTAGAGGTCTCTTTCTGTATTTATAGTGCAGAGGTAAAGAGGAAGCTAGAAAACTAGCCGTTAGAAAACCTAGAATAAAGCAGTGAAGGTTTGGTGTAGTTTTGGCCGTAACGTTAATAACGGTAATAGTAAACGTTAAAAAGGTATTAAGTCAAAGATGAACATGAAATTAAGAAGGTTATGAAAATTGTGTAAAACTAGAGAAATCCCCTTCCTCCGTCTCAATTTACGTGACACTTTCAGATATCAAAGATCAAACTTATTTTTTATTATTATAATTTTTTCATGTCTTTTAAGTATTTTAAATTATTAATAATGTTAACTTATAATACTTCTTACGTACTCCTAGTTTTTAAATATGTGAATTTTATTTTAAAAAAACTAAAGATTTTCTCGATTTATGAACTGTGACAAATAAATTAGAATATGGAGAGTGTCACTTAATCATTAATCATAATTAAGTAATCCATCCGTCTCAATTTATGTGATATTTTTCAAATTTCGAGATTCAAATGAGTTTTTTTATCGTAATATATCTTTATATATTTTAAATTGTCAATTATTATTATAACTTGTAGTACTTTTTACTTAGTTTTCGAATATGTAAATTTTGTTTAAAAAACTAAAAGATTCCATATCGAAATTCAGGGTCTAAATAAAAAGATTTGACTCTCAAAATTCAAACTATATCACATAAATTGAAAAATAATGAATGATAAATGTGCGTATAAAAGATATATTTTGCATCCGTTGATTTGATACAAACATCATGTATACATAAATTTTACCCTAGTAGAGCAGGTGCATAGATCTTACTGCTCCTAAAAGGAGCGAGTGATTCTGCCGTGCAAAAATGAAAATTGGAGTAAAGTTTGAGATGTCGTCAATGTATATGGCATAATTTAAAACATTACTGCTAATGATGGGTTTGTTGTTGTGATATTTGACCCAACATATCTTCGGAAGTACTGATTTGAATGCAGAAAATGTTGGGACAAATGTTACAACATTCGGACCAACATTTTGTTTATAACAGTTTTGCCTTACTTCACGTTAAGCAGTAATATTTTTACTAAGAGGTAAAAATGACTTAGGCGTATGAATTGGAGCTGTGTAAAACGTGGGAGAAAGAGTCAAATCTTGAGGAAGAAGTCGAGTTAAGAACGAGTCAAAGTTGTTGAGATTTTGACTCCATGATCTTCTCCAACAAACACACCAGCTGCCCGCCATTCCCTCAACCTCCACAACCAATCGATGAGCTTTTCAAGGAAGTCTCTCTACTATAAATAGAGAGGCTACTACAATGAATCGATATCTAGAATCAGATTGCAAAAATATCAAGAGAGCTCTTGGGATTTCATCTCAGAAATTTGGATCACAAATGTCGCCTGAGTGTGTCGACAACATTCTGTCCAACATTACAATTGTTGTTTAGATTCTAGATTATTTTTGTATGAAGCGATTGTAATGAGAGGGTGTCTATGTCTACTTAGTTAGATTTTTCAGGCAGAAGTTATTTGCCACTTCAACTGTTAATTTCTTTTCGTTTTATATTGTAAATCTGTAAAAAAAAGGAATTTGTATTTTTGTATATAAAATATATACAATACTTCTGGTCATTGACCATCATAAGTTATACCAACATATAACTTATGAAAATATAAATCTTTGTGTTCTTTTTTTTCGCTGCATTTTACTCTTAAAGGTTTGTTGTTTTATCGAAGTGTTTTCACTTATGTCAGACGACATTATCGCTGACATTCGGAAACAGAATCGGCATTCAATTTATTTCATCCCTTATTTTTACTTTTCGTAGCCTTTGACACTCTTCAAGTGGTATCAGAGCCGACACTTAACACAATAAATATTTGGTTCTGTTGTCATAAGTTATGGATTCGGAAAATTCGATTGTTGGTAGACTGCCTATTTTAGATGGTTCAAACTATGCCTATTGGAAGATTCGCCTACGTTCTCATATCAAATCAATTGATGTTAGGGCATGGAGATCTATAACCAATGTGTACGTTGTTCCTATGTTGCCACATGATGAGGAAGGTGACATTCTTGTTAAACCTGAATCTGAATGGACTGCGGAAGAAACCATTAATGCTAGCTTTAATGAAAATGCCTTAAATGCAATTTTTGGATGAGTTGATCTTTAAATGTTCAAACTCATTCAAAACTGCCAACGGCTAAGGATACATGGGATACTTTACAAATTCATTGTATAGGCAACTCAAGTGTTCGTCGAACAAAGCTACACATGCTCGTGAGTACATATGAACGTTTAAGGATGGAAGAAACGGATGATATTAAATCTTATTTTGAAAAGTTGATTGACATCTCAAATGAATGTCAAGTGCTTGGTGAACTATTAACCAACACTCAACTTGTTGAAAAGGCTCTTCGTTCTCTTCCTGAAAAGTTCAATTTAAAGATTTGTGTCATTGAAAAAGTTCACAATCTTGCCACAATGGATCTTCATACCTTGATGAACATACTCAAAACTTATAAGATGAACATTGAGAATCAAAAGGAATTATATAAAAGCAAGAATGTGGCACTTCAAGTTCAATCCTCGGAGAGTCAAATCGAAGAAGAGGATGAGAATCTTGAAGAGATTGGTGAAGGTGCAAATGTTGTCTTACTCACTCGAAAATAAAATTCGATAGTGAGAAAGCTCAACAATGAGAGATATCAATCTAAATCTAAAGAGAATTAAAACCAAGTCTTCAATCAAAAACCCACTAGATTCCTTCCAAAAGTACAAAAGGAAATCAACTAAGAAGAACCAACTCAGATGAACCAACTCAGATCGTACCAAATTTGATCCCAAATAACTTGAGTCTGTGCAATGTCATGCATGTTCGGGTTGGGGTCATTATGACAAGAATGTGCAAACACTCTAAGAAAATTTGGTAAGAACCTATGGGTTTTACTTAGTGATGATGAAGAAGAAGAGGAAGGAGATCGTGAAATTGAAACACAAGAAATGATGGCCACTATTTACGAACAATCTCTATCGGATAATGAAGATGTCGTCTATAATGTTGACTCAGATGTCACGACATTTTCTCCAACTTCAGCAACGACATCAACATCCTCAGCGACATCCGAAAGGTATGAATTCTTTAACTGTTCTGATATTAATTGCTTTAGTGGTTCTATTTTTGTTAGTAAGGCTGATTGTATAAATCAAGTTGAATGCAAAGATGATATGATTAATGAATTACAAAGTATTTGTAAAGTCTTAATCATAGAATCCAAGAAACTTGATACAAAGGTAAAATCTTTAACTCATGAGAATGTAGATTTAAAAGGCACAATAACCCGACTAGAGGTTGCACTTACCCAAAAAAACTGAACTTGGTAAGATTTGTGCAAAACTGGATTAGCCGAAACAACCTTCTACAAGCTCAACAGAGGGACTTCAAAATTGGATGAGATACTCAACTTTAGTAAACCTTCACATGCAGGTATTGGGTACGAAAACTCTCTTAAAACTATATGCTCTAATCTCTTTGACACAAATGAGAAAATGCGCTTTGTAAAAGAAAATGGGATGAATTGTAGGTTCTTTTATATGTCAAAGAATATGAAGTTTGTATGTCATCAATGTAACTCCCATATACACTTAAAACCATATTGTTTCAAACTTCAAAATTCTGTGAGCAAAATGTCGTCCAACATTTCGGATAACAATCGGAGCAATATTTCTGAGCCAATTTGCTATCTGTCTTCTTCTACATGTAGTTGGCCTTCTCCTCAATTTTGTTGTTGGGAGCTCTACATTCTAAGCATAATTCCCAAACTTCTGACAATTATAGCATCGAACTTGATATTTGTCATACCTTGAGTTCGGATTGATTCTTCCACGGCCTCGTGTTGAGCTTTCTCCTTTCTCATAGTTGTTGTTGGAATTGTTGTTGTTGTAATTCTAACCTCGTCCACGACTTCGACTTCCACCTCGTCCATGGTCTCTACCTCTGCCTCAGCCTCGGCTACGTTGGTTTCTATCATTGCCTTGGCTTTCATGCATATCCTTGAGTTGCGGCTTGAGGAGTTGCTCAGTAAACCCTTGATTCTTCTTATGCTTCTCTTCGTATGCTTGCAATGATCCTTGGAGTTGCTCAATCGTCATTTCTTCCAAGTCTTTAATTTCTTCAATCGTCACAGCGATGTGCTCAAATTTGGGATCTAATGAACGGAGTAGCTTCTTTATTATCCTTACATCTTCTAACTTTTCACCATTTCTTTTTAATTGATTAGAAACAACTACTACTCTTGAGAAATAATCCGAAATAGACTTAGATACTTTCATGTGTAAGGATTCGAATTCACCTCTTAATGTTTGGAGACGGGACCTTCTTCACTTGCTCGGATCCTTTGTAAGAGGTTTGTAGCTTCTCCCACACTTCTTTGGCAGAGCTTGCACTCGAAATCTTTTCAAAGCCATCATCATCTAATGTTTGGTAGATGAGGTAGAGAGCCTTCTTATCTCTCTTTCTTGAATCCTTCGAAGTTGTCTTTTGATCTGGTGTAAGAGCAACAAAAGCAGCAGCATCCGCATGCTCGTTATATCCTTTTTCTATGATATCCCACACATCTTGTGATCCAAGAAGTGCCTTCATTTTGATACTCCAATTGTCGTTGTTGTTGTTGTTGAGTGTCGGGACTTGGAATGGTGCCTATACCATTTGCCATATCTCTCTATATAATGAGAATTTGCAAAATCTAATTACGTGGATGAATCCGGAACGCCGAAAGACCTTGGAAGGGACCTAATCAAATTTTCAGTTTTCGGTAAACGGTCAAAGTCAACCCTAACCTGGTCAACGGTCAACGACTTTGATGGCTCAGTCAACTCGGCTTGGACGGCTTGGTCAAGCGGCTTGGTCAACAGGCTTACGACTTGATCAACTCGGCTCCAACTCGATTGACTCAGCTTAACTCGGTGAGTCAACTCTGTTTTCTGGCAGCACTCTTCCGGTGGCGCGTGGCGGAGCATCTGAACTCTGATCGGGGAGATTCTAGCGGCGTCAGATTCCTATCATCGAGACCTTCGATTTGATATGTAATAGTGTATATTTTCCAACCGGCTCTGATACCACTTTGTTGGAAAGGAAAACACTCTCACAAGTAACTTTTATTCAAACTCAAACAAATATTACAAGAGCACTCTCATTCAACAACAAGATACTACAACTCACTCTTATAAGACTTTGCTTCTTCACTCACTTTAAAGCTCTTAATTTTCTTGATATCTAAATTAAAATGGGAAGGGTTATTTAAACTACTTAAGAACAATCTTACACCACACAAATAAACTAATAAAAAATTACAATAACCATACACCTCATTATTCTCCATCCTTCTAACAATATTTTAAATTACCAAATGAATCACATGCATAATTACCACACCCTAAAAGATTTTAGGTAGAAGGCTTGTAGTTTTGGACCTTGATTATGGACTTGGACTCCAATTTGATTGGGTTTGGGCTCCCATAATGGATCAAGTTTATGATCCAACATGTCTGAGCTGAAAAAACAAAAAATGCAGATAAAAGTTGAGATTTTGAACATACCAAGAGAATCTCCGATGAGGAATCGCAATTTTTCTGCCCAACTATTGAAGGAATCAGATTCAGAAGATGGTACTTTCCAAGAATCAGTTTTCCACCAACTAAATGATCTTTTGCTTCTGTGAAGCTCAACATCATGCAAAAAACAACTGCCACTAGTGAAGAAGAAAGTGTTGAAAATTTGCCTTTGGTGGGGAGGTGCGTCCACCCATATTTAATGACTTAAACACTAGGGTTCCGCATGCTGGAGGCTTTGTCTCTTTACACGTGCATAATCTACTAAGTGAGTAGATGACCGTAGGGCCAAGAATTGTCAAATTGCGTTGAGAAATGAAAGAGATATTGGTCCACGAAGTAAGGTGTTTGAGGCATGGAAATATGGTGTGGGACAAATCTACCACATCGGTGGGAAAAGGAAGAATTGTTTTCTTTATAAGTCTCAAAATTGGCTAAGGGTTTGGGATCCCAAAGGGTAACCCATGTGTTTGAAGGAGGGAGGACCTAGGTGTGCTTGGGTTCAAGGCTAAGCCCACACGCGCTCCGCCCGTCTGGTCCGGGCTCGAGTCTCGGGTCTCGGGTCTTGGCTGATTAACTCCCTCACTAATGGCCATAAACAGCCATTACTTGGAAGTTGAGAAGTCCCTCCCCTTATGCTATATATTGAAGCCTTTTGGCTCAATTGTTGAGACTACAAGACTACAATATACACATAGAGACAAACAGAAGAGATAAACAAATTCTGTCCAAAACATGAGCAGAAACAGTGGACAAAACAGAAAACTCTTCCTTCCTTTTCCATTCTTCAGCAAGTCGTTTTGTGTTTGTTTTCTTCGTCAAAATCAACCTATTTGCTTTGTAGTGTTGATTAGTTGTTGTTTTATCTTGGGAGACTATTGTCCGTTAACGTAAAAGCATATATACGGGGCAATCTTGTCTTAAAGACAGAGAGTCATCTCTCGACTCAGCCACAGTTGTAACAATCCAAATTTAGTGTTTCTTGATTTCAGATTATCAAGATTCAAGACTCAACAAGCTTGCGGCAGTTCTGAATATTGGCTTGTTTGTTTATCCTTTCGAATACTTGTAATATTTATTTACTTTCCGTACTGCTTTACATATCCAACAGAAAGCACATTTCTTGAAAAAACAGCCATTTGATATGAAACAATAATTAAGCTCTTATCGAGTTTCTAAAAGAGATATGTTTGATGGTTTTGCAGGTTTCTTTCTGTGTAATATATATAGTGGGAGGAGGTGAGTTTAAAACTAGCCGTTAGAGTAATATTGCATTTGCAGCTAAACTAGCTAGCCGTTAAGATAATACGGCTAAAGAAACTAACAGTCTAATTTTTTTTAGCTTTATTTATCTTATGTATCTGTATTAGTTACTGTCTTTTTTTTAGAATGCGCTAGCACTAGCATAACTTATTCGCATTTGATATCAGCATTTTCGTACTGCTTTAAATTTCTTGTCCGAATCTAATCATTTCTCTTACTTGGCTTGTGCTTACGTTTTGTATTGAGTTGAGAGTCTCTCGGAAAAAGCCGTTCTACCTACCAAGATAGAGGTAAAATCGGTGTACATTTTATCCTCTCCAAACCTCACGTTGTGGGACTTCACTGTGTATGTTATTGTTGTTATTGCTTAATCCATTGAGGGTCATCGACCAATGAAGGCCAAAAGTGCAATAAATTCTTTTCTTCTAGAGACCTTTGAAATAGGTGATTGAATTTTTAACTCTCCGTGTTGAACTTTTGACTCTTGGTTAACTCATTTGAACAAATTTTTAAAATCAAAAATGAAAATTTATCAAACTTAAAATTTTATTAATGAAATAAGTGGGTCAAAAATTCAAAATTGCCACTTTTTTAAGATGCTAGAGTAGAAAAAGGTGACGATAGTAGTGGTGATGACAAGGTGGCAGGAGAGAAGAAAAAAATGAGTTATTGACTTTCCAAACTGATTAATTCTTATATTAATTGGGATGAAATTAATTTTTTTTATAGAGATTAAGTGTTTAATAGGTGATAAATTTTAATACATTTGTTTATAATTTAAAGGACTGCCTAACGTATTAAACCATTTCATTTCTTTTACGTGTAACAAAGCTGGAGCCTAGGATGCCCAAATGTTTGTACAATTACTAATTGCACGGTTTGCACCATAATATCCATTTTTTGCTTCATTATAACACTCCTATACATTGAACACGTAAGTAAACGGCGACATATTATGCCATCACTTATCCTCTAAAAATTCAAGAAGAAACAAAACCAAATACCGCCACATGTTTGAGTACATGCAAAATGAACTTCTTGTAACATGACACAAAAGAGGAACGTGTCTACTTATCTCCACACTTTTATCATCAACCCCACCTCCTCACACCTAATCAAACATCTACATAAAAAGTCTCACAAAGTCCAAAAAAAAACTATAGAGTTTATCTCTCTAAAGGATTCGAAATCGAAAAAACTTATATCTTTCGACAGAAGAAATGGCTAGTAGTGATATGAATCGATGGAAAAATAAGTTACCGTATAGCCCAGGCACCATGGCGCTCGGCGGTGCTGTTGTTGTTGGTGGCATTTGGTACTACATGACGTACATGAAGAAGAAACCGGAAGCTGATGCTAGGGATGCTGCTAAGGTTGCTCGTCCCGGTATTACTCGTCCCGAGGAAACTCCTCCTCCTCGCAAGTAGACAGAGACGAATTTAGAATTTAAATTTAATGAGTTTTATCTTTTAAGAAAAGTTAGTGGGTTCTTATATTTATATCTACGTTTTAAAATATTAGATTCAGTTGAACTCATTGATTCAAAGCTGCTGCATTTGCCTCTGCATGTAGGTCTCACGAACTTTTATATTTTTATTTCCTTTTTCTTTCCTTTTTTTAGCCTTTGGCAAAAACTGAAGTATCATGTTTCGTAATAGTTAATGTTTCTTTTATATTTTCCCATTACACTGCATTGAATTTTTTTAAAAAAAGAATCATCCTGTATAAACTTGCTTTCCGATTTTTAGTTTCATTTATTAGTACTTGGTTTATTTAGTGGGTAACGTACAAAACGTAAAGTCTGGAGATATGGCGTTATTCTATCTTGCTTGGTCCGTTGAAAATTGGAATATACACCAAGTTTTAATTTGGCAGATTAATTTTAAGCTGCATTAAATTTAACGTTTGAAAATGTAGAACTTAAAGAGTACTATATTTTACAACTTGGTCAAAAAATTTTACCAATTCTTCAGTTAAGGATATTGTCGAGCTATTTTTAATAAGTTAAGGATGTTTTTTATCTAACAAGTGAGGAGGATAAAATTGAATAATAGGTGAAAAAGGTCATTTTAAGTCCATTCTAATTCGAATTGACCTTGTTAGTTCCTATGGAACAATAAAAATAAATTTGAATTAGTTTAATAAACTAATTCAAATGCCAATTCAGTTTCCTAACGTTGGCGATAATGTCGTTCAGTACCAGTGACAACACTTTAGTAAAACAGAAAATTTTAAAGAGCAATGTAGCGAAAATTTAAAGAACATAAAGATTTAAAATTTACATATATATAACCTATAACTTTCAGTGACCGAAAGTATTGTATATATTTATTATATTTAAAAAGTACAAGATGAAACAGAAAGGAATTAAATGTTGAATTCGCAGATGACTTCTGCCTGAAAAATCAATCTAAATAGACATAGATAACTTCTCATTACAATTGCTCAATACAAAGCTAATCTAGAATCTAAACTGTAATTGTAATGTTGGACTGAATGTTGTCAACACGTTCATGCAATATTTGTGATCCAGTTTTCTGAGATGAATTCTCGAAAGCTCTCTTGATATTTTTGTTGTTTCTGGATATCGATTCACTCTTGTAGCCTCTTTATTTATAGTAGAGAGTCTTTCTTGAAAAACTTATCGATTGGTTGAGTAGGTTGAGGAAAATGTGGGAAGCTTGTATGTTTGTTGAAGAATATCATGGAGTCGAAATCTCAACAACTTTGACTTGAAGACTTGTTCTTCACTTGACTTCCTCCTCAAGATTTGACTCTTTCTCCCACATTTTACACAACTCTAATTCTACACGCCTAAGTTGTTTTTACCTCATAGTAAAAGTATTACTGCTTACCGTGAAGTAAGGCAAAACTGTTATATAAAAATATTGGTCTGAATGTTGTGACATTTGTTCCAACATTTTTATGCATTCAAATCAGTAATTCAGAAGATATGTTGGGTCAAATTTCACAACACCAAACCCAACATTAACAATTTCCCTTTTTTGCCTTTCTTCACAAAACACATTTCAATGGGAACAAATGACTTAGTGCTTTGTCACGGACACTGTCCAATACATGTGATTGTTGACACTCTCCCCTTTAACCTGTGATGGCATACATGCAAACATGTATATACCACTCTTAGGATTAAAATGACATACAAGAAAACATGTATACATCACTCTTATAGGATTGGAAGAAATGATATTAGCATAAATGTCATCCACACAAACAAAAAAAAACATTGTCAGAATAGGACATTGTCAAGATAACCATCCACATCACCTAATAGCCAAAACAAAAATAAACAAAAGAAATTCATCAATAGCAGCAGCTTCTCCCTTGCTCATTATGCAGTAGTAGCAGTTTCCAGCAGCTTTCTACTTCTACATAACAACTTCAACTTGCTTCTCCCTCTGCCTAGCAGCTTCAGCTTCGACCTTCTACATAGCAGCTTCCACAGCTTCTTCAGCAACAACAGCTTCTCCACTCGTACCTTCACCCTCTTTTCTTTGCTCCCCTGTATAGAATCATCTCCCCTTTTTGTGAAGAAAGCAGAAGCAGGAAATGGTCTCTTACTTGAAACGGGGCATCTCTGGTAGTATCAACCTCAACAATTTACAGGTTGATTTTTGCAATTTGATCCACAAGTCAATTTGTGGATGGTATAGACTGCCTTGGACCAGTGTTGCCATAAATGTTAGGAACATTCCTGAAAACATTCTCCCTTTCTGCTTCATTTTTTCAAAGTAGGTCAATGACTTCAGAATTGCTTTGTTGACAGTGTAAAGTTCAGAAGCTTTTCCCAAAGTGATTGGGTCGCCTCTCATATGCTCAAGGCATTGGATAGTTAATATTTTGTAGATCAGAGGAAAAAGGAAGGATGGAAGTTGACTCTTTTTCTGCCAGGTTGGCAATTTGAGAGAATATCATTTTTTTCTAAATCAACTTTGAATCCTTTCCCAATTTTAAACAGTAAGGAGGCTTGTTCAGTTGTCATAATTGACTCATTTACAGAGGGAAGTCAATTGTGAATAGCAATTTTGTTGAGGGTGAAAAATAAGGCAGTGAATTTTGATGATGGGCATCTAGGGATCCATTTATTCAATATACCTCCAGTGAGATATTTAATCATTGTATCCCTATTTACTGTTACTCTTTCTGTTTATCTTACTCGCTCTTCAATATTAAGACCAATACATTGATTGATGATTGGAGGTGTAAATTGATAAATTTTGTTATAGAGATATACCTTCCCAGATTTCTTTGAGGAGGTATCCTCTACAGCAAAGTTTAAGTTGGCATAAAACATCCTTATAATCTCATCAATATATGGTTCTTTTCTAGTAACAGAGCCAAGAAGTTGTCTGTCTTTCAGAAATTCCACTAGACCATATTCAGAGCATGAGGCAATATCTAACTCTCTTTCAGACCTAATTACTCTATTTCTATAATAGTCTCATTTATCATGTTTAGCTTTAGAGTAAAATTTATCGGAGAAAGCAGATACCTCATTGTCTGAATTAGACAAGTCTAGGCTAATGAATTCGGTACTGTTGGAAAACGTTGGGGTGTGTGCCTCTTCAGATGTGGCTGGAATGTTGCCTGAGATGTTGTGGCAATATCTGTGACATCACTTGACCTTGTAGCCTTGGGAACTCCTTTTGGAAAGAATTGTTTCAATAGAGTTTCATCTGGGATTTCCCTTTCCAGAGGCACATTTTGTGGTTCAGAAGCTGAAGGTTCTTCATCAGTTGAGAAAATAGATTCCGTACTTTCACTATCACTGCTCGAGTAGATGGGTTTAGAGGATTCACATTTTGTTCTTTTGCTACTCGAATCTTCTCAAACATTTTTCTCAAACACTCTACTCGATCAGCGAGTAGGGAAGGCAGTGTGATATCGTCCATATCGGGAGGACGGGGAAAAAGTCATCTATATGATCAAGCACATGATATACACATGCATTGATGCGAAATAGTTCCACCCATGACCAATATTGGACGTCTTCTTGATCAAGAATTATAGGGATAAAATTCTTGATGTTGGTAACGACGAGAGCCGGATGAAAAGACGGTGAAGAGAGGGGTTGAATGACGACTGAGTGAGAAACGGAAGCATCGGAAGAGGGGGAGTAGCCAAATTCTCCATTGGGATGGAAATTGGGAAGAGAAAAAAAATTACTATGTGCCGTCGGCCGAGAGGTGGGGGGGCGGCAAGGAAGAATTTTTCTATAGCAGGGTTTTGGCTCTTGATACCATGTAAGATGATATTAATCTCCCTTAGGGAGTCTTGTTCATTAATATCAATATATATAGTGTACAATATACAATCCTAATACAAGAGGAATCCTAGTCCCAATACAAGAGAAATCCTAGTTTACCATAATTGTCTATTACTAAATATATTTACAATATATGTGATATATTCTAATTATGAGTAGAAATTGTTGTGTTATACTTGTACACGTTTATAGGTTTTAACCATAGGCTTGAACAGTGATTGTGCTACGATGTTAGCTTTAGCTGGTGGAAGCAAACTGTTTTTCGTATGTATTATATCATGAATTACAGTGGAGCCTCCATTTCATATGATGTTTCTGTTGGAAATTAGCCTTTGGCGGGAGTTGCGACCGACCAACTTTAATGGCTTAAACACCAGTGTTACGCATATTGGAGAATCTGGTTCTTCACACATGCATGATCTACTAAGTTCGTAGATAACCGCAGGGCCAAGAATCGTCAAATTTCATTGAGAAATGAAAGAGATATTGGTTCACGAAGTGAGGTGTTTGAAGCATGGAAAAGTGTGGTGGGGATCAATTCTCCCTCATCGGTAGAGGAAGAAAGAATTGTTGTGTATATAAGACTCAAAATTGGTTTGGGGTTTGGGACCCCAAGGGGTATCCCATGCGTTTAAAGGAGGAAGGACCTAGATGCGCTTCGGTTCGAGGAAAGCCCACACGCGCGCCGCCCGCCCATCCCGTCCGGTTCCGGGTTCTCGGGTTCAGGGGTCACGGGTCGTGGGCTGTGGGTCTTCTGATATTATCTTTTTGGGCCATAGAACTTTGCCAGATGTACAGTTTCATCCCAAAAGTTTCATATGTACAGTTTGGACCAGAATTCTTTCAGATGTATAGTTTGGTTCCTGAAGTTTCAAGATGTACAGTTTGGTCCCTGAAGTTTCTAAAAAGTCATAATTGGGCATAAGAGAACAAAAATGCCACAACACTCAATTCAGCCATTTATTTTGGCTGAATTACTCCTCCTATAATGGCCAATCCGTTGGTCTTTCTCACCATTTATTTTGGTGGCTTTACTACCTCCATAGTGGCCATTACTTGGCCAATAATGGCAGTTATGGAGGCAGTTAAACAGCCCCTCCCTCACCTATATAAACAACCCTTGCACCATTGTTGAGGACACTTACAATACACGAAAATACACAAGCAGAAAACAGTTCTTCCTACAACTTCCAAGCATCATTTCATTACTCAATATTCTTCACAGAAGCATTTGAGTTTCCTTTGCTCAAGTGTTCATTTGTTGTTTTATCTTGGGAGACAGTTGTCCAGGACATATAAAGGATACATACGGGGCAATATTGTCTTAAAGACAGAGTGCCACACTCGACTCAGCATACACCAAAAACAGAAAACAGTTCCAGTTTTTCTTGTTCAACATCTTTATAATTTTTAGTTTTCTAGTTGAATTGTAATTTCAATTCTTACATTAGCAGTTACTTGTAATTTCCGTTTCCTGCATCCCTTGTATCCAACAGTTTCTTCTCAAGTACCATCTGTGTTGGTTATGCTCCATTTGACCATATTTGAGTTCCTTTGAACTTGCCCAAACACTACAAAGGAAGCATATTTGTTATCTGGATTGTACGATTCTACAATCCAACCTTCCAAATTGATCCACGTGTCAATTTATAATATAAAATTTGCAGCATCGGACATGATTACAAGTTTACAACCGGGGAAGCTAGACCTCACCAATCCTACAATTTTTGCTGATATATGAGTTTTCCTTATTTTGATGTTCTATTAGAACTTGTAGCTTATATACTACAAAGTGGAAGATGAAACTATGGATCCACTTGCCAATGGTACTTAAATAATATTGCATTTTTTTTAACAGGCAACAACTTTGTTTTTTAGACCGGTACTTAGGTAGTATCCTGATAGTGACCCATATCTCCATCTCTGCATGTTTTGGGCCATCAAGTAGTAGTAAGAAACATGCATTGCACTTGCCTGATGATAAAAGTAGAGGGTTTATTTTGCTGAAGCTAACTGAGCTCATCAAAAGTAGTTTCTTAAGCGCTTCCTTTTATTTATCTCTTGCAGGGAGTTCAACTTTCCACTAGACTCTATTGGCTGCTGATTACTTCTCCTATGTCCAGCCAGATGTGTGCTTCGCTACACCAATTCATTTGTACTATTTCGACCTAAATTTAATGGTCATTTCTTTCCCTCCGTATACCACATAGATGTATCAGCCTTGACAAGGCATGTGTCTTCCACAACTGCTCTCTCCTTTTGTCAGCTTCAGGCATCAAAACTTCATGATTGTCCAGTCACTGTTGCGAGTGATGTTAGATATGGTGGTAAACAAATTATAAGTGTCGATTCGACACTGTATGACTACATATTGTCAAATGTTAGAGAGCCAAAGGTGATGCTCTTTTTGCAATCCTACTGTAATTTTTAGAAGAGAAGCAAATGTGGGGAAAACAGAGATAAAAAGAAATAATAAAGGAAGGAGGTAGTCTATCAGGTATTCACTGTTTCCTCTTTGGTTGGATTTCATATTTTGCGTGAACTTAGGGAGGAGACAGCAACAATGAGAGGCAGTCAGATGCAGGTAATCCATCGGCCTAGACTTTGCTAACTGTTATTTTCCTTTATCTCCCTCCTAAGTAAGTTATACATTACTGCTGTTTTGCTGTCCTGCTTTTTTTGTTTTTTGTTTTTGATACATGCACATGATGAAGGGGAGCCTTGGAGTAACTGGTAAAGTTGATGTCATGTGACCAGGAGGTCACGGGTTCAAGCCGTGGAAACAACTTTTGGCAGAAATACAAGGTAAGACTGCATACAATATACCCTTGCGGTCCGGCCCATACATGCACATGATCTCTTTCTAGTGTAAGACTTTAGGGACCTGTTAAGTTTCTTTATTTACTTATGAAGTATCTCTTCATTAACCAAAATTCTAAAGATCATTTCCAAAAAGGGCTATCTATGGATGTTATTATGACCCTTGGTGTCTCTGAAACTTGTTGGGATTTGTGGCTCCACCGACGCAACAGTTGACTGAGTCTGGCTTAAGTAAACAGATCTCAGTGGTTGTGGCTTGAGGCCGCAGTTGATGAGCCGTGTCTGGCGGCTACTGGGCCCATGCTGGAGGCCCAGTTCGTAGGCCAGTCCCATCTGCCATTCATGCGCCTCTGGTCACTGCTACTTTCGTTGCTGTTTCCGGCCATGAAGGCTGCCGGAGAGTGAGAAAAAAAATTAGGGGGGGGGGGGGAGTTCGGGATGTATGCGACAGTGTATATGGGGCAGGAAAACCGTATATGAGGTGTATAACGGCTCAGGGAGGGTGTATACAGGTGGTATAAAGTGGAAGAACGGTATATCAGCCGTATACAGAGTGTATATCAGCGTGTATAAGCTATATACGAGGGGTATACAGCCTATTGGAGAGATAGGAAAGGAAAAGGGGGCTGTATATTAGCAGTATTCCAGCGGTGTATAGTGCTTTTAGTAGATTTCAATGAATATTTTGCATCCTGGAAACTCACCTTTCACACAAAACATAAGCTTATTTGTTTGTAGAAAATCATTATCCTAAACAATTTGTGTAGATGGCAATGTGTGGTACTCTACATTAAGACATTTAATTAAAAATTGTAAGAATTTAATTATGAATACATAATAAAATTGATTCTGCTATTTTCACCGGGTCTATTGATTTGGTTTTCACATATATTGTGATGGTCCTTCATTGATTTTTTTATTATTTCTCTCAAATGAAAAGACCAACATTATTTGAATTTTAAAAAAAAGAAAAGGAAAAATCAGAATGATGATTATAATTGTGTTTTTTGGTGCATATAAATGGCCTTCAACATAGTTTAGTTGTACAATTAATGCATAAGTATCATTCCCAAATTAATTAGTACCTTATACAAGTCTTGTGCTTATTCTATTTAACATTTTGAAAAATATAAATTTTAATTTTTCAACAAATCAAAGGAGGCAGTAAGCAGAATGTCATCCACATATAACAACAAATAAGCAATGCTACTACCTCTATAAAAGATAAATAAAGAATTATCACATTTGTGACATACAAACCCAATCCGCATAATGTACTGTGCAAAACGATCATACCACGCTCTAGGGACATGTTTCAAACCATAAAATAACTTACGGAGACGACAAATAAACTGAGGGGCTACTGGATGGACAAAACCAGACGGCTAGTGCATGTAAACAATTTCTTTCAGATCCCCATGTGGAAACAGATTTTTCACATCAAGCTGATGAATCAGCCAATGCTTACCCATATCAATACTCAGAATTGTGCGAATGGCAGCCGGTTTAACAACCGGACTAAATGTCTCACCACAATCAATGCCCTCCTGTTGATTAGTGCCATTAGCCACAAGTTTTTCCTTATATCTCTCTAGATCACCACTGTCTCTGAATTTGTGACGAAAAGGCCACATGCATCGGATCATATTCACCCCAGCCGGTCTAGGAACCAAATCCCAAATATGTTGTTTTGTTAAAGCATTAAATTCCTCACACATGACCGCATTCCAATTTGGGTCTAGTTTGGCTAATTTTGGGTTTTTAGAAATTGGGAATATGGATTGTGTGGATAAATTAAATTGGACTTTGGGTTTGAAAATCCCGTGTTGGGCATAGATTTCCATATGGTGCGAGGGGCAGGGATAGATTGGGTGTTTTGGTAGGTGGGTTGAATCGGGTTACTAGGGCCAGTGACGGTATCAGGTGGGGTTTGGATGATTGGACCAGGTATTGGGTTGGCTGCTATGGGAAACGATGGCGGGTTGGGTGAGAGACGAGATCTGATGAAGTCGATTTGGTGTTTGGTGTGGGTGGTCCGATGGTGGTACCGGTGATGATGAATGGGTCGGTTGGTAAGTACGGTCATGGGTTACGATGGCTGGGATCGGGATGGGACTGTGATGGGCTGTCGAGGTGACAGTGCAGTGATGGAGTCCGGGTGGGGTTGTGACGGAGTCGGTGTGGTCGACCGGGAAGTATGTCTGTAGAGATCTGGTGGTGGTGCCAGCGATCGGCGATGAGAGGTCTGACCAATTTTCGGCAGTGACCGTGACAGGCGGCGACGACTGAGCAGTGGGGGTGGTAGTGGTGGATTAGTGCAGTTCGTGAAGTATGACGAGGGAGATGTCAGACTCGTCTAGAAAGGTGTAGTCCGTGTTTAAGAATTTTTGAATATTTGCAAAAAGAAAAATCATCTCATTAAAAATGACATGAGAGACGTGAATCTGACGAGTGGACAAGTCATAACACAAATAGCTCGTATGATTAGACGAAAAACCTACGAAGACACACAGAGTGGTTCAGGTGCTAATTTATGAGGGGCATTGGAGATAATATTTGGATAGGAAAGGCAATCGAAAATTCGTAAATGCTCATAAGTTGAGATCCTACGAAATAGAATTCCGGTGGGTGTTCTATTTTGGAGAGTCTGAATGGATAAAATATTTAGAACATATTCGACCATTTTTACAACATAGACCCAAAAGGAATGAGGGAAGGAGGCATGAATTAGGATCGTACGAACCATGTTATTGATAGTGCGAATGATTCGTTCGGCCTTGCCATTTTGAGAGGAGGTATGGGGACACGAGAATCAGAAAACCATGCCATTAGTAGAGCAAAAATTGTAGAACGCGGAATTATTGAACTCACGATCGTTATCACATTGAAGCAATTTTATGTCTTTTCCAAATTATGTTTTGACATAGACACGGAATGCAAGAAACTTGGCAAACACTTCAGACTTGAATTTAAGCAGATAGACCCAGACAAAGTGATAAAAGTCATCTAATAAGACGAGATAAAATTTATGACCCAGTGAGCTAGTAATGGGAGATGTCCATAAATCTGCATGAACAATGTCAAAGGGGGAATATGTAACACTTGAAGAAGACTGAAATGAAAGGTGAACATGTTTGACTAAAGGATAAGAAAGACATTGTTGGGCAAATTTTCCATTATGACAACGAATTAAATTATTGTTTCTAAGAAAATAAAAAATAGGGGCTCCTGGGTGTCCAAGTCTATTGTGCCAGGTTGACGGAGAAATTGTTGCTAAAGTGGTGGGAGGAGAGACAACGATAGTGAGAGATGTGGGAGGGGTGACACTGGCAGCAGACGTGGATAGAAAAGGATAGAGGTCCTCTTACTATTGGATCTCGTAAGGAGTTTCCCGGTACGTATGTTCGTTATAGAGAATCTAAAGGGGTCAAAATTTATGGATACATAATTATCTGTGGCAAATTTCCTAATGGAGATTAGGTTCTTGATAATATTTTGGGCATATAGAACGTTATTTAGGGAGTAGTGGGGATGTGGTGGTAGGGTTAGTGTGTGGCTAAATCCTTAAATTAGAATGATATGACCGTTTTCGACCATAATAGATTGCGGAGTATTTAAATTTCACAGTTGAAGAAGATTACCAAAATTATTGGTGAGGTGAGACGTGACGCCCATATCTATATAACACGCATATCGGGATGCCGAGGATTCAAAGTGCTGAAAGTCTGGCCCAAATTGGATTGGGGAAGTCCCGGAGAGAATTGTAGTCTAGGAAATTAGGCCTGATTGCTGTGGCCCGTGGGATGTGCACCCAGACCGGTGGGCCGCTGCTGGGTAGCAGGAAATTGGGTCGTGTAACTGTGGCCCATCGCACTGTATGGGCCGAACTGCCTGACTTTATAAAAATGGGCCGCAGCTGCTGGGCAATGGCTTATGTCACGACCCAAACCGGAGGGCCGCGTCGGGCACCTGAACCTCACATGCCGAGTACCACTAATCATACCATCAACATCTAATCATAGTTATTCATAGGCCACAAGAGCCGCCATCCAGTACCCTGCTGATATATAAATCATAGACTAGAAGGAAGTTATGTAATATCTTACAAACGACTGGACTCAACCCATACATATATATAAACTAAGGCCGACAAGGCCATATTTGACGGCTATACACAGGACATCTGTCTACAAGCCTCTAAAGAGTACATGGTATCAAAAGGTCGGGACAGGGCCTCGCCATACCCATAAATACATGCAAAATATATCGTACCGAGATAGACCGATACTCCGAAATAAGGGGAGTGTTATAATATCCGCTGAATCAGTAACCTACTAATGCGGGTCATCACCTCGCCTACGTGAATCTGCGGGCATGAAACGCCGCGTCACCAGACAAAAGGGACGTCAGTACGACTGATGTACCGAGTATGTCAGGTATAAGAAACATCATAACAAAGATACATAGTAATATGAAACAGAAATAGTCGACAAAGATAGCCGATAGCAATAGCCGACAGAAAGAGCCGATAGAAACAACTGACCAGTAGTGAATGCCTCTGAGGGCCCTAATACATATGGCTAAATGTTATGTGCACTGCAAATGCGGTATACATATCAATATTGGCCACACAAGGGCATCTTCCTTCCCATAACAGCCTATGTGGGCATAATTTCATTTCAACCTCTATGGGCAACATATCATATTGGCCTCTATGGGCATCTTTCGTTTTAGTGATAATCTGTACCAGCTGCAGGTGGTATTGTGTATATAAAGACTTTCCCTTTTCCCCACCCCCTACATATATATAATTCATACCATATAGTAGTGTATATAACATATGTGGGTCCAAGGTAATACATGGATGTAATGCAAATGCATGAATGACAATAAAATATTCTGAACTAAACGGATGACAAAATATTCTTGTACCTTCGGCTAACACTGTGAACATTAACATATACCTTTGGCTAACATTGAGAATATCAACATCTTTCTCGTATACCTCAATAAGGATTTAGGAACATATTTAGGCATGCTTTTAACATATGAATGAATAATAATAACATCATTAACTACTAAGAGTATAATAATTTATGGAACAATATTACGTTTACGTTTCGTTAAATGGAACATGCCAAAAGAAAGAATTAATTTGCCTTAACATACCTTGGAGGTAGATTCTTCAATAATCACCACGAACAACCCGTTCACCCCACGTTAATCATAAATAATCTACAACCAGCCTATTCTTCCCTAATCCTTCAAGAAGTACGCAATTACCACAACCACGAGATAACGATGAGAACTTCGAAGATTTCTGGGAATGAAAGATTTAAAATAAAACACAAGTTTATGCATATATGTTGTTGTCCATCAATTTGTTGTTGACTTAGTGTGAGTCATCTAACCTAAGAGACTTTGTTCTTTACACTTTGTAATTCACCAACTTATACTAGTACGTTTTGGCTAGCATTGAAGAAGTGTTTTGGCACTTTAACTAGCTTAGTTACAATCTGATCCTCCACTAAACGGTGACACCCAATTCCATGCTAATGCATTGTCATAAATTGCATTGCCCCCCTACTGCCACGTGACAGGGTGGTAGTACTTATCACTTATCTAATTGCTTATTAAATTCCTTATCTCCGCTATAATTCAACATTGAACCAATTACACATGTAATTAATAACTTAATCTCTATTCACTCAGATAATAATTATTTTGGCACACTTCCTATTTCCATTATCAAAGTCATGTGATATATGCTAGTCCATAGCCTCTTTAGGCACATATAAAATATTATTTCCAATTCCCGACGTTACACTTATGAAGTCCTAAATTATTTCGGGGTTTTATCCTTTTATATACTAAGCTCTTGATTTGCGTATATCTAGCTGCTCGAACCAATGTTAAAAAATACGGGGTGTTACATCTTTTCCCTCTTAGAAACATTCGTCCTCGAATGTTGGGGTGACATACCTAATCTTCGTCACGTAACCAGAAAATACAACTACTTTTTCACGAGCAATATAATTCAACATACCCATTACATCAGACCTTACATGGTCCTTAAGCATTAATCATAATGTGAGGAACTAGAGATCACCTTATACTTCTCTTGGAATCTCGGCGTTGGTCTGAAATAGGTATGGATATTTGTGCATCATCTCCTCTTCCGCTTCCATGCCATTTCTTCTATGTTCTTATTCCGCCAAAAAACTTTCACGGAGGCTGCTTTTTTAG
This sequence comes from Anisodus acutangulus, assembly GCA_029783415.1. Lineage (NCBI taxonomy): Eukaryota > Viridiplantae > Streptophyta > Magnoliopsida > Solanales > Solanaceae > Anisodus > Anisodus acutangulus. The sequence goes on along the minus strand of CM056505.1, from coordinate 4,364,719 downwards.
TCCTTAACTTACGGACTTATCGATCTAAGATAGCAATATGAACCTCTTCATATGATAAATCCTCTGTAATCTGTACATCATCAACCGGTACAATCTGAGAAGGATCTCCAATACATGCTCTCAACATGGAAACATGGAAAACTGGATGAACAAACTCCAACTCCGAAGGCAAGTCCAATTCATAAGCTACTTGGCCAATTCATTGAATTACGCGATATGGCCTAATATACCTTGGGCTGAGCTTTCCCTTCTTCCCAAATCTCATTACCCCATTCATAGGAGAAATTTTCAAGAACACCCAATCATCTACCTGGAACTCTAAGTCCCGCTGTCGCACATCTGAATACGACTTCTGATGACTTTGAGCGGTTAACAACCATTCTTGAATAAGCTTCACTTTATCTATGGCTTGATGTACTAAGTCAGGCCCAAATAACTCTGATTCGCCTATCTCGAACCATCCGATAGGAGATATACACCTCCGTCCATACAAAGCCTTGTATGGAGCCATTTTAATGCTAGCATGATAACTGTTATTGTACGCGAACTCAATAAGGGGTAAATAATCATCCCAACTTCCCTTAAAATCTAATACACAAGCTCGTATCATATACTCGAGCGTCTGAATCGTACGCTCGCCTGCCCATCTGTCTGAGGATGGAAAGCTGTGCTAAGATTAACTTTGGTGCCTAAACCTTTTTGAAATGATTTCCAGAGGTTAGCTGTAAACTGTGCACCTCAGTTAGATATAATAGAAATAGGTACACCATAGAAACGAACAATCTCCTTAACATACAACTTCGCATAGTCTTCGGTTGTGTAAATAGTTTTGACCGGCAGGAAATGAGCTGATTGGTTAGTCTGTCAATAATTACCCAAATAGAATCAAACTTATGATAAGAGTGAGGTAAACCCATAATGAAATCCATATTAATCATTTCCCATTTCCACATCGGAATCTCAATGTTCTGAGCCAAGCCACCAGACTTTTGGTGCTCTATTTTTACTTGTTGACAACTAGGACACTGAGCTACAAATTCCGCCATGCTCCTCTTCATATCGTTCCACCAATAAATATCATTGATATCATGATACATCTTAGTAGATCCAGGATGAATGGATCGTGAATGGACCTCCGTCATAATTCTATCTCGTAATCCCGCTATATTTGGAACACATAAACGACCCTAGTGCCTGAGAACCCTTGTTCGTCAATCTCGAAGGTTGTGGTCTTTTTCTGTTGAATACCCTCTCTGATCTTTTTCAAACTGGGGTCTTCTCATTGACGTTCCTTAACTTCCAATATGAGAGACGACTCTGACATATTCTGAATCACAAAACCACTATCTTCCGCATCCATTAGTCGGACTCCCAAACTAGATAACTGATGGAGTTCTCTTACTAACTCCTTCCTTTCCACATGTACCAGAGTCGAGCTAATCATCGACTTACGACTGAGCGCATCTGCTACAATATTAGCTTTATCGAGATGATATAAGATATCCACATAATAATCCTTCAATAATTTAAGCCACCCCCTTTATCTTAAGTTCAAATCCTTCTGTTTGAATATGTATTGCAGACTTTTATGATCCGTGAAAATGTCTACATGAACATCATACGAGTAGTGCCACCAAATCTTTAGTTTATAGATCACTGCGGCCAACTCTAAATCGTGTCGGATATTTTTTCTCATGTTTCCTCAATTGCCTTGAAGCATAAGCAATTACTTTACCATGTTGCATCAGCACGCATCCTAAACCTGCTCCCGAGGCGTCACAATACACAACATAGCCTTCTGGACCATCTGGAAGAGTAAGGACTGGTGCCGATGTTAGTCTATCCTTTGACTCTTGGAAACTCTACTCACAAGCATCGGACCACTAAAACATTATGACCTTTTGTGTCAACTTTGTTAATGGTGCTGATATGGTAGAAAACACTTCTACAAACCTCATATAATAGCTGGCTAAGCCCAAAAAGATGCGAACCTTTGATGGAGTCGTGGGCCTCGGCCAATTCTTCACCGCTTCAATCTTCTGAGTGTCAACTCTTATACCTTCGTCTGACACTATATGACCAAACAAAGCCACTGAATTCAACCAAAATTCACACTTGGGGAGCTTAGCATACATCTTATGACCCCAGAGCGTCTGTAGTACTATCTGCAAATGATCCACGTGCTTTGCTTTCGAGTGAGAATAAACCAGAATATCATCTATAAATACTATCACAGATACATCCAAAAATGGGCGAAACACGCTGTTCATTAGATCCATAAATTCTGTGGGCGCGTTTGTGAGTCCAAATGACATTACTAAGAACTCGAAGTGCCCATATCTTGTTCTGAAAGTCATTTTCGGAACGTCCTTCCATTTTACCCTTAGCTAATGGTACCCCGACCTTAAGTCGATCTTTCAGAAACATCTTGCATCAATTCGGGGAAGGGGATACTTGTTTTTGATAGTGACATTGTTCAGCTGCCGATAGTCGATACACATCCGTAACGAGCCATCTTTCTTTCGTACAAACAATACCGGCACACCCCAAAGAGATATGCTAGGCCTAATAAAGCCTTTCTCAAGCAGATAATTTAATTGCTCATTTAATTCTTTCAGTTCAGCTGGAGCCATTATATAAGGAGGAATAGATATCGGCTGAGTGTCTGGCAACACATCTATACCGAACTCAATTTCCCTTTCGGGAGGAAGGCCTATAAGTTCGTCTGGAAATACATCAAGAAACTCATTAACCACCGGAATTGATTGAGAAGTAGGTGGTTCAGCATCGACATCTCTAGCCCGAACAAGATGGTATATACAACCTTTGGAAATCATCTTTCTTACCTTAAGGTATGAAATAAACCTACCTTTTGGCGACACCATATTACCCTTCAATTTAAGGACTGGCTCACCTGGGAACTGAAATGTAACAATCTTTGTTCGGCAATCAACATTAGCGTAGCACAATGCCAGCCAATCCATGCCCATGATAACATAAAAATCAACCATTTCTAATTCTACCAAATCGGCTAAGGTCTGACGGCTACAAATTAATACTGCACATTTTCGATAGACCCGTCTAACAACTACTGACTCACCAACTAGTGTAGATACCACAAATGGATCTCTTAGCAACTCAGGCTCCATACCAAATTTACAGGCAATAAAAGATGTGATATATGATAGATTGGAGCCTGGATCTAACAACGCATACACATTATATGAAAAGAATGATAATATACCTGTAATGACATCAGGTGAGGACTCCTGATCCTATCGTCCCATCAATGCATAAATGCGGTTCTGGCCCCTACCTCTGCCTCGACCGGATAATGTTTGATGATTTTGCCCTGACGGGCGTACTGAATGTGATGAAGCTGCTGCAGATTCGACTGGCTGGGCCCTATCACCACCATCTCCTGTCGGGCATTCTCTCATAATATGACCAGGTTCACCACAAGAATAACACACATTTGATCTTTGTCGGCACGACCCTGTATGGGTCTTACCACACTGCTTGCACCGAACCAACGGTGGCCTCATCTAAATAAAATCCCCTATATAATAAGACCCTGACGCTTGTGAACTCTGACCTGATCCCGATGGAACATACCGATCAACCCTCGACCTTGAAAATGATAATGATGTGCTAGCTGCCGGATAGGATGGGCGTCTATAAAGCTGTGGCCTGGGCCCACCTCTGAAGTCACTCACGTCATCTATGGATCGAGCCATCTTATGTTGGCCCTTATCACGCTCTCGATCTACCCGATGTTGTCTCTTACGATCCTCCAGATTCTGTGCATAAGCCTGAATGCGAGCAATATCCATATTCGAATTCAGAGAAGTCGTAGTACACTTGTTAACCAAGTGCGGCCCCAAGCCAGTAACAAACCTATGCATCCGATCACTCATCTCAGCTATAATCGTAAGAGAATATCTGGCCAATGAATTAAAATGTAAGCTATATTCTCGAACATTCATATTGCCCTGCTCAAGACGTAGAAATTTATCCTGCCTGGCCTGTCGAAGCTCGACCGACAGAAAATGATGTAAGAAGGCCTCTGAAAATTCTTTCCATCCTGCTGGTGGAGCACGAGGTCCCCTAGAATGCTTTTATGTCTTATACCAAGCCACCGCGATATCCCGCAGTCTATAAGAAGCAAACTTTACCGACTCAGTATCGGTAGCATCCATTACCCGCAAGGTACGCTGTATCTGATCTAGAAAATGCCGCGAGTCCGCATTCAGGTCCGATCCTGTGAATATCGGAGGATCTAGGTTAATGAAATCCTGGGCTCTCACGCTAGCAGCTCTATCAGAAGGACTGGGAATCTGACGTTGGGCCTGAGCGGCCACTAATCGCGTCAATAACTGGGGAGGAAGTCGAATGAAGAACAAGTCAAAGTTGTTGAGATTTCGACTTTATGATCTTCTCCAACAAACACACCGGCTACCCACCTTTCCCTCAACCTCCTCAACTGACCGATAAGCTTTTCAAGGAAGATTCTCTACTATAAATAGAGAGGCCACAACAACGAATCGATCATCCATAATCAGATTGCAAAAATACCAAGAGAGCTCTCGGGTTTCATCTCAGAAATCTGGATCACAAGTGTTGCCTGAGTGTGTCGACAACATTCTGTCCAACATTACAATTCACTGTTTAGATTCTAGATTTGTTTTGTATGGAGCGATTGTAATGAGAGGTTGTCTATGTCTACTTAGTTAGATTTTTCAAGCAGAAGTCATCTGCGACTTCAACTTTTAATTCCTTTTCATTTCATATTGTAAATCTGTAAAGAAAGTAATTTGTATAATTTTATATAATATATACAATACAGTTGGTCATTGACTATCATAAATTATAAAATATAAACCTTTGTGTTCTTTATTTTTTTCGCTGCATTTTACTCTTAAATGTTTTCTGTTTTATCTAGTGTTGTCGCTTGTGTCAGACGACATTTGAAAACAGAATTGACATTCAATTTATTTCATCTCTTATTTTTTACTCTCAGTAACTTTTGATACCCTTCATTAACATTTAACTATCTTATAAATGACCTCATTATCTAAATCTTTTTCTTTCGCTGACATTAACTTTTAAATTGTCCGGAATAGACTTTTTCTTCGATATCAATGCAGTTTTCCTAGTTAAGGTCAAAAGTAAATTCATATACGAGAAAACCATGCTTAAAGATCCTCTTTAGTCTAGTCTAATTAGATCATTAAGACAAGGGTGCTGTGTAAGTATGGCAAATGTCACACAAGAATGAATAATCTCTTCCACCACATTCTCCTATCCACTAAACAAAATCAATTCCCTCTAAAATAGGCGCAATAAAATTCTCCCCACAAACACTAAGTCCTCCTATTTCAATATAAAAATTCATCTTTCATCTTTACCAACCATCATCATCAAAAACTATTTTATATATCCAAATGGATAATTTTAACACTACCCTACTATTTTTTTCCTTTCTCCTCATATTAGCTCAAGCCAATGCTTTCAACATTACCACTCTACTTGGCCAGTACTCATCCTTAAGCAATTTCAACAATTACCTAACTCAAACAGGAGTGGCTGCCGCGATCAACTCGCGCCAGACCATCACTGTCCTAGTAGTCGAAAACAACAACTTGTCCCCCCTCTCGGGGAAGTCACAAGACGTGCTCGCTAATATCATGCGTGTGCACGTCTTGCTAGACTACTACGACGTCCAGAAACTCCAAAAGTTACCTAACAAAACCATAAAGGCTCCGACTTTGTTTCAAACAACGGGTCAGGCGAATAACGATCAAGGATTTTTGAACGTGACGGATTTGGGCAGTGGAAGTATTTCATTAGGATCAGCTGCTAAAGGCGCGACACTCGGATCAAATCTTGTCAAATCCATTGCATCACAACCTTTTAATATTTCAATCCTACAAATTAGCAATGTTATTATTCCATTGGGGATTGATTCATCAACGGCTTCTGGCCCGTCTTCATCGCCTACGCGGGCCCCTGCTCCTAGCCCGGGAAATCATAATTCCCCCGGGCCATCACCTACCCCAATTAGTAGGGCACCAACACCCTCATTAGCTCCTTCGCCCAACACACCGTCTGCAGCCCCTGCTCCTAGCTCAACACCTGAGCCAGAACCACCGGCTGCAGAGGGTTCCCCTGCACCGGCTCCACACGGGCCGGATGGTTCGTCACCTAAGCCCAATGCACCAACTGCAGACACTCCTACTGGTGCATCAGAAAAGGATCATGATTCTCCCAGTGCCAGTTCTGTTTTAGGTGTTAGCTTAGTTTTCCTTGCAATGTCAAATCTCTTCCTTGTTTTAGTGATTTGATAACAGAGATTGATGATATTGTAGGCAGACAATTTTCAATCATAAATCCAGTTGTTGTTTCACATTTTAGTACTGAGAATGACAGATTAATCAATACCTTAATTTGTAAGCCAAAAAACTATGTTCAAGAGGGTTGTATGCAGAGGGCGGATGTAGCCTTTTGGCTACGGATTCATCAGAATCCGTAACTTCTGACAGTAAGTTTAGATATATATGTCTAACACCTACTAAATCTCAATAAATATTAGATCTGAGCTCATAATTTTAATATGTCGATTCAATGCTGAAAATTTTAAAAATTAAACACATTAAATTTAAATTCTGAATCCGTGCAAGGACAAATATGAAATTTTTCACAAGCAGGTTCAATTAGAAATTAAGATATGGTGCAACTTCGCGATACAACAACACTAATAGCCCACGAGTCCAGTACTCTCTTATGCTAAGGGGAAAAGGTCAATTATGCTCCTTTTATCACGCAGAGAGGATCAATTTTACCTTCCGTAACTCTCTTTATAATAAGGAAAAAGGGTCAAATATGCTCATTTACAATGCAACAACAACAACAACAAATTTATTGAAATTCACAACGTGGGTCTGGAAAGGTAGATTGTATGCAGAAAAAATAAATTTTACCTAACGTTATACTAATTGTAAAAAATTTCCCTCCGCGGTTACCTAAGTGGTTTAAATATACCCTCCTCCGTTAAAGGGATTTTACAAGTTTACAACCCACGATGCCCAAGGAGAACTAGAAAGTATACTATTGTTATTAGTGTGTGACAAATATAACCAAGTTTTTTGACAAGTCAAAAATTACCATTCGTTTGTTGCAGTAAATAATACTTCAGGTATTGGTGCTAGTCCAAAACAATGGTGCAACATCCCTAAATTACTTATTACTGCATAGAGGTAAAAGTTGTAATTGGTTACAGTAAAAGTTGACAATCTATTACTACCATTTATTAAAAAATAAAAGGCAGCCCGGTGCACTAAGCTCCCGCTATGCGCTAGATCTAGAGAAGGATCGGACCACAAGGGTCTATTTTACTATTTATAACAAACTAAATTTGCTACATTCCTTGACGTTAATGTAATCTTAATCTCAATTACTGCTCCCTCGTTTTGGAATTGCTCAAAACATGGACTGTATTCATGTTTAGCGAAAGATCGATATATTTATACGTATTGTTCAGTTTTAGAGAATTCGCCAGAGTTATATACAGGCTACTAAGAAGAATTTCACCTAAATTCATTTATAAATCCGCTCATTTAGAAGAAGGGATAATGCACAATTACCCCTGAACTATAGCAGAAGTTTCAGAGAAACACCTTTTCTTTACGGGATCCTATTACTCCCCTAAATTATTTTAAAGTGTAATAAAAAAATAGTTCAAGGCTTAATAGAACTCTCATATAGAAAAAGTGTGTTCCTGAAAATTCGGGTATAATTCAGAAAGTTAATAGTGTCTTATCCCTTTAGAAGAAATTCCTAATCGAAAAAGATTAAACAAGCAAAAATAATTACTAATGAAACATGTATGCAGGAACAATAGCAAATTAAACATAAAAAAAGTAGTACTTGTAGTAAAATTCAAAACAAAAAATGACTAACATTTCATAAAGGCAAATCATTAGCAAAAGAGTTTTGAGACGATTAATTAAAACAAAAATGTTATTTTCTTTTTTATGAGCTACTTGCGAGGATGAGTATCTTCAGGGCCACCAACTACAGTGGCAACTTTGGCAACGTCAACAGCACTGGCTTCGGGTTTCTTCATGGCATGCATAGTGCCATACCAAACAGCACCGGTGATAGCCAAACCAGCAATAGTCGTAGTTGTAATGCTATAAGGCAAACGCCCTCTTTGATGTAGTACAGTACCTGTATAGGTGTTAGGGAAGAAACGAGCAATAATTAAATTGCACGACAAGGTAAATACGGAAGGATATCCAAGTCAAAAAATTTCCTCCACTATTTGAACAAGAGGAGCAAACTAATTTCAAACACAAACGGATATATGGACATCAGCTATACCAATAATAAAATACCATAGAAAGCAAAAATAAATCGAATGCAAGAGACACAAATTTTACGTGAAACCCCCCTTCATTGTGAAGAGAAAACAACCACGGGACCTCCGCCCACAAAAGCTCTATTAAAATCAACAAGAGTCCAAATGTCTACAACATCAATGCCAAATACCGAGCAACAATACATAAAAGATAGCACCAAAACTAGTGAAGAAATGAGAGAAATCACTCCAAAAAAATGAGCTACTGTTCGTGCTCGAAAACTGGAGCTACAGACCACAAAATCTACTATCCACGGTTGAAATCGAAGAACCAGATGTTGAGAAACCCCAGTTCAAATTTAAGCACGATCCAACGGTTAACGAAACAGAAAATGTTATTTGAAGAGAACTGCTGTTATGTGAATTAGCGCCCCGGCTCCAGTGCCTGGTCAACCAATTAGCGCTGCGGCGATTTTCGACTCGTTTCATCTTACAATTCGTACACTTCTTCCTTCGTTTACCAACGTGGAATACTTTGTTATTTCGCCAATAACCGTCCATCATTCTATGTCTCAAACGTATTACATACGTACCAATATCTCTTTCACTAATGAAATTTGCTATACTTGGCACTACGTGTGTACGTGTGCGGAAACGACGATTCCGACGTGCGGGGCCCCAATTGTTTGAGTCATAAATAATGGAATATACTTAATTTCACATTTAGTAAATTTCAACACATATCTGCTAATTAAGGATGATGATTGATGAGTTCAATTAAATCAACTCTCAACACTTCAAAATCAGACTCTTAATTAAGGGGTCGTTTGGTAAATATTTGGGATTAAATTTATATTCTGTTTGATTGACATTATAATTTTTTTAATCACAAATATCCCACCTTATTCAAAGATTATAATTCTAAAATTATAATTTCGAAATAATTTAATCTGCGAACCAAACGACCCTTTAGTACCTGGATTGTGGCCCGGTGGTCTTCTAGAGGACTCAACTCCAGCTTTTTTCACTTCCTCTGGACTCATCTTATGTGTATCTGCCGTCTTTCTCCATTCCTCGTTCCCTGCCATAATACTTTCCTTATTTTGTTCTTTGTTTTTCTGATCCCTCTTCGGTTTCAACAAAGTTTTGTAGTGTTGAAGGGTGAGAAACTTAGGGTTTTCAGTTTGCATGGTTTTATTAGGAAGTAGAGTACGTGAAATGGTGACACAACATGCGTCCAATTCTAGTGTTCCGTTGATGACTCCTAGTTAATTTGTTTTGTTTCACTTATTTTTATTTGTAATCGATGGCTTTTCTATGTTAAAAAAAAAGACATCTATTCCTGTAAACGTGTAAATATATTCCCTACCCATAATTAGAATATTTTCATATATTGTGTAAATATAATTATAGTAAGACTAGGATTCCTCTTTTGTATAGGCTTAGGATTCCTATTGTATAAGGGATGAATATTGTACTCTATATATACCTTGATATTAATGAAAGACTCCTCAAGGGAGATTAATATCATCTTACATGGTATCAAGAGCCAAATAAACAAAACCCTAAAAACCTTTCTCTTCCACAGCCGCCGGCTGCCTCTCCTACGCCGCGGCCCTCCCGGATTTTCTTCTTGTTTTTCGGGTTTTGTTCTTCCTTTCTTCTCTTCTCTAAATGGCTATCCCTGATTCTTCCACACTTTCTGACGCCTCTACCTCCACAAATCACACCACAAAGTCATCACCATTGCTTTCATCCCGCCTCATCAAGCTTCCAACATCAAGAACCATATTCCCATTATTCTTGATCAAGAAAACAACCAGTATTCTCCCTGGGTTGAACTTTTTCGCAATCATGCATGTCTCTATAATGTGCTTGACCATATTGATGACACTATTCCGCGCCCTACGGAGGTTGATGATTCTATCTGGCATCGTCTCGACGCCGGCATCAAACAATGGATATATGGTAGTATCTCTCAGGATTTGCTCCTTACTATCATGAAATCTGACTCCACAACCCTTGACTTGTGGAATCATTTGGAGGAAATTTTTTAGGACAACAAGCACACTTGTGCCGTGTATTTGGAAGAACAGTTCAACAAAACATGTCTTGAAAACTTCTCCAATGTCTCTGAGTACTGCAGGCAGCTTAAACTTCTAGCGGATCAACTCTCCAACATCGGCACACTTGTCACTGACGATAAAATAGTGCTACAAATGATTTCTGGCCATACTAAGGGCGAATATGATACTTTGGCCACCATTATTCAACAGGCAGATCCGCTACCGAGTTTTAACAAAGCTCGCTCACAATTGTTGCTCGAAGAAACCCGTCGTGCTAAGCAGGATGAGCCGTCCAGCAGGTGTTAGCTGTCGACACGCAACCCCAAGATCAGACGCCACCGGACAACTCCCAACAGCGGTAGGGCCGCGACGGCAAAGGTGGAAAAGGCCGCGGCGGTAGAGGAGGTCGTGGTCGTGGCAAGGGTCGCGGTCAACAGAACCAACAACAGCAACAACAATAGAGATCGCAGAACAACTAGGCCGCGGCTCCTCAACAGCTGTTTATAGGCCATGGGGCGCCTCAAGCATGCAGCCGCGCTTCAGCCTGTAGTCACAAGGCGCCAAGTCCATTCCAGCATCAAAGCCATACAATCCGTATTCTTACCCGGTTTGTTAGGCCCCGCCCACCTACAAAGAGCCCACTTCATGCAAGGTCAGGTCCCGCAGCCCTCCTCCGGCATGACACCCACTGAGTTGGGTCAGGCGTTCAACACCCTATCTATGCAACAACCTTACAATACTTGGTACATGGACTCAGGCGCCACATCTCACGTCACCCAGTCTGCATGTACTATTCCTAAACTATTTTGTTTAAAGCATCCTCAATATATTACAGTTGGTAGTGGACAACGCATTCCAGTTAAGGGTTATGGTACCTCATACACACAACCTCCTCATCCACCATTCTCCTTAAAAAACACCCTATATGCCCCACACATAATTAAGAATCTCATATCTGTCCGCTAATTTACTCGTAATAATTCTGTCTCTGTGGATTTTGACCCTTTTGTTTTTACTGTAAAGGATCTTCATACGGGGACACCTCTTACGAGATGCAATAGCACGGGGGATCTCTATCCATTCACTTCCACCTCCGCTGTCAGATCTTGCTCTTCCGTCACTCTAGCGGTTGTTTCTTCTTCAACCTGGTATAATAGGCTTGGTCATCCAGGAGTCCCAGTGTTTAATTTTCTTAGAGGCAATAATTTCATTGCTTGTAATGGAAAACTTGCCCAAAATTGTGTTTCTTGCTCTTTAGGCAAACATAGTCGTCTTCCGTTTAAATCATCTACTAGTGTTACATTTGCTCATTTTGATATCATACATGTCGATTTATGGACATCTCCTATCCCTAGTTCTCTCGGTCATAAATACTATCTTGTGTTGCTTGATGATTTTTCACACTACGTTTGGTTATACCCTCTTAAATTTAAATCGAAAGTGTTTGTCAAATTTCTTGAGTTTCGCAATTTCATTCAAACACAATTTGGAAAATGCATAAAATCATTTCAGTGCGATAATGGTCGTGAATTCAATAACTCTATGTTTCACCGCTTTTGTACCAATAATGGCACGGTCTTTCGCTTCTCCTGCCCTCACACCTCACCATAAAACGGTAAAGCTGAAAGAATCATCCGCGCCATTAACAATATGATTCGCACCCTATTGATTCATGCCTCCCTCCCTCCACCCTTCTGGGTCTATGCTGCTAAAATGTCAGAATACACTCTAAATATTCTCCCTACTAGCACTCTTCACATTATGACCCCTACCGAAATCCTCTACCATAGAATCCCCTCTTATGATCATCTACGGATTTCTGGTTGTCTGTGCTATCCCAACCTTAGCTCCACCGCCCCTCACAAGCTCGCTCCTAGGTCCACTCCATGTGTCTTTCTAGGATTCCCACTGAACCATAGGGGCTATCTATGCTATGACTTGTCGACTCGTCAGATCCACATATCTCGTCACGTCACATTCAACGAGACCACATTCCCATTTTCGAATTTTCCAAAATTCCAAAAATAGGACTACTCATTTCTTGACGAGTCTGCCATCTCTGCCCTCATAATCGAACAAATCACATCCTCTGTTCCGTCATCATAACCGCGACACCCAAACTTCAGAGAAGTCTGTCAACCTTCTAGCGCCGCGACTCTCGATCCAGGAGCCGCGACACCTTCGACGGCTTCGCCCCCACCCTCTCCTTATCCGACTTTACCTCCTGTCTCAGACACCACTCCGCCACCCACCGTCCCCACCCATCCAATGGAAACTCGTTCAAAGCATGGTATCTTCAAACCCAAAGTCCATTTCAACTTGTCTGCCCAAACCATCTCTCCACTTTCAAAGAACCCAAAGTTGGCCAAACAAGACCCTAATTGGAATGCGGCTATGTATGAGAAATTCAATGCTTTAACTAAATAGCACACGTGGGATCTAGTACCTAGACCTGAGGGGGTGAATGTCATTCATTGTATGTGGCTATTTCGTCACAAGTTCAGAGACAATGGGGATCTTGAGAGGTATAAGGCCCATCTTGTGGCTAATGACACAAATCAGCAGGAGGGTATTGATTGTGGTGAGACCTTCAGCCCGGTTGTCAAACCGGCTACCATCCGCACAGTTTTGAGCATAGCCATGGGCAAACACTGGCCGATCCATCAGCTTGATGTGAAGAATGCATTCTTACATGGGGATCTGAGAGAGACAGTCTACATGCATCAGCCACCAGGGTTCACCCATCCAGCAGTTCCTCACTATGTGTGCCATCTCCGTAAGTCACTATATGGCCTGAAGCAGGCCCCCCGTGCGTGGTATGATCGCTTTGCCAGGTATATCTTGCAGATTGGGTTTGTATACAGCAAGAGTGATACATCACTTTTCATTTTTCATCGAGGTAGTAGCACTTCTTACTTATTACTTTACGTGGATGATATTGTTCTTACTGCCTCCTCCGACGGATTGAAAAATGAGATTATTGCCTTGCTCAAGTCCGAATTTGCAATGACTGATTTGGGGAAGCTGAGTTACTTTTTGGGGATATCAGTGACCAGGTCTGCCAATCATATGTTCTTGTGTCAGCGTAAGTATGCAGAAGAGATTGTGTACAGGGCTAAGATGGCGAACTGCAAAGAGGTGCCTACTCTAGTTGATTCCAAATCTAAGCTCAGTGCTATGGATGGTGCTCCAGTCTCCGATCCTACTCAGATAGGAGACTTGCAGGTGCACTTCAAGATCTCACATTCACCAAAGCCGGACATAGCTTATGCCGCTCAAACAGTGTGCTTATTCACGCATGCCCCTAGTGAGTCTCATTTCATCGCTCTTGCCGTATCATTCGATACATTAAGGGCACTCTTGATTATGGTTTGCACCTATACCCTCTCGCACTGCACATGTTGCTTTCATATACGGATGCAGATTAGGCAGGGTGTCCGGACACGCGACGCTCCACCTCCGGCTTTTATGTTTTCTTAGGGGATAATCTGATTTCTTGGTCTGCCAAGCGACAGGCTACCCTATCTCGCCCAAAGGTTTAGGCCGAAAGTACAGAGAGGCGTTGCAAATGTAGTAGCTGAGATTTGTTGGCTCAGAAATTTACAATTAGAACTTCAGTGTCCTTTGCATCAGGCATGTATTGTGTATTGTGATAATATCTCTGCCATCTATCTTTCTCATAATCCGGTTCAACATCAGTGAACCAAACATATTGAGATAGACCTACACTTCGTTCGTGAGAAAGTTGCGTTAGGCCATGTCAGAGTGTTACATGTTCCATCATCCTATCAGTATGCAGACATATTTACCAAAGGACTTCCCAGACAGTTATTTCTTGACTTCAGAGCCAGTCTCAGCGTCCGGCCTCCTCCCGCTCCGACTGAGGGGGTGTGTAAACGTTTAAATATATTCCCTACCCATAATTAGAATATTTTCATATATTGTGTAAATATAATTATGGTAAGACTATGATTCCTCTTTTGTATAGGCTTAGGATTCCTATTGTATAAGGGATAAATATTGTACTCTATATATACCTTGATATTAATGAAAGACTCCTCAAGGGAGATTAATATCATCTTACAATTCCTTTACTAGCTTATTGTATGCTATGTTATTATTTTACTAGTATTTATATTTATTTAATTTAACTTTTTAATAAGTGTGATTCAATAGGTACGACGAAGGACATTTATATAAATAAATCAAAGATGAGGGCTAATTATAAATCCACCTCTGTGTCTCAGTAGATTCCGTGTGTTAATGGCACAGACCCACTTAAAAATCTGACTTCTTGCAAATCTTTTACTCTCTTTCTGGGCTTCTTCTTCCCTAATTTTTCTCTTTCTCAGATGAATTCTTCTACCTCTTTCCTTTTTATTCAGTTTGTTCTTTCAATTTTGATTTCTTATAAGCATGTTGACAACATTCTGTCCAACATTACAATTGCTGTTTAGATTCTAGATTAGCTTTGTATTGAGAAGTTGTCTATGTCTATTTAGATTGATTTTTCAGGCATAAGTCATCTGCGACTTCAACATTTAAATCCTTTCCGTTTCATCTTGTAAAATTATAAAGAAAGAAATTTGTAATTTTTGTATATAATAAATATATACAATACTTTCGGTCACTAACCGTCATAGGTTATATAATATATATAACCTATGTAAATTTTAAACCTTTGTGTTCTTTAAATTTCGGCTACATTGCTCTTTAAAATTTTCTATTTTACTAAAGTGTTGTCACTGGTGCTGGACGACATTATTGTCGACATTCGAAAACTGAATTGACATTCGAATTAGTTTATTTCCAGTTTGTTTTTATTGTTCCATAGCATACTCAGACCTAACCAGTGGTATCAGAGCTTACACTTAACACAATAAGTGATTGGTCTTGTTGTCTCAAGCTATGGATCTGAAAAATTCGACTATTGGTAGACTTCCTATTTTAGATGGTTCAAACTATGCCTATTAGAAGATTCGTCTACGTTCTCATATCAAATCAATTGATGTTAGGGCATGGAGATCTATAAAAAATGGGTATGTTGTTCCAATGTTGTCGTTGGATGAGGAGTGTGACATTTTTGTTAAACCTTAACCGAATGGACGGCGGAAGAAACCAATAACGCTAGCTTTAACGAAAAAACCTTAAAATGCAATTTTTTGATGGGTTGATCTGTACATGTTCAAACTCATTCAAAACTGCCCCATGGCTAAGGACACATGAGATACTTTACAAATTCATTGTGAATGTAACTCAAGTGTTCGTCAAACTAAGATACGCATGCTCATGAGCAAATATGAGCGTTTAAGAATGGAAGAAACATATGATATTAAATCTTATTTTGAAAAGTTGATTGACATATCAAATGAATGTCAAGTGCTTGGTGAACCTTTAACCAACACTCAACTCGTTGAAAAGACTCTCTGTTCTCTTCTTGAAAAGTTCAATTTAAAGATTTGTGACATTGAAGAAGCTCATAATCTTGCCACAATGGACCTTCATACCTTGATGAGCATTCTCAAAACCTATGAGATAAACATTGAGAATCAAAGGGAACTATATAAAAGCAAGAATGTGGCACTTCAAGTTCATTCCTCGGAGAATCAAATCGAAGAAGAGGATGAGAATCTTGAAGAAATTGATGAAGATGCTAATGTTGCATTACTCACTCGAAAATATAATTCGATGGTGAGGAAGTTCAACAATGAGAGAAATAAATTTAAATCTAAGCAGAATCAAAACTAAGGCTTCAATCAAAAGCCCACTAAATTTCTTTCAAGTGCTCAAAAAGGAAGTCCACTCAGAAGAACCAACTCAGATCGTACCAAATTTGATCTCAAACAAACTTGAGTCTGTGCAATGTCATGCATGCTCGGGTTGAGGTCATTATGATAACGAATATGCAAACACTCTTAGAAAATTTGGCAAAAATATGTGGGTCTCTCTTAGTGACGACGAAGGAGAAGATGAAGGAGATCAAGAAATTGAATCACAAGCAATGCTGGCCACTATTTTTGAACAGTCTCTGTCAGACCGAGAAGATGTCATCTGGAATATTGTTTCATATGTCACAACATTTGGTCCAACATCAGTGACGACATCAACATCGACAACAACATCCGAAAGGTATGAGTTCTTTAACCATTCTGATGTTAATTGCTTTAGTTGCTCTAATTCTGTTAGCGAGACTGATAGTATAGATCAAGCAGAATGCAAATATGACATGATTAATGAATTACAAAATATTCGTAAAGCCTTAATCATAGAATTCAAGCAACTTGACACAAAGGTAAAATCTTTAACTCGTGAGAATGTAGATCTGAAAGGCACAATAACCCGACTAGAGGTTGCACTTACCAAAAAAGATATAGAATTTTGTAAGGTTCATGCAAAATTGGATCTAGCCGAAGCAACCTTCTACAAGCTCAACTTATGGACTTCGAAACTGAATGAGATACTCAACTTTAGTAAACCGTCACATGCAGGTATTGGGTACGAAAACTCTCTTAAAACCTTGTGCTCTAATCTCTTTGATACAAATGAAAAAATATGATTTGTTAAAGAAAAAGGAATGAATAATAGGTTCTCGTATATGTCAAAGAATATGAAGTTTGTATGTCATCACTGTAATTCCCTTGGACACCTAAAACCATACTGTTTCAAACTTCAAAATTCTGTGAGCAAAATGTTGCCTAAATTGTTGTCCAACATTTCGGATAACAATCGCAGAAACATTTCTGAGAAAAGAGGTATAAAATATTTTAAGAGAGTTTGGGTTCCTAAAAATGATGTAACTTGTAATGTTGCGATAACTGCATTAAGAACTAATATTTTAGGTTCTTGGTACTTTGATAGTGGATGTTCTCATCACATGACAGGTACAAAAAGTTTTCTAAGGAACTATGAGTCATTCAACGGAGGAAACGTGACTTATGGAGGAGGCAGCAAAAGAAAAATAATTGGAAAAGAGATCTTGGATGTTCCTGGATTTCCTGCTTTAAGAAATGTCTTACACGTTGAGGGTTTAATGACTAATTTGATTAGTATTAGTCAACTGTGTGATGACGATCTTGAGGTAAAATTTAATAAGAATGCTTGTAAAGTTATGAATGAAGCTAATGAATGTGTCATGACAGTTAGTAGAACAAGTGATAATTGCTATCTTGTTGCAAGACAAGAAACATGCAATAATGCCAAGATCGATGACACACCAATATGACATAAAAAATTGGGGCATGTCAACTACCGCAATTTAAAAAAATTGGTCTCATATGAAGCGGTTAGGGGATTACCCAATCTTAGCCATAAAGGTAAAAATGCCTGTGAAGATTGTCTGAAAGGTAAGCAAGCCCGTGTCTCTCATAATATTGTCCAAAATGACGGACAACATTCATGTACGTCTCACTGTTTTCAATTATTATATATGGATCTAATGGGTCCAATTGAAGTAGACAGTCTAGGAGGCATGAGGTATTCCTATGTGATAGTAGATTATTTTTCTAGATATTCATGGATATATTTTTTGAAAGAAAAATCACAAACTTTTGACATGTTTAAAATTTTGCACTCTAGAATAGGAACTTGTTCTAGAATTTGAAAATAGCTCATTCACAAACTTTTGTGAGAAAAAGAAAAATTTTCATGAGTTTTCTGATCCCAAAACTCCTCAACTGAATGGGGTAGCAGAAAGGAAGAATAGAACACTGCAAGAAATAGCTAGAGTTATGATTCGTTCTAAAAAAATGTCAAAATATTTTTGGGCCGAAGCCTTAAATACTGCCTGTCACATCTCTAATAGAGTGTACTTAAGGCCAGGAACAAAGATGACACTTTATGAGCTGATAAATGAAAAGAAACCTAACTTGCGTTACTTTCATATTTTTGGGTGTATTTATTACATTTTAAATGATAGAGATCATTTGGCAAAATTTGACTCTAAGAGCGACAAAGAAGTTTTTGTTGGCTATTCTCAAAATAGTCATGTTTATCGAGTATACAATCTGAGGACCAAAACTATACAAGAGTCTGTAAATGTTATCTTTGATGACTTTTCTAATCTTACAGGAAATACAACTGAAAATAACACTATAGTTTCAGTGGAAAATGTGCAGACTGTTGAAGAATCAGATGCTGCCCCAAATGTTTCCACACCCGAAGCAACATCTGAACTTGAAATAGAGACCACAGAGGCCATGAATGAGGAGTCAAATGATGAATTAATAGATCAAGTTCAAAGGGACCCCTCATCAAAGATTAGGAAGAATTATCCAACAGGTCATGTGATGGGGGAGTTTTTTAAGGAATTAGAACAAGAGGAAAAGAACCACTCAACTACAGAGAAATGGTAAGGTATGTGTGTATGTCTACCATATACCAAAAGGTTAGTCTTTCTTGTTTTATATCTACTTTAGAATCAAAAAATATTTTAGAAACACTCAAAGATGATTTTTGGATTCAAACAATGCAAGAAGAGCTATAACAATTCTCTCGAAATGAAGACTGGGACTTAGTTCCACGCCCAAATAATACAAATATAATTGGAACTAAGTGGATTTTTAAAAATAAATCAGACGAATCAGGAACAGTTGTTAGAAACAAAGCTCGCCTAATTGCACAAGGCTATACTCAGGTTGAAGGAATCAACTATGACGAAACCTTCACACCTGTGGCTAGAATTGAGTCAATTAGACTGTTACTTGCTATTGCTTGTTGCCTAAAAATTACTTTATACCAAATGGATGTAAAATGTGCATTCTTAAATGATTATCTAGATAAGGAAGTCTATGATGAACAACCAAAAGGATTTGAAGATCCTTACCATCCACACTATGTGTACAAGCTCAAAAAGGCTTTGTATGAGTTTAAACAAGCCCCTCGTGCGTGGTATGGTCGTCTAACTAACTTCTTTCTTGAATTTGGTTTTAACCGTGGTGAAGTTGATCGTACTTTATTCATTAAACGTCACAGTATAGATATTATTATTTCTCAAATCTACGTAGATTACATAATCTTTGGCTCAACCTCACAGTCTTATCTAAAGTCATTTGTTGAATCTATGACATCAACATTTGAAATGAGCATGATTGGGGAACTAACGTTTTTCTTAGGCTTGAAGATTAAGCAAAGTGAAGATGGAATTTTTATCTCACAAAGCAAATATGCTAAGAATCTAGTTAAGAGATTTGATTTGGAGAATGCTAAACAGATGAAAACACCAATGGGTTCATCGCAGAAGATATGTAAGGATAATGTAGGTGAAAATGTCGACCCAACATTGTATCGATGTATGATAGGTAGCCTTTTTTACCTTACTGCAAGTCGCCCAGATATTATGTTTAGTGTTTGTGTTTGTGTTTGTGCCCGTTTTCAAGTGTCCCAAAATATCTCACTTAAATACCGTGAAACGTATTATTTGATATGTTGCTGGCACATGTGAGTTGAGAATTTGGTATTTCAAAGACACTAATCCTAACTTAATAGGATTTAGTGACTCGGATTGGGCTGGAGACATAGATGATAGAAAAAGTACAAGTGGATGATGTTTTTATCTTGACAATAATCTTATTTCATGGTATAGTCATAAACAAAACTGTGTCTCACTTTCAACTTCTAAATCTGAATATGTAGCAGCTGAAAGTTGTTGCTCTCAATTAATATGGCTAAGACACATGTTAGACGATTATAGATTTTCTAGCAACATTTTGATTTTGTACTATGATAATTTGAGTGCTATAAATATTTCCAAAAAATCCAGTTCAACACTCACGTACAAAACATATTGATATTAGACATCACTTTTTAAGAGATTTAGTAAAAAAACAACTAGTTTATATTGAACATGTTGACAGTATTCATCAACTAACTGATATTTTTACAAAACCTTTGGACCATGAGAGATTTTCTAGTTTGAAGAAATCTCTTGGTCTTTGTAATCTCTAAAAAGGCATTTTTAATGAATGTCAGCTGAAACATTGTCTAACATTTCAGGTGACATTTACATATGTAATATCATAAACTGATTATTGTTACTGTATAGTGCATTAATTTTTGGTCACACAAACATGATCCCTCAATAAAGAATATGTCTTTAACGTGATACCGTTTTCTGCGATGATATTATATATCATAAAAAGTGAGTATCAAAATAAGGTAAAGTCTTAACAAATGATTGGCAACTGTGCAAAATGGGCAAAGCCCCTTAAAAAGATACCGTTCCTATAGGAGTATTAAGTGATTCAAAAGAATTTTAAAAATACTAGATAAGTATTCTTATTTTTTACACGATTTTTTTTACGTATTTTATGATTAGATCAAGGACATGATCAGAAAATGTTACATTGGTCCAGTGGTTAAACTCATAAAAATACATATAAAACATGTCTTGATTTGTTGCCAAAAAGAAAAGTTCTTGCGGGATCATAATACTTGTGTTGTCCAAAGTATTGCTAACATTGTTGTTGACATTTTCAGTTTGTGATATTTGTTGGGATGTTGTTCTTAACTGATTCCAGAAAATTAGATTTTTCTCTCTCTGTTTATGCCTTATTTTTATAGGAATTTCAAACTTTAAAAATGATAAGATTAAATTCCTACCGATGCTCATCATTTTATCCCAAAATTTTAGGTGTAAGTTATTAGATAAATCTCAAACTCCTAAAACTAAGAATTTTTTGTTGCTTTGAAAGATTTGACATGTATATAAAATCCTCTCATTTGCATTTTTTTATCATTTCCGATTTTCCCTATTTAAAATAAAAATGGGGAAAATCACATCACTCCTCGGGTAATACCCTACGTACCGTATGGATTATTCACCATTCCAATCTTCTTCCTCAATCACAAACCTAAATTCCTCAAAACACTCTCCACAATTCTCACCAATGGAAACCTCCCCTGTGTCAAAACCCATGTCAGCCAACATATCATCCAACACTCCAAGGAGCACTAGTCCTCCATTGAATACACCTATGCAACCAAGCCAGTCATCTTCCTCAAATCCCCCAGAGGATATGTCTAGGGCATTAGTATTTAAGGGTTTCGATGAACCCTTGGACATTAGCTACCCTGGAGATGACAACAACCCCATTGATGTTGATGAAACCACTGACTATTGGAGGAAACCCGATATGCGAAACAAGACGAGCATAACCAGAAGGCATTAACAGTTGAACCGCCCGCACAACATCAGGCTACCGCCGGCCAACATCCTCCGCCGAAAAATATCCAACCGCGACAAAACTGCAGCGGCAGGGGTGGCAAGGGTCACGACAGGGGTGGCAAGGACCGCGGCAGTGGGCGAGGTCGGAAGGGCCGAGGCCAACAATCTCAGCAGCCCAGCAACACCATGACATGGGCCGGCCCAGTCTTTGGTTACCCAAATCAAAACTGGGCCACGTCTTCAGCATATCCTCCAGCCCATTTCCCTTTTCAAAGAACAAGGGCTATCGGGCTGTGCTCTAGGTCCGCCGCCTATTCCAAAGACCAACAGCCCATGTCGTGTGTGCTCGCCTCCCACAAAGCCTTCAATCAAATTCCCACCGACTTGGGTCAGGCATTCAGCAGTATGAGTATGCAGCAGCCCGATGAAAATTAGTATATGGACTCTGGAGCCTCTTCTCACCTCACCCGATCCGCAGGTAATCTTTCCCAAATGTATCATTTAAAGTCTCCACAATTTATTACAGTTGGCTATGGTCACCGCATTCCAATTCAGGGCTATGGTCACACCCATACTCCGCCACCTTACCCACCCCTCTCCATAAATAACGTCCTGCATGCCCCACACATCATCAAAAATTTAATATCCATTAGGAAATTTACTCGTAATAATTATGTGTCTGTTGATTTTGATCTCTTTGGTTTTACTGTGAAGGATCTACGTATGGGGACACCTCTTACGAGATGCAATAACATAGGGGATCTCTATCCATTCACATCCTCGTCCACTGCCAGTTCCCGATCACACACTACCCTAGTTGCTCTATCTCCGTCAATTTGGCACAATAGGCTCGGACACCTAGGAGCTCCCGTTTTTAATTTTCTTAGAAGTAATAATTTTATTCAATGTAATGGAAAACTTGCCCATACCTGCATTTCCTGTCAATTAGGCAAACATGTTCGTCTTTCATTTAATTACTCAGTTAGCGTTACATTTGCTGCTTTTGATATTGTTCATGCTGATCTGTGGACTTCCCCTATTACTAGTTCCCTAGGTCGTAAATATTATCTCGTGTTATTGGATGACTACTCTCACTTTCTTTGAATCTACCCATTAAAATTTAAGTCTGAAGTGTTTGCCAAATTTCTTGAATTTTGCACTTTGATCAAAACGCAATTCGAACGCGCCATTAAATCTTTCCAATGTGACAATGGCCATGAATTTAACAATTCCGCGTTTCAAAAATTTTGCACCAATAATGGCATGGTCTTCCGATTTTCGTGTCCTCACACATCCCCTCAAAATGGCAAGGCCGAGCATCTCATCCGTACAATAAATAACATGGTCCGCACGTTTCTATTTCATGCCTCCCTCCCTCCATCATTTTGGGTATATGCAGTCATAATGGTAGAATACGTCCTTAATATTTTACCCACAGTACCCTCCATAACATGACTCCAACCGAAATCCTACACCGTCTGGTTCCCTCCTATGATCACCTACGGATATTCGGTTTCCTTTGTTTCCCTAATCTCTCTTCCACGGTCACTCACAAATTAGCTCCCCGCACCACTCTGTGTGTCTTCTTAGGTTTCCCGTCAAACCATAGGGGCTATTTGTGCTATGACCTCTCCACTCGTCAAATTTTTT
Source organism: Anisodus acutangulus (assembly GCA_029783415.1). Lineage (NCBI taxonomy): Eukaryota > Viridiplantae > Streptophyta > Magnoliopsida > Solanales > Solanaceae > Anisodus > Anisodus acutangulus. The sequence goes on along the minus strand of CM056505.1, from coordinate 4,341,483 downwards.
ATCTCACGTCACGTCACTTTTGACGAGACGGAATTCCCCTTTTCCAACATCTAAAAATTTCAAAAACCGGATTACGAATTTTTAGACGACTCAACTCTCTCTCCAGTCGACCTTCGGGAACTGTGCCAGGCCGACACTACTGTACCTCCACAACCACCATCTGCCACCGTACATCACCTACCATCGGCATCCCTGCCACCAGTGACCTCCCTGTCACCGCCTCTTGCCACCTCTAGCACCACTCTGCCTCCAGGTTCCACCGACTTACCGGTCACCGTCCCATCTACTGTGCCGTCCCAACAGTCTCACCACCATGCTGACCCCAGTCCGACCCTCAACCACCAACCAGCAAACCCAGTTATCGGACCTACTATGCCACCGACATCATACCCTACACTACAAACCTCCTCCATTTCTGGCATACCGAGAACCCTCGCATATCCCCGCCACTGTTCACCAGCACCCACCGACCCAACCCACTCGACTCCAAACCCAAACACCGCCACTATTCAACATCATCCGACATCCACCCTTGACGACACTCAATCCCGATGACACAAACTTTCCCACACCCGATTATGCCATCACCCAATCCAACTAACCAGTCGACCGACACCCTTACCTAGCCAGCGCCCACACACCGGATGGAAACATGTGCCCAACACGGGATTTTCAAACCCAAAGTCCAATTTAACCTATCCACCCAAAAAATTTTACCTATTCCAAAGAGCCCTAAATTAGCCAAACTGGACCCGAATTGGAATGTGGCCATGTGTGATGAGTTTAATGCACTAACGAAACAACATACTTGGGACTTGGTTCCTCGGCTAGAGGGGGTGAATATGATTCGTTGCATGTGGATTTTTCATCACAAGTTCAGGGATAGTGGTGACTTAGAAAGATACAAAGCAAGACTAGTGGCAAATGGTACTAACCAGCATAAGGACATTGATTGCGGTGAGACTTTCAGTCCAGTTGTCAAACCGATCACCATTCACACAGTTCTAAGCATTGCTATGGGTAATAATTGGTCGATTCATCAGCTAGATGTGAAGAATGCATTTCTTCATGGGGATTTACGAGAAATTGTATACATGCACCAGCCGCCTGGTTTTGTCCACCCAGCAGCCCCATAGTATGTGTGTCATCTCCGTAAATCACTTTATGGCTTAAAACATGCCCCAGAGCATGATATGATCGTTTTGCACAGTTCATTATACGTCTTGGGTGTACATGCAACAAATGTGATACTTCTCTCTTTACTTTACATCGAGGTCGTGATACTGCCTATTTACTGTTATATGTGGATGCCATTATTCTTACTGCCTCTACTGCTATGTTGAAAGATGAGATTATTGCACGGCTCAAGTCTGAATTTGCCATAACTGATTTGGGAAAGTTTAGCTATTTTTTGGGGATCTCAGTCACTAGATCCGCCAAGTGTATATTTCTTTGCCAGCGTAAGTATGCAGAGGAGATCGTGCACAGGGCTAAGATTGACAATTGCAAAATCATGGCCACTCCAGTCGATTCTAAATCCAAACTTAGTGAACTGGTCGGTACTTCAGTGACTGATCCTAATATGTATAGGAGTCTTGCAGGCGCACTTCAGTATCTCACCTTCACCAGACCTGACATTGCTTATGCTATCCAGCAGGTATGCTTATTTATGCATGGCCCCAGGGAACCTCATTTTACTGCCCTCAAACGTATCATTCGATATGTTAAGGGCACACTGGATTATGGACTACACTTATACCCCTCCACACCGAACTCGTTATTATCCTACACAGATGTAGATTGGGCAGGATGTCCAGGCACCCGCCGCTCTACATCCGGCTACTGTGTATTTTTGGGTGATAATCTCATCTCTTGGTCTGCCAAACGGCAAGCCATATTATCCCGTTCGAGTGCAGAAGCTGAGTATAGAGGAGTTGCTAATGTTGTTGCTGAGATCTATTGGCTTCGAAACATTCTCTTGGAGCTTCAGTGTCCTTTAAGTAAAGCGTCTCTAGTCTACTGTGATAACATATCCGCCATATACATGTCTCACAATCCGGTTCAGCATCAGCGAACCAATCATGTTGAGATGGACATCCACTTTGTTCGTGAGAAGGTTGCTCTCAAACATATTAAGGTATTGCACGTGCCTTCTTCATATCAATACACAGATATTTTCACGAAGGGCCTCCCAAAATAGTTGTTCCTTGATTTTATATCCAGTCTTAGCGTTAGGCCTCCTCCCGCTCCGACTGAGGGTGTGTGTAAATGTGTATAAGTATAACACTACAATCCCTACCCATAATTAGAATATATCTCATATATTGTAAATATATTTAGTGATAGATAATTATGGTAAACAAGGATTCCTCTTGTATTAGGATTGTATATTATACACTATATATATTGATATTAATTAACAAGACTCCCTAAGGGAGATTAACATCATCTTACATGTAAACGTGTACAAGTATAACACTACAATCCCTACCCATAATTAGAATATATCCCATATTTTGTAAATATATTTAGTGATAGATAATTATGGTAAACTAGGATTTCTCTTGTATTGGGACTAGGATTCCTCTTGTATTAGGATTGTATATTGTACACTATATATATTGATATTAATGAACAAGACTCCCTAAGAGAGATTAATATCATCTTACATAGTGTACAATATACAATCTTAATATAAGAGGAATCTTAGTCCCAATACAAGAGGAATCCTAGTTTACCATAATTATCTATCATTAAATATATGAGATATATTCTAATTATGGGTAGAGATTGTAGTGTTATACTTGTACACGTTTACACTTTCAGCTTCTGCAGAACCCTCACACGCTACTATATGTTACTCGCCAGTTATTTAACCTAATCCAGTAGGTTTCGAAACTCGAAGGAGTGCACCCCCCTTCTCTACTCTACCACCACTAAAATACCAAACTTCAGTCTACAGTAGGGTTCGAGCTCGTGACGTGTGCTCTACTCACAAATTCTGCATTGCATTCTTATCTCTAAAACAAAGCCATGAGGCCAACCATTTATCTGCCTCATGAGATATTTTTTCTCACTTTTGCAACTACATCATATAGTTTTCTATTCGTCTTTCTCGTCACCCATAGTGTTTTCAAAGGCGCGCATAAGGCCTGAATCGAGATACAAAACATGTTTAGCGCTACATAGGGGGGTGTATTCAATTAGGATTTTAAAAGACTATTTTAGAATAAATAAGTCCAGTGTATTTTAAAAGACTATTTAGGAATGTAATGACTTAACATATTTTAAAAGATAATGAATATTTTTTATGTTTGGATTTAAAAGATTTATCATAAGATTTATAAAGATTTTAAAGGACCATATGGATTTTCCATGTCAATTTCTCTAACAGGTATTTCAGCGAACAACTTGCATGCATAGATTTCTGAGACCTCTTCTAACATTCCATCGTCCGTACAATCTCAAACGTCCCGAGTGTTTAGGTCACATAACGGATGCAAATGCATTAATTGACTCCAAAGATAATCTTCTAATTATTATTGTTATTCACCGCACTGTTCTTGCCTTCTTCACCGCATTGTTCATTTCTGCAAGAGTAGTAGAATCCAATTTCACTTGTTCCTCTAATAATTGTATTGCAGGGGTGTTTGACTTAGTTTGTATATGGGCTCCTACCTCTAGATGTTGTGGCACCAGTAGCTAATGTTCTTCTATCTATTTTTTCAGAAGCTGACGTTTTTCAGTTGACCGCATAGAACTAGCTAGAACAGTTGTTCCTCTAGTAGACAAAAAAAAATCTCACATGAAAAGTCTGATGGGTTATGGTGAGATTTTTATAGGATTTAGTATTTATACCTCCCACTAAAAAGTCACACAAAATTTTAATTAAAAAATCTTTCAAAATTAGCAAGTTTTTGAATACCAAAAGACTTTTGTTACTTGTTTAAAATCTTGATTGAATACCACTAGATTTGGACACCCTCTTTAAAAAATTCTAATAGTCTTGATTAAGTACCACAAGACTTGTTTAGATTATTTAAAAGTCTTAATTGAATACCACAAGACTTATTTATTCCAAAATAGTCTTTTAAAATCCTAATTGTCATCAAGGCTCTAAGACACACTTTTCCTTGTCAATGAGTGTAGTTCTAAAGAAACTAAATAATTAATATTTCACTTAAGGGTCTTTTTTTCAATCATTTGTCCATATTTTTGGACACCACATACACATTTCTATTTTTTTTTCCTATTTTTGCACCTTTCTTCATTAAAGCTCATGCTTTAGTTTTGCTTTGGGCTTAAAGCCTAATGGACCTTAGAGGGTTTTTGCGCTTTTCTCCTTTGATAACACTGGTCACCCATATACACCTTCTAGCTTTCAATAGCTTTCCACCACTAACTGTTCGAGCCGAGAATTTACAACACTCAGACCATTGATCATCCACCATAATATCTTATTACCCATCTATTTCTACTTCCCCACTGTATAACTTCCGAGTGCCATGCAGTTACTCCACGGTTAAAAGCATACCTTCTGGCCAATATAAAATATGTCATAGGGGAACTTGGCCCTTTATTTGTAGTTCTTACTTAATTGGCCTGGGATCAGGCAAAGCTATATCACAACCCAACATTTTTATATAGGTCTTAAACTGCATTTACTATGGAGGTAGCGAACAGGGGCGGTCCTGACATTTAGTAGGCCCCTGGCAAAATATAAATTGAGGGCCCCTATATAGCAAATAAGAACGATAACTTCAAATATCAATACATTGTCATTTTGAACCTAGTTAACTTACATTTGACTATAAAACTTCATGGACTTAAAAATAGCTAAAATGATTGTTTAACAAAAATAACCAAGTGATTATTTAATGAAAATAACAAAAATTGGAACATAAAATTCTTGCTAGTAGGTTTGAACACGCTTGAATCATCCATCATCATTTGTCTTCACGAATCATCATCTTCCATCTGCAAAGAAACAAATCACACAACCAATTATGTAAAGCAGTTTCTTCGAGCATTTTTTGAAGCAAAATCATTAACGATAGTATTAACATCAACATTTTCAAGCATATTCTTTTCAATACTCAAAATAGCTAGACCATTTAACCTTTCTTGTGACATAGATGACCTTAAATAGGTTTTCAATAATTTCAACTTTGAGAAACTTCTTTCAGCTGATGCTACAGTCACATGTATAGTTAATACGATACGATAAGCAATTGAAACATTTGGATAACAATCTACAGCTTTGACAAACTCAAGAATTTCAATTGCCGACATCAACACATTCGGTAAAGTCATTTGCAACACTTTCAATTCATAAAACAAATCATTTAAATCCATATCCGACACATTATCATGAGAAAAAGTAGCATGGAATTTAATGCAAGATTCTCTAAGCTCCTTATCATCCAATGACGTCAAATTCTTAGAATTAAATAAGAATCAAAAAACACTTTCAAACATCTTTAATTGCTCAAATATATCATTCAATGAAGCAATTGCATGATCCACAATCACTAGAAAATAACTAAGTCTAAAGGACTCCTCAAGTGATTGTACTTCTTCATCATAATCATTTTCATCAAATTGTTTTTTCCTAAAAATTCAACGTTTTATTTGAAAAACAGGCTCTACATTCATGTCAAATGCAAGACTTTTGGCAGCATTCATACTTGAGAGAAATCCTTCATTTCTATATTTTTCAAAATATAACATTATTACATTAATGGCAAATAAGATGCCATACCAAATAACTATACCAATTAAAAACTCAAAACTCTCAAGTGCACTAATTAAACTTTCAGCTTCACTAATTGACTTGGCATCATCACAAGATCTACATAATTCTAACAAAGCCAAAACTATTTGAGGGGCTTGATATCTAATGGCTTTGACACTTTTTATTCGACTCTCCCAACGAGTATTACACAAAGATTTCACCATTAAGCTCGGAACATTATCAAGTAAAACCTTCCATCTTTTAGGAGAGCTAGAAAATAATACATAGATTCGTATAATTCCAAAAAATGAAACAGCTTTGACACAAGAATGTGCCATATCACTAAGAGTAAGATTAAGACTATGACAAGCACATGTCATATACAATGCTCTTGGATTTATATCAAGTAATCTCTTTTGTACCCCTTAGTGTTTTCCCTTCATATTAGAACCATTGTCATAACCTTGACCCCTTACATTATCAACATTAAGGTCCACAGATTTAAATGCATCAATTAAAACATTAAAGAGTCCTAATCCAGGTGTACATGGGCTGGGGCCTCTATCACCTCGGGGCCCTTGGCCGTCGCCCTACCCAACAAGGCAAAAGGTCGGCCTTAGTCGCGAATTAGGGTAGAAGGTTAGAAGGTAGTTGAGTGTTGTCTCGCTCTCCCGCGGGATAGGCTTGGTGGGTAGATAGTATTAGCATTATTCTCATAGTTTCTCGTCCTTAGATTTATGCTACTACCGGTTGTTTCTCGTGCTTCCGTTATCGCTTTATTTTACTCGGGATGCTATGTTACGCTTTCTCTATTGTATTTCCTATGTATTATCTCATATGCCTTTTTACTTTTGTTTTGTCTTGAGCCGATAGTCTTTCGAAAAAAATCTCTCTGTCTCGAGGTAAGGGTAATGTCTGTGTACACCCTAACCTCCCCATACCCCACATGTGGAAATATACTGGGTATATTGTTGTCTTGTAAACTGCATTTACTTTAAGGACCCTATAAAGTATCATCAAGGTGCTCATTCTCTATCCGATTTCCACTGTTTCTTGAAAAGGTTAACAAACATTATTTCTACCATCATTTTACTTGCTATTTAATTGTATAAATATAAGATGGAGGTAAGGTCTGTATACACTCTACCTTCTCCAGACCCATGTTGTGGGATTTCACGGGATATGTTGTTGTACTTAATCATATAAATACAAGTTTTTCTTTAAAAAAAACTAATTATAAATTGTTATAATCATATAAATACAAGATTGCCTGTCAGTCTTTTAAGAGAATGTTCAAAGAACATATGGTAAATGAAAAGAGGAATTATATGGCGTGATACTAACTAACAACCGAGGCAAATACTTTTAAACCACATGGGAACATTACCCAGAAAAAGAAATATCTGGTGAAATACTAGGAATATTAGCCCAGAAGCGAGTCTTTGCTTTCAGTACTTCAGTTTGCTTGCCTGTTATGCCTCTAAAATACTACCAGCGACAAAGATAAAGCTGTGTAGCTAAAAAAAGGAAAAAAATAAGAGCTTTTTACCCTTATATCACTTAGCCCAAACTTACAAGTAAAATAAGATCATATTTTTAAATTTTACTCTATTTAGCACATTTTTATATAATCTAAAATATTCTCTCTATCCAGTTTTACTTGTCCACTATACTAAAATAGTTGTTCAATTTTACTTGTCCACTTTAAAAAATCAAGAGATAATTTACCTCTTTATACCTATTTTATCCTTATAATTTATTATTGGATTGACAAGTTCAAAGAAATTTTTGTGAATGCACAACTTTTAAAGTATGTTTTATTTATTTCAATCATTAGGTTACTTAGCAATAATTATGAGTGATATAATAAAATTATCATTCTATTTTTGGCTCCTTAATAGACATGCCAAGTTAAAATGTGACAAGTAAAAATGGACGGAAGGAGTACTTAAAGAAAAAGATATAATTTAATTTGCTTTCATTTGAGCAAAGTGTCTATTGAAAATAACCTCTCTAGTTTGGAAAGTAGAGGTAGTATCTGTGTATACCCTACCTCTCCAGATCTCACTTGTGAGATTACACTGGTTATGCTATTGTTGTATTTAAAGAAAAAGATAAATATTTTTTAATTTATGATTATAATATTCATTTGTGATGTTTAGAAATTTATTTAGAGTGATATTCATATTTATCATCACATATGTAAATATTATTGATTGAATTAAAACTAAAACAGTTAAAAATTCTATTTTTGGGATATTTAAAAGCTTTAAACTCAAATTAGTTTGTGATTTATAAATATTTTGATAAATTGATGATTGGGGTTCGTTGGGGTCATTTTAAAATTGTACTTGAAATTAATGTTATTTGATAGAAAATTGAGCCATTCCCAGTGGAGTTTTATGGTGAAATTTGGAGGAGAGGAATCCAATTTATATAAATTTGTATAATATTATCATGTGTATAAGTTAAAAAATGCTATGCAGTGTTATATGAAAATACGGTTATGTGAATGTTCAATGTAGTAATATATTGCTGGATTGAATATTTTTGAATGATATTGTATTTTTTTTTTACTAAAAAAGATTATGTAACTGTTAAATTAATATAATATATTAAATTAAATTTTAATGTACTTAGTAAATTAAGTCTAATGAATGAATATTATTTCTTAAATCGAATCTACTGAGTCATCTCAATTGAGCCCAAGTTTTGATCGAATCGAGTTTGAACAGTTTTAATCGAGACGAGACGAGATGAGCCGAGCTAAAATTTAACTGAAATCGAACTGAATTTTACCAAACTTTTTCTTTGCCCAGCTCTAAGAAAGAGAGAAGAGATGAAAAGTTTTTGCCGTGGTCATCCTGCATCTTCACTAACGAGTGACAAAAACAAAACCTAAAACCCCATCACCATTCACCTCTCCAAGAAACCTTAAACCTCAACAATGACAACCACCACAAAACTCCTCCAACTCCACCCAAAACTAAAACCCACTTTCCCCAAGTACTTCTCATCAAATCCTAATCCCGAAAATACCCCTCTTTCATCAGAACCACCACCCCACCAACAACACCAAACACCACCCACACCTAAACCCTTCTCTTTTTCCTCTATCCCTAATAACCCATCTCCCAAAACCTCATCTTTCGACGAAATACGTAAAAACCTAGCTGAATTTCGCCTCGGTGCCACCTCATCATCACCCCCTTCATTTCAAGAACTCTACAAAAAAAATAATATAAGACCCGAGGTTGACCGTAGAACACCACTGCCACCAACTGGAAAGGTTGATTTCAATGCGATTCGCGCAAACCTACGTAGCTTTAAAGAAAACAACAACAATAATTTTAGCAATAGCCAAAATGAGAGTAGAGGGAAGTTGTTTGACTCGTTATCGCTTTCGCGATATAAGGATAGTTTTAAGTTGAGACCTAATATGGATAATAATAATAATAAAGATAATGTGATTGGTGGGAGTGATAATGGGAATTTGCCCGCATCGATTTTCGGGAAGGAGATGATGATGAGGGGTAAAGAGAGTGGTGGTGATAAGGATGGGATGAGGGCGGAGTTTGTTAGGATGTATAGTTATGGTGAATTAGGGGAGAAGTTGAAGATGTTGAGGCCAATGATAAAGAAGGAGGAGAAGAAGAGTTGGTTTTCGTTGCAAGAGTTGAAGGATAGATTGGTGAAGTTGAGGGAGACTGAGGAGAAAGAAAGCAAGTCGATGATCGGTGGTGTTGTGTTTCGGGAATTGAAAGAGTCTCTTGTTAAATTGAGTCAGCATGATGATAAAATTGCTAAGAACACAATGAGTGAGTTCTCCCATTTTTTTCTTCATATTTGGTTGCAATTTTGATGTTTGTTCATATATTGGATTATATGAATAACTTGTTTAGAACCATGTATAAAGAATGTGATGCTGTGAGTTATGTAGTTATATTAATATGCAGTGTGCCATAGGAACTTTAAGGGGTCGTCTGGTAGGGTGTATTAGGTAGAATAATGCTGGTGTAAAATTTTAGTACAATGTTTGGTTGCAAATTTAAGTCTAGTACAACTAGTACCGGTATTACTTATACACCGATTCAATACTATTATGTACCATGACATTAACAATATCAGTACTATTCTTCCCCTAATACACCCTAGTTAGTACTATTTAGAAATTATGCAATGCATGTTATTTTTAATATAACAAACCAAATAGTCAGATAAGAAATAATGCCAGCATTACTTATCCCATCATTGCTAATCCCAACATAACTTTCTTCGAACCAAACAACCCCTAAGCATAAAGCTCATGCTTTAGTGAATAACACCACACAGACACATATGTATATATTGCTGAAACAAATGTAAGTGTAGCTGCACCTAAGGGTGTGGCCTAGCTGTCAATAAAGTGGAATGAGAATCATGGGAGATCAGGATTCAAATCCTATCATAGGCAAAAAAAAATTGCTAGGTGATTTCTTCTATATACCTAAGCATTGGCGGGCTGAGCTATTCGGTGTCTGTGCTGGTAGGATTTAGGAGCTATCCCGTGGAATAGTTGAGGTGCATGACAGCTGGCCAGACAACCACTATAGTAAAATATAAAAAATTAAATGTAAGTGTAGCTATCGTGACGATATAAGTATTTGGAACTACTTTAGGTCATACGAAGTGGCTGCTGATTGATCCGTTGCTTCTGATGCATCTCTTGTGAATTTTACTCTAAAAATGTTACATTATTGTGGAAAATGCGCAGAGCCTTCAGACTGATACCAATGGTTTTTTTTTTGTGTTTGCAATATATTTGCAATTTTTTATGCTCAATTAGTGGGCCAGTGTTCATTTGCTAGCAACGTGCTTGGTTTCTTATTCATTAGCTATCTGTGCAGTGTGCATTGAGGGCTAATAGCAATACTTCTGTTCTTTGATTTAAGCTATAACTAGATTTATATTTGGTGCTTCCTTCTTTGTAATTAGCAAATACTTGTATGTTTTTGGAAGATGGTGAAAATATTTTTTATAATATCTAATGTTTATTACATTTACTTTTTATAGTTCAGAGACTTGATGTCTTGGGGCAGCTGGGTGGTACTCCAAGCTTTATGTTGCATCCACCAAAAGAACACTTGGTTGAAACGGCAAGTATCATTTTGTTCTCAATTATCTTTCTCTGTCAATGATTTTGCTATTTAAGTGGAGAAGGGTAGAGGGATAGGCCCGTTATCCCCGAATTTTCAAGGCTGCGGTTGGTACTAAGAGTTAGCCTCAGACGGATTTATCGGTCATCAAATGAAAGCATTTTACTACCAATTCTATTCTTCATGACAAATGTCTCCTTCAGATAAACCTCTTTGATGTCCGGCCTTCATTGAATTATTATTAAGTGTTCTGTTTTCTGAATACAGAATCACCTATGAAGCATTCATTTCAGGGATCTGATGGTCGTTTGCCTTCGATAGTAATCTGAGCAGCAAGCATAGTCTTTCGTATCTTTAGCAGAAAGTGGATGCATTTGGTTAAAAATATAAAAGCAATATTTGAGACATGAAAGATCAAACAGACCTTAACACTAAGCATGATATATTTTGCTGATATTTGGTAATTTTAATAATTAAGATGTTATACATAATCATGAACTGCATTTGAGCAAAAGGTGAAGGTAATCATGCGAGTTATATTTTTGTTTTACCATCTGTAAAAAATAATGGCTTCATGTGAAGATGTATATTAGTCAGACTAAATAGCTTTTTATCATAGTGCATATCAATTTGTCCAGTTTTTGTGTAATTTCCGGGAACAAGAAAAAGAAATGATTCTTCATCAAAAAAAAAAAAACATAAAAGAAATGAAAAGGGGAGGGATGGGTGATGGTGGTCTTGAGTTGCAGCCATTGTTTACAGAGACTCATCCTTGATTTCTTATCCTCTTATTGTTCTTTTCTGTTCATTACTTCGATTCGCACATCTAGTAACATCAGTGATCTGATTTCTTTTGTCAATGTAGCTGTCATTCATTTAAGTGAATGCAATAACTTATGGACAATTTTGAACAGTTTTTTCACCCAGATAACATGTCAGCTGGGGAAAAAATAAAACTGGAGTTACAAAAAGTGAGAGATGAATTTAAAATGTCAGAGTCGGATTGTGGATCTGCACGTGTTCAAGGTTAGTGCCCTAGATTTATACTGTCATGTTGTTTAAAGTTGCTTTTTTTAAAAAAAAAAAAATATCTTTAGTTTCTAGTTTTTAACTTCATGGCATACTGACCTCAAGTGTTCAGACTGGATAATGAATTTAACTGTTTTATTGATATCTTGATTTCCTCACCTGTGTTTCCTTTTCTTTTTTTTCTAGACTTGATATTCTTGGTGCTCTTTATTTCTACATATGATGTTCTAGATACTTGCCACTTGAGCAGATTCTATGTTATCTTTTCTGTTTCCGGAGTAAATTTTTTCCTAGAAGGAGCTTCAAGTGTATACTGATACACAGACATACATCCATATATTATACACCGACCAGTCACTCTTCCTTCATTGGGTTATCCTCTACCTCTCTCCTAGCATAACACCACTTTCCAGCATTTTTATCCAAACTGATACTTGTTTTCTATCTTAATCTTCAATTTACATCCATTGACATATTGGTCTACTATGACTTTTTCGCAAGGCTGATTTAAATTCTTCCTCTGATTTTCTGATAGTTAATTGTAAAATAGGGAAGATAGATATCCTGTACAAAGCAGTATTAATTTGGAGAAATGAGAAGGAACAAAAAACAAGAGTTGAAGACTACAAATAGTTTTGAACTTCCAACTTCCAAGTTAAGCTAGCCAGCTGAGTGTAGGCAGTCAAACGTTTAGGCTGGCAGAGTCTTGCTCCCCAAGCATTTCCTTTGACTACTTCAGAAAGTACAGCGCACCACAGTAACCAAAATGACTAAAAAACAGCATAAGAGAGTGCCTGAAACTAAAAATAATAGGATAAGTAAGGCTTCTGAAGATCTGTATCATAATCATTCATATTTTTTTTTGATCAGGTAAAGGTATTTTCATTTATAAACGTGGCCATAAAATAGACCGTATACAAGGAGTATACCAAAAGGTAAAGAATCCACAAAATATGATTCTCTACAAAATCCACCCATTTTTCTATACAACTAGGAATTTTATGGGTGCACCAAAAGAAAATAAGAGACCGGAGGCTACTCCTCAACTGTCTAAAACTCGACTCTACCCTGTCGAAAGATCTCCTATTTCTCTCTCCAAACCACCCAGATCAACGCAAGAAGCACCACATTCCATGCCTTACGTCTTCTCCTCCTCCCGCTCCTCCAACAAAACATCAAATGTTTCACAGTTCTTGGCATTGCCCAAGAAGTTCCAAACCACCGAAGCATACCCCACCATAGCCTCATGGTAAAACCACAATGTAGAAGAAGACGATTCACGTCCTTGCCCGTCTCCTTGCACATGTAACACTAGCTGACACAAAGAACCTTCCGCTTCCTAAGATTTTTCGCCGTCAAGATTACCCCTCTAGCGGCTAGCCAAGAGAAAAAACACACCTTCCTAAGTACCCGTGGTATCCATATTGCATCACATGGAAACACATCATCCTCCCTAACCAAAAGTTTCTCATAGAAAGGTTTAACAAAGAAAACTCCGTTGTTCCCCAAACCCCACCACAAAGCATCAGGGTTATCCACTAAATTGACTTGCCTATGTAGAAGGGCCAACAATCTTTGAAACTCAATCACCTCCCAATCGTTGAATTTTCTTCTAAATGTCAAATCCCAAAAACTCTCTCCACCTTGTATCCTCCTAATTTGCTGCACCGACAAGTTTCCTTGACATGATATTTTGTACAAGCTCTGAAAATCAATTTTCAGTAAGTTATCCCCACACCACTTATGCCCCTAAAAATTCACTCTCCCATTTCCTACCTTGAATGAGATATTTGCACTAAAATCATCCCATCCCTTCAAAATATTCCTCCACAATCCGCACCCAAAAGGCATATTGACATCTCTAGTTCTCCATCTCCCTTCCATTTCCCTATATTTATCAACTATCACACCTCTCCAAAAAGCTTGTACCTCCATCCCAAATTTCCAAAGCCATTTGCCTAGTAAAGCTCTGTTAAAAACCGCCAGATCCTTAATTCCCAGCCCTCCCATTTTTTTGGGAGATGTTACAGTCTTCCACATCACCCAGTGAAACTTCTTTGTCCCATCCGCCGCACCAAGTGAAACTTTTTTGTCCCATCTGCCGCATCCCAAAGAAAATTTCTCTGAAGTTTTTCCAATTTATCAGTGATCGAAACTAGAGCATGAAACAAAGACATGAAATAAGTGGGAATACACGATAAAGTGCTCTTGATAAGAACTTCTTTCCCGGTGTTGGACAAATATCTTTTCTGCCACCCTGCTAATCTCTTCTCAACCCTCCGAAGAACCGGGTTCCACACTGTAATATCCTTGTTCGAAGCACCTAGCGGCAGTCCAAGATAGGTTGTCGGGAGAGACCCAACCCTGCAATTCAGAACCTGAGCAAGCATCTCAATGTCATCCACCTCCCCAATTGGTATAATGTCACACTTCTTTAAATTGATTTTAAGACCTGACACCACCTGGAACCAAGTAAGCACTTGGCCTAAATAATCTAGTTGATTCATATTTGCATCACAAAAAAATCAAGGTATCATCCGTAAACAGCAAGTGAGAAACTGATACTGACCCAACACCCTTAACTACTGCATTAAAGCCCCTCAAAAAACCTCCCATGACAGCTCTGTCCATCATCCTGCTCAAAGCTTCCATAACTAGGATGAACAACATCGGAGATAGAGGATCCCTTGTCTCAACTCCCTCGAACTCCCCAAAAACCCGCATGGATTGCCATTCACAAGCACTGAGAATCTCACTGAGGAAATACAAAACTTGATCCATTTTCTCCACTTATTCCCAAATCCTATTTGAAGCATGATGGAATCTAGGAAACTCCAATTCACATCATTCATATTATTAAAGGTGTCGTATTTTTTACAACCACTTAATGGGTCGGAAGAGATTTTATTTATTAAGAGTTTTAACAAAATCTTAATATTATTAAGATGTTACCCATTCAAGGATTTCTTGTGACATTTCACCACTTCTTTCAGAGCGAAAAAAATGACCTAAGGAACCTGAAGAATTTGTTGTTTCACTTATTTCTGTTTATGAATAATTCTGTATTAATGTTGGAAGAACTCCTCATATACATGTGGTATACATAAAGTGAAGAATTTAGATAGAAATCTAACTCTCTATCAAAGTCAATCATTTATGCTAACAAGAATTTCATGGGTGCTCCAAAATTTAACCAAAAAAAAGAATATATTAATTTTCAGTTGGACGGTATCATTTTCACCTCTTTCAGACTTCTGAGCTTTTTAATTCATTTCAGCTTGTGCCTTTAACATTATTTTTGCTGACTGAGAGATCCGTCCCTTTTCTCCCTTTTCTAATAGAACAAGACGAGCTTACAAGAGTAAGAAAGTTCGCTCTAATGAGTCTAGCTATGCACTATGTCCTTCACTGTTGTCAGCATCAATCACTATCCAGAATTATTTCTAACACTTCCCACCACAAGGCAATAGAAGACTAACCATTTAGCGTTTCAAGAAAAATATGAAAGGAAGGAGCTTAAGACTTGGAGGGGGAGGTAGGTATCTTGTGGAATGAAATGTCAACTTGCGTTGAAAATATAGCAAGTGAAGTGTGAGGGTGTCTGAAGGTTTAGGACCTCCGTTGTTATCAAAAAAGGTTTAGGACCTTGGCCACACGAATGTTGGTGGTGGAATGAAGAGGTGCAAAGAGTTATTAGAACTGAAAGACAAAACTATATATAGGAAGTTAATAGAAGCAAGAGATAGAGTAATTTTTGAAGAGTATAAGAGAGCTAAAAAGACGATTAGTAAGTGTGAGGGGTAGTCCTAGATGGCATGTACCAAAAGCCAGGGGCACGAATTTGAGATAAAAGGAATGTTTAAATTAGCACGACTAAGACATAAGAGTAAGGACATAAACCAAGTGAAGTATATTAAATACGATTCTCAACAAGTACTGGTAGGAGATAAAGAGATCAAGGAGAGGCTATTTTTATCAATTTTTCGACTCGACGAGAATAACAATTTGGATTTACATACATTTTGTGCGATAGAAACTTTAGCTATACTTGTAGAGTTAAGCCGATAGAGGTAAAATATGCCATGAGAAATACGAAGATTTGAAAAGCATATGGTCCAGATGGTATCCCCTAGATGTTTGAAAGTGTCTTGGAGAGGTTGGAGTAGTATTGCTTACCAAGCTATTTAATTATTACTAAGTAATAGCACATGAGAATTATTGTTTTATTTATGCTGTAACTAATGTTTTACTACTGCTATACTACTACTCAGAATTGACGTTAGATTAGGATTAGGATTACTCGGTTATTTTTAGGAGTTAGTTTTGTATTAGCTGCTGGTTATCTAGTCCTATATTTTAGGAGTTAGTTTAGGACAATTGGTTTATTTCAGTTGTATATAAACTCCATTGGAGACTCATCAAATAATAGACTTTTTCCATTCTACTTCTCTGCATTTATATGGTATCAGCGCCACAAATACTCTAACTTTTCCTGCTCACAAATGGCTTCTTCCACCCCAGTTGTTAATGTGATGCCACCCCTATCATCAAACACTTAATTCAATTCAACCCATCATCGCAACTGTCCATTAAACTGTCTGGAAGCCATAACTTCACCATATGGAAGGCCCAAATTGCCATGCTACTTCATGGCCATGACCTCTATGGTCATCTTGACGGCACTAAGTTGTCCCCTCCTCAAACCCGGAGTACAAGGATTGGTTTCGTCAAGATAAACTAATCCAAAATGCTCTTATGGCCTTTGTTGATGCCACAATCGCATGTCGCTTCTGCAGTCAACTCCTAAGCTGTGTGGGATCAACTTCACACGTCCTTTGCTAACAAATCACAGACCCGCATCTTTAGCCTCCGTCAGCATCTCAGTCGGGTTAGCAAAGATAACAAATCAATTGCTGAATATATGCGAGAGATTCACTCTGTCTAATGAACTTGCCACAACAGGTTCACCCGTCAATAATGAGGAACTTGTGGTGAAGATATTGAGTGGACTCGGTCCAGAGTTCCGTGAGATCTCAACAGCCATATGAGCACGATACTCTCCCATTAGCTACACAAAACTTTTTGATAAACTTCTGGATCATGAACTGTTACTCACACATGAAAACCTCGAGAAGACTACCACCTAGGTTACATCAGCTGTTGCTCAACGAGTCACAAATCCTCCGTCAGCTCCATGCAACAATCGACGCCCACCCAACAACAACTGGTGTCCCCAAAACAGGCAGCATAATCAAAGATCCACTTCTCGTATCCAACTGATAATTCCCAGTGGCGCAACTTCCCGCACCAACCCTCACGAGTTTGATGTCAACTCTGCGACAAATTTGGGCATACAACAAATGTTTGCCGCTCCCGGTCCCACAACCACGTTGAAGCAAAAGCAGATTTTGTTGCACAATTAACGCCAAATGACCCCTGGATTCTCGTTTCGGGTGCGTCTCACCATATTACCTTAGATACCAACTCCCTCCACAATGTTCAGGACTTCAAAGGGATCGAGGAAGTGACAATGGGTAGTGGTAATGTGATTCCAATTACTCAAAATGCTACTACTCAATTATATGCATCAAATAATGCCTTCAAACTCTACTATTTTATGTGCTCCAGCTATCAAGCGCAAGCTTCTTTCAGTTTCTCAATTTTGCAAAGACAGCTTAACCTCAATAGAATTATTTTCTTATTATTTTCTTGTGAAGGATTTGACTACGGGAACACCTCTTCGGTGCGGCCCGAATAAAGCAGGACTATGTCTCGCCCAACCATCAACGTAGCTGTTACTGGTCCTTCCTTACATCTGTGACATCGAAGACTGGGTCACCCCATTCTCGAGTTTTATTTTTTGTTCTAAATAATTCCAGTCTTTCTTATTCTTCGAAAGACAAATTTAATTATTGTAATTCTTGTTGCTGCAATAAAGCCCACAGATTTCCGTTTTATTTAAACACATTGTCCAGCAACTTTCCATTAGAAACACTTTACAATGATTTGTGGGGACCCTCCCCGGTGCTCTCAATTGATAAAAAGCGATACTATTGTATTTTTGTTGATCAGTATAGCAAATACATCTAGTTATACACAATTTAAAACAAAAATGAAGTTCAACAAATTTTTCAAAACCTACCTTCTGTGCTTGAAAAACATTTTGATAAGAAAATACTCACTTTACCCTGATGGAGGAGGCAAATATCAAATACTAGAACCGTACATCCATTCCAATGGCATACAACACTGTCTCTCCACCATACACACCTCAAAGGGTTTCCATAGCTAAAAGACGCCATCGTCACCTTATTGAGACAGCCAAAACACTATTTCATCAAGCTGCTTTACCATTTAATTTTTGGACGTTTGCCTGCCATCATGCCTCATACTTCATAAACCGTCTACCCACTAACACACTTAATAACAAGTCACCATTTGAAGTTCTTTTCAATGACAAACCAGCTTACGAATCTCTTCGTACGTTTGGTTGTTTGTGCTACCCATGGTTGCGGCCATATGCCCGAAATAAATTAGAACCGTACTCCAAGCCTTGTGTCTATCTAGGTTTAACCATCACTCATCATTCCAATCGGTGTTTTGACCCCACAAGTTCCAAATTCTCTCGTGGGATGTAAATTTTTTAGATGTTTTTCCATTTGGAAGTATGTTTCCCAATTAAAACAGATTTTTTCATCTTTACAGTGAGAAAACATTCTTCATCAGAATCCTTCTGACATTTCCTATCCACAAGAAAACACACTTGATAGGACCAGTTGCCCCCCACTATTCCGCTAATGCGAGACAGATGCCAAGATAGGAGCTCACTTCGTGCCGCACAGGGGAACTACCCACGGGTGAGCAATCCCCTACTGTTGATAACCTACAGCCCTACTTCGTATTCCAGAGTCCACCCCCTGCCCCCTCTACTCGTCCTATATCCATGAATCGCCGCCCACCAATTACTCACGTCTATCGGCGTCGCCCACACTCATCCCCCGTATTACCACCCCCGTCCCTCAATACTAAAGGAGATGCGAGCACTCGCACTCTCAGTTTGCCTCACCCCACTGAACCCGTTGTTAACATTCCACACATAGAACCAAACAGTGTGGTAATAAGATCGCAAAACATCTTCAAACGACAAAAAATCGTTGACTACATTGCCCAACTCAACCCGCCAGCACCCTCTACACCTGTAACCCACAAGCAAGCACAAAAATTTTCATATTGGAGAGACGCTATGAAGGCTGAATTTGATGCACTGATGAAGAACCAGACATGGGACTTGGTTCCACCAGACCATACCCAAAATAGTGTCCCTTGAAAGTGGTTGTTTAGTATTAAAACTAAGTCTGATGGCTCTATTGATAGGTACAAAGCACGTTTAGTTGCAAAAGGTTTCACTCAGGCCTGGGCTTGATTTTCACAAAACATTCAGCCCGATGGTTAAACCCACCACAATTCGTACCGTCCTCACACTTGCTGTACAAAAACATTGGGCCCTTCAAAGATAGATATCAATAATGCTTTTCTTTAGGGGAAAATTCATGAAGACGTGTATATGTCCCAACCTCCTGGCTATGAAAATGCGGATCATCCCAACTATGTCTGCCATCTCAAAAGGGCAATTTACGGTCTGCGACAAGCTCCTAAGGCCTGGTATGATGCACTCACTGATTCTTTGAGTCAGATGGGGTTTTGTGATGTTTGAATGTGATAATTCTCTTTTTGTTATGCACAATATAGGGGTTACTACATTCTGATTTATGTGGATGACCTCATAATCATAGGCAGTGTTAAAACACTCATTCAACGTGTCATTACACCTCTTTCAAAAAGATTCTCTTAAATATCTTGGTTTATTACACTACTTCTTGGGCATTGAAGTACATAAGGATGTTGATGGGTTATTTCTCGGTCAATCCAAGAATATACAGGAGGTGTTACATGATACTTAAATGCAAGACTGCAAAGGTATTCAGTCACCTATGAGCACGTCCGAGCAACTTCTGGTTGATGATGGGGCACCTAAAACTGATGGAAAAGAGTAGCGGAGTGTCCTTGGTAAGCTTCAGTACCTTTCGTTTACCCGACCTAACATAACATTTTTCGGTAAACAAGCTTACTCAGTTCAACACCCCTCCTTCTGTGCTTCATTGGAGGGCAGTTAAATGTATCCTTCGATACCTTAAAGAAACATCCCAGTATGGTATTCGTATTTCCCCACAGCAATCAACGACTCTATGCCTATGCTGATGCTGATTGGGCAGGTGACATCAATGATCGCCGCTCGATCTCTGGTTACATCGTTTATCTAGGTGGTACGCCTATCTCCTGGTGTTCTCGTAAGCAACCTATTGTCTCCCGCTCCTCCGCTGAGGCTGAGTATCGTGCTATTGTTTTTGCCTTGTTTGAAACAAACTGGATTACTCACTTGCTCAAAGATCTTCATGTGTCGCCCTCTGTTGCTCCCAAGATACTTTGTGATAACCTTGGGGTCACGTACATTGCCGAGAATCCAGTACATCATACCAAAATGAAGCACCTTGAGGTTGATCTTTACTTTGTTCGTAATCAAGTCCGCAGTGGATTGATCCAAGTATCGCATGTCCACTCTACTGATCAACTTGCAGATTCGCTCACCAAACCACTGTCCATGCCAGCTTTCCAACGAATGCTTCCTAAGATAGGCGTTGTCTCTTCACACCTAACTTGAGGGGGGCGTAATAACACATGAGAATTATTGTTTTAATACTGCTGTAACTAATGTTTTACTTCTGCTATACTACTACTACTCAGAATTGACGTTAGATTAGGATTAGGATTACTCAGTTATTTTAGGAGTTAGTTTTGTATTAACTGCTGGTTATCTAGTCCTATATTTTAGGAGTTAGTTTAGGACAATTGGTTTATTTCAGTTGTATATAAACTCTATTGGAGGCTCATCAAATAATATAGACTTTTGCCATTCTACTTCTCTGCATTTATACTAAGAAGTGATATAATGTCCTAGGAGTGAAGGAGGAGTACCTGATTTTAATTTATAAGAACAAATAAGATATCCGGTGAAAAGGTTGATCACCTTCTTTCGCATTGTAAGGTGGCTAATCGATTATGGAGGGTGGCTCTCAATTTGTTCCGGATGCAATGGGTTGATGCCGGGCACAATGAAGGAAGCTTTGCAAAGTTGGGCTTATAGGAAGGGAAAAAGAAGCCCAAGGGCATGGAGTATTTTGCCCCCTTAGCAATCATGTGGGTCATTTGGAAAGAGAAATAGGAGGGCATTTGAGGGGGTGGAACAAGATTTTGTGAAATTGCATATGAGTGTTTTGTCTCTAATTACTTTTTGGGGTACTTACGAGGTCCCTATTTGTATAGAGGATTGGATCTCTTTTGTTGAGAATCATATTTTGTTGTAGGTTCTCTTCTTTTGGTATACGGCTCGTATACTATACGGGTTTCCCCAATTGCTGATCAAATTATTTACCTTATAAAAAAAAAGAACAAATAAGATATCCAAAGTTGTGCGAACTATCCTGACATTAAACTTACGAGTCATACGATGAAATTATGGGGGAGAGAGATAGAGAATGGATCGAGGGAGACATTACAAGAATGACAAAGAATCGAATTTGGATCTACGCTCGGGAGATATAGTGAAAGCTATCTTTTTGCAAAGAAAATGGATGGAAACTACTCGTGAGTGGAAGAAAGATCTACACGTAGTGTTTCATCGATCTGAAGAAAGCATATGATAGAGTACCAATAAAGGACCTTTGGTGAGTGTTTGAGAAGAAAGAAAATCATATTAAATATATGAGTCTCATAAATGACATCTATGAAGATGTCACTTGCGTGAGAACATTAGTAGGAGATACAAAGAAGTTCCCCATAACCGTGGGCTTTGCACCATGGATAGGCATTGATCACATACTTGTTTACGCTTGTTATGGATGAATTGTATGTGTTGTTTGCTGACGATATAATGTTAATTGACGAAACTAATGAGGATATCAACTAACAGTTTGAACTATAGAGAAACACTATAGGGTAAGAGTTTTACAATAAGTATGCATTGTAAGTTTAGTCAACATAATAAGAATGATGTTGATGTGAGATTAGATTGAATCGTGGTGCCTAAATGTAAACAATTTATTTTCTAGGCTCGTTGTAAATGGTGAATGAAATACTAGATAAAGAGTTAACATATAGAATCAAAATCGGATAGTTGAAATAGAGAAGTGCTACCGCGGTGTTAAATGACAAGAGAATGTGCAAGTCCTATATGTTTGGTTGGTTGCCAAAGAAAAAAGGCTTAATAGGGAAATAGACACCGTACTTGCACGAAGTTCTGTACTTGGCCCCTTAGCTCCATGGGTTTTCATCCATACACCTTAACTTATCCAAAACCTGTGTTTAAACACCTCTTACGCTACATATCACTCAGTCGTGCTGATGGGGATAACATGTCAGAATATACATTTGATAAAATCAGGCCATGCCATCATTTACTTTCACAAAACTATTTTTAAAAAATCCCAATTCTTATTCCTCCATATGTTCCACCCATCATCACCACTAGTTTTATCAGACAATAGTTTTTTCAGTTAGGTTTAGAGAAAAGGTTCATGGGTGTAGCTTTGGGGTTGCTAAAACTCGAATGGAAGGAGCAAGGGATTGCCAGAGAAAGATTAATCCTGTCGCTTTGATTTTCCAACAGAGATTCTGGCTAAGAAATGTTTTCTTGTCATCTCCATAAAAAAAGTCCTCTTGGTAAGTCTTCTCCTCCATAAGAATATAACTAATGCCAGTACTCTCTAGTAGAACTAACCACAACAAAACAAGGCTCCACCGTCTTTCAACTCTAGTCTTAGCTCCAAACATCCACCATCTGTCTATCTTAAATCTTCAACAATTACTTTCTCTTCATCAAGAGCACAAACCTTTATCCACAGGCTACGGAGAATCCTTAGAAATTCTCACTCATCCTCAAAAGAGTTTGATCTCAAAAGTCATCACCCATAACACCATGAGGTTGTCGTCAGAGTTCAGGGTTTTGGTTCAAGTGTTAGCTTCGGTTGCTATTCAACCACTGTTTGTTTAAGCTTGGGGGTTCTTTATTACCAAAGTCTGATATTCTACTGAAATTTTGTGATTCAAAACATGAGGCGAAGAAGGGGAATTTGATGGAATACGCCAGGGAGAAAGAAGAAGAGAAATGGAATGGGAAAGGAGGGGGAGAGATCTCTTAGCATTTTTTTAAGGTCTAAGTTTAGTCTTTTTAATTAAAATCACCGATTCACGCTCCGTATACACGTGCATACTTGAACTTTATCCAGTTTAGCTAGATCATTGACACATAAGCATGCTCAACGTTCAGAGGTGTTTTAAACATGTGTTTTGAATATGTTCAGGTGTTCATATGAAAACTCATGGAGTTGGGGGCCGGGAACAGAATTCCGTGCAAGAAGTGTATTTGCCCATTAAGCCAAGAAAAAATAATCGGCACATAATAAATGTTGCGTTTGTTTTGCATGATAAAAAATAATCTTCGCATAATTCATGTATCGTTTGGCTGGTGGTATTAAATAATATCGGCATTGAGTTGTACGAGAATTATGTGACAACTTTCAAGGAATTGAAAGACAAGAATTAAAGGAAATCAAGTAAAAATAGAATGATAGACACAAGGTTTGAATTGAATCTAGTAACAATTAGAATAAAACCCTAATTGCCTCTAATAACATTCAAACAAGCACCTAATCAATCAAATCCTCAAGAGATGGAATATTCTTGCAAACTCTATGTCAAATCAAAGTCATAATCAAAAGGTCACCAAGTTAACACTAAGCTACAATATTAAGGTGTTCATTACCATGAGTTTGATGTCGATCTTCAAAATAGTCTAACCCGCACAAGAAATGGTGAAATTGGGATATTTATACTAGGGTTTAAATAAGCTTAATAAGTCTAAAGTACCCCTAATAGGCTTTAAAATACATTTAGGCAAAATATATTAAAAATGGCAAAAAATATCAGTCTCCACGATTGCCAATCGTGGAGACGTTTGCCTCTTGGTTCCTAGCCGCTCCAAATCTACCCAGCTCCACGATTTGAATCGTGGAGCCAATCTGGTCCACCGTTCCTTTTGTTTCAGCTACTTCTTCTTGATCTTCATTTCCAAGCTCTAATTCTTGTACTCCCTTCTACTTAAGCATAGTGTAGTATAATTGGACTTCTCCAAACGGTCCTTTGATGCTTCCAGTTCCCACTTGATCATAAGTAGTCCCAATGCGTGTAGCTCCTTGTCTTGACTACGAGTGAAAGGTCAAGGTGTAAGCACGAGCTCAAAGTTGTCATTATGTATTATAATATGCACGATAAAATGTGAGATAAGAATGTGAAAAATACATGAAGACTATTTAATGATAAAAATGCCCTTAAAGTAGCAATTCCTGCATACATAACAATCCACTCATTATTAATTACTACATACTCTTCCTTCATTATTCATCATTGCATAACAATTCTCTCATCTTTTATTCATCGCATAAACAATCCATGCATTATAATCCCAACATAACCAGTATGTGAGCCCAACTGCTCCTAATTGTAAATTCTGGGGACCGAGTGAGATTACTAGCCAGATTGTTGCAATCTATTTTTTTTGGGCAACATGTCTTAAGATCCTTTGTCCTCTGACTTCCAATACCTTATTTTGTTGTTGATAGATGTTATTTCTCTTGAACTTATAAAAAGAAACATTTGTCGCTTTACTTACCAGGTAGAGGTAAGGTCTGCATACACTCTACCCTCTCTAGACCCCACGTTGTGAGATTTCACTGGGTATGTTGTTGTTATCATCAATCAACGTCATCAACATACCCAGTGAAATCCCACACCGTGGGTCTGGGGAAGGTAGAGTGTACCTTACCTCCACCTTGGTAGGTTGAGCGGCTGTTTCCGGGAGACCCTCGGCTCAAGACAAAGCATAATCACAATCAAAACAAAGCAAGAGAAACAGTCAAACTCAGATAAGAAATTAAAGCAGTATAAAGTGTATTCGAACAAAAGGAAGCAGTAGCTAACACAACTAAATAAGCTAAACAAAATACACTAAAGAACACATAGCAGCAGAAATCAAACTACAGTGGATTATAAAGCAATAATGTGCCTAGATGTGTGATAGGCTAATCGGGCCTACAGTAATAACACTACAACTTTCAATTTGTAAGCGTAAGCAGGACTACGCTCGAGTACCTACTACTCTTCTACCCTAATCCGTGTCCTCCATAACCCCCTATCTAAGGTCATGTCCTCAGTAAGTTGCACCTGCGCCATATCCCGTCTAATCACCTCTCTCCAATACTTCTTCGGCCTACCTCTACCCCTCCTGAACCCGTCCATAGCCAACCTCTCACACCTCCGCACTGGGGCATGTGTCTCTCCTCTACACATGCCCGAACCATCTCAACCTTGCTTCCCTCATCTTATCATCCACCGAGGCCACTCCCACTTTCTCCCGGATATCATCATTTCTAATCCTATCTCTCCTCGTATGCCCACACATCCACTGGGTATGTTGTTCTTGTTATAAAAAGAAACATATGTAAGGAAGTTGCTTGAATTTGATTTTTGTTTATAGGTAATTACTCAAAATGTTTCAAATGGTCGTAAAACACCATGAAGCTACAATATGTGCTGCTTCAGTGATATTCATAGTTTATTACATCATAAATTGATGTTAGCCTTTTCTTGTTTTCAGTGGCTCAGCTTACAACAAAGATAAAGCACCTATCGACAGTTCTTCACAAAAAGGTGAGTTTTCTGCTGAATTGTACCCAATTTAGCATCTTTTGCAGGAAAACATGTCATGAAATCTCTATTCATAGCACATTGTTGTTCATTGTCATATGGTAAGCATGATACATTGGCTGTTGTCGACGAATTGCAAGAACTTGTCGTATAAGATAGTGCATTAATTGTTTCAGATCTATTATCTTGTCATAGAGCTTTATTACTTGGATTAGTGTGAGCTGGTTATTCATAGGAATCTTTTCACAAATAGCTAGCCGGATTCGCTATTTACTTTTTCTAGCCACTATACATAGATTATACACTGGTATACATGGTAATGCATGAATTATACATCCGCCGGCTATTTTTTAATTTAAGCGGGTGGGTGGACGAATATTTAGGTTAATTCTTCTCATATATACCTTGTCGCTGAATTATCAAATGTTTTAGGACAAGCACTCTCGTAAGGGTCTACAACAAATGGTGCAAAAGAGGAAGAAGTTATTGAAGTATCTCCGAAGGACAGATTGGGACTCCTTCTGCCTCGTTCTTTCTAAGCTTGGCCTCCGAGACAACCCAGATTACAAGTTCTAGACCAGCATGTATGACATCGTACTGGAATGCAGAAATGCAAGTTTTACTTGGGCAGATTGGTGAAGTGGAGTCATTCCCTTACCAAAATTTTTCTTCTTGTGGGGAGAGGCGGCAAGCGGGTTAGACTTTTGTTGTTGGTTGGCTGCCTCCAAGGGAAGCTCATAACTGGATCTTGAAGTTTTGTGATTCCATTTTGGTCTTTGAAAGGAGAGCCAAATGTAGGAATTTAAGTGGTGTTGGTTATACCATGCTTTTTTTTTTTGATAATGATGATGTCTGAAATAACTTGCACGCACCACGATGTGTATGTAACTATTTCTACTGGGGCTAATGACTTTTTCATCTTCTGATAGCTTGAGTGAAATTAACAAGTGATTCAATAATTTGGTCTTCAAGGACTAGAGTCTTATTTCTTGTTTGAATTGTAGTTGGATTGTGGCAAAGCAATTATACTGCTTCAACGATTTCCAGGGATGAATTGTTGTTTTAATAAGCCTGCCATTACTCTTTATAATTTTCTTGTGTTGTTTTCTCCTCTTGGTTTTGGTTTTTGATGGTTCATTCAGTGTACAAATACTACCAAAACCTTTTGCACGCAATAGAAAAAACTTTCTTACCAAATGTGCTAAAGTCCGTGCAATGTATGGATTTTTGTTTATGTTGTTAACAATATGATAAAGCAACATGTCCATGTGAATTCACTCAGTTTCTGCAGACATCCTGTAGTAAGGAAGAGAGAAATGTCAGAATTCTTACTTGAGACTAGCACGAGAGACGAATGAAAGAAGGAAACTTCTTAAATGTTTCATAGCCTCGCGCTCTTAAATGTTTCATAGCCTCTCGCTTATAAGTATGACTTGACCACATAAAGAAGAGTACCTATTCAAGTCACTACTCATCGCCTAGAGTACCTTAAATCTAGGCTCTAATACAAAGTTTTTCACGACTCTAAATCCCATGGATCTGGGATTGGCACCCACCAACCCCCTTGTCGAGAGAACCATCCTCTTAACATAACTTAATTAACCATTCAAATATGAACATTTATTAAACCAAAATCGATATACAACCCCATTAACTCAACGATAAAACGTTTAACAACATGGGCTAGAAGGATAATTTTATTTATTTAAGACAACCACAAAGGGTTACATAGAGGGATATTTCTAATGAAATTTATCACTCTCTTCTTTTTGCTTTTGTTATTAAAAAACATAACAATAGTTCTAAAACAACACAAGATTTGACGGGCAAACACAACCCTTACAAGTGCTTATTCTTTGGCATATCATTTATTTAAGTACTAATAAAATCCAAGGCCTTAGCTTGAATTACTTAGAGGTTTTTGATTGCTTGGGCTTTCTTCCTTTCTGACAGCAATTTTGCAAACCTACATACAAATTACTATAGTTAACAATAAATAGATTTACAAGAAACTAAAAAAAACCTGATACGAGCAACAATATATTAGCATGTAGCTAATACAAGCTAAAGACTACGAGAGTGTTCGGCTAAGCTTATAAGCTAGTCAAACTGACTTATAATTTTTTTTTATCTTATCAACGCGTTAGATAAACAACAAAGTACTTATATGCCAAAATCAGCGATAAGTTGATCATCTCAAGAATCTTTCAGCTTATAATATCACTTTTGATTTGATCAAGTATTTTATTATTCTTAATATTTTTATCTCAAAACATCTTCCCAATATATAGCAAATTACTTTGTCTTTGATAATTAAACTGTTGACTGTAATCTTGAATAGTTAATTTATAAAATAATACTTAATACTCCCTATGTGGTCTCAAATCTAGAGAAAGGGTGTATTCACATATTTGAAGTGCTGTAAATTATAACTAGTGGGTTGTAGTCTTTGTTATTGTAAATAAATGAGCAACATTATCCTATTTGCATTTAAAAATCAATAACTACAATAAGATCATCTTAGTTTAGCTTTACCAGGGACCTACCTATTGAGTTATTCTAATGCAGATCAGTATTTAATAAAATATACATTTCTTTAAGGTTATGTTATCTAACTACTAGTACTAATTTATTACAACTAATTTTATTCACTGAACTAATAATCATTCATTAATTAATTAAAAAAATAGATTTTATAAATCTAACAAGACATAGCACTCTGAATAGATAAAGAATGATGGTGCATATATATAATGTGTTGTACCTTTTTAGAGCTTCCTCATTGGTTTCAGGATTCTCTTTGGAAACTGGTTTCTTCAACAAGTTTTCACCAACTTGTACCAATTTGTTCATATTAGCCTCTGAAGCATCATCCATTAGGGTAGTTGAGCCTGTTAATGCCGGTTCCTGGTATTACATAAGAAAAATAATAAATTTTTCAGAAGTTAAAAATGTATCTTTTTCTCGAAATTACTTTTGGAACCTTGACAAAGCATAAATAACGGCTCTATTATTGGCAAAAATATTTTTCGAATTGATTAACTTAACACAAATTGTTACTATGTAAAAGTAGTTTTTTCAAAAGTACACACTCTGCCTATTTTTACATGTCCATTATACTAAAAATAGATTCACTTTTACTTATCCAATTTGAAAAATCAAGATATAAATTTGTTGTTTCATACCTATTTTACCTTTCTTATTTAGTACTCATTTCCACTTCATTTCCCAACATTTAGGTGACTTATAATAATTCGTGGTAATATAGTAGAATTATCATTTTATTTATTGTTACTTAAGGGGCATGCCAAGTCATAAACTGGAAAAGTAAACACGGACGGAGAGATTAATTTTAACAAACAATACATTTTCAAAATAAATAGATTTTGATTTATGTTGCTCGGACTCTTCAAAAATGTATTAGTGTGTGTCGAATCATCTAAAAATAATACATTTTTGAAGGATCCGACACAAGTTCAACAATCTTCTTAAATAGCCCGAGCAACATAGATTTTAACAGTCTGGTCAAACAAGTTATTAATCAACATTATTGAGCTTACTTGAACCCTGAGGTAGTTGTTTCCATCATCAAGCGCGTGATATATAGTGGAAGTGAAATCATCAATCATAGCATGACTTGCTGCAGACATAATATCAACTATAGGGGTTGCATAACCTTGTTTTAACCATTCTTTAGCACCCCATTTAGCTACCTCATTTGCTTTGTATTTCCCCTCATAGTTTGCAGCACCAGTCCCCAACGACAGCAATAGTATCCGTTTCACGTCCAATGGCTTGATTTTCGCGAATGATGGATCCAGTTTTGCTGCCCGTTTCGTTACTGTGCTAAGGGCAATTAAGGCCTATAAATACAAGTAATTAGCCGTCAAGAAAATTTTTATTCCGTGCTTCATTCAACTGACATTAATTGCATGAGATTTTTTTAGGTCCACTGTGAGACAAAACGAAGTCTCACATATAATAAAGTTAAGTCATTACTTCCTTCATACCAATTTATGTGTCATCGTTCATATTTCGAGACTCAAATAAGTTTTATGTTTGATTGCAACTTTTTCATATGCTTTTTAAAATATTTTGAATTGTCAATTATTGTGACTTATAATATTTTTTTTTACGTAATTTTCAAATATGTCTATTAAAAATTTTGACTCTTGAAATACGAATAGTGCCACATAAATTGGAACAGATGAAATATACTTTAATTTTATTGGAGTAGGAAAAGAATTAGCCCCTTCGTCCCAATTTATGTGGCGCTGTTTCACTAAGCATAAAGTTTAAGAAAAGAAAAATATTTTTGAAACTTGTGGTCTAAAATAAATTAACCTAAGACATTTATTTGGCTATAAATCATTTCACTGAAATAAAAGGAAAATTTAAAGTTAAGTCGTTTCTTATTATAGAAAGTTACTTCTATTTTTTTGGGACAGATTATAAAAAAAAATTGTCATATAAACCGGAACAGGAGAGATGTAAAATTCAGAATTAATGTACCGGATTGTCGGAAGCAACAGCACCATCAATCATATTGAACTGATGCATATTGCCTGTACCATCATCATTCTCAAAGAAATATGGAGGAAAAACATTTGGAGCTGCTGAGGTGCTGATGCATATGTCAGACATCTTAGCATCCAAATAAGGCGATTTTGCTATCTGTATTTTGTTTCAAAATAAAGAACAATAGTTACTAACAATATATCAAAAACCTATAAATCAGTGCTGAAGTGGTAAGTACTCCTTCATCCTTAATGAAAGGTCTTCAATTCGAGTTTTGTGTATGATCAAGTCGCCTTTATTAAGGAACGTTTTATCCTTCAATTTGAAATTTTTCAGCACGAATCAAAATTTAATCGTACTTCAACAACGAGTGGGAAAACAAAAAATATAAGCTGTTGACTTGATATTTGCACCAACTTGAAGAATATTGTTGGCAGAAGGTTGTTGATGTCAAAGGATGGAATAATAACATTTGTTAAAGTCTGATGCAAACGAGTCTCTCCCAAATTTTCCATCAAACTTGGGGCCGACATCAGTTGTATTACTGCAATTGAAACCAAATATGTTATAGTAGTACTGTATTATTATATCATGTTGAAAGTAATATATATAATCATGATCGAATGGATTAAATGAAATAAAATTATTAAATATATTATAAACACTATACGTACACTGGTGAGAAAATCTTAGGGCCATGGTCGAAATAAAAGCCCACAATATCACTGGCAGCATAGAAGGGGCGATTCATTTTATTAGGATTAGGAGCACTTAACATTCTATGTAACAATATTTTACCTATAACAACAACCATCTTTATAATATACTATGTTTTTTTGTAAAATTACCCTTCCTATAACAATGAGTAAATATCTCGAAAGGTCACTCAAGTATAGTATGTTGAATTCTCTAATAAAGTCACTAACTTAGTTTTGTATCAATACATTCACTCAACTTATTGATTTTCTCTTACAAAGTCACTGAACTTAGTTTTATATCAATAAAATCACTCAACTTATAATTTTTTTTCTTCTAAAGTCACTTAAGTTAGATTGGTTTTTTCATAGTCATTATAACCAAAAAATAAAAAATATAATTACATAAATCTTCCCTCAAGTTTAGTTATGTAATGCTTACTTCCTTTGTGGTTTATAATTTTATGTTTACCTTTCTTATTTTAATTTTCTCTGTAATAATTTTTAACCTAATTATTATTAATATAAAGGATTGTGATTTAACTAATTAAGTTTTCTCTAAATTAGTAAAGGAGAATTCAAAAGGTCAAAGAGAAATGGGAATGTAAAAAAGTTTTCTCTGCATAAATATCAATTAAGTTTCATATGAAGTGAAGCAAGAATATATATTAGGTTCAGTGGGAGTGTTATGACCCATTTGCATCTTATTAAAATTTATTTAAGAGAACCATTGCCATGGCGATGAAGGATATGACTACTTCCATGTTGTTCGGTTCTTTTTCAATTTATATAATATTTTCTTCTTCTCTTTTAATTGGGTTTTGCCATTTTTATCTTTGTAAATAATAAAACAAAATAAGTTATTTATTATTTTTGTAAGAAAAAAATAGAGATTAAGGTGCAATTGTTAAAAAAATGGGATAGGATGCCAGTCACAAAAAAGAACATACGTTAAGGGTGCAAAACTACTCCCTCTGTTTGTTAATGAAAGAAATATCCCCCTTGATTATTTTCATTAATGAATGATCCCATCTCAACTGGGCATGTATATTTCTAGACTTTCACAGTTTTGGTTTGTATATTCATAATTTTACGTATAATATACGAAGTGGTGGACAAAAAAAAAAACAAAAAAAGAGAGGAAATTTTATTAATTAAATAAAACTGGTATATATACAAGTTACAATCTCCAAATATGAAAAATCCTATTCATACTATACTTCTAAATCCTAATCATACTTATACAAAAATTCTACAACTATGGTAAGTTTGTACAGTAGTTTATTTACAATCCTAATCCTATTTGAGCACGATACCGTGCTATATTCTATCACACCCCCGCAGTCATAGCGGGCGATTGTCATATGTTGAGACTGTCCCTAAAACTTTCAAATAGAACTGAGGGAAAATCCTTCGTAAAGATGTCAACAATTTGGTATCTGGAGGGCACATGTAAAACGCATACTTGTCCACGAGCTACATTTTCGCGAACAAAGTGAATATCCATCTCGATATGTTTAGTGCGCTGATGTTGGACATTGCCAGAAAGATAGACTGTACTAACATTATCACAATAGACCAAGGTAGCTTTCTCAATAGGAAAGTGTAATTCTAATAAAAGATTATGTAGCCAACATGATTCAGATACCACATTAGTCACGCCTCGATACTCAACCTCTGCACTGGATCGTGATAATGTAGCCTGACGTTTCGCAGACCATGAGACCAAGTTATCCCCAAGAAACATACAATAACCAGATGTCGAGCGCCTGATATTAGGACAACCGCCCCAATCAGCATCTGTATATGACACAAAAGTAGAGACGGAAGAAGAATATAAATGCAAGTCATAATCAAGTGTGCCCTGGATGTACCGTATAATGCGTTTGAGTGCATGCATGTGCTCAATCCGTGGGTCGTGAATGAATAAACACACATGCTGAATTGCATAAGTAATATCAGGTCTCGTGAAAGTAAGATACTGAAGTGCCCCTTCAAGACTGCGATAATGGGTGGGATCCTCGTATGGTTGTGCCTGACGTAGTACTCAGCTTCAGTTTGATATCAATCGGAGTGGAAGTAGACTTACAAGATGACATACCAGCTCTCTCAATAATCTATGCATACTTCCTTTGAGATAAAAATAGACCACCTGAATGACGCGTGACAACAATGCCCAAGAAATAACTCAAGGGTCTCAAGTCTTTCATTGCAAATTCAGAACTGAGAAGTGACATGATAGACTTGCACAGATTATCAGATGAAGCAGTCAATATAATATCATCTACGTACAATAAAATGTATGCCAGAGAATTACCACGACGATATATAAAGAGAGATTGATCAGACCGGCTGTGAGAAAACCCAATAGTAGATATATAATCTGCAAACCTCTTATACCACACCCGCGGGGCCTGCTTAAGCCCATACAAGGACTTCTTCAACAAACAGACATGATGAGGATGATTGAGATCTCGAAAACCCAAGGGCTGATGCATATAGACAGTCTCCTTAAGATCACCGTGTAAGAAAACATTCTTTACATCCAACTGATGAATATGCCATGCTTTTGAGAGAGCCAAACTAAGAACAGTGAGAATGGTAGCCGGTTTGACTACCAGACTAACCGTCTCACCACAATCCACTCAAACCTGTTGAGTTTTACCATCACCTACAAAACTAGCCTTATGCCTCTCAAAAGAACCTTCATAATTTTCTTTATGAGTAAAAATTCACATAGACCGAATAATATTCACACCAGATGGATGGGGTACTAACTCCCACGTCTTATTTTCAATAAGAGCATTATATTCGTCAGTCATAGCCAATTTCCAATTCAGGTCATGTAGTGCAGACACAGAGTTACGTGGTAGTGGGGATTTAGAGACATTAGAATTGAGATTAAAATGTTGTTTTGGTTTAAAAATACCCCTTTGACTATGAGTAACGGGCTCTTGACTCGAGGTAGAGTTGGGTGGATTTGGGGCAATGTGCGGAACGGTGACGGACTGGCCAGCAAGGGCGGAAACCAATACTGGAGTGGTTAGAACACTGGAACAATATCGAGATCGGTACAGGGCCGTGTTTCTGGCCCACTGGGCAGAATCGGCGGAATAGTGGTAACGGGACTGTGTGGGCCAACAGGCAGTGGGCCTGCTGGAGTATTTTGGTCACGGGACAAGTCCGATAAATGGTGGATAATATATGGTGAGACATCGTCATCTAAAAAATTATACAAACTAGGCACGGGACTACTCTTTTTAGCAAACGAAAATTGGGTTTCATAAAAAAGAACACGACGACTGATTATGATTTTATTAGACGATAAATTAAAACATTTGTAACCACGATGATTAGACGGATAACCCAAAAAACACACAAGCGGTAGAACGGGCTTGAAGTTTGTTAATTGTAGTTGACGAAAAAAGTGGATAACATAAACACCCAAAGACCCTAAGATGTGAATACGAAGGAATCTTATTATAGAGAATTTTAAGGGGAGATTCATATGCTAACCCTTTGGTAGGAAGTACGTTAAGGAGGTAAGTAGCCATTTGTAGTGCATGATGCCAAAATGAAGGGGATACGGAAGCATGAGCTAATAAAGTTCGGACAATATTATTAATGGTACGAATTTTTCGTTCGGCTTTCCCATTTTGTGAGGACGTATGAGGACAAGAAAAATGAAAAACTATGTCATTAACATCACAAAATTCCCGAAACAACCCATTATCGTATTCCTTGCCATTATCACATTGAATATTATTAATTTCCCGTTCGAATTGGGTACGGATGAATGCTCTATATTTTAAGAAAGTGGAAAAAACTTGAGACTTTTTGGATAACGGAAAGGTCCACAAAAAATTAGAATAATCATCCAAAAATAAGACATAATAACGATGTCCCAAAGTACTTAAAACGGGAGATGTTCATAAATCACTATGAATAACGTCAAAAGGCATCAAAGTATGAGAAGTAGCGGCTACAAATGGTAATCGAACATGTTTTCCTAACGGACAAGAAGAACAAAGTGGAGTACTACGCGTACCCTTACAAGAAATAAAATTGTTTTTATGCAAACACGAAATAATAGATGATTCCGGTTGACCCAAACGTGCATGCCACAAGGAAGGAGCAAGGGCGGAAAAAGTAGACGGCATGACTTGACTCGTGGAAGTGGTGATAGTTGTGATTGAATAAAGCTCTCCCCTACTATTGCATCTCATTAGAGGTATCCCCGTTTTCAAATCCTTCATAGAAAACCCAAAGAGATCAAAATTAACAGAAATCCAATTATCAGTGGTGAATTTTCGAACAGACATCAAATTTTTAATTAAGTTAGGGGCATGAAGGGTATTTTTCAAAACTAGAGGTGGATGTGGGGGAGACAAAGTTGTATGTCCATAACCGCGAATTGGAATTGAGTTGTCATTACCAACAATTATACCACAATTTTTGCTCAAATCTAAATAAGATGAGAGAGTACCTTGATCGGACGTCATATGAGAAGTGGCTCCGGTGTCCATATACTAATTCGCGTCCGGGGGATTTAAGCCAAATGTATGTATTGCGGCTTCTTTCAGTTAATGACCCTTTTTAATATGATACTAATATCATTTAATGTGGGGTTCATGCCTATCTAACATAAAAAGATTAGCTTATTTTGTCAAGTCAAATTATTTTGATGACTTTAAAAAATAATATTTAGAAAATTAACTAAGCAAAAAGTAATATGATAAAGGAGATATAAGTTAAATTGAAATCCTTTATATTAGTAATACTTAAGTTAAAAGAATTATTTAAAAAAATTAAAACAAAAGAAGTAAGCATAAAATTATGAACCATAAAGGAAGTAAGTATTACATATAACTTAATCTGAGGGGAGATTTATGTAATTATTTTAGTTTTTGGTTATCATGGCATTGTGGGAAAATCAATTTAACTTGAGTGACTTTGTCAGAATTTTTTTTATAAGTTGAATGAATTTATTGATACAAAACTAAGTTAAGTGACTTTACTAAATAATTCTACATACTTGAATGATCTTTTGAGATATTTACTCCTATAACAACTATCTACCTATAATAAGAACATAAATTTTGATCAATATTTTAATACTCTATTTATGACAAAGAATAATATATAACTATATATTTTCATCACTAAAAGATTTTCTTCATCACACAAAGCTAATTAAGCTTAGAATTTGACCATAATTTTTTTTTTAGCTTTTATGCATTTTTTTTTACCTATAACAGTGATATATTATTTATATGTCAATGTTGTTATGGGTGTATAACCACCATTCATTGTAGTTGCCAAAATTTCGAAGCCAACGATACTGTTATAGAGAGATTTGATCGTATTTCTCATATTGTTTAATTTTTCAAATTGTGCAAGAAATCTCAGTCTCTCAGTTATTTTCAGTCTTTAATTTCACTCTAATAATGCCTCACGTATGTACTCCCTCAAATTCATAATAAATGATTTTTTAGGCTTTTCATTTTATTTCAATTAAGTGGTGCTTTAGAATTTCAAGAAGAAATTGACTATATTCTTCCAAAATTACCCTTATTAACATAATAAAAAATTATTAAGTAGTTTTTCTATTGTAGGCATAATTAGAGATAAATTAGTAAAAATACTAATAATTTTTTAAGAGTGAGCAATTTATTAAGGGGTGCGCATAAACTAAAAACACCACTTATTATGGAACGGAGGGGTAAAGATAAAGTAATTAACGGTATATATACCTGGAGCTGGCCTTCAAGAAAAGCAAGAATGGTATCAGGAATGATTCCTTTAATGGCACCTCCATCAATACTAAGAATAGTCACCATTTCTCCCACCTCAGACGATGTCGTTCCATTAGTAATTGTCATTTCAGATAATTAGAGTTTCTTTTTTGGACTGTAAAAATAGCAAATAATATCAATTTAAAGCTCTAGTATTAAGGTTTTGTTGGTGCTTTGAGCATTTAACGAGCAGGGATTTATATAATCATGTAAACAGTGTTAGTGTCATGAATCAAATATGCTCAATTTTCCCACGAGGTTAGCGTTTAATTTGATGTCTTTTGGCATTTACTACGACGACAAACATGAAATATTAAATAAATAAATCAATAAACATCCATGAATTTATGCGTCACTATAAGTATCTAATCAAACTACATATTTATATAGTTAGAAATGATTGATCAATTATGTAAATAGGTGAGATACATGTATATCTAATTAAAGTAGCCAAAAAATATGATGATTGTCATTTGTATTAACGTATATTACTAATAATTATATAATACTAAATATTACAAAATATATAAAGTATATTATTAATAATATACGTTAATATATTTGATTCCTGACACATAACACTGTTTACATGATTATATAAACCCCTGCTCGTTAGATGCTCAAAGCACCAACAAAACCTTAATACTTGAGCTTTAAATTGATATTATTTGCTATTTTTACAGGCCAAAAAAGAAACTCTAATTATCTGAAATGACAATTACTAATGGAACGACATCCTCTGAGGTGGGAGAAATGGTGACTATTCTTAGTATTGATGGAGGTGCCATTAAAGGAATCATTCCTGATACCATTCTTGCTTTTCTTGAAGGCCAACTCCAGGTATATATATCGTAAATATTTTCTTTTACGTATGTAATTCAAAAATTAAACAATATGAGAAACACAACTAAAAAATCTTTATTTTCCACGGAAAAATGTTCAGTGGCAATGACAGTGGAAAACCTAAATAGTAGTGTTTTCAGACGAAAAAATTAGAAAGTTTTTCAGCCTTCTAATTGAAACTTGTTTGCCATCATACGTTTTTCCAGTGAACTAATTCGGTCGGAAAGAGATGGAGAAATCATGTTTTACAGTACAAATTTCCCACTGAATATAGACACTACAAGAAAAGGCTTATTCTGTGGAGGTTTTTTCTTAATTTTGTGGCGTTTTCCAACCTCCGCAAATGGAATTGTGTGGTTCTAAGAACCGTCAAGGTTATGTGCGCCACAACACATTTTGTGGCGATTTTAAAAAACCTCCACGACTACCTCCGCAAATTGAAAGTGTAATTAGTGGGGAGTTTTAAATTCAACTAAGGGTGGTCTGTGACCTCCACAACATGATTTTAATACTCCAAGATATTTAATTTATGGGGTTTTAAATTATAGCAGTATGATTTGATTTTTTTTTTAAATAATTAGTGGCAGTGTACAACCGCCACAATATACGCTTTCTATTTAAAAACATTTTAGTATGTTGAGGTCTACAATCTCCACAATATAATTTTATTATTTTATAAAATTTAATTTGTGGGGGTCAATTACCTTTACAAATTGATTATTGAAATGTGTTTTCTCATTTAAAAAGTTCACTGCGTGATTAAACAAGACTATGCTTGTATAACAATATGCATATCAAATAAATAGTTTACTTAATAATATATAACATAAATCAAATTTCATAAAAATAATCCATAATAGCCAAAGTCACAAATTCAAATACTTTACTACCAAAGAAACTGAAGTAATATAAATTAATGTATGCTAAACATTACTACTATTTCATAGAAGCAAAAGTGGTTCCATACTGAAATTAATAAAATTCTAAGTATTTGTTTGATCATTTCCATTGATGTCACCCAATGATCCTCTTATATTCACTGGTGAAGTAGATTCACTCCAGACATCACCGCTAGGCTGAAATAATAAAAAACATATTCGATGATAAATTTAAAAGCTAACGTCTAACTAATTAGAAATCAATATACAATACATTAACTAAATCAGGTTAAATGGAGCATTAAGGAAAGGAAAGCAATTCAGATTTCTGATAAATACAATAGTTTTGAACAACTGTAAAGGATAACATAAAAAGTAAACAAGTTAAAGAAAAGTGAAAAGAATTACAATGTTAGATAGATGAATATGTCTCTTCATTAGACCTTAGGCCATTGAATCTAAGATTTTTTCAATGCTCTATGTAAGTGACTCATTCTTCTATTGTTCTTAATGAACTTGTAAGCTACAGATACAAAAAAACTCACTTTACTAAACAATTTGACATAGGTGGTTCAATATGTTCATTATGTTTTAATAATTTAATCAACCCACATGAAAAGATAACGAAGAAAACATATAACACAAAACATAAATTCCAATGTTCTTACTTGTGGTAGAGGAGCAAAGAGATTGACAAATTCTTCGAGAACCCCTCCTTCAGTGGATATCATGTAATCCTTCAGCTCAGTCAAGGTTCCTTCTAATTGGGACTCCAAACGCGCAACATTTTGATGTAAATAGGTAGAAGTTACGGATGACGCATCAAAGCTACTTGAAGTGTTCAGATCATTAAGTCATCGCTTGAAATTATTGATTGTATTTGAAGGAACTGCTCCCATACCCATATATCGTACCCTCCTAGAGTGCTCTGCCCCTAACACCTGCCGATAATATCATCTGCAGAAATTTCAGACTCACTGCCTTGACTCAATTGAAGTTGTTCCTACAAGCAGACAAATTATCAATTAGTATTATCAAATCATTATATATACCTCTCCATTTTATTGATTAACCTATTAGCTGGCAAGTCATGAAATTTATTCTTGAAATTTACTTGACATAGATAATTGGAAATGAATTTAAATATGAACTCACCACTATAGTCCTTGTCTCGTCATTTACAAATGAACCATCCTTTCTCTTATGAGTTTCGATAAATATCTTACTTCGACTAGGATTTTGTCCAGTTTCCATGAACTAAGAAAGAGTTAAATTAGGTACATTGTAACAAAACATTTGAATGAGAGAAAAAGAAGAAACACTATTAAGTTAATATATTACCAGCTCATGTCGTCTTCTCGAGTTAGCTTTTGAACCACCAATGTGAGGAATTTTTTGCTTGCGCCAAATTTCTTTATTTCTTTTACAAAGCTCCTACTAACATAAATGAGTACCACTTAAAAGGTTAGTCTAATACCTGATCATAATTTCAATAAAACCTATTGACATAATCATAATCTTACAATTGTTTCTTCTTTTAGATGATAAGCAACAAAACTAGCCCACTGATCTCAATATATACCCACTGGCACATTTCTTAAAATTTCATTTATGCACTTTGATGGGTCATAAAATTCATCCCACAACCTTTGTCTATGTGTAGCGCACTTTTTATATAAACTACCATTGCAATATCTGTACGAAATGGCATCAGTAGTCCTAAAAAGGAATCGAGGCTTCAAATAGAAAAAATACAAAGTTAGTGTTGTATACCTGCATAAAAATCTAGTAGCAATAGATAATATGTGTAACACCTTTAGCAATGTTTCAAAGCAATCTTCCTTATATTTTTTAGGAAGACCCGACGACTCTGACCACCTGTCAAAATTAATTGGAAATAAATTGCCATCAATGGCTAATGATCCACAATATCCAGCAAGCAACCCTTGCGCTTCGCCATATGGTGCACCGTAGTTATCAAAGTTCACAATGATGCATTCACCTATAGGCCGGTTGTTGACCTCATTGACATTGACATTAATATGCTTGGTAGCGTTGTTGAGTCATTAAGAAGAAAACAAGTTACTCAACAAAAAGAGAAAAAGTAAGATATTTATTAAGTGAAATAAACATATATGCAAGGCATATACCTATTGCCTCTACTCTCCAATATTGTGTAGATACTAGTCCAGCAGGGCGTGCAAATGTTGCACGTGGATTCAAAGGCTGAGTTGGAGCTTGTTCTTGTTGCGGGACTTCATCAGCTAGTGAGAAATTTGGTGGAGCATGTGGAGGGGCTTGTAACAATGTTGAGGGCTCAATAGCATGTGAACGGGCCGTAGTTGTTAATAACAAAGAACGTCCATGAGCTGATCCACAAGCCGACTTTAGTGGATTCCAAAAACGTTTATCCTTTGGCATGGCTACATATTCATATAAAAATAAAAAATATGTGAATCAAATATGGTGAAGCAGTCATTGAGAAAACATGAAGCTATAAAGTAAATAGTAGTAGTAAAAGTTGGTTGGACCAATGTATGAAAAATTAAGTACAACTCATCACTAAAAAGCACTCGATATCAGACAACTATTGAACTCTTAATGCTAGCTGAATCCAAACGTACTCTTGCTAGAACTATTAATGCTAGCTGATTCCAAACACTATATCAGAAATCTAAGATAAGCAACTTTGGACCAAAAATATGAGAAATTAAGTATGAATAGCAAATCAAGATTAAATTAGTGAACCAAAAATATGAGAAATTAAGTTTCAGCCACTAACAGCGAAGTAACTGTGGGAAAGAGTGGAGCCGCAAGTGACAGTAATTTTGTTCTTATCGCGAAGTTCCTTCAAGACCGAATCAAAACAAAGTTAGTTTCAGTAATGAAATATCCAAATCTGGAAAGATTAAATTGTCAGTTAATACAACCCTCATAAGACATATCAGAAATAATGACTAAGCAATTTCTATTCCTTGAATATGTAATTAAGAATTACACCTTCAAGCTAAAAAAAACACAACAACAACTAAAGATGAAATCTACATCCTGTTGGAAATTTCCCTTTGGCGGGAGTTGCGTCCGACCAACTTTAACGGCTTAAACACTAGTGTTCCGCATGTTGGAGAATCCGGTTCTTCACACGTGCATAATCTACTAAGTACGTAGATAACCGTAGGGCCAAGGATCGTCAAATTTCATTGAGAAATGAAAGAGATATTGGTTCACGAAGCGAGGTGTTTGAAGCATGGAAAAGTGTGGTATTGAGATCAATTCTCCCTCATCGGTAGAGGAAGAAAGAATTGTTTTGTTTATAAGTCTCAAGGTTGGCTTGGGGTTTGGGACGTCAAGGGGTATCCCATGTGTTTAAAGGAGGGAGGACCTAGATGTGCTTCGGTTCGAGAAAAGCCCACACGCGCGCCGCCGCCCACCCGTCCCGTCCGAGTCCGGGCTCACGGACTGTGGTTCTTCTGATATTATCTTTTTGGACCAG
Organism: Anisodus acutangulus; assembly: GCA_029783415.1. Classification (NCBI taxonomy): domain Eukaryota; kingdom Viridiplantae; phylum Streptophyta; class Magnoliopsida; order Solanales; family Solanaceae; genus Anisodus; species Anisodus acutangulus. The sequence continues at coordinate 4,299,545 of CM056505.1, read as the reverse complement.
AGAACTTTGTCATATGTACAGTTTGATCCCTGAAGTTTCATATATACAGTTTGGACCAGAATTATTTCAACACCTGAAGTTTCAAGAAAGTCAGAATTGGGCAGAGATCAGAAACGTCAACAGCACTCAATTCATCCATTTATTTTGGCTAAATTACTCTTCCTAAATGGCCAATCCGTTGCACATCTTCACCATTTATTTTGAAGGAATTACTACCTCCATAATTGCCATTACTTGGCCAGTAATGGCACTTATGGAGGCAGTTCATCAGCCTCTCCCTCAACTATATAAAGAACCCCTTGCACCATTGTTGACACACAGAAAAACAGACGAAAAAAACAGAAATAAAGAATCAGTTCTTCCTACAACCTTCTAGCATCATTTCATTACTCAAAATTCTTCACGGTAGCACTTGGGTTTCCTTTGCTCGATTGTTCATTTGTTGTTTTATCTTAGGAGACAATTGTCCAGGACGCAGAAAGGATACATACGGGGCAATATTGTTTTAAAGACAGAGTGCAAACACTCGACTCAGCATACACAAAAACAGTTCCAGCTTCTTGTTCAAGATTATTGTAATTTCAGTTTGTTGTTGAATTATAATTTCAGTTCTTGTATTACTTAGCAGTTACTTGTAATTTCCGTTTCCTGCACATTTGTAAACAACACATCTATTACCCTAATTTCACAAATGTAAGTGGAAAATTAAATTGCCAGTTAATATAACTTACTAAAGAAGTCAATCTAAAAGAAAAATTAAAGCAAATGGAGAATTACATCATTAAGCTCAACAAAATATTTTCAATTGCACACAAATTTTCGAGCTGTAGAACTCTAGATCTTTTAATCTAATACATCAATGAGACAAACAAAATCAATTATCTATAGATCTCTTAATCGAATACATCATTGACACAAACAAAATCAACTATCTAAACCTCAATTAGAAACAAAATAACTAAAACAGGAACGATTAATATAACTTCAGTAGAATCAGTGAAGAAAAAACACAAATATGCAGAGAAAATCCACATGCAAACAAATTAAATTAAATTACAATTTCTAGAGTAAAATCAAAGAATAAGGAAGAAGAATACCTTAGATCAGTAAAAACTGGAAGAACTCAGTGATTTTCTACATTGCATAAACTTACAATCCGATTTTTATAGCTTTTTGTAACTTAAAATCTGAAAATATCAATGATTTGGGATGATAAGAGAGAGAGAGAGAGAGATTGGGGGATGGAGAAAGTTTAGTGTATGAAGTCTGATATATTTGGGGCAAAAAATGAGGAAAATGATTGAAAAAAATGAGGGAAGCTCCATATTTGGGGCAAAAAATGAGGGAAAAAAATGAAAAAAATGAGGGAAGCTCAATATTTGGGGCGCCCTTTTTTTTAAGGTCTAGCGTAGATTTTAACCCCCGCAAATTCAATGAAAATTAGCGGGGCCTATATTAACCTCCACACTTAATAAAATTTTGCGGAAGTTATATTAACCCCGCAATTAAACCACCAAAATCGAATCATTTGTGCATACTATTTCTCCGAACCCCGCGCATAGCGAGATCTTAGTGCACTGGAATCCATTAAAGTTCTATCAGCGTTCCACACTCTGCGTAAGGTCTTCATAGTGTCGGCGATAAATTAAGCTCCACAACTCAACACTTATTACATGACTAAAGCAAGTCAACCAAGTCTGAGCGTAATCGAGTCGGGCATTGATCAAGCTTTAACGTGCTGAGATAAATTTTGACCGAAATCAAGCCAGATCGAGCTGAGCTAAATATGTGCGAGAGGATGATCATATGTGCCGACTTAAGCTCGTTACTCAAGCCTACATATACAACAAATAGTAGTACTTATGATCAATCTAAAGCATATTATTTCATAATAATCATAAATACTTGGCCTCGATCGAGCCTATAATTAGTTCTAAGACTTGAGGTAAGTTATTTCTTATTTTTGTTTTTAATGGGAACATAGATAAACATTTATCAATAATTTTTAAGTGCTTCCAATTTATATTTTAGTCTAATTTTACTGTTCAATTACTAGCGCCCAATTATTCATAATTGTGAGTTTGTTCATTCACAGTCAAATCAATATATTTAAAATTGAGAATTAACAAAATAAGAAAAGAAATATAAACTTTAGATTTTTAGTTTAATACGAAAATACGAACTAAAGAGAGCAAATATAATGGAAGAAAAATCAGCGAGTAAAACATGAAGATGACAGAAGACCTCTGTTTTTGAATTTTTTTTAGATCAGAGGAATGCTAGTGCTAGAGAAAAAGGACAACAAACTACAAGAAAATTGGCGTAACATGCATCAATTGATAGTGATTTAACTCAAATGTGCAATTTGATTCAATTGCTAAAAAAGGTGGAGAATATGATTAAAAATTGCATGAGATGAATCGTTACAATTTGTATTGAATTGCAACAATTTCACAAACAATCAAATTTGATGTATTTGTGGAGATTATCTCAAACCTCCACGATAAAAGTGTCACAATAAAAATTATTTTATGGAGGTCTAAACAAATACCACAAATTTAATGTATAGTGGGGTCTTTACAACCTCCACAGATAAACCGCCACAAAAATATTTATTTTGTGGGAGTTCACACAAACGCCACAAAATAAATATAGTGGAGGTTTCTTATAATCCTCATAAATAAACCACCACAATATACAATTTTTTTGTAGTGCAATAGAAAAACCCTCTATTTCTAGTAGTGAAAATACACGTTATTAGGGTTCCACATTGTACACTATATATATTTATACTAATGAGAAAGACTCCTCAAGGGAGATTAATACAATCTTATATGGTATCAGAAGTCAAAAATTAAACCCTACTTTCTTTCCTCAGCCGCCGCAGCCCCTAGGGTTCTGCGATTTTTTTCCTTTTTTTCCGAGCAAACAATCAACTCTCTATTCTGTTCTCACCCGTGCTTTGTGTTTCTTTGCCCAAGAAACAAGACAAACATTAAAACTTTCCTCTGCAGGTAATCAGAGAAACAACTTTCCTGTCTTATTTCACTGCCCAAGAAACAACCCTTTGTCCCTGCCTTCTGTTTTCTATTTTTTTTTATATCCAGCTTTTCGATTTACACCAGACTATTCCTGAAGATAGTAGTTCTGATTCCTCAGCACTACTACCTGTAAATCAGGGAATGTGCCTGAATGACCATGGTTTGAGAACAGAGAGAGAATTTTCTTCATGTATTTCACATAATTGGGCATTTGTTCTAGGGCCTCAGCAAAGGGATTATTGATGTGCAATTTCTTGAACACCTCTAAAAACTTGGAAAATTGTTTATCAAGAGAATTTTTCCGAAGTCTTTGGGGGAATGGAATTCTGATTTGAGGGTCAGCCATATCTGCGGGTGGTGCCTTCTCTGTACTAATATTGTCTTCAGTAACCCACTTTTTCTCTAAACTTGATATCTCTCCTAAGTCATCATTATTTCAACAGGTGGTTGGGTTACGGACTGCTCCACTTGCTTACTGCTTCTCAATGTGATGGCCTGACACTGCTCATTCGGGTTCACAACGGTATTGCTAGGCAGATTTCCTTGAGGTCTGTTATTCAACATGTTTGCTAACTGCCCCACTTGGGTCTCCAAATTCCGAATAGAGGATTTTGTCTCTGTCATGAACTGTGTTTGGGAATTGGTGAGAGTCAACAAGGTTGCTTGCAATTCATTGGGGTTAGCTTGTTGAACTTGTGACCTAGGCTGCTGAGAAAATGAAGCTTGATTCATTGGTTGTTGTGGACTGTTCTGCTGATATTTTTCTTAGAATTGTGGTTGCTGGTTCTGATATTGCCATTGAAACTGTGACTGTTGGCCTTGGTTGTTTCTCCATGAAAAGTTGGGGTGATTCCTTCACCCAAGATTATAAGTGTTGGAGAATGGATTGTTGTAGGACCTCTGAAAATTACCAACTGCTTGAACCTGAGCTTGGTCCATAGGTACAATGTTGGGATCCACTGTTGTACAATGATAAAAAGTATGTGGTCCTCCACAAATTTCACAAACCACTTGCATCTGAACAACATTTGCGGACACAGTATTCTGTTGCAATTGCTTTGTCAAGGAAGCAACTTGAGCAGTTAATGCAGTGATGGCATCTAACTCATGATCCCTTGTTGATTTTCTACTGCTCGTTGATCTCTCATCAGACTATTGATGGTTGTTTGTGGCCATATCTTCTAATAATTCATACGCCTCATTGGCACTTTTACTCATAAATGCTCCTCCAGCCGCAACAACAATTATGGTACGAGTAGTACCACACAACCCATTGTAGAAATTGTGGACCAACATCCACTGTTCAATTTCATGGTGAAGACATCTTCTTTGCAACTCCTTAAACCTCTCCCAAGCATCATACAAAGACTCCCCATCAAGATGATAAAAATTGTTCATTTCTTCCCTTAACTTCGTGGCCTTTGATGAAGAAAAGAACTTGGCAAGAAATTTCTGAGCCAGATCTAGCCAAGTAGTAATAGAATTTGTCTGAAGAGAGTTCAACCAACTTTTGGCTCGGTCCCTTAGTGAGAATGGGAAGAGCATCAACCTAATGGTATCATCAATAACACCATTATACTTAAATGTAGCACATAACTCTAAAAAGTTTGCCAAATGCATGTGTGGATCTTCTGAAGGCAACCCACCAAACTGAACTGTGCTCTGGACCATATGCAGGATTGCTGGCTTAATCTCGAAATTATTTGTCTCCACAACTGGTGGCCTTATGCATGTTTGCACACCTGTAACAGTTGGCAATATGTAGTCCCGTAAGCTCCTCGCCGCAGGATTCTGGGCTTGTGCCTGCACGAATTCGGGTACCCCTCCATTCAACCCATCATTATCATGTTGATTAGCCATAGCAGTTGAATCAGCAATTCTTTTGTTCTTTCGGTTCTACTTGCACGCTTTTTCAATCTCCGAATTTAGAAAAACAAGGTTGTCTGCTCCTCTCCTGCTTCGCATATACCAAAACTACATGAAAAAATGATCAAAACATGTTGCACGCAGATTAAGTTAAAAATGTGTGTAGGAACAACCAAATTAGAAATAAGATTATTTATTTTGATATTGATAATACTTCAGTACCCGGCAACGGCACCAAAATCTTGTTGTGGTATTTCTAGATGCTACGCAAGTGTATGTATCGCAATTTGTAATAAATTTCGGTAAGACCGAGTATCGTCCACAAAGACTGATTTATCAAGTACCAATTAATTAATCTTTAGTTTTTATTTGGCCAACGAATATAAGTGGTGATTTCTAAATTAATGAATTAACAACTAAAATAGATTGCAGGAATAAAATAGTAGTGAAAACACACAAAATTTAATTCAGTAATGAAAGAAATTAGGGTTTCCAATCTCATCAACAATCCACTCTATCATTCATTAATGCAAGACTTGCGATTCTTCTTCTTGTTAAGATAGCAGGTTAACTGAGATGTTCTATATTCCTGTTAGGACATATAAAAACTCAACCTAAATGAGAATTTTCTATATGTCTATGATAAATTTGATCACATAGAAGGATTAAGATCAATAACCAAAAAAGCTACACAGGCAATCGTGATACTCTCGTTCAAGATTAAATCTACGTCTAATCAACTATAGCATACTCAAATCTCCCTTTTCATAACTCGATTTGAAATCATATAGGTAATGAAAACTAATGGCCAATTAATTCTCATTCAATAAACACAAGTTGAAGAGATCTTAATAGATGACGAAGAACATTAACAATGCATTAATTCATAATAGAGTTTCAAGTGATTCAACGGAAAACCCTAATAAAAGTAATTAGCTCCTAGACATGCTAAGAAAACTAATTAACTTAATATCCAACATAAACTGAATTAAAGTAAAGAAAAGGAAAAGAACTTGAACAATAGATGTCTCTAATGGCTTCTTGTTCTCTTGTTTCTTGTCTCCAAAGTGTTATATCTTTCTCAAATTCGCCTCCCCCATCTTATATCACAAAAAACCCCAGAATAGACCTTTTTTCCATTGTTAAATTTAGGTTTTTTGCTGCACTGACGTCGTCGACGCCGCGGCTCAGCTATTAGAGCGTCGCAGCGTTAATTCGCTTCTGAAAGTCGCTCACTTGCTAGTGGGGCGTCGTGGTGCTAATGTTGGGCATCGTGGCTCCATGCTGTGTTGCGCCGCGGCTCTTTAGCGTTCTTCATCCGGAATTTGTTTAGACTGCTTTCCAAGCTTCCCAGTGCTTCTTTGACTCATTTCTTGTGACCAACTATGCATTTTTGTCCTTAATAACCGCCTATTTTCTTTGGATTTGCCTTATTCCTTTCTGAATCGCTTAAAGCCTGAAAACACAAAACAACACGCATAATACTGCACAAGACAAATAAAAGATAAACAAAAGACTTTCTAAAACACACTCTAAAATAATACTAAAATCTACCTAACAGCTAGGCCAAACGATTTTCAAATATTTGATTTTATTTTTAAATGGATAGAAATAAAACTACCTAATGGGGAGCACAAGCTATGAAAATTCGGGGTTTTGAAACATAGAAATTTAATTTAAACTCAGTACGATCCAATACAATACTAGACCACCACTAATTATTATAAATCAAGTGTCCTTAGCTTTGGAATCTCAATTACCCACTAATGCCTCTCGACTATTTAGCGGATTTATATTAGCTTATTCTCTCGAATCAAACTAAGAAGCATTAATCACATTCCAATTTTAGGCTACACTGAGATTTTTCCTATCTCTAGGTTAAACCCATTAGATGAGGTTTAAATTCCCAAATCGTGATAATCAATCTATTCCAATCCCTAATTTCCTCTCTCAAGTTAAATTAAGGATAGATGGCCAAGTCCTAGGATTAGCTACTCCCTTTGAAAATATTCAAGAACAAGATTAATTAAAGAAACACATGATTTCTTCATAAACAATGGTAAATGAAATATTGATAAGCAACACGAGTCAATACAAATTACTATTAAACAAGTCTTTCAACTTTGTTGTCCAAAGTCATTACCGACACCAAATATAAAATTTCAAAGCAAGAAAATAAAGATATGAAGTTAGAAATTCTCATTAATGGCTTCAAGTCTTCACTTCCAATGTGATGGGTGACGAAACCCTAGCCTCCAAAGGCTTGTTCTCCATCTTTTAAGCTCTCAAAATATGTTGGAGAATGATTCTTGAGATTTTGATATGAGTTGGTGTGTCTCTCCTTGTGCCTACAATGACCTAATGTTATATTTATAGCCCAAAGAAAATATTTTACAAAATCTGTCAAAAATTCCTTTTTTCTCGTTTTGCTACCCATTCTGTACTAGTAGAACGGTTCTGCGGCCAGCAGAATGGGACAGTGACTCTTGTCCCATTCTACTACCCATTCTGCGGCCAGCAAAATGGGACAGTGATAGCAAAACTTCATGTCCCATTTCGCTACCCATTCTGTGGCCAACAGAACGGTTGTGCGGCCAGCAAAATGGTCACAAAACAATATTTTCTTTTTTTCTTGCGATTCTTGACACTTTAACTCCAAATTCCTACAAACACAAAATAAACATAAGAAATGATATTAAAACATACTTAAAAGGCTAGAAAAGCTTAAGAAAAGGGTATCAAAATGCGTAATTTCACCGCACATAATGCACTCATCCTCTTGAAATCATGAATTTCTCTCTGGATGCATGAGTCCTATAACCCATATGTCTCGCCCGAAAAAGTGCATACACAAGAATAAAACGTCATATGTGTACATAGAACGCATAGTCATATACATGTTTATGACTTGCTTTAGGTCATATTTAAAGTCTTTATTTCTTTCTAAAGTTTCGTGTTCAATCAAATATCGTCACATAATATAAAACGAATGGAGTTATTCATTTTACATAATTTTGTAAAACAACCTTTGTAATTAACACCATGCACGTACGCATGAGACAGGTGAGTGAATTGAATGCTTCATCTTCCTTATCGTACTGCATGTCAACAATTCAATGGGGGGCAATAGGGTTTAGGACAGCTCACTTGTATTCCTAGGTACGCTAACCATTTATGGAGTTCAATTACTACCTTGTACTCCATATCTTTTTGGTTAATTTCATAAAGGGGCCTTAAAGTTTCGCCTCTCAAATAAAAAGACTCCTTATCTTTTTCTTTTTACCATATTTGTTTACCAAGCTATTTGAACAACAAAAACAGCATCTAAACAAGTTGTTTTGAGGTAGCATATTAGGGGCGGATATAGCTTGTTGGTACCGGATCCATATGAATTCACTACTTCCGATAAAGAGTGCCAATTTATGTACTATAATTATAAAGTGTACTAAAATTATAATAAAAAGTCAAAAACCCTTAACTTCAAAAAGAAAATAGATTCTATGCTAAGAACCTATTATATTTAAAAATTAAAATCCTCGACGTGCATATGAATTTTCCAAATTATAGCAGTAGAACCAATTTCTTTTCTCTTAATTCTTGTTTGATATGTTTTCTAAAATGCCACAATATTCGTCTTTTTAAGTTAATGTCATTTTGGTGCAGTTTAAATCCATTTTCCAATATCCTTTTCTATATGCGGAAAAATAGAAGAAAAAGTTAATAATTCCGCAATAACTACTGACTAACCTAAGACATTCGTCTTAATTTTAGCCATTCTTATTTTGTCTATACTGTAAAGCAGAAGGATATCTCATATTAGTAAAATATGGTTAAGAGTTCTCGCAAATATCTCTATTATCGGGAAAGCTACAGCCAGAATGAGAAATAGAAAAAGAAATTTACAAGTTGGATTGTTCTTTTGTGTAGGGGATAAATTCATTTGAAATGGATGTTGTGAGTTTGTCAATTGCTCGATGGATCGCTACAAACATTTTTATATATACAAAATATAGATCATAACGAACAATTGGGCAAGAGAATGTCCAAAATTAAGCATTATTTCATTACCTCCTCAAGAAAAATAAACCATAATGTAATTAAACATTATTTATTATATCTTCAAGCTACTGGAGTAGTAGTATGGTTTAATTTTGGCCAAAGGCATAAAAGTAATAGCCTAATCTTAGGGTTGATGGTTTAATTTTGGCCAAAGGCATAAAAGTAATAGTCTTATCTTTGGGTCGATTGTAGACGTTCTGAATGGTCCCCTTTAATGTATGTTTACAAAAGCATTGCCTATTTCTCGAGAGTGATTAAAGAAACTCAAATAAATTACAACATGCAAACAATATTTAAAGTTGACTCACTGTACATTAGAGTTTAGTTCATTTCCCACTTAAATCTTTCAAGTTAAGAGGCACATTTCCAAACCATATACTAAAGTAGTTTTCGTAAATTCGTCAATCTTTCCCTTTTATAGTAAGGCTTGACATATGAAAAACATTTTTGTTAAGAGTTTCACATCGGAGATGGAACGGGAACACGAACTCTTTATATGGACTTGTTGTTAAAAATTTCGAGACGCGTATTGTTGAATTGCTCTTCCAAATACACGGCCCGAATATTTTTATTATCCTGAAAATTTTCTTCTAACCGTACCCAAAGTTCACGTGCCGAGGCACCTGTTTTCATGATAGTACACATCAAGTCTTTTGAGATGGTGCCGTATATCCACTGTTTGACGATGGCGTCAAGGCGACACCATGTCGAGTCTGCAACATCGGTGGGACGAGGAACAGAATCATCAATATGGTCTAGCACATTGTACGCACATGCATGGATATAGAACAGTTCTACCACATGGAATATTGACAGTCTTCTTGTTCAAAAATTATAGGGATAAAATTCTTGATGTTGATAACGGCGAATGCTGGATGAAAAGAAGACGATGAACGTGGAGGGGGTTGTCAAAAACACCAGTGGAAAAACTGGAATTATTAGGGAAGTGGGACGAGACATGGTATCAGGGTCGTGCCCATTCCAATTCTTTGTTCGTTGATGTTGGGCCCCCAAATTATATTGTCCACGTTCCAGTTAACGAGATCTGGGCATGCGGGGATTGTTAAGAGTCCCACATCGGAGATGGAATGGGAACACGGACTCTTTATATAGACTTGGACAATCCTCACCCTACCAGCTAGCTTTTGGGGTTGAGTTAGGCCCAGATATCATATCTTCACAAGGTAGTCAAACTCCATTGGAACATGATGTTGAGAAAGGAAGTGCTTTTACGCTTGGTCTTCTTGCTATAAAGCCGGAGCACCAACAACTGATTGTTGATGCTGGAGCTTTGCCTCATCTTGTTAATCTGCTGGAGAGGCATAGAGATGCTCAGAACTCTTGAGCAGTCAATGGTGTTATCCGGCGGGCAGCTGATGCAGTCACAAATCTTGCTCGTGAAAACAGTAGCATCAAAACTCGTGTTAGGATTGAAGGTGGTATCCCTCCACTTGTTGAGTTGCTTGAGTTTGTTGATTCAAAGGTGCAGAGAGCAGCTGCAGGATCCTTACGAACGTTAGCATTTAAGAATGATGAGAATAAAAATCAGATTGTGGAATGCAATGCACTCCCCACTCTTATAGTTATGCTTCGGTCTGAAGATACATTCTTTACATGGTATCAGAGCCAGACCCGTTTCAATTCATTATTTCTGATGTTGGGCCCCCATCTTATATTGTCCACGCTCCAGATGTCTATCCCTAGGCGTGAGGCGGGGTGTTGAGTTCTCCCACATCGGTGAGATACGTGGTCATTGGTCTCCTTATATGGCTTGGACAATCCTCCTCCTTTTAAGCTAGATTTTGGGGTTGAGTTAGACCCAAAATATATTGTTTACATGGTAGAGTCCCACATCGGAAATGGAATAGAAACACAGACTCTTTATATGGATTTGGATGTGGGATTTTTTATTTGGTTAAAAATATATATTTTTGATAATCTAACACCAAATAATGATTCTATAACTCAAAGCCAGCAAGAAACTAAACAGTATAAGTTCATTAGCATTAGTCAATTCTAATCATTTAATGTGATTGTTCTCTCATAGCTCTTTCTGAACCAAAGGCAAAAAAAGGGATAAAATATGCTCTTTTTTCTTTCATTTTTTCCTTTTATATTTCCTTTTTCCCCTTGAATTGTGGACCAGAATTCGTACACAAAAGGATAATTGTCTTGGTAAGTCGTTTTCCTCATCCATGACTATTCAATAATGTTAGCGTGGGGAGATGTGGTTCAGTCAAAAACTAAAGTAATTACTGGTCTTACGCTTTTTTTATATTATTTTTTACTCCTTTCGTCCTAAAATATTTGTCATATATTTCTTCATAAAAATCAATTTGATTAAATTTTGAGGGTAAAGGTACAAATATACCCTTCAACTTTGCAATTTAGAGCAGATATACTCCTGTTATAAAAGTGATGGATATATACCCTTAACGTTACAAAATGATGCAAAAATACCCATTTTGCTAATGAATTTTTTTAAAAAAATATTTATCTTTTGAAATAAAGAAAATGTCACGGGGCTTTAAAAAAATATACTCATTTTTTTTAGTAGACATATTTTTCTAAAGCCATATGATAAGTTTTTTTTTCTGGTGGGTCGGGTCTAATTCGTTTTAAAAAATTGGTAGATTTATTTTTTTTAAAGCCACAAGATATTTTTTAAAACAAATCAGACCTGATCCACCAGAAAAAAATTATCATGTGACTATAGAAAAATATGTCTATTAAAAAAATGGGTAGATTTTTTTAAAGCATCGAGATACTTTTTTAATTAAAAAATAAGTTAAACGGTTTTTTGGAAAATTTCCCTTAGCAAAAAGGGTATATTTCCAGAAACTATACGAAAAGTACTATAAGTTGCAATTCTTCTCATATTAATATGATGAAAAAATATAGTTTAAATTGTAGGTCAAAATTAATATTGACTCTTGAAAAGTGTGATTCGATAAGTAGTTTGGGACAAAGGGAGTAACTTTAGAAGATTTAGCCAACAAGCCATTCTCAAACTTAAATTAGCCAACATGCCACTCAATTTCTTTTTTGATTAATTTTGGGGATTAGGGTTTCGGATATGTGGGTCAGGTGTCACTTTATAATTTTTAAAAGTTTGGAGCTTCAAACTTCTACACTTAAGTCCCTTTGACTTGTATTAAAATAAACAAAAGCACACACACTCTCTTCAGTTTCTTTCACTTTCCCAAAATGAACTCTCTCTTCAACTTTCAGCACACTCTTCGTATCTCCCAAGCTCGGATTCTGTCCAGGCATCATTCCCAGATAAGTTCTTTTTTTTGCAACTCCGTCGGAGCATTTTGAGCTCCATATTGCATTGAAAGTTGTTTTGTTTTTTGTTTATCTTGATAAAATTTAGTGTTCATAAAATTTCATTGTTTTTTCAAAATTTTGGAAGTTTAGCCTGTTTTATTGTTGAAATATGTCTTATTTGTACTTACTTTGATTGTTTCGATCTTGCTTTTTACTATTTATGATTTTTTTTTAAAAATGCATCATCTGGTCTATAATAGACTATTGGTTTATTATTGTTGTTTTTATTTCGTGACTCTATCATCTGTACGTAGATCATAAAGAATGACTAGGTGTAGAGGAAGAGGAGGGGAAATAGTCAATCGTCCTGAAATGGTTCAAACTCGTTCTAGTGTCAAACTTAATGATAAAAAGAAGAGGCGAAGAAGTACGACGAGATGAAAATAGAAGATAAAATGTAGAATATGATAATGAGAATTAATCAGACCCCGTACCCCATGGATCAGAATGATGATTATAGTGTGGCTGGTAGTGAAGAAGATAGAGTTGAAGGAGATAGAGTTTATGGTGATAGTTTTGTTTCCGAGGATGGCTTAAAGGAGTCTGATGACGATGAAGATGTTAATCCTCTGTCATTGCCATATTGTTTAAAGACAACCAATGTGGAGAAGTATGGTTTGATTAATTGGCTGGATGATTATGATGCTTTTCTAGCAAAACATTCCGCTAGGAGCATGCTGACATGGTTAGAGGAATTTAAACAAGTGTTGAAAGATCAAAAAATCAGAAAATTGTTCAAGCGTTCCTGTTTTGGTCACATTAGAAAGGTCTCTAAACACTTCATTAAATTCAATGGACTTATGGTCCATTATCTGCTTCTTCGTCATGTCATTGAGAAAAAAAAAGCATGAGATGTGGTTCTTGGTGAATGACAAGCCCGTGTATTTTGGCTTGAGGGAGTTTGCTTTGAGCACCGATTTCAGTTGTGGATCATATCCCAGCCAATCAAGAGATGAGAGTGCAATAAGAAAGGGGGCGACTTTCTACAAAAAGTTTATAGGCAATAGGAAGATGATATCAAGCAGGCTATTGGGGGCTATTAGAGGGTCCATATTAAACAAAAAAGAAAATTTTAAATGTTCTCTTGTATGATTTTTGCACACAATCTTGCTTGTCAAATATGTGGCCAAGGTTGTGAATCATGATTTCATTAAAATGGTGGACGATTTGGAATTCTTCCAGAGATATCCTTGGGGAAAGCAATCATTTGATCTCGCATTGGACTACTCGAGAAAAAAAGTAGACATTCCAAGGCTCCAGCAATTACACGCTGATAAGAAGACTGCATCATATGCTCTGTATGGTTTCCCATGGGCTTTCATGGTAAATATCATAAATCACTGGTGTAGTATAGTATAGACTGTGTGTTATTTATTTTTACACTCGGTGATGATTTGTGAGATTACTGATCTGGGCATATGAAGCTTTTCCCTAACTTGAATGGAATGCTGGCAAATCAAATGAAGTTTTTTTTCTATTCCTAGGATCCTTTGGTGGCACACCACAAAAATAGAGCGATTTAGTGAATGTGATCTATTTAGGGATAGAGCAGGAGCTTTCAAGGTATAATTTTAAAGTGTATTATCAGTTTGTTTGTAAACATAGAAGCTAAATGTTAATGTTCTATTTATTTGTAGGTTGTGCACCCTTACATCATCCCTACATTGTGTGAGATGGATCAGGATTACATGAAAAAATTCTTGCCATATGATGAGGAGGAGACTGATCCAATCATAGATAACTTGAAGAGTGAATTGGAAGGCGTGACTAAATTACATTCATCAAAGCATACCTCAAAGGATCCTAGTAAGTTTGTAAAGGAGCCCGATGAGGCGAATAATGTGAAGGTTACTCATTCTGAAGATATTGATGGTAATTCAATCGCAAATGAAGATAGGGGACATGTTGGTGTCGGGACATCTAGGGATAGTGTCGAATCAAGTGGGGGGCAATCAATACAGTTGAAGTAGGAAAAACTGAAGTAGCATGTGGATAGGATGGAGGAGTGTTTGAATACTCTTGTCGCTTATGTGGATGGAAAACATTTTAGAAGGAGCGAGAAGGTGAAGAAAAATGAGAAGGAGAGGACTTTCAAAGAAAAAGGTGAACAATTTGAATTTCTTTTTATTGTAATTATGGTGTATGCGATATGTATTATAGTTAATTATGTTCAAAATATGCAGTGCAATTATCTGCACCAAAATTTGGCATCATCCGTAGTCTAGTTGCTGAGGTTGATGTCCTTGAACCTGAGAAGGTTGGTGTCCATGTTGTTGAAGTTGAGAAGCTCATCCATGTGACAGTTGCTAAAGTTGAGAAGGTACTAGAGGTCACTGCACCAGTTGCTCAAGTTGAGAAGGCACCATAGGTCATTGTGCTAGCTGTTCCTGATGAGAAGACAACAGATGTCCCTGCTCAAGTCTATGGCAAGGTTGTTTCATCTAAAGTTGATGAGGTTGATAGTGAAAAGGTTGTGGAGGGCGTTTTCGCCCAGATTAATGCTTCTTTAGACAATTTTTTTGGTATTTGGGTTGTAACAAACAAGTAAATTTATTTTGTAGATGTGTAGTGGTAGGTGACAAACAATCATTAGTAGTTGTTAATTGTGCTAATTATTACTTGTTTAACAAACAATACACTTTGACTGTTTTGCCTTTGGATTATGGCATTTTTTTAATAATTGCATATATGACTGTTCTTACAAGTTGTGGGTCAATTATTTTGGGTATGCTTAATTATTTTCTATCTAATTGTGCTTTGTTGATTTTTTTTAATTTGAATATGCTTAAATATTTTGAATGTGTTCAAATATGTTAAGGTTAAATATGTTAAGCACCTTTTATCTATAAGCTACAATCATAGTTGATTATCGACTATGAATGAAAGTTTATATGCAAACATAATAGACACTTGAGGACTAATATATATATATATATATATAGAAGTTGCTTCATATTGTTCATACTTATTCACACAAAATGTTGGTGCCTCAATCACACTCAATCATATTGTTACATATTTTCAAATAGCATACACCACTAATAATTCATACAACAACCTCCTTAGTCCATTCTCTTTTTCTTCAGCCGCCATCAGCCTTTGTTTTAGTTCATCCCTTTCTATCTCGGTATATATTAGCATAACTTTCAAGTGATCTATCTGTTCTTCAGCTTCTTTAAATAGTGACTTAAGCAATTCCCTGCCATATTCAGATTCTCTGAGTCTAGTTAGTAATTCAAACTTGGCTATACTTTTAAATCTTGGTGTCGCTGATCCTCCTAGTCTACTTCTAGATCATGGACTCATGTGAGATTTCTTTGGCATATTTACTATTGTGTTGTGGTGTGGCTCAATAAACCTGAAATAGTCACAGCCACCATAATCCTAAATAAAACACCCATTAATTAGATGTATTTCTACTGAAACAAAATAGAAAGAGCATACCATGAGAATTAAAAACTCACAGTTCCAACTGCACAATTAAAGTATTTGTGGCCTGAATTTTTTGGGGTGCGTTATGTCTTCAACACAGTGTATTCACCACAGAAACAAATATTGGGATCTTGTGCTAGAGATGGTAGAGATGTTTCGGATAATTGAGATATTTTGGGGGTTTAAAATGGAAGAGTTTGATGTAGAAGATGGAGGAGTTTCAGAAAGAAAAGAGACAATAAAGGAGTGTTTTATATAGATAAGGGTGAGAAGTTACCATTGTAAATTTAAATATTTCTTATTTTATTAACGTTGGAACAAACAGTGGTGAATCAATTGAAATAATACTAGGTGTACTGAGTAAACTATGAACCACATGGATAATAAACCACGTTTATCTATATTAGCTTAGTGCAGAAGGGCATTATTGTATCGCCCTGAACCATAGACTGACCAAAATACGACACTTGGTGTCGAACTGCATGTGACCGAATGAACCACATGGGCTGTTGAATCAACATGGGCATCGAAAGCCTGAAATAATGATGATAGTAACTTATGTAAAACATGGTGCTGAAATATAGTCTGAAAAATATATTATGAAATATATGAAAATATAACAAGTCTGAAAATAATGATGACATGTTAAACTAGTCTAGTCTATAAAACCTCTGACACATGAGTCTGACTGCAAATTATTTACCAGGACAAGGCCCTGACATACCTTTAATAATAAGCATGACATGTAAAATAACTGACTAACACCCCAAAGGAAATCGGCTCACCAATAGCTGTTATTGAGGCAAATCCTAACGAGCAGATCCGTTGTCCTGAAACTTAGTACCTGCACCGTGAAGTGCAAGCCTCGAGAAAAAGGGAAGTTAGTACATTTGAATTGTATTGTATGTAAAGCAACTGAATAAATAAGCCGACACATGGAATAATAGGACATGAAACTGAAACTAAACATGAACATAAGTATAATAAATGTGTAAAATTTGAAAATTATATATATATATATATATATATGTGTGTGTGTGTGTGTGTGTGTGTGTGTGTGTATGTGGAAGAGTATTAACAAAACCGACATGAACCACCACGCGTGAATGTGGAGTCTGATCTCTGCCCGATCAGCTAAGTCATCTCGTACCTTGCCGGAGTACAAGACATGAACATGAACATGATGGATCCAATAATCCCACAGGGGGTAATAAAAAGGTATCGTCCTCTAGCGGAGTGACCCTTATCCTACGTTGGCATAGGTAGTTTCAGGCTATCTGAGCCTTCTCGGTAATCTGTGAAACTCCCAAAACATGTACTTATAAAAAATGGCTTGAAAGCCCATGAATTTCACGAAATAGCTTATAAACATAACTTGTAAATTTATAATTTAGCATGTGAAGAAATACATAATATAACTTGTATAAATCATGAGAAACATATATGACTTTATGGAACTAAGTGATAATGATCATAACTTGTACTTAGGAATAAATAGAAATCAAAGTATGCGTTCATGGATTATGGACAGGTTCATGAAAGTCACAATAACATATCATGAATGTAAGTAACAAAGTCAAGATATAACATGGAATATAATTGTAGATGTATATAGGGTTATCATGAACATGATTGAAAACCCTAGGTTATGGAAATTCATGATTTCATGGATAACTATGGCGTGGGGAAGAACAATGATGTTTCCACACGTATATAGAAGCTCTACATACCTCTAATCGCTCCTAGAAAATGAACTATGTTGATTTCTGATGAAGAATGCTCCAAACCCTAGCTTGAATCACTTGGGAAGAATTTCGTTATTAATCCTATGTTTTAGTTAGAGAATCATGTTACTAATCATTATTTAATGTTAGAATTACTATGTAATCATTAGGAGCGAACTTACCTTGTTGTGGGAGGTTGAGAGGAGAGAAAAAACGTTCTTGAGGATTTTCTACGAGGTTGAACGAGTTGGTGAATGATTTTTCGAACTAAGTGTTATATTTAAAGGATGGACATTTTGGACCCCCTGTCTCTCTAAGCAATCTCTAAATCAAGGGGTGACCTCGATATGGGCTTCGCTCAGCTAGCTCTATGGCGAGGTCCTCCTCGCTTTGAGCTTCGCTCAGCAAGCTCACTTGTCCAAAATGTAGTTATCCAAAATTCTGAAATTTTCATTTTTGAGATCCTACACCTCGCTGAGCAAGGTCCAACGCACAGCCCTATCTCGCTTTGAGCTGAGCTCAGTGAGATCCTAGGTCCATTTTACACTTAGCCAAAATTTCATATTTTTCTATGGTACTGACATAGTCTCGGTAAAATGGCCATAACTTCTAGCACAGAGCTCCGTTGGAGCTCCACCATTTATGGATGTAAAGGTATTTCAAAGGGATACAACGTTTGTGAAGGACGTTTTCCCATAGTACTTATAGAAGTTTCTGAATACTCGCTTGAAGTGAGGCCTTGTGCAAACTCACTTAAAAATATGGCCCGTAGAGTAGCTTCCAACTATACTTTGCCCAAAGACTATTCTTATAACTTGATTAGTTTTCAAAACACTTCCTAAACTCCTCATCTTGGTTCCATTATGTTTCCATCATACGGGTCAAACCTTAGCCCGAAAGTATGAGGTTTTACAATATCTCCTCTGTAAGTATGACTATTCCAACATTTTTACACTTAGCCAAAATTTTATATTTTTCTATGGTACTGGCATAGTCTCGGTAAAATGGCCATAACTCCTAGCACAGAGCTCCGTTGGAGCTCCACCATTTATGGATGTAAAGGTATTTCAAAGGGATACAACGTTTGTGAAGGACGTTTTCCCATAGTACTTATAGAAGTTTCCGAATACTCGCTTGAAGTGAGGCCTTGTGCAAACTCACTTAAAAATATGGCCCGTAGAGTAGCTTCCAACTATACTTTGCCCAAAGACTATTCTTATAACTTGATTAGTTTTCAAAACACTTCCTAAACTCCTCATCTTGGTTCCATTATGTTTCCATCATACGGGTCAAACCTTAGCCCGAAAGTATGAGGTTTTACAATATCTCCTCTGTAAGTATGACTATTCCAACATTTTTACACTTAGCCAAAATTTCATATTTTTCTATGGTACTGGCATAGTCTCGGTAAAATGGCCATAACTCCTAGCACAGAGCTCCGTTGGAGCTCCACCATTTATGGATGTAAAGGTATTTCAAAGGGATACAACGTTTGTGAAGGACGTTTTCCCATAGTACTTATAGAAGTTTCCGAATACTCGCTTGAAGTGAGGCCTTTTGCAAACTCACTTAAAAATATGGCCTGTAGAGTAGCTTCCAACTATACTTTGCCCAAAGACTATTCTTATAACTTGATTAGTTTTCAAAACACTTCCTAAACTCCTCATCTTGGTTCCATTATGTTTCCATCATACGGGTCAAACCTTAGCCCGAAAGTATGAGGTTTTACAATATCTCCTCTGTAAGTATGACTATTCCAACATTTTTACACTTAGCCAAAATTTCATATTTTTCTATGGTACTGGCATAGTCTCGGTAAAATGGCCATAACTCCTAGCACAGAGCTCCGTTGGAGCTCCACCATTTATGGATGTAAAGGTATTTCAAAGGGATACAACGTTTGTGAAGGACGTTTTCCCATAGTACTTATAGAAGTTTCCGAATACTCGCTTGAAGTGAGGCCTTGTGCAAACTCACTTAAAAATATGGCCCGTAGAGTAGCTTCCAACTATATTTTGCCCAAAGACTATTCTTATAACTTGATTAGTTTTCAAAACCCTTCCTAAACTCCTCATCATGTTTCCATTACGTTCCCATCTTACGGGTCAAACCTTAACCCAAAGGTACGAGGTGCTACAATCACAGACCAACATATCTAGGATAAACCATTCGTCTAGTCTAGACTTAAAAATTGTTTATAATCAACAATTGATATATATAGACCAGGGCCAAATTTTGTATAAAAATATAATAAATAGATAAAATAAAATTACTTGATAATATAAATATTATAAGAACTCTTTGTTACATCACATGAGAATCCTCATCCATTATACACATGATCCAAAGAGTTTTAGGACAAGGAATGGTCCTTAAATCACCAATATTTTTGTCTAAAAATGCAATAAATAAAATAAAATAAAATAAAATAAATAAAATGAATTGATGATATCTAAACATACTAATAAATCTTTAATGCGTCATATGTGAGTCTCACATCCCTTATACACATGATCCAAAGTGTTATAGGACAAGGAATGGTCCTTAAATCACCAATATTTATCTAAAAATGCAATAAATAAATAAAATGACTTGATGATATTTAAACATACTAAGAACTCTTTAATGCATCATATGTGAGTCACATCCCTTATACACATGATCCAAAGAGTTTTAGGACAAGGAATGATCCTTAAATCACCATTTTTTAATCTAAAATACAATAAATAAATAAAATAATATAAAATTATTTGATGATATTTAAATATTATAAGAACTCTTTGTTACATCACATGAGAGTCTTCATCCATTATACACATGATCCAAAGAGTTTTAGGATAAGGAATAGTCCTTAAATTACAAATATTTGTCTAAAATGCAATAAATAAATAAATAAAATGAGTTGATGATATTTAAACATTCTAAGAACTCTTTAACACATCACATGTGAGTCCTCATCCCTTATACACATGATCCAAAGAGTTTTAGAACACTATTATCCAATTAGTTAGACATCACGTTATTGTTCTCAAAGTACAACCTTATTGTAAGGACATACATTTCTTGTCCTAAAACTCTTTGGATCATGTGTATAATGAATGAGGACCCTCATGTGATATAACAAAGAGTTCTTAGTATGTTTAAATATCATCAAGTCATTTTATTTATTACATTTTTAGACAAATATTGGCTCTGGTCTATATATATATATATATATATATATATCAATTGGTTGATTATAGACCATTTTTTAAGTCTAGACTAGACTATTGTTGTTGGCAATTGACAACTGTAGGTTTATGGTATACCAATGGACTATCGTTTAGATTTGGGGTTTGGGGGTTTAGTTTTTTCTTCTTCCAGTTTTGATAATAATAATAATAATATTATTAATAAATAATAATAATAATAATAATAATAAATATGTACTTTACTTTAAGTAATGGAAACAGTCAACTATTTATACCATATAAATATATTATTATAGATTATATTTATATATAGATATTTTATTAAATTTTTAATTTATAGTATTTAGTTAAATTATGAATATTATTAAGTTTTTAAAATAGCATTTTATATAATACTCTTGTGAACTTAGCCGTGTGGTTAATAATTTATCCAGTTCACTAAGAGCATAAATGAAAGAAAATTACAAAAATCAAACGAAGACATAACTTAAATACAACACAAAATGTAGAAATCACAAGAAATATGTGTAGAAAAAAAACAACTCCAATATTCATTTCATTTCATTCAACAAAACGAGCACATCTATACAAAAGCTTTCATTTATGAAAGCCCAAAAGCTTACATCTACTACTTTCATAAATGAAAGCTTTGCAAAACTAACAATGAAATGAAATTAAAGTAAAATATCTACGGGGTTGATTTTTGTTGATGTTTGTTCTTTCGTGTACTTTGTTTATCTTATTTACCTACATTAGTTACTACTTCTTTTTTCAGAATGCTTTATCATGGCTTATTCGCTTTTGTTACTCTCATTTCCAGACTGCTTTAAATTTCTTGTCGGGGTCTGACCATTTCTCTTGCTTTTGCTTGTGCTTATGCTTTTTCTTGAGCCGAAGGTCTTTCAGAAACTGTCTCTCTACTTACTAAGGTAAAGGTAAGGTCTGCGTACACTCTACCCTCTCCAGACCCCACGTTGTGGGATTTCACTGGGTATGTTGTTGTTGTTGTAACTACGGGGTTGCAGGGGGAGTGATGAGGACATCATCGTCGACGTTGTTCATTTGCAAGATCACACACAGAAGGTGCATGGTCCTACAGAGAGCAGTGTCAAGTCATTCCTTGTCCTCTTTGAAGCCCCTGAAAAGCCTCTCAAAATCATTTCTGAGTAGTAGGATGTTCGGCGATGGGGCTTGAAAATGTTGATGCCTTGCTGCACGGCTTCTGATTCTTCTTGCCATTGGAAGGTTGAAGGTTTTTGGGAATGGAGTTTTTTATAGTTCAAACTGAGAAGACACATTAGACAACCACCGATATATAGACTGTTTTGTCAGGGTATTTAAAAGGTCCGCTAATGGATGATCGATACATGGATGGCCGCATAGACGTAATGTTTCATATCATGTTGATAAGTCGTAATTCTGCAGATTTTTAAAACTTAAGTAGTTTTTTTCTAAGTTCAAAATGAATTAGGATTTTGCATAGGGAATATAGACCGTTATAAGGGTCGATTAACTTATAAAATGAGGTATTATAGAACAAGTGTTATGTATATTATAAACCCACGCTATTATATTATAGACTAAAACAAAGTTGATTAATAATGAACTGGCATTCAGAATTAATACATTATCACAAATAAAAACTCAAAATACAACAAAAATACATTGAAATAAAAAACAATCAGGTGGGATGATCTTTCAAATATCGGCACGTTATTTTCTTGTGGCAATTTCCTTGCAAATTGAGCACTTATTTCTCATCCCTTTTGTAGTTCCACTAGACTTGAAAGATTCCCTGATGCCAGGAATACACTTCATTTTCTTTCTTCCAGGTTTGGGCGTGTAAATTAGTGGGGGAATGTATATTTTAGCATACTCCTCTGACACATCCCATTCTGACTCTGGAGGGACTACATAAATAGTTTCATCAAATGCAAGAATGTAAGATTGAACTTTATACATAGATGAAGAATACTTATAAATGCTTGTACCATATTCGGATCTGTACTTCAACCTCAATGCTGCCATCAAATGAGCACATGGTAATTTAACCAAGTCATATTCTCTACAAGAACATGTTTTGTTCAATAGATTGACTTTGGCAGTTGCGCCACTACCGACTACGGTGAACTTGTTGGCATCCCCATTTATATTATTGTCAAACAAGGAGTCGCCCTTTTTCATCTTTTTCCTTAGCGTCTTTTAACCGAAAGCACAAATAAATTGGTTGTCGTATTCACATCTGCACGTCTCTGCCTGAAAATATCAGCAAACCTCCTAGAAATGGAATTGAATATGGAATTCACCAGGTACTCTCTTTCATCCTTCAACATTGAGTTTAGCGACTCAACAATATTTGTGGTCAGCACATCGTACATGTTTGCTGGAAAATGTGCCCTGCTCCACTTGTCAAATCCTACATCAAATTCGAGGTTAGCTGCTTCGGGCATTTATCCCTTAATTCTTGAAAGTACTCGTTGAACTCCTGGTAACCGAATGCATTTGATGCATCACATTAACAATGAAGAGAGTCTCTACATTGGTAATTCTTTCGAAGGTTTTCAACAAGATGCGTCATGCAAAGTCCATGATGGGCATGCTTAAAAATCCTTGAAACACTGTTGGTGTAACACTCCATAAATTTGAATTAGGTTTGAGGATATTGAATGAGTATTAATATGATATTTTAGGTATATGAAGTCCTATCAAGATGAGTTTGGGTGAAAATATTTAATTTAAGATCAAGATAAATAGTACAGTACGTAAGATTTGATAGAATCGATTATGTTTATGGTAGGTCTGACTTCCACCCGTTTACGAAACAATACGTTATGAACTTAAGAAAACTTAAAACATGAAAGTTGTATATCTTTGAAATACCTTTATAAGCTTATATGGACTTGCTCAATAGGATATCTGTTCTAGCAGTTACGCCCATTTTAATAAACATTATCGACGCAATAAAAAATAAGTCTGGTGCCGGGCATGGCCCGTGGAAGTGGGCCCGGGGGGGGGGGGGGCAAGGAATAATTTCCAGTGGGGGAAATTTGACAGGGCTTATCGAAATAAGATTGGCGTAAAGTGCCTCCCTTGGACGTGGGCATAGGGCACCAGGCCAATTTCGGCCTGTCATGATTTTACCCAAATTTTATATATCTCAAACTTCTTAAAACCTACCCCACTTCATTCTAAGCTGTATTTTTGGAGAGAAAATATCCTAGAGCCTTCTCTAAACCTCTAAGGTAAGTTCTTACTCAAACTTTATGATTACTACCTTAATATAATGAGGATTAACACTAGAATCCTCATCTATTCCATAGATTATGAGAATTCGATTTAAGAACAGTTGAAGAAAAGAATTGTTGGGAATTCATCATGATGTAAGTTCGTGTACTTCTTATATATATGATTATAGGGATTGATTTGGGTGTACATATCATTAGAAACACGCTAGAATCCATGGGTGAATCCTATGAAAGTAAGAACACGAATTTGGCTTAGAAACCCTAGTTTTCAAAAATGATGGGAATTCAAGATAAAAGTATAAAGTTCTAATCTTTATTATTCTAATCAACTGTAGAGTGATTGTTGAACCTCAGAAAACCTATTTGATAGTGTTCGCAGAAATTGAGGTATGTCTCTTTTGAAAATCCCTTTTGACTACAAAGATGATTTGTATGTCTCCTTTCTAACATACTTTTTCAACCTTTAAAACTGATTTCTTTGGGAACGTTTAATTTACGTGATGGATAATTTCTCATGGAACATTAGGTGTATCATAATATATATATGTGTGTGTGTGTGTGTGTGTGTGTGTGTGTGTGTGTGTGTGTGTGTGTGTGTGTGTGTGTGTGTGTGTGTGTGTGTGTGTAATTGTGATTTTCTTCCTATCAAAGAATTGTTGAAATTGATTATAAAGCTTAGGATTTGAAACATGAATTACCCCTATAAGGGGCGTTTTGAACTTGATTTTGAAAGCTTGGATATTACATGTGTCTTTCCCTGTGAACGAGTTATGTTGAAGTTGAAACTTATTTAGTGACTTGAACATGATTTCTAAATAATGACTTGATGTACTCCGACCGATGGGATGATGAACATAATATATAATGAACTATTTGGCTTTCATGCCATGATTTGTACATGTTTGTGTGTGGGCAAGTTGTGCTAGTTCAAAGGACGATTAGCCATTATAGATCCTAATATAACGATACGAGTATTGTTGTGTCATTCCAGAGGACGATTGACCTCCAATGTATATACACATTATATATATTCATTTGTATAATTTATATGTAATAAATGTATACTCAGTGTATAATGTATAAACACACATTTTATATACATATTATATACTGTTTACACAATGTATAAATGATCAGCATATCTAAAAGAGCCGTCGGAAAACGTGAAAAACAAACATATTTGAAAAAATTTATGGTCAAAATGGCGTAGATATGTTTTACTACTGATGGTGGCAGTGCTTCATCGGAGACGAATTATCTCACCGATGTTAATGGTAACGCGACGACGAGGGAGAAAAGTAAATGGGATGGCGGCAGTGGCTGGAGTGTTGTGTGAGCCTTGCTGAATTCCGTCTTTGTCGAGAAGAGGCATCGCGAGGACTGCCTTAGTGATGAGAGCAAAACACAATATAAATTAAGTGCTTCGCTAGTAAAAAATAGTAGTATAGTTTAAGATCGTCTCTATGGGGATTGGTACAAACAATTATTTAAACAAAACTTGCTTAGTATTATTCAGGTGATCAAAACTTCAGTTTATTGTGGTTATAAACCATGATTATTTACTACAAACGTAATTAAAGACAATTGACAATGAAATCAAACATTACTATTAATATGAGAAGTAAGGGTAACAGTAAAGACATATGCAAGATTTCAGCAATTAATTCCAATTCGTTTTATCATTTTCTTCAAATATTTTATTGAGTCTTTCGAATTCAATAAGTAATTAGTTTACTCAAGAATCTAATAAAACTCTTCTATTATTTATTCAGATTCTACAAATTAAACTAATGCAAGCCCTAAGAATGTTCAAGAACTATAGGTAGAAATAGATCTTCAGGCGAATTCTTACTAATACCGTCAGCTAATACCCAAGATAAATTATTGAAGAGTCTCTTTCGATTAGTGATGTTCGGCCAAAAATGCATATATTTAGTCATTATTTTGACTCATTTCTTAGTACTTTTATCATCATTTGAGTATAAATTATACTGCTTTGAGCTTATTACATATTTTGTATGTGTAGGAAGAACTTTGGATGAAAGCAATTAGAAAAGAACTTATTTGATGCAAGTTTAGCTAAGAAAATAAAGATCGGAGAATGATCGAGCTCGCCTATCATGATCGTCTTGCGAGCAGCTTGACGAGTCAAGAAGTTTAATCCCTTGCACAAAACATCGAAGCGTTGGAAAAGGCAAGGAAGTTGACGAGCCAGGCCAAAAAACATGCCTGAGAGGGCTCGTCAACATCTTCGCCAGGCGAGCCCATAGACGAACCAAGAAACAAGAGAAAATTTACAAGCTGACTGGGCTCGCCTGTGATAAGCGAGAGTTCATGCGAGCCAAGAAAAGTTTTCCAAACGAATTTTAATTGATTTATTTGATTCCCTATATATTCTATGTCATATAAATACATCCTAAGACACATTATTTTGGGGGATTCAACCTAAGGAGGTCGTACTTTGGGATTCAACCTAAGGAGGTCAAGGATCCGTCGCGGAGCAAGGGGAAAGATCCGGCAATGAGTTTTTCCTTTCTTCTTCCTATTTTCTATTGTTGGTTATGAATTTTAGTATCGTGTTTTCAAATACTTTTATGAGTAGATAATTCTCCATCTAGGGTTTTGATGGAACCTTTTCTAGGATGAATTCTTGTTATGTTTTTATATAATTGAGTCGTTGGATTGTTTCTACCTGTTCAACGACGTGCTTATTTCGGTTGATTGAATGGTCATCGATTGACTGTGCCTATTTATTATTTATTGCTTGAGAAAGAATACATATTTAGGTATTTGTTGAACAACGTCACTTCTAAGATATATGACAGATCAATATTGTAGATTTAAAAGCGAGTTTAGAGATAACGAAGCTTTGACGTGGTCATAGTGATCTGTGAGAAGTTGCTAGCTAGGGTTAGTTCGAGAGAATAACTCTAGAAAATTACTACAATTGATCGAGAGATAATTGCGGTAAGTTAAGTGCTCATGATCCGTAGAGAATAAATCGACAAGATTATAGATAACGTAGCGAGAAGGATTCCGATAATTGGGGAAATCATATCCCTAGGCCTCCTATCTTGAATTCGACTCATTCCTTAATTAGTTAATACTTTTTACCTCTTTATATTTTTTAGTTAATTAGTTAGAAATAAAAATCTTAATTTTTATAATCCAGAATATTGTTCGAACTTATTTTCTTAGTAATATTGAACAGTTATAACTAATGTTAGTTCTCCATGGGATTCGACTCCGGACTTATAGACCGAATTATATTTGCATCGACCGCTTATTCACTTTAGGACTAGAGTTAGGCGTGATCAATTACTCAACAGAATTATTCAATCAAGAGATAAATCAAACATTTATTAAGATAATTCACAAAACACTTCTTCTTGCGATTAAAGCATCGAAGAATATCTCAACAATTAAGTAAAAATATTATCCATGAGTTCAAGACCAATAAAAATCCCTGCGAACATATGCAAGAAAATATTACAGATTAGTCCACAAGAAAACGTCTCTCGAATATTTTTCTCTCTTGGTTCAACCAATAATTCTAGAAGCTCTTTCGATTACTTAGAAGAATCATCAATTAAAACCATATAAAATAATACAAAGATATTCACCAAACTATTCCTCATTCGATTAAATAAAATAGTAAATACTTCTTCAATTAAATTCAAAACTCCATTAACGAATTCAAGCAATAAAATAAGAATCAAATTTAAAAACGACAATCAATACATTACGTCTGTCGAAACCCTATAAGAAAACTACTCCATAATAGAATAAAAGAACATAGAAGAAGTAGAACTAGAAAATATTACAAACGATGATTGATCCAAACTTTCGCATTGAATCGATTCGTGATAGAAAGTAACGAATTCGGCCGTCAAATCCTCTTCTACATGTCCCTTCAAAAACGTGTTTTGGGTGTATTTATGGAATACCCCAAGTGCCCGGACGAGATTTCCCTTGAAAAATTGGAAAAAAAAAAAACTCTGTCCGAATATTCTGCAACCTCATTTTTGTCCGTTTTCTTTACTTTTTAGCATGCATAACCGGTCCTCGAACCCCAAATTCGATCCCGATTTGTAAGTTTAACTTCTACTCAAACTTCGAAGTCCTACAATCCTCAATTTAAGCTCCAGACATGCTTGTTTGCTCAGGAACAAGTCTTATACAAGAAAACACACGTAATAAGTATAAAATATTAACAATATAGCTCAAACACGATTAAAGTGTAGCAAATAAAAGGAGAATTGTAGCTAAATATATGTGTTTTTAGACTACAATCACTTAACATGAGACACAACTCAATTTTTAACTTCAACTCTAAAATTTTAAATAAATTAAAAGTATTTAAAATCTATGGCCAAACGCCTGCTTAAATTATTGGAAATGGACTTCAAGAATCACAATTTTCTTTAGGAGTCATGATCAATTTCTTAGTTTAACTTGAGACGGAGTAGAAAGTAAAGTAGACTTTTGAATTTTATAATTTTAAATTAAAGATGTGTATAATGTATTAAAATATCATCTAATCTTGTGACTTAAATATATCACGTGTGATGTTAAAATTAAAGAGTTGTCAAATTAGGAAAGAGACATTTTCTTAAACATATTAAAAAGGAGGTAAGACAAACAATCGAAACATATGAAGTCCTATTTTCTTATCTTATTACAATAACAACAACATATTCAGTATAATTCCACAAGTCTTGAATGAATAGAGTGTATGCAAATTTTACTGCTATCTTTTAGATTTTCTTATCTTATTGTGGTACATTTTAAATTATAATAAGTTTAATATAATTTTAAAAAATATTCTTTGTTACCACATCATTCTCCCCAACCAGGCTGTTTGTGTGTCCAGTGTCCCCTACTGCTACTAATCTACAAACGAAGACACTTTTTCTGACACTTTCTCTCTCATATTATCTCTTTTTCCTCCTGCTATATTTCCAAGATTGGACGACAACTTCATCAGTGTATTCAGTATATACACAGAGGGTGAGAGAGAGACACACCCCATTATGTATAGATAAAGCTGCAAATATCTTTGAGATTTGTGTCTTCAGTTTTGTAGAGTAATAAGAAATGCCTAGAAAGTATAGGTGAAGTTAATTCAAAGGCGGCTACAAATTTATGACTCAACCAATCTTTCTTCATTTATTTGCATGTGGGGTTGGTTTAGTTTTGAGTTTTCTTTAGCATAATAGTAATGGCATCATCAAGAATGTGGTTTAGTATTGATGAAAGTTAAAGAAAGGATTATGGGTATTGATATTTTGATGTTTTGGCTCGAGGGTCGAGGAGGTGGTGGGAGCAATATCAAGATTATGCTCTGTTAGTTTTTTGTGTGTGTTGTTTTGTTTGTTTCTGTTTGTATTGGAGTTTAGGATATGTTTAAACACTGGAAATATTCTTCTAGAGTGATGAGATAAAAATGAAATGTTTACTACTAGTTTTGTCTCTTGTGTACCAGTGAAGTTGAAGTTGGTTTCTTTGGGTTAGTTAGTTGTGTGTATGACTCTTGTATTTATACTAAAGTTGGAGTCTTTAGTAGAGATTTTGGTTGTTCTGTTAGTTTTCTTGAGAGTGTAGTGGAAAATTTGAGGAGAAAAAAATGAAGTTTATAAAGTTGGGATCAGAACCAGATACATTTCAAGAACAAGGAAAAGGTGTAAGGTACGTTAAATGTTTACTAAGTACTACATTTTTTTCTTGTTTTATTTTGCAAATGCACATGATATTTTTGTTTTTTTGGCTTGTTGTATGTTGCCCTTCTTCTTCTCCATATAATTGCAGGACTTCTACTTGAAAAAATAGCACAGTACTCACCAAAATAATAGCCAATTAATATATATTTTTATGTATTAATACATAATAATGTATTTCTAGTATATTTAGCTAACGGATGTAATTATTTTTGGCCGAAAGGCCAAATATTGAACTTGCCCCTCTTGTTTGCCTCTCTCTAGTTTAACTTCTATAACAGCATAAGAATATTTTTACACTATTGAGTCACCTAAATGATAAATGTATTTAATTATTCATAAAAAATGCAATTAGTAATATGAAAATAAGTAATGTTAGCTCCTACAATGAGTAAAAAGTTCTTTACACTATAAGTTAATTTCACGAACATGGAGTATGTATTATGCATGACAAGAAGGTAAACCGTTTTTCCGTACATTTTTTAAATATAATTTCCTATTTTAATTATTGTAAAGGAAGAAAAAACTATTTTTGGCTTTATCTTTATTCTCTTATTTGGATATATGAGCACCTTATGTTATGCAGTCTGTCTTCCACTTCTTGCACATGTACATAACTATTTTGGAGATTGCTTTGCCAAAAAATTGGAGACAGCTATTAAAAATAAAGGGTTTCTTTTTTCTAAGTAATAAGTTAGAAGCTGTGGGTACAAAGATTCTAATTTTATACTCTTACTAATCTTGAAAGCATGCAATTTTTGTTTAATTTTTTATTTTTGGTGTCCCCCTTTATTTGCCTATTTTAGTGTTTCTTGTTACCTTTAAAGAATTTTAATGGGGGCTTGCATGAGGACATTAAAAAAAGGTGTGTCAATTTACTTTCTGCGTTTGATTGGTACGTGGTCCAATATTTACTACTCATAAGAAGAGTAATAGCCTTGGTGGGGTCAATGATCTCCAATTATTTGATCATCTAAATTATGTTTACATGTTCTAACATTAATTACTCTACCTACTTTTTTGACATAGAATGCCTGAAGCCTGAACTTGATTAAAAATGGTGAAACTAGGGACATGCAATAACATGAATAGCTAAGTAGGTGAAAGTTCTTAGTTTTTATGTTGGTGGAAATTCTTGTTCCCTGACTGAGTGAAATGCTGGAATAAAAATGGAACCGGATTTATATTAGGGGTTTTTCATATTTGGCCGGTCTGTCGAAATTATTAAAGGCGCTAACAAACATATACAATATGTATATTTATACTTAATATACAAAATATATACATTTGCCGGCTATTATTTTTTAGGGTCATCCAGAAAGGTAAATTATCCCTTTAAATTATGTGAACTGTAACGATTTTTACATTATCAATGCATTTTAATTGGTTATGACAGGTTATTCAGTTGATCTTTTGTGTGACTAATTTAGAGTTACTATAGACAGTTACATTTTGCTATATGTTACCTTAATTTGATGGCATAACAAAATTATACATTGTCAGTGTACATAAGCTAAACTCAATGGAAAAACGGTCGCTCCAAAACCTTGGATTTCCATGATTATGTTTCGCAAGTAATCATTTAACTGTAAAAGCACTTTTAGTTAACACAAAGCTAAAATTAGATTGATTCTAGTCGGTCTTGAAGGTTTTATCTACTCCCTCTATTTCAAAATGTGTGACTTGATTCGGAGTACGAGGGTCAAACTAACTAATGTTTGGTGTGAAGGACATAGAATTTTCAATTTTTTTGAAATAAAATTTACATATAGAAATTACATAAAAAATACTATAAGTCACAATAGTTACCAATTCAAAATATTTGTACGACATTTGAGAAAAATATGGTAAAAAATATATACTTTGACTGTCCAAATAGTAACTAAGACAAACATTTTGAGACGGAGGGAGTATTTGTTTCCGACTCTTTGTATAGTCTAAGCTAAATGTATTTGCTATTTTGACTTATGCTGGGGTTGAAGTGATCATCCAAGGTTCAGGTGCATTTAATTGATAGACATTGTTCAGTATTAGCAAAGGATGATGGGAATATTTTCAACTTATTTCAAGGAACTTCAGTTTTACATTACTTAAAAATTGAACGGTAAGCTGTCTATCACATGAATTGCTCTCTTTTTCTTTAGAAAAGGTTTTAATATAACTTTCAGTGCACTCAAACTACTGGCAGGAAATATTTGTTTTGTTCTTTACTTTTTCCATATAGATAACTTAATTAGCAGAAATTTTAACTAAAAAAACATATTATTAGCGTGTGATGTGTGGTTTAGGCGCATGTCACTGCTTCGTATCCTACTGGTATTTAAGTGGAGGTGCCAGCTGGCCCTTGATTACAAAAAAACAGCATCACTCGGATTCTTAAACTTTAATTTCTTCACTGGAATGCTGCTGTACTAAGTGCCTTCTTCACCATGCTTATGTTGATTGCCACAACTTCTTTTCTGTTCTTGTCAATGGCAAGTATTATGTTATTTATTTCAGTTACTTGCTGTACTCTGATCACATTATAAAGTAGTATATGAGTTTTGATCTACTGGTGTAGGTACGTGTTGTCTGAGCTGGCAACAGATGTTACCATCATTATTGGTGAAGTAAAATTTTATCTTCACAAGGTAACTTGACCATTTATGCAAAGAAAAAATTGATATAATTCCCAGTACATTATATGTATTTAACACTTCCAGCTGTTGGGAGATACAAGTTTGTTTTCCTCTGTACTATAATCCAGATATGCAAAAAGCACTCTGAATCAATTTGGATGTAGAATGCTTATCCTGTCCATATATGTTTCTTCTTGGATCCAAGTTGCCGTTTGTACTTTAATCTAGATATGCAAAAAGCAGTTCGAATCAATTTGTGGGTTAGGCACACATCACACGTTCAAATCTAGTCACAGACAAAAGCCTAGTATTTAAGTGGGGAAGGGTAGAGGGGCTGACCAATTATCCACTGAGTTTTGAACCGCATAGTTGGTCCTCGAGAATTTCTCCGTTATAAACGAGTAAGCCTTGTTCTTAAGTGAAACTGATCTTACATTTGGTTGAGCTAGGCTGCAGGTCCACCTTAAGTTCAAAGAAGCTAGGCGCTTGAACTTAACAGTTGACTATTTGGTGTTGTTCCAGGCGAACCGACCTGAGCCTAACGCTAACCTAAAGGGAATGATACTTCGTCCAGGCTGGGGGGGGGGGAGGGGGGGGGGACTGAACTTTTCCTAAAATTTGTAAAAGCAAGGGTGATTAAATAAATAGTAGTTGATTGCTATCCTTCTTCAATGAGTTCAGAAAAGTAAACAAGCAAAACTTTGATTGCTTCTGTTCCTCAATGATCTTGAGCTAGGTATAATGAACAAAGTTTACATGTAGAACAAATTTATCGTATACAAGAAAACAAAATTCTAGTTTAATGAATTTGGCACGTGATCCAGATTCATCTCATTTCTTTGTTAACTGCAATGTTTATGGAAGACCTTTAGACTAAATTAACTGTGAAATTTCCCTAATTTTTCCTCGCACATCCAGGAAACTTGTTTGCTAGGTTGTTCTTGACATGAGAATATAAACCATCTCCGAACCTTTATAAATGAAAATGTGAACGTATAACAGCTTAGTCTTTCTGCTAAACAACATGTTCCTTCAACAACTTTGATTTCTTAGTGATGTACTTCTTCCCCATTTGAATCTGTATCAGTATCTAATGTACAGTTTATACTGATTTTGGTTTGCCAGTTTCCTCTGTTGTCCAAAAGCAACAGGCTGCACAGGCTTGTATCGCAAGCAAATGAAGAGAATTCTGATGAAATTCAGTTAGTTGATTTTCCTGGCGGACCTAAAGCTTTTGAGATTTGCGCCAAATTTTGCTATGGAATGACAGTGACTCTCAATCGTTACAATGTTGTTGCTGCCCGTTGTGCATCTGAGTACCTTGAGATGACTGAAGATGTTGACCGAGGAAACCTTATCTTCAAAATCGAGGTATTCCTCAACTCCAGTGTTCTCCGCAGCTGGAAAGATTCGATTATTGTTCTACAGACCACCAAGTCTCTTCTACCGTGGTCTGAAGATCTGAAGGTGGTAGGGAGATGTATAGATTCTATCGCATCCAAAACTTCAATGGATCCTTCGAGTATTACATGGTCCTATGCTTATAACAGAAAAGTCGCAGTCTCAGATGGGATGAAATTCCCTGGAAAAGTGGAATCTGTGCCTAAGGATTGGTGGGTTGAAGATATATGTGAACTCGAGATAGATCTTTACAAACGAGTTATGATTGCGGTTAAGTCCAAGGGAAGGATGGATGGTAGTGTTATTGGGGAGGCGCTACGAACTTATGCAATGAGGTGGTTGCCGGATTCTATTGAGGCTTTGGTGTCTGAAGCTCACAGTTGGAGGAACAAGTCTTTATTAGAAACAATAATCTGCTTATTGCCTTCTGATAAAGGTGTTACTTGTTCGTGTAGTTTCTTGCTGAAGTTACTTAAAGTCGCTATTCTTGTGGGAGCGGATAATTTGTCAATGGATGATCTGGTAAGAAGTATCAGCTTAAAGCTGGACGAGGCTTCCGTCGATGATCTTTTGATTCCGGCGAGGGCTCCAAAAACTACTGTTTATGATGTTGAACTAGTGAAGTGCCTTGTGGACCGATTCATGGCTCGTGAAAGAAGTAGTCGGGATAAGAACATTCCCGCAAAGAGCACCAATGATTTCATCTTGGGTCATGCATCATGGTTGAAAGTCGGTAAATTAATTGATGGCTATCTCGCAGAAATTGCTCGTGATCTAAACGTTAGTCTCTCTATTTTCGTTGAACTATTGCAATCAATTCCAGACTCAGCAAGACCAATCCATGATGCATTATATGAGGCAATTGATACCTATCTGCAGGTTGGTTATTTACTTTTTCCTTTTCCCATCATAAGTTCTGCAAGTCCTTAATTTAATGGGCTTTTTTCATTTTTGGCCGTCACCCAAAACTAAATACGGGAGCTAGCCGAAATATACAACTTATACACTGATTATGTACCATTATATATATGTCACGATCCAAACCGGAGGGTCGCGACGGGCACCCGGATCCCACCCGCCGGGTACCGCTAACCATACATTCAATAACTATTCATAATTAAGCACGGGCCACAGGGGTCGATGTAAAAACTTAACCAGAAATACCCAACTTATATATACATACATATAAAGGCCGACAAGGGCATACAAGACTACTACACACAGGACACCTGTCTACAAGTCTCTAAAGAGTAGCAACATCAAAAGGTCGGGACAGGGCCCCGCCATACCCATATGTACATGCAAAAATATACCGTACTGAGATTAGACCGACACTCCGAAACAAGGGGGAGTGCTCCAAAATTCGCTGAGTCAGCAACCTATTAATGTGGATTGTCACCCTGCCTACGTAAACCTGCGGGTATGAAACGCAGCGTCCCCCGACAAAAGGGACGTCAGTACGACTGACGTACCGAGTATGTCAGGCATGAACAATAGCATAACAGGAATACAATAATAAACTGAAACAGAGACAGCCGACAAAATTAGCCGACAGCAACATCTGACCAATAGTGAATGCCTCTGAAGCCATAATATACCTAACATGTCATGCACAATGCGAACGCGGTATGCATATATATATGTATGTTGCGGAACGTGCAACCCGATCCAACATATTATGTGTGTATATGTATGTTGCGGAACGTGCAACCTGATCCAATATATTATATGTATATAATGCATGAATGACAATGAAACATTCTGAACTTATCGGATGACATAATATCCTTGTACCTTCGGCTAACATTGAGAATATTAACATATTGCTCGTATACCTCAATAAGAACTCAGGAACATAGTTAGACATTCTTTTAACATAGAAATCAATAACATGAATATTCTTACCTACTAAGAGTAAAATAATTTATGGAACAATATTACTGTTACGTTTCATACATAGAACATGCCAAAAGGAAGAAATAATTTGCCTTAACATTCCTCGACTCACGATCTTGGAAACAACTATGACGGGTTAATCTCCCTTTAAATCTTAACCTCGAATTCAAGCTTAAAATTAGAATAACCCCGTTACTGCATGTATACCCTGTGCTACGCATGAAATTTAAGGAGAAAGTTACTCCAGCTTGACTCTTAAATTTCGTGAAACAAAGAGAAACATTTGCTGAATGTGTTGAGAATTACATTTTCACAGGGGAAAGACTTTAACATTTAGAAATGAAAATGAACGGGAGGAAGCCTAATTAACTAACGAAAGGTGCTGTATAAAATGAATGATAGCCACTTTAATGTTATGTCCCCCATCCTTAACTTAATTCCTAATAGTAAAGTTGCCACCTAGAACTAATATCACTTAGTCATTTTAGACTTCTCTAATTGCTGCCACCATTTAGCTATTTCCTTAGTCACTTAAGTGACTTATTTTAGAGGCTACACGTAATCCCACTTACACTTAGCCCACTTAACCTTATCCCCCATTAATTATTAATCAATCCCATAATTAATTTCTTAATCCCAATTCATTTAAATCTTGATGACCTATAAAACCTTCATATACTCAATGTCATAATTTTTGTGATATGATATTAGTCCATAACCTCTTTGAGGATATACAACTATTACTATTAATCCCCATCGTCACCCTTATTAAGTCCTAAATTATTTCGGGACTGCATCCTTTTATATACTAATCTATTTATTTGCATACGAGAGTATGACATAAATTCCACGAGGCCCGGGTCTACTTAACTACGTTTAGATGTACAAACCATCGCCCAAAATTACGGGGTGTTACAATATATATATATATATATATATATATATATATATATATATATATATATATAATATAAAACCTATACATTTGCTGGTTATTTTGTAAATTAGATCACCGAAAGACATTGGACTGTAATTATCTTTTAAGTGCAGCTGTCTAAGTCTTCAGTAGATATGTCTCATTCAGTTAAACCTAAACTGCACTTCTTTGTTTACCATGTTCCAAACTCATATTGGACCTACATAGCTAGCCAGGAGCAGCTCTAGAAAGTTACATACGGGTTCGGCCGAATCCAGTAGCTTTAGTCCTAAGTCCTAACCCTATATTTGTATTAAGAAATCTATTAAATATGTATAAAGATCAAACTAAATCAGTTACTAATGCATGATGTCGTTATCCCAGAAATTTGGAACCCATATAGTTCAAATCCCGACTCCGCCTCTATAGCTAGCTAATATAAGCAAATAGTGGTCTTTTCCAATATATATCATGAACAAATGAAGAAATATATCTGATGCAATTTTTTAAGCTTAACAACAAATATAACAACTATGCCTCAATCTCAAGCAAATTGCAATCGGTTATATGATTAGTCATTGTTTGTTTGGCTTCATTTTTTAAGTTTATGGTTTTAAACTATATGAACTGCTTTTTTTCGCTGCAGGAGCACGCAAGCTTGACAAAAGCTGAGAAAAAACATTTATGTGGCCTCATGGATGTCAGAAAATTAACAATGGATGCATCTATGCATGCAGCACAAAATGAACGGCTGCCTCTCCGGACTGTTGTTCAAGTCCTATTCTTTGAGCAAATTAGAGCAGCTGCTGGAGTTCAAGCCTTAAGTCACAGAAACACTGATGCCGTAGATTCCACTAGGAAGACTGAAGAATATTGGCAGAAAACATTACCAGAAAATCAGAATGCATCGAAGTCATCGAGTGAAATAAAGGTAAAAGGTGAAGATCCACAGAAGAACATGAAGTTGGTAAAGAAGGGTAGCAAAAACAGAAGTAGTGTACCACAGTTGCTGCCTTCAAGATCAAGAAGAATATTTGACAAGCTGTTTGCTGTTGGTAAGGTGACAGGTAACTGCGAAAACCAGAGCTCTGAGATATCTGGTAGTCCTCAGAGTCCAACTTCAAGGATTATTCAAGGTGAAATAAAGTCATCTGGTTCATCTTCAAGAAACAGGAGGCATTCAGTTTCATAAGAAATTCATGTAGTCTTATATCTTATGTGTAAGAATCAAATTTGTGTAAAAAGTGGTAAGCTTTTTTAGTTGTTGTAGTTAAGGTGTTTAATCATCATAGTGTCATAGTTAAGAGCTTTGCTGCAAAACATGTAATTCTTGGAAGCATTCCCCTCCTGTGGTATCTTTTAGTTATTGCCTCCTGTGGTATCTTTTAGTTATTGTCATGTTAATTAAATTTAATTTCTTGAAAAACTTTTAATTTCCATATTTGTTTTTGCTTTCACTGTGTTTTTCTTGATTGTATTCTTCTAGTTTCTGTTGAGGGCAAATTATTTAGTTTCACTCTATCATATATCTCACTAGATAATTTATCTGCGCTTCGTGCGGTCGTAGAAGACATTTAAATCTACTAAATATATCAATTTGCTAATATAATTGAGATAAAAAGGTGAAATTTTCAGCAGATTATAACTTTGAGAATTAACTCAATTGATGTGGTACCAAGATTAACTTAGAAAGTAGACACAAAGGCATCATATGTAGCCATAGATTATACGTTTAGTACTTTAAATGGTTTGTTGAAAGATTTGATCCCAATACAAGTGATCAATTGGAGCTAATTCATTTGCGGCAAATGTAAGAGCAATATAAACAATTTAGTTTCACTCTATCATAAGACATGTAAGAAAACAAAATAAATATGCTATATATCCATATTCAAAATATCAAGCTACTAAGTGCAGAACATTTGACACCAATATTAATGACTCATGAAAAAGGTAAGAGAAAAGAATCTCAAACATCACATCCAATTCATGAAAAACCTTATTAGAATATAAAAAGTGTGTAGAACAAAACACAATTTATAGATGCATGAATATTGAACTAAGAAAAGACTAAGCAATGAATCACATTTTTTCCCATTGACATTATTTTAACTTTTGGGTTCAACTCACACTTTAAACACAGGTTCAGTATAAGTCAGAAACCCAAGAATTACACTGATAATCAATCAACCAATCCATCGAACATCAAAATCTTACAGATGAATGGGGCTACTAATAATTTTTGTCACTCGTGTACCTAGTTAATCCAATTCTCAAGACTCCATAGCAAACTTTTTTGGTTTTACACGTATGCAGATTACTTTGATATAAGTTCCATCTACATTTTAATATCTTGTCTACTATTCTTTTTGCACTTCTAAGCTAATTAATCAATTACGAAATGTTCCAAGGCATCTCCAAGGCATCTCCAAGGCAGTAGCAACCAATAGAAAGAAACATGAAATCAGTTTTGACTAAATTCACTTTTGGCTTTCGACAAACTAAGATTTTGAAACAGATAACAATTTTTTTTGTATTAGGATGTTCTCAAGAAATATTTTCTTCTATTTAAACTCCCAAATGTGCTCCTGATTTGTTTTACCTAAAGAAGTTATCACTTCTAAAAATTTGGGTGCTTTACCTGGACAATTGCAATATGCAACAGAACACCTTTGAAAGTACAAGAAGGGGGATGAACTGTAAGCCTGTAAAAAACACTAGTCGACTACTGTTTGGTTCCAGCCGACTGATGACGAGACAACCTGCACAATATTGTTAGTCCTTCGATTTTTACAAGTATAAACCACAACAAATAGTAAACGTGCAGAATATAATATGAGAGCAATAAAATAAATGACACCAGGAATTTTTATACTAGTTCGAAACCAATATGGTATCCTAATTCAGTCCCCTTGGGTTGCAAGAAGGTTATCTCTTTAAGCTCTTTGTATGTTGTTCTTCGTACAATGGTTGTAAGGTTCATCTCATACGTCTACACTCAAACTCTTGTACAATGTTGATTTTTCACTCGCTCACCAACGACTCTTTAATTTTCACTCGCTCACCAAAGCAACGAACAATGACACAACCTCTCAATACAATGCCTCACCAACTATTCTATATATTTTCTCACTTTTTTGTATACACTATAAATCACGCAGCATAGAGAGCTTGAGAAGTTGAGACGAAAGTATAAGTGGCTGCATGCCTTTCTTCTTCTTCAATAGTTCCTATTTATAGTGTCCTCGATATTGACCGTTGCTAATTTTCCTCTGTAGAAAATTTGAATCCCGTAGAATATTCCTTTGTGATGCTTCTTCAATCAAATCCTTTTCCAATTGACTTGCCATAACTGATCCTTCTTGATTCATTACTTTAAGTCAAAGACCAATCTTCTTTATTTCTTTCCTTGTACTCACGTTGTGACAAGAATCAAGACTTGTACCGCATTAAATTCTTTTACCAAAGTCTCCACTTGGCAGCCTTTAATCTTGGGCATTCCTTCTTTATACATAGATCTTGTCTCCTTAATTGGAATAAATTATTCTCCAGATATTCTAACTTCCCACAACTTTTATACCCTTCCTGGAGTATAAATACTTTCCAAGATATAGTATATGAAAAGATATTCTTTCATAAATGAGGTAGCAATTTTGAATTCCCTTAAATTTTCCTTTCTTTATTATGGAAAACAATATCTTTTTCTAGGGTGGGCAAAAAAACCGGAGAACCGAAAAACCGAACCGAATCGAAAATCGATTTTTTGAAAAACCGAACCGAATCAGGATTTAGTGATTCGGTTCGGTTTTTAAATTTTGGATACGAACCGAACAGAAAAACCGAATTATATATATATATATATATTTTTATTTTTTATTTTAGGCTACTATTATCTCTTGAATCATAGCCATTGAAGCTAATCTATGAAGCTTTTATGGAAATCGCATGCGGCATAAATTTGATTAACATATCACGGAAGCATTGACATAAAATGTAGGGAGAAAAAGTAGTTGTAAATTGATAAAACTTTAAATGGTCATAACTATGCGCTTGAATGTCCGTTTTTCCCAAAAAAAAAATTATTTTGCGGATTTTTTTTAGACGGGGCCAGTCAAACTGCCAAAAGATGGTTTGGCGTAGCCAATTTTTAGAAAAACGTCCATTTTCCCAATCAATTTGTGTTTTCCCCAAATCGATTTCTAATTTTTCTTTTTCTTTAGTAAACATCTCACGATACACAATAGATTTCAACGTCGAAATTTCATGATAGTGAAGGTGTGAATGTCAATTTCAGTTTTGAAAATTCAAATTTAAAAATAAAATAAAAAATTCCCCGACCCGCCCGGCCCACTAGAAAAAACCGATATAATCCGATACGTTCGGCATATAAACCGAACATATCGGTTTTTTTTTAAGTTGTATTCGATTTTTTTTTTAAAAAAAACAATTTTTATTCGGTTCATATTTTTCGGATACAAAACCGAACCGAACCGATATACGCCCACCCCTATCTTTTTCCATAATAGATATTCACTCAATATCCTTCTTCCATATTTAACAAATCTCATAATAAATCTTCAATCACCATCTTCACAAGATTTGCAATTGTAGACTTGTAGTAGATATCTTTCTTCCCTTCCAACTTGTAGTAGACATATATTCTAACATGAAATGCAAATTCAAATATTTCTTTTCTTCTTTTGGCTTGTACAAATATGAGCTCTTATTTAAGCAACCCAAGAGAATTTCAAGATCCTCTTCATTTCACTTTCGATCTTGATTTATATTAATTTGAATGTAATCACATTCGTCTTCTTGAATTTGAACTTTAATCACTCCGAACATGGACTCTTTTGTAAACTTACTTCTAGCATATGTTGATACTGTTGGAAATTAGCCTTTGGCGGGAGTTGCGACCGACCAACTTTAACGGCTTAAACACTAGTGTTACGTATGTTGGAGAATCCGGTTCTTCACACATGCATGATCTACTAAGTACGTAGATAACCGTAGGGCCAAGAATCGTCAAATTCATTGAGAAATGAAAGAGATATTGGTTCACGAAGTGAGGTGTTTGAAGCATGAAAAAGTGTGGTATTGGGTTCAATTCTCCCTCATCGGTAGAGGAAGAAAGAATTGTTGTGTATATAAGACTCGAAATTGGTTTGGGGTTTGGGACCCCAAGGGGTATCCCATGTGTTTAAAGGAGGGAGGACCTAGATGTGCTTCGATTCAAGGAAAGACCACACGCGCGCCGCCGCCGCCCGCCTGTCCGGTTCCGAGTTCCGAGTTCCGAGTTCCGTCCGAGTTCCGAGTTCACGGGCTGTGGGTCTTCTGATATTATCTTTTTGGGCCAGAAAACTTTGCCAGAAGTACAGTTTGGTCCATGAAGTTTCCAGAAAGTCAGAAGAGAACAGAAACGCCAAGCACTCAATTCAGCCATTTATTTTGGCTGAATTACTCCTCCTATAATGACCAATCCGTTGGTCTTTCACCATTTATGTTGGTGACTTTACTACCTCCATAATGGCCATTATTTGGCTATTATGGAGGCAGTTTTCAGTCCCCTCCTTCACCTATATAAACACCCCCTTACACCATTGTTGAAATACATATATGATACACGAAAATACAGAAATATACACAAGCAAAAACAGTTCTTCCTACAACTTCCAAGCATTATTTCGTTACTCAATATTATTCACGGTAGCTCTTGAATTTCCTTTGCTCAAGTGTTCCATTGTTGTTTTATCTTGGGAGACAAATTGTCCAGGACGTATAAAGGATACATACGGGGCAATATTGTCTTAAGGACAGAGTGTCACACTCGACTCAGCAATAACAAAAGCAGTTTCGACTTTTTCTCGTTCTACAATTGTAATTTCAGATTTCTAGTTGAATTATTGAATCTTTGTTTATCCTTTCGAATACTTGTAATAGTGATATACTTCCCGTACTGTTTTATAAAGTACAACAGTAAAATCTCCCAACAGATACTCCATAGATTTTGTACATTCATTAAGTAACAAACCAATTTTGATCTTTTCCTTTTGAAAAATATTTTCCTTCCATAGGATAGTAGTAAATATTCTTTCCATGATTCTTATATCTTGATTTGGCAAAATCTTTTCTTCCATGTCTTCTTCCATAATTTCATCTCATAATATCTTCTTTTCCATATTTATTTAGGTCTTCACCAAATCCTTCTCCATCAAATAAATCTGTACCAAAAATAGATTTACCACAAGTAAATATTCTTTTATTAATAATTATGTGGGTTTATTATCATCAAAACTAATAGGTGAAACTTTGAACCTAACAACCTTGAAATAAGGTTAAAGGCGTGATTAATCTCACCACCATAGAAAGAGCAACCGGTGTTTTACCACAAGCAATGATTCTAGGTTGCAATGCCACAAACATACCTGCCATTTATGAATAAATTCAGTTCCAACAACAAACATTTTACAATAAACGCAAAGGACAATCAACATCTTACAGACCAGTCATTTCTGAATGTTAGCCATGCTAAACATACCAAGATTAAACATTGCTATTCCAAGACCAAGATCGGATAGCATGTCTATTTATTTGGCTATAGTTGCAGCCATCTCATTGTTCCACCTGAAACCATTGAATCTATTTAGTTTGGAATTAATAGGTTATAATAGAGAAGGAAAAAAGTGAAAGAGTAAATCAGAGAGCTCACATTCAGATAAAATTAGAATACTAAAAAGCACAGAGAAAAAGGTGTAGAACTAATAACTATACAAATGTTTCAAGAATCCATTTTCAGAACGGGTAAAGACACTTTTGTATGTCACCGATATGTCGTCCGCATGCAGTCCTCCATTTTCAGAATCTTCTCTCTATTCCCGGCATACTCATATGATGACTGTAGAATGCATCACCCATTCGAGAAGGTAATGTAAGACTTAATGCAATTATACAAAGATATGATTGGTATTTTTTAATTATTGGAGGTAAGAAATATTTCTTTATCTTTATTTCCCTCTTTCTTCGACCATAAAATAGTTAATGCAATCATCAATGTAATGAATGGATCTTGAGCCTAATTCAACCTCAAAAGCTAGCTTAAGTCTATATAAGGAGTCCATGTTCCCATTCCATATCCGATGTGAGACTTTTAACACTACTTCGCACGCTCAGACCTTATTAACTGGAGCGTGAATAATATAATTTGGGGGCCCAACAATTGGTGAACAAAGAATTGTAATGGGTCTGACTCTGATACCATGTAAGAACACATTTTTCACATCAAGTTTGTTAATGTTGGGTTTGGTGTTGTGACATTTGACCCAACATATCTTCTGAAGTATTGTTGTTGAATGCATAAAATGTTGGGACAAGTGTCACAACATTCAGAGCAACATTTTTATATAACAGTTTTGTCTTACTTCACATTAAGCACTAATATTTTTGCTGAGAGGTAAAAATGACTTAGGCGTGTGAATTAGGAGTTGTGTAAAACATGGGAGAAAGAATCAAAGTATGGGGAAGAAGTCAAGTGAAGAACAAGTCAAAGTTGTTGAGATTTCGATTCCATTATATTCTCTAACAAACACACCAGCTGACCACCTTTCCCTCAACCTCTACAACCAATCGATGAGCTTTTCAAGGAAGACTCTCTACTATAAATAGAGAGGCTACTACAGTGAATCGACATCCAG
Source organism: Anisodus acutangulus (assembly GCA_029783415.1). Classification (NCBI taxonomy): domain Eukaryota; kingdom Viridiplantae; phylum Streptophyta; class Magnoliopsida; order Solanales; family Solanaceae; genus Anisodus; species Anisodus acutangulus. Next base: position 4,255,418 of record CM056505.1, on the reverse strand, counting down.
AATTAGACTACAAAAATACCAAGAGAACTCTCGGGATTTCAACCCATAAATCTGGATCACAAGCGTTGCATGAGTGTGTCGACCACATTCTGTCCAACATTACAATTGATATTTAGATTCTAGATTAGTTTTGTATTGAGCAATTATAATGATAGGTTGTCTATGTCTACGTAGTTATATTTTTCAGGAAGAAGTCATCTACGACTTCAACTTTTAAATCCTTTCCATTTTATATTGTAATTTTGTAAAGAAAGAAATTTGTAATTTTGCATATAATATATATACAATACTTCTGGTCATTGACCATCATAAGTTATATCAACATATAACTTATGAAAATATAAACATTTGTGTTCTTTATTTTTCCGCTGCATTTTACTCTTAAAGATTTTCTGTTTTATCGAAGTGTTGTCACGTGTGTCAGGCGACATTATCGCTGACATTCGGAAATAGAATTGGCATTCAATTTATTGCATCTCTTATTTTTACCTTCTGTAGCCTTTAACACCCTACAAGTGGTATCAGAGCTGACACTTAACACAATAATTGTTTGGTCATGTTGTCATAAGCTATGGATCCGGCAAATCCAACTATTGGTAGACTGTCACGCCCCGACTTTTCTCAAGTCTTCCCTTAAGGCGTGACGCCACCTGGACGACCATCCCCTTTCCAGGTGAACCATTTTCATTCTTTTCGTCCTAAGTTATACATATATCTAGGTGCGGAAATAATATAATCATGTACTTCTTTAATGAAAGCACAAGCCCATACTCGAGCATCCCCAATTTTTCTAGACTCGATGGAAATTCAAATACAGAATAAAAACATCTGAATCTCAAAAGAAAATAGTCTCATGTGGGGCATTCCCCGAGATAACGAAAACTTAGTTCTTCAAACCTACTTAATCTAGAACAACTTTCACCAAATCCGAAGTAATGGATTGGTAGGACAATAAGGTTGTGGGACGGTCGCTAGCCCTGTTGCAGAGCTTTTCCTCTATCGCGCTTTCCTGAAACAATGTTAAATAAAAGAGTCAACCCTACCATCCGGGGCTGAGTGATAACCTCGCCCTACAATTCAAAGCAACCTCACAATATTTTAAGTACATTCATAATATGAACATAATAAGCATTTCATGAAAATCGGTTTCAACACTATCGGTGTACAAGCCCATACATATTCACACACACAAAATTCTATGGCGGAATAAGAAAGTGGAAGAGATGACGTGGGAAGCGAAAGAGGATATGAAGTATAAGTATCCCCACTTATTTCAGACTAAAGTCAATGCTCCGAATAAAGCATAACCTAACAAAGAGTTGACATATGGATACATGAGGTGAGTTCCCACTTCAGATAGTTATGTTTGATGTTTGATGGCCACATGAAGCCCGGTGATATGTATATGTTGATGTATGGCCGTTTGAGGCAAGTTTGAATATCTTCTACTCGTTGATAGGGTTCGGATAATCCCATTTATAAGGGGAAATTCGGTTAAACGAAATTTCAGAAAACCTTGAGGATTAATTGGTCCCTTATGTATACTTCCCATTCGAGGACGAATGTTCCTAAGGGGGAGATGATGTAACACCTCGTTCTTTAGCTTTAGGATACATCGAGGTTAAACGAATTAGAGAAATAAGTTCGTCAAAGTTCGGAATATGGAACAAGTTATAAAGACCGTATAGAATTTTGGTCATAGGATCGAGAGCATTGTATAATGAATGGAGTCCCGAAATAATTTAGACGTAATAAGTGTGACGACGATGATTGAGAATAATATTGTGTGTATGCTAAAAGAGTCTATGGACTAGTGCTATACCACATTATTATGATATTGAGTGTAGGAATTAAGTTAAATTAATGGATAAGTATTAAAAGGAAACACTTTTCCACGTGGTAGTACTATATTAAAGGGAGTCTTAAGTGACTTGTAATTAATTTTGTTGAGACAAATAGCACATGAAGTGCACGCATGACATGTGTAAATGAAAATATAATTCATTGGACTTTAATTCTTCTTCTTTGCATTTTCGTATAAAAAATTGATTCCGTACGTTTTTCCATTTTTTGTTCCTTCTTTCTCTAAACTTTCATATTTTAGATCCTAATATAAATTATAATAATTTTATAGATCCTTTCACCACACAAAAGTTCTTCAAACAATTTATTTCCTCTGTTTAAGCGGATCAAAAGTTACTTTTTTATCAAGTAAAATTTTGGGAGGTTCGTAGAGATTATGTAGTTCCTATTTTTCTCTTTGCTTGTGATTTGGGGGTTCCTTCTAAGCGAAGTAAGGTTCGGGAAATGGTCGTTCTTGACGTAAAAGACTAAGGTGTTGTACGGGATAAGTTCGTCATGTTTCCAAGTGAATCGACAAAAGGTATGTTAAGGCAAATCATTTCTTTCTTTTGGCATGTTCTAAGTTACGAAACGTAAACGTGATACTGTCCCATAAATAATTTTACTCTTAGTAGTTAAGGATGTTCATGTTATTCATTACTTTTGTCAAAGCATGTCTAAATATGTTCATAAATCCTTATTGAGGTATATGGAAAAGATGTTAGTATCCATAATGTTAATCGGATGTGAAGCAATATTACGTCACTCCAAAACTCAGAATATGATATTATCATTCATGTATTACCCTTGACCCACATGTGTTATATACACTACCATATGGTATGCATTATATATATGTAGGGGATGGGAAAAGGGATACGACGTTATATACGCACACCACCTGATCAGCTGGTATATGATGATGAGTGTGCCCACAGATGCCGAAATGACATGACTGGAGACGACGTTATATATATATATATATATATGACTGCATTTTGCATGACATTTAGGCATATTATGGCCCTCAGAGGCATTCTACACAGACATGATACATATGCATATTATGGCCCTCGGAGGCATTTTCTACTGGTTGGTTGTTTCTTGTCTCATGTTACTTCCAGGTCTCTATTATGCTATTTTTCATGTCTGACATACTCTGTACATTATTCGTACTGACGTCCATTTTGTCTGGGGACACTGCGTTTCATGCCCGCAGGCTCAGGTAGACAGGGTGACGGTCCACGGTCCGCACTAGTAGGTTGTTGGTTCAGCTGATGTTGGAGCACTCTATTTGTTCCAGAGTTGCAGTCTAGTTATGGTACGATATTTTTTATATGCATAAGGGTATGGAGGGGCCCTGTCCCGACCTTATGATATCACGTACTCTTTAGAGGCTTGTAGACAGTTTTCCTGTGTATAGTAGTCGTGTATGGCCTTGTCGGCCTTGGTATGTATATGTATATAGAATGGGTCCTTCTGATTGCAGGATTTTACATAGATCCTTTCCAGTTTACTATTTTCATATGTCAGCAGGGTATCTCATGGCGGCCTCGTAAGCCATGCGAAATTACGGATATAGGCTAAATATATGATTAGGGGTACTCGGCAAGTAAGATCCGGGTGCTCGTCATGACCCTCCGGTTTGGGTCGTGACAACTATAACTGAACTTGTGATGAAAGAGCGACATACATCGAATCACATTCACCCCTTCTGGTCTCGGGATAAGATCCCAAGTGTTCTGAGTAGTAAGAACATCAAATTCCTCACGCATGGCTGCATTCCAATTCGCCTCAAACTTTGCTAGTTTTGGGGTTTTGGGTATAGAGGATATAGCTTGAGTGGATAGGTTAAAGTAGTCTTTTGGTTTGAAAACCCATTACTAGGCACGAGTTTCCATTCGGTGTGTGGGGATAGGGGAAGTGGTGTGGGCAGTTGTGGGTGTTGTTTCTGGGAATGGAGTGAGGCAGACGGTGAATCTAGGCAGTGGGGGATGGCGATGGTGAATTTGGGAAGTAGGTTGTCCAGTTGGTGGCTGTAACGTTGGGTGGGGTTGCGTTTGTCGGAAGTGGGCAGTGGGGTGGAGTTGTGGTAACGGGAGGTAGGGGTGGTCTGTTTGGATTCGGAGCTGATGGTGTGGCGACGGGCAATTGGCGATGGCGGGGGAAGGCTGTCGGGCGATGGGCGTGGAGATGAATCGGGAACTCCACGTAATATGTTTTGTAGGAGAGGGGAAGTAGTCGAATCGTCAAGAAAGTCATAGTCGGGGACGTGAAACTGACGGATGGTGGAATATGGGAAGACATTTTCCTCAAACATAACGTGATGAGAGACAAGGACTTTATCGGTGGATGGATCAAAGCATAAGTAACCCTTGTGATTTGGCGGGAATCCCAAAAAATGCAAGGAGCGGTCCTAGGTTCTAACTACTGAGGAGTCGTGGAGACGAGATTAGGGTAGCATAGACAACCGAAAGTGCGTATGTGACCATATGTGCGGAATAGAATTCTGTAGGGATTCTATTATGGAGAGTACTGGTAGGTAATATATTAAATATGTATTCTACCAATTTTAATGCATATACCCAAAAAGTGGGTGGAAGAGAAGCATGAAAGAGCATTGTATGAATCGTATTGTTAATGGTACGTAGGATTCTTTTGCATTTACAATTTTGAGGAGAGGTATGGGGGCACGATAATCGAAACACCATGCCATTATCAGCATACAATTTATGAAAGGGGAATTATTAAACTCACGATCATTGTCTCATTGGAATGATTTGATGTCCTTTTCAAATTGAGTTTTAATATATGTGTGAAATTCAAGAAACGTGGAGTAAACATGAGACTTCAATTTGAGCGGATAGACCCAAAGAAAATTAGAGAAACCATCTAACAAAACCAAATAATATTTATAACCGAGTTTTCTAGCGATGGGAGATGTCTATAAATCCGCATGAATAATATCAAATGGAGAAAAAGTAGCACTTAAAGATGACATAAACGGAAGTCTCCTAAAGGACAAGAATAGCAAATTGGGGCAAGTTTTCCATTATTACATGTAATTAAATTTTAACTTCTAAGAAAGTTAAAAACTGGAGCTCCCGAGTGTCCAAGTCTATTATGCCACGTGGATTGAGAGATCGCATCAAGGGATGTATGTGGGTTGATACTGGCAGCGGAAGTGGATGAGAAAAGATAGAGGTCCCCCACACTATTACATCTCATAAGAGATGTCCCCGTACGTAGGTCCTTCACAGAAACCAAAGGGTCAAACTCAAGAGATACAGAATTATCAATAGCAAATTTTCTAACATAGATTAAGTTTTTAATGATATTAGGAGCATAGAGTATGTTGCGGAGGGAAAATGGAGGGTGAGGTTTCGGTGTGTGGGTGGTGTCATACCCTTGAATTAGAATGCGATTGCCATTTCCGATCAAAACAAATTGAGGATTACACAAATTAAATATGTGTTGAAGATTACCAGAGTTACGAGTGAGGTGGGATGTGGCACCCGTGTCCATGTACCAAGCATCGTCGAGCTGTTGTAAATTCATGGTGCTGTAAGACTGGGCCAATTCCATTGGCGTGAGAATTTCGGATTGGGCAGTGCACTGTTGGGCTTCCGTGACGTGAGCCTGTTGAGAGAGGCCCTTCGGGCGTGTGCCAGGAGAAGGGCCCAGCATGCTGGGTTGCTGCCACTGAGCCGAGGTAGTTAGGTAAGGGCATGGGGCGAGGCCCGATTCCCTGAAAATTTCCAAGGTAGTGGGCCGGCACACTAGAGTGGGTACCGAGCCTGCTTTTGTGGTTGGCCGACCGAATTTGACCTTCCCCCTCAGCCTTTGCCTCTGCCACTGCGGCATTGTCCTCTGTCGCCACCGCGGCTGCTCCGCGGTTGTTGGTTGTCCATGTGGCCGGCGAGTGTGGTGGTTGTCGCCGGTGCATCAACCACCAACGCCTTTTGATTATGTTCATCCTGTTTAGTACGTCTAGTTTCTTCCAAGAGAAATTATGATCGGTCCTTGTTGAAGTTGGGTAGGGGATCGGCATGTTGTATCATCGTCGCGAGTGTGTCGTATTCACCCTTCGGTAAGCCATTAATTAGTTGCAGGACCATCTTAGTGTCCGAAATCGAAGTGCCCACATTGGATAATTGATCGGCAACTAATTTTAATTGTTTGAAATAGTCAGACATGTTCGCAAAGTTTTCAAGACGTGTGTTATTGAATTGTTCTTCAAGATAGACAGCACGTGTATATTTGTTGTCCTGGAAAATTTCCTCTAACCTTGTCCATAGCTCGCGAGCCGAAGCACCTATTTTCATAATAATATGAAGCGAATCCTTGGATATGGTGCCATAAATCCATTTCTTGACGATTGCGTCTAGCCGGCGCCATGTCGTGTGGTCGAGGTCGATAGGGCGGGAGTATGTGTCGTCAATATGATCAAGCAAGTTGTATGCACATGAAATAGTTCAACCCACGATACATATTATCCATCCTGCTGATCAAGAACCAAAGGGATAAAGTTCTTAATATTGGTTACGGCGAAAGCCGAATGGAAAGAGGTAGGAGAGGAGGAGGGTGGGGGGTTTTGTGTGACGATGGAGGTAGAGGAGGAACCCGCGGGAGAATTGAGAGAAGCCATTAGTGGGCTGTTTTCGGTGGTCAAGAGGAGAGAAAAAATTAGGGTTTTGGGGGTAGGGTTGCCACCGCCGGTAGGGTGGGGGGTGGGGGGGGGAGCGAGCAAGAAAGAAATAATAGAAAAGGGGGTGTTTAGGGTTTAGCTCTTAATACCACGTAGAATAGTGTAAATCTCCTTGAGTGGAGTCTTCTCATTAATACAATATATATAGTGCATACAATATTAATCTTAATTGAATGAGAATCTCTACTTTATATAATTATACTAAAGTATTAATTACAGAATATGCGAAGAATATATATAAATATATTCGCTATCAGTCTGATGAAAACCTTAAAGTGGTGTTGAGTTTGAAATTTATTGTCAAAACATATGTGAGTGAAATTGTAACTAAACGTATGAAGGAGTAGGAGATCTACATGGTAATAATTGGTGCACCAGAAGAAAAAAAACGTATGGAGTAGGAGATCTACATGGTAACTGAACTGATTATAACGACCCCAACAATTACCTCAAAAACCAGAAAAGTCTTTCGATTGCAATAGAAACAGTATGTGAAATACTTGTGACAGAAGGATAACTCTAATCCAGGACTAGTGAAATAAACTCAATAATTTCAGTTAAGCTCTTCTAGAAGTTGATTTGCAATACTTACGATGAATTTGTCTTCAAAAACACCCCGACCTCGGTAGAAAACGAACAGCGGCTCTGGCTCAGGATCAGGTGAGGGCGCTGGAGGAAGGGGCTTCAGGTGGACTGATTTATTTGGTGATTTATTTGGAAGCAGTGCCCCTACTAATTCTGAAGCCGGTGTGCAGTTGATGAGAAAGGAAGATGTCTTTTTTCTAGTTGGCCAAGTGGCCCCGTCTTCCTTAGCCAGGGATTAATCATTTAAGAATCAGTCGAACATAAACCCTCAGTTGTTTCCACCATTTCTTGATTTATACGTGTCGTCCTTACGCAAACTATCATGACTTGTAATTATATCATCACTAACCCTACAATTAGTGGCACATGAATGTACTGTGTGTGAGTGTTAGAAGCTCGATAGTAAGATATGACAGAATCCAAAAATAAGTAGTTTAAGCAATGCATCACTGAACAGAACCAGGAAATCTCTTATAACAAAAAGGTACTCTTACACCATTTGCTTGTATCTGTGATAGTTCACAGTTACATTTTTCCTTAACTTTCCTCGTCATCTTCAGAAGAGGCGCAGCAAAAAATTTCATGGGATAAAAATTCATGTTACAACTTACAACTAGTGTAAAGAGGGCAGAACAACTATCCATGAATACTGAAAACAAGTAAAACCTCCCATTCTATAATCTGCTAGACTGGAAGACTTCTACATCTCAGCGCGATCCCAGTTAATTGCTTTTTCTTCAAACTCATCTGCTTTATTAAGTCTATTGCGTCCCAGCTTACTCATCAAGGCGAGACCTGAAAAGTGTAAAAAGCCCAGAGCCATAAATATAACGTATACTTTATCAACAAATCATTACAAGATGAGAACTGTACACTAACAGCACTGCTTCCTTAAAGAGGGTGATCCCATCTTAGACCAGTCTTGACAAACACCCCTAAATATGTCCACATTAAGAACCAAAACAATTGGAGACCAAGTAGAGACCTAAAAGACCACACAAAGGATTAGTCACCTAAATAACAGTTGTTGGCAGTGATCCAGATACTGGATGGATGCAACAACATACGCAATGTAATCCCACAAGAGGGGTCTGCGGAGGGTGGGGTGTACGCAGACCTTACCCCTACCTTGGGAGGTAGAAAGGTTGTTTCCGATAGACCCTCAACTCAACGATAAGCAAACAAAGATACTGGATGCCTAAAAATGGGCAGCCCAATGCACTAAGATCCCGCTATGCGCAGGGTCCGGGGAAGGGCCGGAAAACAAACCAAGGCGTGCGGTGGGATATAGTTGGAACCCATCCATTTCCTTAACCAAAGGTCTTAGGTTCAAGCACTCGAAATAGAGAAACTCCTGGTAGGGAGCATTACCCCCTTTAGTGAACCCTACCCGGCGTGAATCCGGATTAATTGATCCGGTACATTTCAAATACCGAATGGTGGCAAAGAAAAATGGGTAAAGTTTACATCCTATTGCTTTGTTAGGGCACGTGTGTCTGTCAGCCTGTTTGTCTAAACCTTGTTATTCATCAATACCGACTATAATGGTGACCATTGCAAGTAACAGTTCTCAACGAACATGACCATGAAAGAATTTTTTTTGTTTTTGACTAGGTTAATTTGCAGCAATCTTACCTTCAACCATCTTGTACAAAGAAGACCACCATCTGTCTCTGGAAACCTGGTACTGGTCCAGGGTCTCTTCGATTTCATTGTCGTGCTTACCCTCTAATACTCCCTGCAGAGTGATTACGGCATTCTTTGTTTTCTTCAGGATATTATCCTCGTCCTCAATTTCTAACTGCACAAGGTCATTTTGGGATGAAGTAAGTGTAACAGCTAGTGCAAACTGTGCTGCAGTAGCCCAACGTGAAGAGGCAAGCCACCTCCTTTGCCCATCTAGTTGTTTGTCCCTCGCTATACTGTTGCCCTCTTCCCCTCCGAAGACTAAGCTTCGTAAGTATTGAGCATTTGCAGCTCCTGTACTCTGAACCATCCTAGAAAAAGCACTTCCATCCTTTTGTAACAATACTTCCGGAGTATCGTATTCTAGTAGCTGAAAAGAGAGACACAACAGGTAAATTGAAATAACCCACATAAGGAACAAAAATAGAAATGCAATTCCTCTTTTGTATATTTAGTGACCACAAGAGGATCTTCAAATGTGCAATCAGGCATGACCTGTTATAACAGTGAGTCAAAAGACTAAGATTAGGGGCGAGCACTCTACCTTTCCAGAATCAAGCAGAAGAACTCTGTCACAGTCTATAATAGTGTTCAAACGGTGAGCAATGATGAGCATAGTGCATGACTTAAATTCTTCGCGTATGGTTTTCTGAATAAGAGCATCAGTTCTAACATCAACAGCAGCAGTTGCTTCATCAAGAACAAGAATCTTTGACCGGCGAAGCAATGCTCGAGCAAGACTTAAAAGCTGTCTTTGTCCAACACTGAAATTTTCTCCAGCTTCCGAGACCTTAATACATCAAAGTAACCTTTTTTGTTAGCTATAGCTGAAATTTGTTTGATAAGGATACTATAGATGGAAAAGTCAGAGAATAGAAGGAAATTCACTTTTTAATTTATACATTAACAAAGACTTGAGCCTCTAAGCTATCTAGTTAATTCAAACAGTCACAGTAAGTTAATTATGCAACAAGCTACTTTGACTAAAAATAGGTGCATAGGGTTTTCTTTCTAGCAAAAACAGTAACTATTTGAAATGTGCTTTTCAAGTTGTAATATAGTGTGTTTGGATATAGCGTAACCAATATAACTTTCAGTCTTTCCTCTTTGATAAGTAATAACCCCAGTATCATCCAATAACAGGTATATCTCTGTAGATGTTTCCAGTAACAGGTATATTCCTCCACATCACCATATTAAAGAGATCAACCAAAAGCTAACTCAACCCCGAAAGCTAGTTCGGATTGCCCAAGCCATATTAAAGAGACCACCCAACCCTTTGAACACCGATGTGGGACTTCTTCACAGTGATCATATGTAAATACGATTTACAATTGTGCATGAGCTGGCACCATATTCACATGCTAGAGTCCTTGGAAGTGCATTTTAATGGTTATATACTACTTTCATCCCCTTACCTCTACTAAACTTGGCAATAGGCACTCAATTCATTATTGGAAGATCTTTCGGTAAGAATGCAGCTTTATTTATTGCTGAACTTCATCTACTTTTTGAAGATTTCACTTCTCTCTTGAATTACCTCCACCAAATAGCTCTTCCAAATTCCCAGATACTTGCACACTTGGAATCTGGTATCTTTTGGTGCCTCAAACTGTCAATTTCTCTTCTCCTTCCAGTAACACTCCCCATGATGTCCCCTTGGGACCTCCACTTAGAAAGATTAAGTACACAGAAAGCTGAAGGCTTCCATATGGTCAATGAAACTAACATCAATTACATCCTAACAATGAGACCTCATAGGTTAATTAGCAGTAATTGGCGTATAATGCTCTAGAGAAACATTGAAACTCACATACATCTATTTCTAGATTTCATGAACAAAGAAAATATGACATAGCGTTTTCACATACTTGGGAATTGTTCATTGCACCAGAAAGTAGGAACGAGTCTTCACTGTCAAATATAGAGGATTTGGCCAAGGCAAGAATAGGAAGATACTCTGGAGGTGAATTATATTCAGAATAGTTTGGTGTCCTTGAGAGGAATGAACTGGTAGAATTTTCAAGACAACTTGCTCTCCGTGATTACATGTGGAGACAGTAACATTTCTCTCATGTAAGTGCTGTAGAGCCATAGGCTTATCTTGTGATATGATATACCTTTGACAGATTTACAGCATGATTGGAAGATAGATCTTTAAATGTAACCTATCATCAATTTTCTTTCTTTTGATGAAACGATGTTTGCCTCCTGTACTCTTTCTTCTCTCATTAATGATCTCCTTTCTTATTTTAAAACCCCCATAGTAATGATTTTGAGACAGAAAACTGGTTGGACTAAAAGAGTTTTCTGCATAGAATGCGAACTATCAATTGTAGCAAACTTATAAATAAGTAAAGCAACAAGAACAAACCTCGGCATCGAGACCCAAAGAGTTCCTCCTGATAACATCCTTTAGGTGCGCCCGCTCTAGAGACTCCCAAAGGTCAGCATCGTTATGCTCATTGAATGGATCAAGGTTAAATCTCACGGTCCCTGACCAAAAGACATGAGGATTAATGAGATAACACTGCTGAATGGTACGTTGGTAGGTTGTTTGATAATTTAGGCCAACACCGAAAATGAGGGACATATTTAATATGACAAAATGCAGACCAACCCGAAGAATTTGATAGTAGCATATGTTCCTCTATATTTTTTTAACATTCACCCATTTAAACTTCTTAAAGATTGTCCCAAAGATCTTTCATTTAATGTTAACTGTCCACAGGAGCCACAGAACTAACGAGAGAAAAGAAAAGGAAGAAGCTACAAGCGACTGTGAAGAAAATAACAGATCCTGCCGTCCAAGGCCCATCAGAAGTTTCTTCCATTCTCCCCCCCCCCCCCCATACTTATTTCTCCCACCTCCCGGACCCGGCAGCTCCTTCCCCTCCCATGTCCCAATCATGTCGATTACATATAAGCAAAGTTTATGCAAGGTAATAAACACATCTAGCATAGGACTAGAAATTGTGCAAACATACACAAATCTATTTATGAGAAATGCTAAAGAAGTTTGACAGGGAGATTCATTTTAGAAAACGATCAACAGTAAATGTACATAGTAGCAAGAAGCTTTTTAGGGCTTGCTGTGCACTTTACCCCTCATCAAATGAGAAAGATTCCTTAAAAAAATTGTTGCATCCCTTATTTTTATACGTTGAGTTGCGGCGTAAGTTAGTCGACGTAAGCTTAGAAAGTGAGAATAAGTTTCGTCAATGTAATATCCCGTACTTTCGAGCTATGGTATGAACCGCTCGACGTACGTAAGTAAACCCGAGCCCGGAGAATTTTGGTCATATTCAAGTATGAAAATAAAAAGCTCGGTGTATAAAGAGATGAAGTCTCGAAATGATTTCAGACTTAAAAGTGTTAACGGTGATTTGAAATAACATTTGGTGTGTGGCAAAGAGGCTGCGGATTAGTGTTACATCACATGATCATGATAATGAGTATATGAAATGTGTAAAATGATTATTACAACAACAACAATAACATACCCAGTGGAATCCCACAATGTGGGGTCTGGGGAGCGTAGAGTGTACGTAGACCTTACTTATACCTTGGTAGGTAGAGCGGTTGTTTCCGAGAGACCCTCGGCTCTGTAAAATGATTATTATATAAGTGAATTGATATCAAGAATTTAATGTTTTGCGCAAATAGTTAAATGTTGTGATTAGTAGGAGACATAAAAATTAGTTGAAATATTTGGATAGTGTTAAAGGGACAAAATGTCCATGTGGGTCCCACAAGAGATTAGTCACCATTAGTTTTAGTGGATAAGTGGTGCATTTACGTGTAAGACTCAAACACCACACATGATAATGGTCTTAAATAATTCACGTGGATAAGAAATGTGGGTGGGGACCACGTGTCTCCACATCTCAATTAGATAATGACCCAGCAACATTTAACTTCTGAGGAACTTCATTTGTAATTAAAAAGAAGTCATATAAAAATTTCACTTGGAGAATATATATATTCAAGTAACCAAAACTTTCGGCAACGTTTGTTTTTTTATCAACGGCCAATCCGAAGGAACCTCTCGGTTTTTATGTTTTCTTACGCTCTCAACAAAATCTCATTCTTTTGAGATAATTCAAAATTTCTAACCAGATTTTTCAAGAACTCAAAAGGGAAAATTAAAGTTTTCCTCCATTTATTGAGGTAAGAATCCTCCTAGGTATATTTAAATTCATCTAGGTCATAGCTAAATTGTGAGATGAGAAATACGGAATTGACGGTGAAAAATCGTATAAGTTGTTGTTGCGTGGACTGATTTGGAGTGTATTCTTGAGTTGTTGTGGTTGGAATTCTTGGAATATATTGTGTATATTGTTGTTGATGTTGTGGTTCTTGATGTGTGGAGTTGGAGGAAGTCAAAGATATAGGGGAGATGTTGCCCGAATTTATATAGACAAGTTGCTAAATTAAAAATTCAAACTAAGTTCCTTCTTGGCATTAATCATGGACCTTGTTGTGTGATATAGATAATCATCTGTAGAAGGTGCGAAGACTTGGGGGACGGTTGTAGCTTCGCGAATAAGGTAAATAAGGCCAATTTCTTTCTTGGCATGACTTGATGAAACCACTTCCTAGAATGGATTCTCAATTCGTTAAATTGAATAACCGTATACTTCTTTTGACAAAAGTGATCATATTCCTTGTGTATTCCTCCTCATCAACATTTTCTGTATCCCATACATCTCAGAATGTTTATCTGAAGGTTAAAGAACGTAGCGACAATAACGATAGTTGGAGGATACAAACCATAGGTCACTCCAACTCTGATTATGATATCCTTTGAGGTCTGTCTTGCATTGCACGTAGATATATATATATATATATATATATATATATTACCACACCAACCTCTTTTCATATAATCGTTTGTTATAGGAATCGGGTGTTCAATCCTTACTCTTATTAAGACTCCACTATTTCATTCATTCATTCTCGGTGATGTCGCGCTATAGTCGGTCGGGAAGGCACTTATATGTCCACACCACTAATCAGTTGGGAAGATACCACCGTGTCCTATATGGTCGGGAGTTTATTATGAGTTCATCCCACAAAAGGATTTGATATGATACTAAACGATATGGCCCCATCGAGTGGCCCGATTTTTACTTGCATGCATATATTCATGGTAGTACCAGTTGTGTGCCCTCTGAGGCCTGAAATAAGAGTTCCAAGTTGATTTCTGTACCTTCATCTCTCGTATTACATTTTTTTTACATATGTTATCTGTCTTACATATTCAGTACATTCTTCATATTGATGCCCTTTTCTGGGGCACTGTGTTCATGCCCGCAGGTACGGGTAGGCAAGGTGACATACCTCCTCAGTAGGGTGCCCGTTGATAGTCGCACTCCACTTCTCCGGAGTTGTTGTTTGGAGTCGCTAGGTATCTATGTGTATATATACGTTTTGGTATTTTGGGTACGGCGGGACCTGTCCCGGCCCGTTGATGTATTATAGTACTCTTAGAGGCTTGCAGACTAGTGTTAGTATGTATTCGTCTTGTTTGGCCTTGTCGGCCTTCTTGTCAGTTGTCTATACTCTTGATATAGCCTCGTTGGCCTCGTTTATGTATATACTGTTGTTGGGCCTTTCCTGTTTGCAGGTGGTACCTTTTTACCTTATTATGATTATTTGGAGGCCTTGTCGGCCCAGTCGCATGTTTGAGCTTCCAGGTACTACAGTTGATCTGACCTTCGGGTGCCGGGTGCCGGGTGCCGGCCACACCCCCTTATTTTGGCATGATTTGCACACCCTGCTCTCTGCTACAGATCTAAGTCCATCACAGTATGCAAAGCAATTGTTAAGTCCAGTGCGCAACCCTCATTAACCTCAAAGTTCAACCTTATCCACTACCAAAAGATATTTGACGATGTCCATGGACTTGTGGATCAAGATAGATCTTAAGTCAGATGGGCAACAGACAGAATGTGAAAATTTGACAATATACTTCCAAAGTCACTAGCATGTTACTCTCCAGACATCTGTTCACACTTCAGTAACAAGTGCGTCCAGCCTTACAGCAGAATGACATGTGCATGATTATCTTGGGGCAACTTGATTTGAACTCTAAAGATAATTGACATCTATAAAGACAAACCTCCATCCTAAAAAATTGGAGACAAACAAATTCAAATAATACCTGAGAACAAAACTGGTGCTTGCGGTATAATACCAAGAACCTTCCGGAGATCTGTAAGTCCAAACTTAGAAACATCCCAATCATCAATCAAGATCCTTCCTCCTTCAGGTTCCACAAGTCGGAACAAAGCATTAAACATGCTAGATTTTCCAGCTCCAGTCCTGCCAACTACTCCGACTTTGTCACTCGGAGGAATTGTGAAGGATATACCATGCAGAACAGGAGGGAGTTCCGGCCTGTAACGTAAAACGACATTCTCAAATTGAATGGATCCTGCTAAAGGCCATCCAGGAGGAGGACGGCTGCCCTCAATTATGGCTGGACCTTCTGATGGTAACTCTATATATGTTCCAACTCGCTCGACAGCATTTAAGCTATTCTCAGCCAAACTTGCAAGTCTAAGTACAGCAGTTAACAGGCTTGTGATATTTAGGGCATAACTGAGAAGCAAACCCATTGTTGAGGCAAAGGCCTGCTGGTTTTCTGCCCTTCCATTCTGCACCACAGCAAATGTGGCAGTAAGCCAGATCATAATACCCCCTACAGTCTCCAGACGGATCGCAAGCCATCGATTTCCACTCATGTTCACGAGTGTAAACCTAATATTGTTATCCACTGACTTCCCATTGATGTTGGCCATTCGATCATAAGCTTTATATGCACGAATAGTTGCAAGACCATTTAGTGCTTCACCAAATTGTGCATAGACAGGAGATCTGGAGATGGAATCCAAGCGCTTCACCTCACGAGCAGTGCTCTGCAAGATACAGGTTGTTTTGAGCGAACAATAAGTAGAATTAAACTAGAAATGGGACAAAAATCAAAGAGAAAAAACCAAAGGGGAGGCTAATAATTGAAGTTAATCCATCCACCAAATGCAATCAGCCAGACACAAGTTAAGGTAACAGATCCATTTTCATAAACCAAGATCATTTTCATTCTCCTCCACTAGAGGACTCGAACATGGCACATAACATGACAGGCACGTGCCAGGGTGCAATTTTTAAAAAATAATATACGCAAGAGAATCAAATAAAATTATGGACAAAGTATGTAAGCTGCATCCTTAGGAATGACAATAGCTTGCTTTGTTTCAGAAAGAGGTGGACCACTTGACCTCATGCTTAGGTCTCAATAAAATGAGTGCAGGCTCATATCTGATACATTATCTATAAAGCAGTTCAGATTATATCTCAGAAACATGAAATATAAAAACAAAATCAAACTACAGTTTTCCACATACCTGATAATATAAATAAGCTCCGTAGAAAATGACCAACAACGGCATTATTGCCCATAAAGACATGGTACTCACTATACCAATTAGAACAAATGTTGAGATAAGCTGAAACACCTGGCCCAGGAACATGCTAACAAAGGGTGCAACATTTCTATCTATGTCCCCTAGATCCTTGGCAAACCTATTGATAATCCTCCCAAGTGGATTTGTGTGAAAGAAGACCATTGGCGCTCTTAAAATAGAATTAAGCATAGCATCATGCAACCTCTTGGCAGCATAAAGGCTTGACGTGATCAGCCAAAATGAATTTGTCAGAGTTACCATAACCTGATAAGAAAATAATTTAGACAGTATTTAGAAGTTTCCTTTTTTTTCCCCTTCATCAGATAATGAGTTTTACCGTCTTATTCAGCATACAGGGATGTCAAATATCTTGAATCAGTAGGGAGAAAACAGAAACAAACAAAAGCTAAGAGCTAATTTTATTACATACTTGACCAAGAGACAAAAGTGAATAAATCAGATTGTAGAAGCCAGCACTATATCTCGTCGAACTGCTTTGATCAGTCCAAAAACTTAACCATGTGCTACTCCCAACACGGAGAGCTTCTATCAAGAAATAGCACATAAATAGAATCAGAACCACCCAAGTACCTCCCAAAGCATTTTTGTACCTGCAACATGAGTTGAAAACCAGCTAAATCAGTACACAAAGGCATGTGCTATTATAGGCTTGGAAAATGCTTTTCTATAATGCATTTCAGTTCAAGGAATGCTCAAATTCTCTTAGTTTCCAGCCATGCTGTAGAAGGTTAACACTCTTCACAAAGGAAAAGGAGAACGCTGCATTAGCTAAAGGAAATCCCATCAATTTTTTTTTGGATCGGTTAGAATAGGAATAGGAATATGATTTGTATATAGTATCCTACATGGAAAAGGATTGGGATGTAGTGTCTATAAATAGAGCTCAATGTAATAATGTAGATAAACAATTCAATAATATATTTTCTCCCATAATTTCTCACATGGTCCTCACGTCTTGCCATTTAATTAATCGAATGCCCTAATCTTCTATGCAGAATCATATTCCATATTCCATAGTATATCCTATAAGTCATCTCTATACTCTCTTCCTCGTGTTTTTGGAAACACATGTTTTGTGCATAACCTAATTCCGGGGACAGATAAATTAACCCCTTGCTCTCTTAAATGTGTCTTTCTTGGTTATTCTCGGGTTGAAAAGGGTATCATTGCTTCTCACCTGATCTCCGTCGATAAATTATGTCCGCCGATGTCACATTTTTTTTAGTCTCAACCTTACTTTAGGTCTCCTTCTGATCATCCTGATATCTCTGAGGTCTTACCTATACCTCAGGTTTTACCTACACCGACCTTTGAGGAATATACAGTTATTTCTAAATCTCCAGTCATAGTACCACCACTTTTGACTTATCATCGTCGACCGTGTCCAGCATCAGACCCCGGTTGTTCAATCATTTGATAACCAGAGTCATTCTTTGATAAATGATCACTATGAGTCAGACTCAATAGAATTTGATCAATCCTATTTTCTGTCGTTAAGGTGGAGAACTGAACCAACATCATGTCCAGATGATTCATGTCTTGCGTCGGACCCTGCACCTACTGCGGACTTGTCTTCTTCTGATCAGCCGATTGCACTTCGGAAAGGTAAATGATCCACTCGTTATACTAATCCACATTATACGATTTTAAGTTATCATCGTCTATCATCATCCCATTATGCCTTTGTATCATCACTGTCCTCTGTCCCCATTCCTAAGTCTACAGGTGAAGCCCTTTCTTTTCCCGGATGACGACTACTATGATTGACGAGATGTCTGATTTACACACGAGTGGTACTTGAGAGCTTGTTCCTCTTCCCCCGTTGATTGTTGTTGGATTTATGCCGTCAAAGTTTGCTCGGACGGTCAAGTTGATCAGCTTAAGGCTTGCCTTGTTGCGAAGGGGTATACACACATATTTGGGCTTGATTACAGTGATATTTTCTCTCCCGTGGCTAAAATAACATATGTCTGTCTTTTTCTATCCATGGTTGTTGTCCGGCATTGCCTCTTTATCAGTTGGACATTAAGAATGTTTTTCTCCATTGTGATCTTGAGGAGAAAGTTTATATGGAGCAACCACCTGGTTTTGTTGCTGAGGGGGAGTCTAATATGGTGCGTCGATTGCGTCGGTCACTTTATGGTCTGAAACATTCTCCTTGAGCCTGGTTTGGAAAATTCAGCACAGTAATTCAGGAGTTTAGCATGACTCGCAGTGAAGTAGATCATTCTGTGTTTTATCGACATTCTGCTCCAGATTTGAGTATTTATTTGGTGGTTTATGTTGACGATATCGTTATAAATGGCAATGATCAAGATGATATCACTAATTTAAAGCAACATCTCTTTCAGCATTTTCCGACTAAAGATCTCGACATACTGAAGTATTTTCTAGGTATTGAGGTTGCCCAATCCACGTCATGTATTGTTATTTCGCAACGCACGTATGCTTTAGACATTTTTGAAGAGACAGGAATGATGGGATGTAAACCCATTTGACACTCCTATGGATTCAAACGCTAAACTCCTGCCAGAACAGGCGGTGCCACTCAGTGATCCTGGAAGATATAGCCGGCAGGTTGGTAAGTTGAATTATCTCACAGTGACAAGACCTGACATTTCGTTTCCTGTGAGTGTTGTAAGTTAGTTTATGGATTCTCCATGTGATAGTCACTGGGATGCAGTTGTCCGCATTATGTGATATATTAAGTCAGCTCCAGGTAAAGGACTGCTTTACGAAGATCAAGGCCATGAGCAGATCATTGGATATACAGACGTTGATTATGCAGGATCAACCTCTGGTAGACGCTCTACATCCAGATATTATGTGTTAATATGAGGTAATTTGGTGTCCTAGAAGAGTAAGAAACAGAGTGTCATTTTTCGATCTAGTGCTGAATCAGAATATCGAGCAATGGTTGTAGCAACTTGTGAGCTAGTTTGGATTAAGAAGTTGCTCAGAGAACTAAAATTTGGAGAAATCAGTCAAATGGAACTTATGTGTGATAACAAAGCGGCCCTTCATATCGCATCAAATCCGGTATTTCATGAGGACTAAGCACATTGATATTGACTGTCACTTTGTCAGGGAAAAGATACTCTCCGGAGATATTGTTACTAAATTTGTAAAGTCGAGTGATCAGTTTGCAGATATTTTCACCAAGTCACTCAATCGTCCTCGTATTAGATACATCTGTGAGGGGAGTGTTAGAATAGGAATAGGATTTGTATATAGTATCCTACATGGAAAAAGATTGGATGTAATGTCTATAAATAGGGCTCAATATAATAATGTAGATAAACAATTCAATAATATATTTTCTCACATAATTTCCCACATGATCAAGTAAAAGGTTTCATTGATAATAACAAGGCCAACTTGGCAGCATACAAGTGATATACCAAAAAGAAAAGAAACCTACAAAATATGATTCTCTCCAAAAGACACTCAGTTGCCATCCCATCAATTAAACACAAAAAGACAATGTATCGATTTAGACAACAACTTGACCAAGAGCATTCTCTCCATCGGTAAAAGAAGTTATCCACCCTACAGAAACAGTAGGAAAACGTAGAGGTTGCAAACTCTTACATCTTTATTTAAACTAGATGATTTGATATCATACATTTAATCGTACACAAGAGAACATACAGCAACAGAAATCAGAAATCAATGGACAGGGACTACAAAACAATTTTGCGCCTACTAGTATGATAGGCTAAGCAGGGCTACAATAATAACACTACAACTACCAGTATGTAAGCGTAAGTAGGACTATGCTCAACAACCTACTACCCTTCTATCCTAATATGTGTCCTCCACAACCCCCTATCTAAGGTCATGTCCTCAGTAAGTTACACCAGCGACATATCCCGTCTAATCATCTCTCCCCAATACTTCTTCGGCTTACCTCTACCCCTCCTGAACCCGTCCATAGCCAACTTCTCACACCTCCGCACTGGGGCATTTGCGCCTCTCCTCTACACATGCCCAAACCATCTCAACCTCGCTTTCCGCATCTTATCCTCCACCGAGGCCAGTCCCACTCTGTCCCGGATATCATCATTTCTAATCTTATCCCTCCTTGTATGCCCACACATCCATCTTAGCATCCCCATCTCCACAACTTTCATCTTTTGGATGTGTTTAGTCTTGACTGGCCAACACTCCGCCCCATACAACATAGTCGGTCTAACCACCACCCTATAGAACTTGCATTTAAGTTTTGGTGGCACCTTTTTAACGCACAAGACTCCAGATGCGAGCCTCTATTTCATCTCCCACACCAATACAATGTGTGACATCGTCATAAATCTCTCAATCCCCTTGAAAAATAGACCCGAGTTACTTGAAGCTTACTTTCTTTGGAATGACCTGAGCTCCACGCCTATCTCATGGTCGCTCTGGTTACTGAACTTGCACTCCAAGTATTCTATCTTTGTCCTACTCAGCCGGAACCCTTTAGACTCTAAAATCTGTTTTCAAACCTCCAACTTAGCGTTCACTCCGCTACGAGTCTCATCAATCAGGACTGTGTCATCTGCGAATAACATACATCATGGTACCTCCCATTGAATTTATCGCGTCAGTCCAGCCATCACCAAGGCAAATAAGAATGGGTTAAGAGCTGATCCTTGGTACAACCCCATCATCACTGGAAAGTGCTCTGACTCTCCTCCTACCGTCTGTACCCTGGTCTTGGCTCCATCATACATATCCTTGATCACCCCAGTGTACGCCAAGGGTACACCTCTAACCTCCAAACATCTCCATAAAATCTCTCTAGGGACTTTGTCGTATGTCTTCTCGAGGTCGATGAAAACCATATATAAATCTCTCTTCCTCTCCATATAATGCTCCACCAACCTCCTAATAAGATGAATGGATTCTGTGGTTGAATGTCCCGGCATAAATCCAAATTGGTTCTCGAAAAAAGACACCCCTCTTCTCACCATCATCTCCACGATCCTTTCCCAAACTTTCATAGTGTGGCTTAGCAGCTTAATATCCCTATAGTTGTGGCAACTCTGGATGTCGCCTTTGTTCTTGTACAAAGAAATCACTGTACTCCACCTCCATTCTTCGGGTATTCTTGACGTCTTAAAAATGACATTAAACAACTCAGTCAGCCACTCCAAACCTGCCCTGCCTTCGCTCTTTCAAAATTCGACTAGGATCTCATCAGGCTCGGTCGCTCGTCCCCTGCGCATCTTGCGAACAAAACCCTTAACCTCCTCAACCTTAATACCTCTACAATATCCAAAATCCTGGTACCTTCCGGATTACTCCAGATCTCCCAGCACAATGCCTTTATCTCCTTCGTTCGAGAGTTTAAAAAGTAAGACTGCCATCTTCGTCTAATATGCGCGTCCTCCACCAGTACTTTGTCGTCCTCGTCCTTGAAGCACCTCACGTGATCCAAGTCACGTGTCCTCCTCTCTCGCATTGGTTAGTCTGTACAACTTTTTATCCCCACCTTTTCCCTCTAATTCCACATACAGGCGTTCAAAAGCCGTCATTTTCGCCGCCGTAACCGCCAGCTTTGCCTCCTTCCTCGTCATTTTATATAATTCTCTATTTGTCCACTTCTCCACCTCATCCTTGCTTTCTACCAATTTCGTATACGCCACTTTCTTTGCTTCCATCTTCTCTTAAACTTTACCATTCCACCACCAATCCCCTTAATGCCCACCACGACTACCCAGCGAGACCCCTAGCACTTCTCTAGCTACCTCCCGAATGCAACTGACCGTCCAAGCCCGCCTGCGACGCATAAGCACTAATAATGTTCATAGTGAACCCTCCAACTACCAACTTAATCGTCATCATCCTGTTATTGACCCTTCTAACCTCTACCACCTGATCCCTTAGCTCGTTGTCTACTAAAATGTCTACCCCATTCTTATACCTCGACCTACCCGAGAACCACAACTTATACTCGTCAACATCCTTAGCCTTAGGTCCTACCCATTTGGTCTCCTGGACACCAACTATATTAATCCTCCTCTTCTTGAGAACCTTAACTAGCTCTATGGACTTTCCCGTTAAAGTCCCAATGTTCCAAGACCCTATTCTCAGTCTAGCATCTCCCTTACCCCACTTACCCCCCTAACCCTCGCCCTTGTCCCCGACCGAGAACATGACCCTAGTCTACCATCGTTTACCAACACCACTAAAACAAATAAAAACTAACCAACAGTTTACACTAAAAGAGGCAGAAATCAATACTATAGAACAAGTCGGCAAGAATGTAATTAGCAAGTCTAACTACTATGACAAGAATGATAGAACTATAGGATAGAATGTAGAATTCAAGATTTAACAAACGGAGAAAAAAGAAAAAAAACAGCTACAAGGATGACAGATAAAGACTTAGTAAGGGCGACCATGTTCTCTGTCGGGAAAACATTGTTCACTGCCGGAGTACTGTTCATCACGGGATATTGTTCCCCAACACTATTCACCACCGGAGTTGTTCACGCTGGCGTCGGAGTAGCTTAATAACCTGGCTGCCGATCCGAGTGGCTGAAGAAGAAAAAGAACAGAGCAAAAGAGAAGAAGAGGAGTAAAAGAGGAGAAATAGTAGAAAAGAGAAGATGCCGGAAAAAGTCATCGGTGTAGTAATCCGGCGGCGTTACCTGGTCGGGATGGTTACCGTTGGAGAAGGTGTGGGATCTGACTTGTTACCTTTGGGGAGAGAGGGGAGAGGAGAGAGGAGAGGGAGGAAACTGAAAGAAATAAATTCTTGTACTTGGATATTCTTCAAGATGTTTGCCTCGTTAATACAACTACTAGATTATGTGGAGAACTCCAGATGTTTTGATGATGTGGAGAACTTTTTGCAGAAGATAAAGTTGAATTGTCTTGTGTTTTTATGTTTTTGGTGTAAACAGACCTATTCAGAAGAACCTGTTGATATAATTGATGGTCTGAGTGGCATCTAGGATGGATGTTTAGTTTTCTATACCTGAAGCACTTTTGTAAATATGGTTTCAGTACAACCTATGTACTGTTTTGTCTATTAATACACACAAGTTACCAGTTTCAACAAAAAAAATACAACTACTAGATTAACCAAATTTTGATCTTGACAAAAAGCAGGCTCAATTAGAAGATTTGAATTTTCGCTGATATTGCAGAGCAGATGAATGTTCAAACTTTCAACAATTCCGACCTATAAGGATGGCAATTGGGGCACTAAGATTTTCACCCGCCCTGCCCCATTTACTACTTTTCCTAAAAAATTCCCTGCTCCGTATAGACGCTCTTTCATTTTTCTCTCTATTTTCTCATTTTGTAATAATGGTCATGTTTTGTAGTTAACTTGGTCCATAAAATATATTTTTTTTAAAAAAGGCAGCCCGCTTCACTAAGCTCCCGCTATGCGCGTCCGCGTCTGGGGAAGGGCCGGACCACAAGGGTCTATTGTAAGTAGGTTTTACATTTTTAAAATTTTGGTATGATGATTTTTCCTCTTGTTCTTTCTATCTATCTATCTATACACACACACACACACACATTAATGTAAAAAACTGAAAAGTTTGTTTAAGCTTAAGTCAGATCATAGTATCAACCTTACCTCATTAGAACATTCCAGCTCACTACCCCAGTTTCCCGTTCCTCTTGTTTAATAAGAACAGATTTTCCTTCTTTCTTGTCTTTTCCAACTTCTTTAGCTACCCCATTGGTCTCACTATTAACAACAGGTTTTGAAAAATTGTCATTGTCATTGTTTTCCTGTTCTTCTGTATACTCTTCCATTTTCCCCGCATTTTCCATCAGTTTCTGAAATAGTACCCCGTTATTTGAGAGATATTCAAAGGTTCCTTCCTCTTTCACCATACCATCATGCACCAGTATGATTTTGTCTACTTGTGAAAGGAAGTGTAGCTGGTTTGTGACTAAAACTCTGGTTTTCCCTTTCAGTTCTCCCTTGATGCACCTTTCAAAAACCTGGTAATCATACATTACGACGAGTGTTTATACAAAAGAATTTCAGTTGTCACAAAATTATGCTAGTCAGAACATTTCAGTAACATACTGCATCAGGAAAATTTAAACAAAACCAAAAAGAGAAAGAAGCTTGCTTTGGATCCCTGATGTTTTCATCAAAGTTAAATGGTTACCTGGCGGCCCACATCAGCATCCAAAGCACTTAAAGGATCGTCAAATATGCAAACATCTGAATCAGAATAAACAGCCCTAGCCATGGAAACTCGTTGCTTCTGCCCTCCACTAATATTGACACCCCGTTCACCAATTTCAGTGAGATCACCACCCTATAACAAAGGCAATTAAAAATTAAGCAACACATTAAAATAAGATTGTCCTTGTCGAAAAACAAAAATAAAAAGAAGATTGTAAAGAAGAATAAACTATCTAAGATATATTGATTAGATAACTTTTGCAGGTATCCTTACCGGAAGCAATTCAAGGTCATGCCGTAATGAGGTCACATCGATGGCCCTATTATACCTTGCAGTGTCAATAGCAGAACCAAACAGTATATTTTCACGTACCTGTAGAACGTAATTATGCACTTCAAGTAATCCATGATACAAAATATCTTTAATCAAAAGCAGTTACATTATGAACCTTTAATGCATATGTATGTAACGTATAAACAGAGTTACTTACTGTTGCATTAAAAATCCATGAAACTTGTGGTACATAAGCAACTGTTCCTCTTATGACAACCATTGAATCAGAAATGGAAGGGACCTCTCCAAGCATTGCCGAGATTAGCGACGTCTTTCCTTCTCCAGTGCCTCCAACAATAGCTACTAAACTACCAATTGGGATATCCAAATTGATACTTGACAATGTTGGTTTCTCTGCCTGCACATTGCAAGACAACAATTGAGCTTCCAGCTACCATATGCCTTGAAAAATATTGACAAATCCATTATTTTACAACTTTAGCAACAGCGTTGAAGATTAGACAGGAACAGTGTATTGAAGAGCCCCTTCTTGATTAAAAGTGTATCTGTTTTTTAATTTTATTTAATTAAATTCTTTTTCTTCACAAATAGAAATGTCTAGAATTTTTTACTGATATAGATACCATACAAGAGAATCTCCGAAAAAGTCCTAAAAGGAACTTAGAAACTCAATCAAATAAGCTGCTTATCACTTTTGTAGGTCAGACAGCTGGAGATTGTATTCTAAACCATAAGGTCCACAGCAGTTTATACAAAATAAATCAGCACAATAATGCCCTTGGAAGATTATAGAATGTTCTTCAACCAAAAGCATAACTTAGAGCCCTCCCAAGGGATCATGATTGTTCTTCCAGAACCAACAAATTACAAGAATATATTCCTCAAGCTGCTGCAACTATGTATTGTTCCTCGATTCAGGATTACTCTCCGCCGTACATCTCTAGCAAAAAGGTATTTTGGACAGATGGGAGTAAGAGTCATTATTCTGTCTACACACTACATCAATCAAGTTAAACCTTCTTTGGCCTCTGAAACTGTATGAGGTCAAATGGCCAAATGCACCCCCAACGTATGACCGGAATACCAACTACACACCTTTTCTATACGGGGGTCCTATTACCCCCTTGGACTAATTTAAAATGAAATTTTTTGCTCCCTAAAATGTCAATCCCAGCTATGTATTAGAGAGTGAGGTGCACACGCTTGCCAACTGTACATTTGATTAAAAAATAATATTTTATATTTATTTCTTATTCTATTTATAATTTTCTCTCTCTTCCTCCTTTCTCTTTAACATGACCCAACTAACAATCCACCCCACCCCCTAACGGACACACCGCCGGCGGTCACTCCACCGGCGATCATAGTACAGGTACGATTCCCACTTAGTTTCTCTCTCTCGTCTTCTCTTGTATTTTTCGTGCGCCACCCGTTGGTCAAACGAAATCCGATGATATCAAATCTCACCGGAATTTCAGCAACACTGCCTTCCTCTCCGTGTCTCTCGTCACTTTTCGGGGGAAATAAGCCCAATTAATCAAAGTCCGGATCTGACGATTCTTGCCGAAAAAGAGGAGATCTGGTGAACTCCATTAATTCCGACAACTCCGTTGTTGTCTCCAATTTTTGTTTGGGATGTTTACATAAATGCTCCTGCATAGAAAAAGATTAACTGTGGGCTACCCCTTCTTTGTTATTTATAGTCACTTGCCCCATCTCTATCCCATTTTTAGCTCTGCTCATCATCTTTATCTACACTTCATCAAATAATTTAGAGTGTATTTTTTATTTCAGAGATTATTTAAGTTCAAGAAAATTGGAGCTTTGGTAAATTGGTGAATGGAGGGAATTGGTTCTGTTTGTTTCGGTGAAGATTGAGAACGGTGGTTTATGGGTTAGATCCGAAGGGGGAGTACTTCCAGTCGGTTCTAGACACTTCTTTTCTCGGTGATTGACGATTTCGTGAAGGACACTCAACTACTAGAAAAAAGGATTGATGGAGGATCTTGATGCCGGTTGATAACGGCAACGGCGGCGGTAGTTGTGGAGGTGATGACATGTATTGGATAGTGATAATATCCAATATGAATAAAAAGAAAATGAAAAAGGAAGGGGAAGACTCTAAAAAATCAAAAAATTAATATTAAATAAAAAATACTCATAAAAATAAAATTTTAATAATTTATTTTTGCTTCGCACTCTCTCAAAGAGAGTGAAATACACTTTCTTTGCCACCTCAGCATTTAGGGAGTAAAATATTTCATTTTAAATTAGTTCAGGAGGGTGATAGGACCACTGTATAAGAAAGGTGTGTGGTTGGGGGGGCATTTGGCCATTTTCTCAATTAAATACCACAGAGATTTTCTGGAAACTTTAGCCTATTCAACAAGTGAAGCCAAATGAAAAGCTCTAGGTACAAAAGCGAGACCAGCTAAAAGGATTTATAAATTAATTAACACATCGTTTGAAGATAAACCTTATAATCAGCTGGTGACAAATGGAATCTAGAAAGAGAACCAACAAAGAAAAGCAAGATCTTCAGCTTCTCTGTTTTACAGATTCCTAAAAAATGAAAATACTCTAAACAGAAATTCCTTTGGGCAGAAGTGGAAATAGGAGCATGACAACCTTCTGAGAAACGATATGACATAAGAGAACTGAAAGATGAGTATGGTGGATTCAGAGATTGTCCAAGAATCTCGTAGAGGTACCATTAGATGCGTACACAATCCATCATGTTAGGCCAAAGTACTTCTAAGACTCTTGGTGCAACTTATTCATTCCACTAGCCTCATCCTTGTTTGTCAAAATATTATGTAACAAATTGTAGATAATTCTAGAGTTAAATAAATCAAATTCCCTACGCCGAACAGATGTGAGATGAAACTCCACTAAACTCAGGCCATCTAAATATCATGCACCTAATTAATGTGGTACAAGATAGCATCATTCTCTTTGGACATCGTGGCTTAACAAAGCAACGAGATATTTTCTCTAGCATACTCCATTCACATCACTTCCCAAGCATACCAGATCTCTTCCAAGGAGCTACAGCATCACGTACTAGACCACAGCCCACAGGTTACTTTCAAATTTATTTGTCCCCCAAATAATGACATGAACCAAATTCATTAACGATATATAACGTGCTACCAAGAAGTTGTAAGTAAATAGTTGAGGTCATAGTGTACTGTTAAAGAGAAAAAAGAATTAATTTCCTAGAGAAGAATCTTTCTGGAAAGCAATAATAATTATTCAAGATATATAAGGTTTCCGGTGAAGGATGGGATTTCACATGAAGCTGTGAACAGATTGCTTTAAGAGTGAAATGACGAGGAAAAGTAAAAGAGGAAGGTGTACCTATTTATGAACCAAATATCTACTTATACTTCGTCTATTCGTTTTTTCCCTTCTGATAAGTATATGTTATGTCTTTAGCCACTTCTGTTTATATAAAAAAAATTGGAGGAGGCTAAAGGCTACCACATTTATGTTTGCAAGGCTAACTGTACTTTTTCTGGCAAAAGAAGATATCGACTAATGTGCAAACCTTTGATTCCCATGAGAAGCATCCATTATTGATTGAAATTGCTGGAAGTCCAGGCTCAAGAGGTGGATTGGGAAGAAGTATTCTCTCTTCAGCTAAGAGAAGCTCTTGTAGACGTTTTAACGACACATTTGCATTAACAACCTGTAAAAGCAGAACATATGTGCAACTATGTAAATTAAACAAACAGCAGAATGAAGGGTGATTCCAAAGATTTTGTTCTCTCTAGCTCACATAAAATTAAAAAAAGAAAGTTCAAAGAAAAAAAGAGGAAAAGGAAAAAAGGATGCTAGTTTCTTTTTTCTCAAGATGTATGGAATATTTCACTTTAATAGACACATCAGCAGCAACTATTCAGTGATTAAAAAAGTTATTATTGGTCACTCTGGCGAGTTTTCAAAAGGACATATTTGTTGCATCTGGGGGATGCTGATGTTATTAATTAATCACTTCCACTGGAGAAATATATTACTTCAAAAAGTAATTTTCTCACATGATAACCAAAATAACAACATTTCAATCAGAAATGAAGTAATAATTCAAACAGAACATGCCCCAAAGATTCTGCTTAGAATGTGTGCTACTATTGAAATGCTTCATTCAATGTTAATTACTAGTTCACATGTCCAGAAAATGCATGTCACGTGCTCTGCCAATGAAATAGACTCAAGGATATTGTGGCAGTTACACAAGAAAGAACAAGTCTCTGAAATCAAAATGTTATTCACCCAACACATAACTTTAGTATCTGATAATGCCATCACTGCTGGCTAATTTTAGCTATAACCTTCAATTCATATGGTTAGAAATGACAAACAATTTTTTTTTGTTTTCCTCTTTTTATTTATTTTTCATGGGGAGGGGCGATTTTAGGTGAGTCATTTAATTGTCAATTAGAAAATGAAACAATATTCAAGCATGACAGTTGAACTACCCAGGAATTAGTCTTTCTTCTCTAACAGGCTAGAATAAATGCTACTAGCTATTCTTCAAAGAGAGATATCAGCATATTTAGGGTTCTTTAACAATTAAAAAAGGCAGTAAAGCTATTTAAAATCAGCATAGATCATGAAAAATAATTTGACAAAGAGAACCTGTGTTATTATATTAGGAAGCATGAAGAGCGGAAAACGCAACACTGCGAACAACGATAGAGATGTAAATGCCCTTGCTGGTGTTAGATCTCCTCCGAGTAGGGAGAATACGCCAAATGAGATTACAATCACCACAACAGGAATACTGTTCAAAATGAAGCTATTCAACTGAAATGAATAAAAGCAAAGAGGATATCAAAGTCAGGTCAAGAGGAAAGAGTGAAGGAGAAATCAAGAAAGACAAGTAAATATTCTATTGCAGTATTGGTGTTCCTTTCTTCTGCCCACATAGACTAGCTGTGCCCCAAGGTGGAGCAAAACTGTTTTCATTCATGCAGTATTGCGGGTATACATAAATGTGTAAATGTATGGCCTTAGGTTAGGGGCATGATGTTACTCGGACTCTCCAAAAATGCCGGCACACACCCGGTGGCATTTTTGAAGAGTCCGAGCAACATAACGAGGGGTAGTATAGTTGATTCAAGCTTTACTCTTGTGGCAATACAACATATTGCACGTCTGTTTAACCTCCACGGAAGGCACAATAACATTTCTTTTCTGAAAAACACAATTCATGCTTCTGGTTAATTTGAAGTGTAAAGCCAGATGGCTGACAACATACCGCTGCTAATAATTGTGCTTTCCTATACCAACCCAGCTCCTCATTCCGAACACCCTGAACCTTGGACTGGAAACTATTCTCCCATGCATAAGATCTGAAAAATACATATCACTAGAGTTACAAATCATTAAACTGGGTAGTATATTAGGGGTTCCAAATGCTTCTGTGAATGAACTATACTTGACTGTGTCCATTGCAGCCAATACTTCATTCATGAGACCAATTCTCTTGTCTGTTTGCTGTAATCCTTCTTTCGTCAGTTTCTGCATCTTGCTTATTACAAATGTCTGCATAATCCAAATATTTTTCATTAAGTTAACGAGAGAACTTATCCAAAAACGAATTTTAAAAAGGAAAATAGCAAGAGAATCCAGTGACATGGGAATGGAAAAATATCAAGAATAGTTGTGCGTACATTAAGCACACAAAAAACATGAAACAAATAGAAATGGAAAACAATGTAAACACAACAGTACTGAAAAATGGACACTGAATTTATCAGTCAGGTAAATTAAGATTTCATTGATAAATGCATCCAGTAGATGCTGAATTATCTTCGGCTTACCGAGGACATGACCTTAGATAGGAGGATATGGAGGTCGAGTATTAGGGTAGAAGGTTAGTAGGTAGTTGAGTCTTGTCTCGCTTTACTGCAGGATAGGCTTGGTGCACCATACATGTTTCTCCTTGCATAGTATTAGTACTAGTCTCGTAGTTTCTTGTCCTTCAATTTCTGTTACTACCTGTGTGACACCCTAACTTAGGAGAAGTGTCCCACTTCGGAAAAACACAGAAGAGATGTTGGGTATATAAGTAAGCAGGCCTTACACCCTAGTGACGCGTTTGAAAGCGGACAATATCACTAGTGGGTTGGGCTGTTACAACCTGTTATTTCTTTCTTTGGTTATCGCATTATTTTGTTGTTGTTACTGTTCCTTTTTCTGAATGCTATGGCACTCATGTGAACCTCCTCCTTTTACCATATAAGGTTGCATCAGACCGATTTTCTGGAGCACATGTGATACTCCAGCCATTTATAAACATTCGTCAGCATTACTTCAAATGATTTTACTCGTGTATTTTTGGAGCACATGCCATTCCAGCCATGCAACGACTATCATAATTACTCATGTTGAGTAAGATTCTCTATCATCTCTATACAACTTGTATGGTTGTGTCCCCCTATGTTGCTCGGAATCTCCAAAAATGTTGCCGCATCCGTGTCAGATGAGAGGATCTGACACGCACCCGGTAGCATTTTTGAAGAGTTGAGCAACATAGGTTTCCCCTATAACATAATTATATTAAATAACCTTATTGAATAAAACCCAGCATAAGCACGTGCTCCAAAAGAACTTGGGCGTAAAAGCATTTGCCTTTAATTACAGAAACAACTCCCTTTTTTCTTGTTGCTCGAAAGTGCTCTTCCTCCAGTAAGCATTATCATCCAAATTTAGGTATATAATAAAAAAGTGGAATATCTTCAAGACAGATGTATAAATGTACCAAAGTGAGAAGAGGAAAAGTAAAGCTCCTTACCTGCACCGGAAACATAAGAACCAACATAAGTGCACCGAGAAGTGCTGCAACTCCCAATAGCTGGTAAAGAAGAACCAATGCAACAATAATCCGAAGAGGAGCTGACCAAATAGTATGAAGTGACTGACATATTTGCTGGAGAAATAAGAAACGCACCAATGTCAACCCACCAAAATAATTGCATCTAAAAACAAACTCTTTAAACAGGATTTTAATTAATATTAGCACAGAGAAATTCATAGGATAATGCATCTGTTTTGTAAAAAAAAGTGTTCACTGCCATCTCTTTACACCCTTCGAGATCCAGAGGCTTCAATTTCAGAGAAATTAACCGTCGATCAAAAAGGGAGGAAAAGGAATGGTGAAAGGAGGACTGAGGAGCAAAACGACACTGTAAGGTCCTCCATGATAACATTCAAGGTATCACAAAGCCGGCCATAAGGCTTTTGGCTCATACAGGAATGAAGTGTATCAGTGGGTTTATCTATGAGGAAACACGTAGGTGCTTTTCTAGAGACTGATTCATGATGCTGTTACCTATATTGAGCATGCTCATAAGAAGATGGTGACTGGTGTGGATGTTGTGTATGCACTCAAGAGATAGGGTAGTACTTTCTATGGTTTTGGGGGTTGAGGGAAGAATTGGTTCTGACTCTTGTTCTCTGCAAAATCTTGCTGTCAAGAAAATAACAAGAATGATTACTATTGTTGACAAGGGATATCTTTTTGTTGGGGGCCCTATTTGGTGTAATTAGTGTGGTTTCCTATAGGGGGCAGAGTTTTGTTATAGTACTATTGGTTGTTTTGTAAGTTGGAATTGGTGAAAATTGTTTTAGAACTTCCGATATTTTCTCTATTTCAATGAATATTACTGACTGGTTCAAAAATAAAGTCATTAACTGGTGCTAACAAATGCACCAAGTAGTAATAATATTGTGTTCTGTAGATTGGTGTGTACCATTTCATTTTAAAATTTTAACTTTTATTGAAGGGAATTTTATATATTCATATATCCTAATGGGACCTGCACAAATGGACCTGATTCTTTTACTTACGCATATGGGAGTATTCTTGTAATGGTAAGCACTAAATTTTTAACCCAAAAACTGTCTACTTTTATACCATATAAAATTGTCTGTACCTCCTCATCTAAAAGTGTAAACTTATAGAGAAAGGGAAACTTATACATTTATTAAGTTCGTCAATGTATTCAGTCAACCTTTTATGCTCCGGAGGGAGAGTGATCATCAAGTCTAAGATCTAGCAAATTACATACTAGATAGCACAAGCAAAGTAATCGGTATATTTTATTTTTTAACAAAAAGTAGTCAGTATATTAAGATACATTTCGATGCAAGTCTCCAGTGACACATATCATATGACTTATTACTCTTTAGTGCGTAAATTCAACGAATAACTATTATGCGACCCTTGTGTGGTACGTTCAGGATTCAGAATTTTCTTGGATGGCGTCTGATTCAGGATGGTTCATGCCAGCAATGATGGTGATATTCATAGTGAGATGAAAAAACAAAATTACTTTCAAGGCTTTAGTTTAATTGTCAAAAAAAAATTGTACTGTTGTAAATTGATTTTTCTACATTATCTAATTATAAATGGGGCTTCTAGCATTCTTTTACTCTCTCATAAATAAGCAATGGTTGTCCATTCTCAAGCATTTTATTCAATGCATTTTTTTATTATGTTATGTGTCTTATGATACAAACAAGTTTCACAAATGGGCATTATCCAATAGGAAGAATCCATTCCTTAAATCAGTAAAATCTCTTCATCCAGCTACAAAGTAATGTCAGAATATTCAACTTGTAGAAGATTGCAGAACTAAACAATATCAGCAGTAATACAACCAACATGCCTGAAGTGCTTCAGAATCTGTTGTCATCAAGTTGGTTATCTTTCCTGATGCAAAATTTTTCCGACTTTCATGGGTTAACCTCAAAGACTTTCGGAAAACTGCTGCAACCTACAAAAGCAATTGGGCTTAAAACATAATCCTACCATCAGTTCATCAACGATGATTTATAAAGTTCTAGAATTAGATGGGAAACAGTTGATGAGCTCTATATATCAGCAAGGACACAGTAAGATGCTGCTGAATATATACAGAATATACAAGAAGCAATTAGTGGCAAAACTAACTCCACAGAATAACTCAAAAACAAGCAACAAGACAATGCACAAATACAAGCCATATCAAGACGCCACTTTGACTCATATCTATAGTCACATGAAAAGAGAGTTTTAACAGACAACCTGACAAAGTAATCCAATATGAGGAGAGTTAAATGCTTAGTGTAGAAATTGAACTACGGCACCTCTGCAATGCAAATGTAAACTACCAAAATCGGACGGACATACACAACTTGGTTTTAATGGGAAAAGAAATTACTTGGTTGCAAAATGTGAACATATACCTATAGTCAATTTTGTGTTAGGTGATCGTGAAATTTTCTCTCCAGCAGGACAATTACTGTCATGATAATTAATTCAAACAAACAAGGACTATGGCCAAAACATAATTAAAAGTAAGGAGCCAGTGCTTCTAACGACTACTGATATCTATTAAAAAAAGACAAACCTGAGTTCCAAGTCTTGCATGTTAAGATGAAACAGAAAGGAAGAAGAATAAGCCTCATAGCGAAATACCAACTATCAATAGAAATTATACTTCACATATAAGGGATCACAGAAAAGGGAAAAAGAGAAGGATAAAGAAGGTTGGTGATGTATTCTGATTGTGTTACATAATAAAAGAATTTATGTCACCACTAGATGTAACCTTGGCCAAACACTAGAAAGAAGAGAGGATAATATAATATAGAAGGGATCTGAATTACCAAAGTAGACCTCAGGCGAAATCCAACACGCATGACATTCTGAAAATACTGAGCTTCACAGAGAACGCCAAACACCTACAAGAGAATTTGTACTTAAATAGTGTCAGAATCACAGTTACATATTGAAACAGCGCCAGCCAGAGGCCGAGGGAGGAAGAGATCAACTAAAGTTATAAAGAAAAACTAATAAGGTTCTAATCACTCTCAGTAGGTGTCAAAGGAATAGGCGAATTGATATTTAAAAAGGGAAGAAACTGTAATTTTGATATATCGCGAAAAGAACATTAATTGGGAGGGGGGGGGGGAGAGAGAGCTTAGACATATGGCCTCCAG
Organism: Anisodus acutangulus; assembly: GCA_029783415.1. Taxonomy (NCBI): domain Eukaryota; kingdom Viridiplantae; phylum Streptophyta; class Magnoliopsida; order Solanales; family Solanaceae; genus Anisodus; species Anisodus acutangulus. Next base: position 4,220,673 of record CM056505.1, on the reverse strand, counting down.
CTATTTGCATACAATTTCTTTAAAGTCAGACCAAAAAGGCCACAAACATATGGCTGCTCCACATCAATGTCTGAATATAGATTCACCAAAAACGGGCATTAGGACTTTTAAGCATGCCAATTTGATTGATGTTTCCACTGCAAAAGGTTTTGGTTTTTCAGAGTAAAGTCCAATGCAAGCAGTCTGAAGACATTTTCTTAAATAATCAAATACAGAGAGACCAGAATAGAGCATAAGTCAGTATCTTGGTGGGTCCACAGGTTGGCATAGAAGTCATACCACTCCAATAAAAATCGCGAATGCATAGACGTAGCCTATCCATGCTGGATCACCTCGTTGCATAGACTGTTGGATGGAGATACAACGGACCGTGATCAGATGTCAGAAAATTTTAAAAGAAAAATGAACAAGACTAAATCAAACCAGTTCATATCCAAACATTATCATGTCAAGCACGGAAATTGTTTGTATTGAAAACTACCACTTATATACTCTAATTTTCACATCATGATCACAATTGACTTTGTTAACCGGATCATGCACATCAGAGAAATGTAAAACAATGATGAAGAAATATCACCACTTTTTGAAAGATACTAATTCATCATGGTTCGTGGCACCAAGAATGCATCAATGCATATCAAGTACAAACTAGATGAATTCCAATTCGAAGAGTACACAATAAGATTCTTTTATAAGCATATAAAATAAGATTTATACTCAAAAAAATGTTACCTTCTCAAAAAGAAAAATTATACTCAATCATAGCAAAAAAAGAAGGTAACGACAACGATGATTACCAAAATAACAATAACCAAATGGTAGTCTTGGGCTTCTAGAAAGTTGCTAATCCCTTCAAAACTTCTCCAATAAGTTCCAAATAAAAACTATTACGGAACCACACCTCACGCCAAGCCTGCTGCATGATCAAAACAATTAAGAATATCCTTACTACATTCCTACTTGCCTCCAATACATGAAGCACAAAATAAAATAGATATGTAAATGTGCTCCTTGCATATCCTATCATCTAAATTGCAACATTTATCCCACTTTTCTTGTCATACCCACAAACTCCGTTCTTACTGTTGCATTCCAAAGGCCACTACATGATAATTTTGGTGGAGATGATATTAAATTTTTTAAAAGGTGCAGGTATAAAGGATTAAAGAAAGATGGAACCTAAAACTTGTTAGGAGTTACAAAAACTTAATCACCAATCCACAACTACTCTTGTCATCAAAGCAATATAAAATAAAATATGATACCAGAAGACATTGGTAAACCATCTTTTTTTCAGAGCACAAAAGGGGTCCAGTTAAAAGTGTCCTTATAAGTATCAATTTGCAGAATGTGCAATTGCTTTTTACCTGTAAGAGTTGGTTTAGAATAAGTGGTCCAATGAACTGGGAAGCATCATTGCCAATCTACATGTGGAAATAAACAACAAACGGTTACAAATTATTTCAACTAAATACTCAGGACGCAAGAAAACAAACACTACGTCAACATCTCTTCAGTGTGCCTTATAGTTCATCCAGTAGATAATATACAAAATTTGTAGGACAACATATGCCTACTCTTTGGTGTTTACAAAGTCATTTTAACTAAAAACACATAACTTTTATACACGTTCTTCAGAAAGCTAAAAGTTATGTAAGGTAAAACAGAGAAGGGAAAAAAGAAATGTGTAGATTTAGAACTATGAAAGTGTACATTCTCAAAAAAAAGAACTATGAAAGTGTACTGCATACACAAAATTATACAAGTGTGCACATTTATTTTTTATAAGGTAAATAATTTTATTGACAATTGGGGAAATATACAAGTGTGCACATGAATGTGTGTCTCTATATCTCTATGTCATTGATGCGAGCAATGTAAACTTATACATAAAATTATAAGCTTTCTGTACTGAAATTTGAATCAATAAATTAATTAGATATGATGCACGAAAATATTTTTCTACACTTGTTTCTCCATTTATGTTTTCACAAGGTATTCTGCATGTCATTTTGTGAATACACTCCTCAACAAAATGGATTTAATAAATGTAAATAAGTATTTGATCGAGATAGGAATTATTTTCCTTCTTTTTAAAATTACTTGTAAACACTATCTAATCCCAACAAGCTTGAGGGGATAATTAGGTAACTCGTTGCCAGAACTACTTCTTTCTCTTTTCTTGACACACAATTTCACATCAATTCTCTACAACATTAACTGCGACTCAGCTTCCAACTAGTTTGGAGGCTGCTATAGAATCTTCTGTATCCATTTGGCTCCATTGAGCACGCTTCATTTTACTACTTAAAAGTCACATCAATTCTTTACGGGATACAGATGTGTCAACTTCCCATCTGAGGTAGAACCCAAGAAAGAAGAGTGTTTGACAGACTACTCCTAAAAGGTGGCAAAAATCCAAATTGTCATAAATATCTACAAGTACCATCATGTACCCCCCCCCCCCCGCGTCTCTTAGACCCTGTGACTTCTGCAGGTAATTTCAGAAAGCATACCTAATGGCATTCTGCTTCAAACATAGTGTACTTGATGTACTTCTGGACATCAGTTGGCATTGACGATCAAAAGGCACAGTTACTAATACATAAGCATAAGCCAATATTCAAACATGCAACACACTCTAGACTTCAATGTAATAACGAGAAGATTCAGATGTGGTTCCAGAAGTGAGCCTAATAAGTCCAAAGATCAAGCTTGTCCACTTCGTTAAACTTGTAACATAAAATTACAGTTCAAGCAGACAAGCATAGAGCTTTTACGTGATGCGTGCTGATTATATTCTCTGACTAAATTCGAGAAGTATTAACAACCAGACAAGATGTAACAGGAGAAATCAAGTACCTTCCAAAAGCCTCCCCACCAAAACCTGCAAAAGTTGGAAGATGGTAAAATGTTTAGTAACATAAAGTATCAACTGATCGAGCAATATATATCTTGGTATATAAGAAAAATCACCAAACCAGAAGCATGAAACATTAGAAAACATCTTTACCTTCCTCCAAGACTACGGTTTAAGGCTCTTAAGAGCCATGGTTTAGGTCTTTGAGACTCCTCTGCCCAACTCTTTTGAAACCTAAATAATTTATGAGAATGTTAATATATCTGCTTCACCAAATTCACTTTGACTTCTTTTCCCAATAAGTTAGTCACCTCTTGGGATTTAATAAACCTTAAATGATGAAAGAAGAAAGAAGGGAGCACCCTTACGAGTTGTTTAGAGTTTCAGTCTGATCCCAAGTATCCAGTTTCCACACATCCTTATCTGTTAATGGTCTTTTATAACCAAGTTCCATAAGAGGATTCATCCATGAAAAAATAATTTCTGCATAAGAAAGTGAGTGGCAAATATTAGGTCCCTTGTAGCTGCATGCTGATATAGAAAGGGAAAATTGATTACAGATATGCTATTCATTTATTCCTGTTTCTCCTAAGCAAGTTATTCATAAGCACGGAAAATTGATTACAGATATGCTATTCATTTATTCCTGTTTCTCCTAAGCAAGTTATTCATAAGCACTTATCTTTCATAAATAAGTTAAGGTAATTGCATTCCCATTTGTTAATAAAATTATTTACCTTATCAAAAAGAAAAGTTAAGGTAATTGCATTAATAGGCACACCAAGACGGAACCAACAGCTTTATAAGACACTAATTTAGCTGTAAGCTTCAAAAACGAATCTAACTATTATAAGCAGAACTCTTCACACTCAATGGAGAACTGTCGAAAGCTTTAGAACCTTGTCTACCCTTTCCTTTCCGAATTAATCATTAAAGGCAAAGAGGAGGTCTACTTTACATGTTTCCTTACTTCTATCTTCTTCAACCTCCGGTTACCAGAGTATTGTATAGTTTCGGTGTAACCATAAGAAAAAAGAAAAATCTATAGTTCATTTGTACATCGACAGTACAAAAGCAAATACTCTACATCTTCATAACGATTTTATACATAAAGTGTGCCAGCTCGCAACAATCCTCTTCTACCTTAGATTGATGTGACGGCTGTATTCTAGGCAGCCTGTTCCAAAAGGACACCTCCTTTGGGCCTTGTGTTTTGCAGATGGAATTCCATATACATCTTTGGTGACCTCCATTGAAAGGCATGCATAAAACATATTTGACTGTGAATCTTCCTCTTAGACCTTTTCCCTAGCATACTCTTCTTTCCAATCACGAAGTGTGTGACTTCACATTTTCATGGAGAAGTCTACAAGTACCAGTTCCACATCTTGATGATTTCTTCTTTAAATCCAGAATCGTCTCCAAGGTTTTACTAAAATCAGATTAGCTACCAATTTGAGTCTCCTTTTTTTTGAGGGAGCAGAGTAGACAAAGAGTTAAGCAAACCAAATGATTGTTCTAGAATAGCTATTCCTCACAATTGCTCCCTGTGATGCAGCAGAGCCATGGCAATTAGGATATCAAGATGCAACACCTATTATGCAAGCAATCACATAGATCCAAGGGCACAAATCTTTGAGGGACGAACATCCAAATCACGGACATCGAACCAATGCGAATACGGTTACCATTCCCACTTCAAAGTCAATGAATTTGAGAAGATACTACAAAAGGATATGATTCTCTACAAACTCCACCCAATCATCTTTACAACTAGGAACTTTATGTTCACACCAAAAGAAAATAAGGGAACGGAGACTACTCCTTAACTGAGAGAAACTTGACTCTACCCCTTCAAAAGCTCGTGTATTTCTCTCTTTCCAAACTACCCATATTAGAGCAAGTGGGACCACGTTCCAATCCCTTCATCTTCTCTTCTTTCTCCCGCTCTTCTGAACATCAATTATTTCACAGTTTTTGGCATTGTCCAAGGAGTGTCAAACCACCTAAACATATCCAACCATAACCTCATGGTTAGCCCGCAATATAAGAGAAGATGACCCACGTACTCGCCCGCCTCTTTACACATATAACACCAACTGACGCAGACAACCTTCAGTTTTCTGAGATTTTCCGCTATCAAAATCACCCCTCTAGTAGCTAGCCAAGTGAAAAAACACACCTTTCTCGGCACCCTTAGGATCCATATTGCATTACATGGGAAAACCATCTCTTCTCTAACCAAGATTTTCTCGTAGAAAGATTTCACAGAGAACATTCCATTATTTCCCAGACCCCACCTCCAAACATCGAAATTATCAACCGGATTGACTTGCCTATGTAGCAAGGCTAGCAATCTCTCAAACTCAACCACTTAAAAAATCTTGAAAATCTCTTCTAAATATCAAGTCCCAGAAAGTTTCTCCGCCTTGTGTACCCCGAATTGACAAGTCTCTTTGTCAAGTTATTCTGTACAAACTTTGAAATTCACCTTTCAATAAAAAGTCCACACACCAACTATGTCCCCAAAAACACTCTCCTCCTATCTCCGACCTTGAATGAGATATTTTCCCAAATATGATCCCATCCCTTCATTATGTTCCTCCACAGACCACAACTGAAAGGCAAATTAGGGTCCTTTTGGCCACTGTTGTTAAGAAAGGATGGGGCATTTTCCAACTGGATGTAAACAATGCTTTTCTCCATGGAGATTTGCATGAAGAAGTGTACATGGCATTAACCCCAGGCACTATCACCGCCCCCTCCACAAATCTTATACCTCCACTCGAAACCTCCAAAGCCACTTGCCCAGAAAAGCTTTATTAAAGACCTTCAAAACTTTAATTCCAAGACCTCCCCATTTTTAGGAGAAGACCGCACCAAGTGATATTTTCTTGTTCCATCCGCCGCATCCCAAAGGAACCAGGAAGGCCATACTAAGAAAAGTTCCCCATATAAGTGGAACTTTGATGCCCTAGGAATCAACTTTAGACAAAATTAATACTTCAACTTTTGATGGACACGGTTTGTTGGCACCATAGGCATGGATTTGACACACCGACTTTCCCTTATGCAAGAACTATTACTTGAAGGTCTCTCCTCAACCAATCTGGAATTCTAGAAGTGCTAGAATGCTCCCAATTTACTTTGTTTATCCTTTTAAGTGTCTCCTTCCTCCAACTTGTTCACCATCCCTTGTCTATGCCAATCTTACATCCAAGTCTTCTATACATCGAAGCTAAAGTTATGTCAAATATGAATTGTGACCTCATCCATTTCAAAAAAAATTGACATCTATGTATAATGAGACTGCCTATTTGGGAGCTAATAAGATATTTGTCGTCTCTCATACAATCACACCAAACACTTATATGGAACTCATCATACCTCCACTGCCCAAGAAACAAGAAATGAAGAGGTCAAAGTAGGTGGATGCAAGTGCGCTGAAGTTCATAGGTGGACAAACATATCCATAGACAGACAACACATTACTAGACAAATTTTATTTTTCTTATATGATAATGCATCAATAATCTGGTCAAGTACTCAAGTTTCTAGGATCTGTCCCCCAGTTGGGAAGTACCTGAATTCCATATCAACCGTAATTTGTGCTCATGTCACAATCAAACTAATGAAGGGATGTCAAAACCTAAATTATCAAGTGCTTGAGAAATTTATAGTCACATACTGGAAAATATGCTGCCATGCCTCTCAGGACAAATCTGCTCTGCTTCAGGAAGTTCTTCATATGCAGTGTTGTCGAAAGATTCACTTCGAAGTGGAGAGTAGCCCGGATAAGGATCCATATCAGGAATATAAAACAGCAGTAGCAATCCAAACAATACCTACACAATAGAAACAATAAGATTGGACTTAATTTGATTCTTAATTTAAAACCATGGGATCCAATAACATAAGTCAATTGATTCCCTCATAAGAATGCACCCTTAACTTCAAAAGTAAAAATTGTCAATCAAATATTGCGTCAATCCCATGCTTTAAGAAATATTAAGATGTCTTCCTAATGAAAGGTCGAATTATTTAAATAACTGTTTAGCCTCAGGGATAGACACAGCGCACTCCAAAAATGCTCTCTAGTTTGCAAGCTTCATTTGGCTCAGCCTTCAACATATTTTGAGCCAGGATTGTATAAAGAAAATTCAAATTTTGGGCTTCAATTCAGTGGCATCGTTCGGTGGAGTCTTGGTAGTTTCAAACATACCGTTCGAATTGATTGAGAACATTTTTTTGCAGTTTAATGACAACTGTCAATTTATGTCAAAAGTCATGGAATGAATTCTTCTAAAACATTCTCATTAGAATTGGTAACTACGCAATTCCTGCATGGTTTAGTAAAATGTTGGCAATGCTAATAAGGAATAACAACGAAGGCTGACTGGTCAACATTTACCCCATGAAATCTAATATTCCCTCCGTTTCATTTTATGTCTTAGTTTGACTAGTCACGAAGTTTAAAAATGTAAGAAAACTTTTGAATCTTGTGATCTTAAACGAAAGGTGTGTATAACGTACCAAAAATACCCTTTAAATCTTGTGGTCTTAAACATACAATGGCATTCATATAAGGGAGTGTCATCAAGGGTAAGATGGAAATGTAGGAATAAGGACTTATAAAAAATAGAAATGGGGCATTCCTTTTGAAACATAGTTAAAAGAAAAGTAAGATGTATAAATTAAAACGGCAGGTTGCAATAACAATTTTAAATTTGGCACATTGGACTTGACAATTTGTCTGTGTAAGAAGATGTATAGTTTGTGGAATTACACACTATTATAACATGAGTAGAATGTCTGCTACTCACTGCTTATAGCCAACTTTGTGAAATAAAAAACTTTACTTTCATAGTGTGGGACCTTCTTGGTAACTCAAAGGATTTTTATTGCCAGTCACATCTTTTGATTCCCTCGTGCTCCTGGTCCTATTTGATAAACTAGTGTTTTATTTCCCTTTTAAGCAAATTTATCACAAAGGAGTAGGAAAAAAGAAATTTTTAATTCTGAGGGAAAACGTGTAACTGCTAATGTACTCAAAGATTCCAAATTTTCCTATTTCCGCAGTCATATACCAAAACCATTTACAAAAATGAAGTTTATTCATTATACTGCTGCTAGATGCTAGTTACTTTTAACTTCAAGAAAACCAGACAAGGTCTAAACCCTGCCATTTTTAAAAATTCAGGAATATTTCATGAACTATAAACTCTTGAAGTTATAAAAGTTTCTCTGTTCCGGAACATTCCAGAAACATGAAATACAATGAAAACAGTGAACTGGAAGATAGAAATAAGTTAGATTAAGACTCCAATAAGGTAAACCAACTTTTACTCCACAGAGAACCTACAGCGAGTTCCAAACTTCAGTCTGATCATTAAGCTTATCCCTTGTTTTTATTCTAATGCTCAAGTCCTCTCGATTTTAGGTATGCGTTCTGAGGCCAATACCTGTCCTATTTCCTCAGTCAAGCTTTTATACTTTTTCGGCCTGTATATTAGGACACCAAGACAGCATATTTGCATGATTTTACACCATCAAGCAAAGATTTTCAGGTAACAACTCTTGATAATCACATAATATAAACTCTAGAGCACATGAATGATGTAAAAGCAACAAACCTGGACAGCAACCTCACTGATGTACAAATACAATATTGATCTGCACGAAAAGATAGACAGCTTTAATTAGCAAGGAAAAGAAAGACGTCAATGAGATTGTTCCAACCTAGTATTTATATCTATTCATATCAGAATCTTTGGAACTTAAACCTACAAAGAAAATATTGAACCCTGATACGCCACTTAAACATCAACCAGAAAAGGAAGGCATTAACCAGTGACATTGCTCAGTCTCCCACTATTGTTTTAGCTTGTTTCCATAAAGATCTTCATCATAAGTAGAGCAGCAGTTTATTTTGAGGACTTTTTCTTTTTTCTCTTTTCATTTTCCAGGAAGGAATTATTGTTGCCAAGCAGGGAAACCATCCTTAACTCACAATGAGGTTTTTGACTTACTTTTTATTCTTTCCCCTGTTCCTTTTTTTCCTTCTTTTTTCCCAACATTTGTTCTTTTTTGGTTGGTGTGAGGGGTTTCTGTGTGGGGTTGGGGATAAAATCATAACCCCTAAATGAGAAAATATGCTCATGGGGAATTCACAAGAGAGGGGCGGGGGTTGAGGAGGGGGGTTACAATCACAAAAGAAAAGTGGAATAATTACCACAGGATTTGGCAGTTTCAAGCACATTGAGTAAAACTACCCAAATGCTTACTGTCTATAACACCCATTATGCACCGGTAGCAAGACAACAACATCAAGTATGAGAATAACAAATCACACGCTCACAAAAGCGTCATTCATTGAATCAGTTCTAGAACTATCTAAGGGGAAGAACAACTTACTCATTGTAGTACTCTCTCACAGTCAGGATAAGATTAAGCATCACTACATCCCCCACCAAACTGTATATTACTCCAAACCGAACAGACCACCTGGCCTCACGGATATATACCTTCGACTCGAGAACAGTCACCACCAGCATAGAGAACCAAGCAAGAACCTCGATAGTCAAGGAAATTATCTACATAAATGATAATATGGCGAAAAGTTAGAAGTGGCATAACATTATTTTGTTCTGTTAGAATTGAAAAAAATTGCTATTACTGGAATACAGTATGGTCTCAACTAGTTCTCTAAGAAACAACTTTCAGTATATATTACATCATCATTTGGTCACCATTAAATGAAACAGGAGATCAACAATATGGCATAGTATCAGACATACCAGCACCCTTACTTTAAGGATAACTGCAGACCAACTTACCTATATTACAGATCATAAAAGAAGGAAAAGAAACTTATGCAAGAAAGATCAAAAGAAAAAATATCCTTCAGAAATCTCAGCAAGTAGCAGCTATTTCATCAGATACCTCGAACTGATACAGCAAGATTGGATAAGTTAGACGTACAATTTTCTTTTATCACACTTTTTATTTTTATTGATATGGTAAACCCCGCCCCCTACTCAGCAGCCAAACAGTGTCTTTTTAAACTTTGTTTCCATGGCAACACGAATCGCAAGTCATGGTTGGAGGTGAAGGGCCATATCTGTACTCAAAACTTATATTTCTGTATATGTCCTCTGATATAGAATCTATTTATCTAGATATTGGCATACTAAACTCATAAACTTCAAGGAACTTTAACATCCTTAGTATGCAATTCCAAATTATTAGCTTTACAAGCTGCATATGTAAGCTAAGTGCTAAAAAAATGGATCTTGTGCCTAACTCAACCCCAAAAGCTAGCTCATGAGGTGAGGAATGTCCAAGACCATATAAGGAGACAAATAAGTCATCCCTCCACCAATGTGTGACACTTAACATCCCCAGCACGCCTAGGCCTGCCAACTAGAGCATGAACAACATAACCCCAATATTGGGACAACAATAACATGGATGGGCCTGACACTAATATCATGTTAAGAAAATAGACCTTATGTCTCACTCAATTCAAAAACTAGATCATGAGGTGAGGAATTTCCAAAACTATATAAAGAGACAACAACACTAACACACAATATCATAGAAAGAGTCCTACCTCATATGGGGCAAGACCAGGCTGGCCATCTACATTCAAGGCCGACATTCCCGTGACCAATCTAAACAAGGGCTCAGCAGTGCAATAAGCAGCCAAAAGACCCAGCATGTAGTTATAGTAATTTGACCTCAATTGGAACCTTTGGACTGAGAGATCTTTCGTCATTTTCCATACTCGGTTTAAGCACAAGGCCAAAAGGACTAGATGAGAAACAGAGATAACCAGGGTGTTTGTTCCACAAGGGGTATAAGCTCCAAAGGCATTTTCGACAGCCTTTGACCACACACCATTTGCCACTGGCTGGCAATACCAATCCAATGGCTTGAAAGCCATTGTTAGCAATACCCAGTGTAACCCTCTACAAGCTCAATACCTTCTCGTACCCTGCCTCTCCTTCAAATGAAAATCCTGTACCCCTGCATCACCGCTGTAATTAACCTGCAAGAATATAAGCTCATTGCTCAGTAAATCAGGCACATTTCACCCTTTTCAGAGACGTGAAAGATTTTGACTATGAAAACTGCAGCATAAAATTATCAGCTTTATTTGCAAGATATAAGTCAAGTCATTAACATGAGGGGATGTAGAGTTTAAGCAGCCGGTACGCTCGCACCCACTGCATTCGTCTATAAATTTTAGAAAAATAAATATTTAAACTAAACTTGTACCCTTTGCTAGAGAGTTGTAATTGGTACAGCATACTCGGCACCCACCTAGTTAAAATCTTGGATACACGGTTACTCATTAATTATCTCCCTGAATTATATCTTTCAAGGAAGATCAACACTACCCAATCCATACCCTATCTTGAGAAGGCATTCATGAATCATCTTTATCCATATCTTTTTGTTTTCCACAGAAATGGGAACTTCGTAATATCAATTTATTTTCAGCACTTAACATCACTTGAAAAGGATAAAGAAATTAATTAAGCTAATGAAGTCTTTGAAAAAATTATATAGAAAGCAACAGCTTCATAATGGTAATCTCAAACCAACACAAACTTCTGAATATATACCCTATAATAAAAGTTCCAAAGATCCTTAATTACTAGCCACTAAGCAATACTAGAAAACAGCTTATAGTAACAACAACATACCAAGTGAAATCCCACAAAGTGGAGTCTGGGGAGGGTACCTTGGGAGGTAGAGAGGATGTTTCCGGTAGACACTCGGCACAAGAACAAGCTATACAAAGCAATACGAAAATAGGAATAATAGAAACGAATAAGCCATGGAAAAATACTATAAAAAAACATGATAGAGCAGTATGAAAAAGGGAGCAGTAACTACCACAAATTAATACTATAATCGAAGTACAAGGAAACAACATATAGCAGCATAAATCAAAAGACAAGAAGCTACAAGAGTAATACTACGACTACTAGTATGAAAGGAAAAATCGCTTATAGTACAATTAGTATAATCACACAACTGTAAATCACCTTAAAATATGAATCAAAAAACAAACTTTACTTTTCAAAATGGGAACTTCATAACATTAACATCTAGCATTTTATTTACAACATTAAACAAGACTTGCAGAAAAAAAAAAAGGAAAAATTAAGCTAGATTTGAAGTAGAACAGATCCTTGTGGTCCGACCTTCTCCGGACTCCGCGCATGCCCTAAGCTAGATTTGAAGTCTTGGGAGAAATATGCAGTAAGTCAACCACATCAGAATATCAATAATAAAACCAAAACAAAGCTCTATATCATAAAAGTCCAAAAGATCCTTCAAATGCAAAAAAACAAAAATCAACCCATAAACAGCTACAAAGCAATAAATTCAAATATAATTAGCATAATCACAAAAAAAAAAACTACATTAATATTTATTACCTGAAAATATGAACCAAACAAAAGTATACTTTTAGAACCAGTACAAACTCACAAAACAAATAAATTAAAAAAATAAATCAACCATTTTTCTGGGAAAAGGAGATACCTTATGGATGTTTTATTGTGCGGAGAGGACGAGATAGTGAAAGTGTTTATTAGATTCTTTTTTTGGTAGTTAGATATATATAATTATTCGGTGTTCAGTGTTATCATGATAGAATAATGACTTTGTGGATCCAAATGAACGAAATTATACATGAAAATTTGAAAGTGGAAAAGTCAAAATCACTTTATCAGAGGCTTATTATATTCAGCACTGAGGGCTGTTCGATTTGGTAACAAGCTTTGCACAAATTAATTATTTCGAAATTAGTTATTCCGAAATTGCTATCACATCACGACAAAAATAATATTATAATTTTGTAATTAACTAATTATAGGATCAGTTATTATGATATTGTAATCAAATATGAAATAAATTTATCTCAAATTTAATTACTCCTTATATCCCAATTTATGTAACACCGATTTTTATTTGGTCTGTCTCAAAAATAATATTATTTTTTTATATTTAGAACAATTTAACTTTATGAGATGATTTACAGATACATATTTATATAAAATTTATTTTAAATCATACATTTTAAAATGTCTTTTTTTTTAAACTTTATGTCAAGTCAGATAATATCACATAAATTAAGACAGAGGGAGTATCTCTTCATCACGTGAAAGTGTTTGGTGAAGAGCGGAGAATATAATAGGAACTAGGAAGTTCATTAAAAAGGAAAATTCATGTGTTTTAGGTAAGCAGTAGGTTATTAATAGCAATACGTTTATTAATATAATACATGTTTATGATTACAAGATTAAGGATGATTTCGGTACGAGAAAAATGTTTCCACAAAAATACGTTGAGTTCTTACTTATTTTCTTGTGTTCAACATGTAAGTGAAAGGTATTATCCTACAAGCATTTGTATAAAATCTAGACAAATACTATAGGAGGTGGGGTGAGAGGTATGAGGTGTGGGGGTGGTGGGATGGGGGCTACAGGGGTAGTGGGAAGAGGGCTACAATGGTGGGGGTGAGGGGTGGTGGAGATGGACTAATGGAGTGGTGTCACAACCCAACCTTAGGGGTGTGGCTGGCACCCGGTGCCCTAAGGCCCAAGCGTACCGATCCTGATACATATGATATAAATAGCAATTCATGGGTCGATTAGGCCTCTGACATATACTCCACTGAAAAATACTGTTGTCAAAACAGTAATAATTTAGAGTTAGAAGACTTAGAAATAGATTACTTATTAGAAGATAACATCTTAGCAAAAAATTATACATTAATAGAACTAGAAACAGATTTTGTAAATTTTAAAGACGGTTTAAGCAAAATAGGAATTATAAAAGATCAGAAAGATCTAGACGAAATAGTAAAGATTCTAGATGAACTAGAGATAATAGGTGAAAAACCACTAAGATACTGGAAGAATAATAATAAAATTCTTTGCGAATTAGAAATTATTAATCCAGAGTATATAATTAAGACCGCTTCGATAGAAGCAACCAATCAAGATCTAGCAGACTTTAAAATCCAAATTAAAGACTTAACAGATCTAGAAATAATACGACGATCTACTTCAAAACATAGATCGGCAGCATTTATAGTAAGGAACCATTCGGAAGAAGTTAGGGGAAAGGCTCGAATGGTCATCAACTATAAAAGACTTAACGACAATACTAGAAGTAATGGATATAAATTACCAGACAAGACTGAGTTAATAAACAGAATCCAAGGAAAAACGATTTTCAGTAAATTTGACTGTAAATCAGGATACTGGCAGGTAAAAATGCATCCAGATAGTATAGAATGGACGGCCTTTACTTGTCCAGAAGGACATTACGAATGGTTAGTAATGCCATTTGGATTAAAGACAGCTCCCCCGATCTTTCAAAAGAAGATGGATATGATTTTTGGGGAATACAAAAGATTTACGATAGTATACGTAGATGACATTCTAGTATTTAGTAATAACATGCAAGAACATTTAGGACATTTACAGACAGTTTTTAAACTTTTCGTAGACAATGGCATAATCATTAGCAAAAAGAAGATGGTTCTATGTAAAAAATACATAGACTTTTTAGGGGTAACGATAGGAGAAGGAAAGATAAAGCTCCAACCCCACATTGCTAAAAAGATCTTAGACATGCCAGATAGACTAGATAAGACTAAAGACTTACAAAATTTTTTAGGTATATTAAATTATGCCAGAAATTTCATAAAAGATTTAGGAAAGATTGCTGGACCTCTATACTCTAAAACAGGTTCAACAGGTCAGAAGAATTTCAATACGGAAGACGTAAAAATCGTAAAGCTCCTAAAACAAAGGATCCAGAATATTCCGGATCTAAGCATGCCTCTCGAAAAAAATTATTTAATTATCGAGACAGACGGAAGTTTCGAGGGATGGGGCGCAGTATTGAAAGCTAAGACAAATAAATACTGTAGTAAGACGTCAGAACGTATTGGCGCATACCAAAGCGGTAAATACAAAGAGAAAGGTAACATGAGTAGTATAGACGCAGAAATACTAGCAATAATATACGGACTAAATGCCTTTAGACTTTATATTTTAAATAAGGCAGAGACATTAGTTAGAACAGATTGTGAGGCTATTGTTAAGTTTCACCAGAAGATAAATGATAAAAGTAGTAGTAGACGTAGGTGGTTAAATTTTCTAGACACCATCTCTATATATAACTTAGTCTTCGAACACATTAAGGGTAAAGATAATAATCTAGCAGATCAGCTTAGCAGATTAACAATTACTACAGATAAATCTAGGAAAAATATTAAAGTCTTTCCTAGCTAACTGTGTTCCTCTTTGTTTTCAGCATGAGTAGCTCAGCAAAGAAGACTACAAAAGACAAAGGGAAAGGCCCGGCCATACCCCAAGACACTTATAGACAATCAGTGTTGGGAAACCTGAATTTCAGGCCCATATCTGCCCTTGAGACTCCCCCCTTAGAAAGACTAATTTTTGGTAAGAATAATTTAATATCTTACCCACCATCTAATATGACTTTTAAAGTTTTACCAGATTTTGTTATAGACAAACAACAAAGATGCCTTGTGGATAATTTATGGATTTCACACACAAGGAAAGACAACAGCCATTTTTTTGCTACTTTAAATAGTACTTGTTCTTATTTCCATGAAAAGAATTTAGAAAGACGTTTTAAATTTTACGTAGTGATTCATGGAAAGACTAAAGGAATATTTCAGACTTGGATTGAAGTGGTGGATTCGATTAAAGATATTAAAGCCCCACTATTCAAAGGTTTTAATGACTTTAATGAGGCCCTGGATTATGCAAGGGGAATACTTGGCCCAAATTACTACCTCTCTCCAGCTCTCAGACAAAATCCTAACCAGACCCCACAGTACAACATTAAAAAGGACACAGACAAGATTATCTTTTGTGACCACTGCAACGCAATGACAGAATCGTTCAAAAGATTAAACCAGACCAAAGAAGAACTTCAGACCCAGAACATATACCTTCTGGAAAAGAATACAAAATTAGAATTACTTCTCAGACAAACCCAACAGAGTTCTCCATCTCAAAAAATGGATGAGACAGGTGTGCATTCCCTTCTGAATGCTAAGAAACCTATTGTATCAGGTATAGATACAACTAGTCCGGTGCAAACGGTTGCCGGTAAAGACTTATCAAATCCGTTAATGGCTGCCACTTTGCCCAAAAGTGAAAACGAGGAAGCAACTTCCTCCAGACCTCGAAGAAGGCTCCCAAAAACTCTAATGGGATCCCCTCAGACAGTAAGCAGACAGACAAAAAAGAAGCAGCAGAAAAATATAGAACAAATTATTAAAGACACACTTGAAAAGATATTTCAAGAGCAAATAATTAGTCAGACAAAAGAACCAGAGAAGGACATATACGTAACTGCTATAGAATTAACAGAAGAAACACCGGTCCAAGTACAAAATCCGGGACAAAGTTCAGGAAGTAATGTTTTCAGAATACCGAAGGATCACGTTTCAGACACAGGATCAGACGAAAATTATGAACAAGACGCACAGGACCCAAACGATGCCTATGACTCAGGGATGAGTTTTGACTCGGTGGCCCTACATAATTTAGACACGTAGAAGAAAGCAACGGACAGCATTAAAAGCTGAAAGATGCCATTATTAGACAAGACATAAAAATAAATAACAGCCAAAAAGATAAAAAGCTGAAAAAAGACTGAAAAAGACAGGACAACGTTTTTCGCAAAGTTTGTCAAACTTTACGGAAAGTAATACGCCACCAGCAAAAGATGACAAAACCAGAAAGAAATTTTCAACAAAGCAGACAGCGACGATGGGGCCCCAAGCGCACCCGGCCGAAAGCAAAAATTGAAAGATTCTTTTGAGAATTGAAGTCCGCAGCTGAAGTCCGGATCTCCTAGTATAAATATCAGACTCTAAACTCTCTTACAGATGAGAGAGAGCAATCGTGAGCACAAACAAGAGAGAAAAAATCTCCCTCAGAAAACTTCCTCCATCTCCCATATGTTTTCATCCTACTCCCTCATTGTTTAAACCCATTAGCATGTAAGATAGTTTGTATAATATCTTCCCCAGTAGCAGTAGCAGTTTCCGGGACTCCCGAAAGGGAAATCTCGTTGTACTTCTAGACATGTAAGTCTATTTTCAGTAGTTTATCTCCACCCATGTAAATTAAGTTTGTTTAAATTTTTATGGATCTTGCAGGATTGCAAGAAAATATGTTTATATAATGTTGTTATTTTTCATCATGAATCTTGAATTACTGTTATAATCACTGCCATGAATGTCTCAATTACTGTTGAAATCTTTATCATAGTATGCCTAGACACAGTTATCTTCTTAACTTAGTATATGGTTCTCTGATAAGCTCCGTTATGCTGTCCATGGATTAACCTGTAAATTCCTATGTCAACGGTGGTTGATTATTGGCCTGTTGATGTCCGCGGAAGGACTGTTGTGGCCGCTTATTGGGTGTGGTTAAAGACGATAGACATAACGTGGGTAAAGCTTAAAAGAAGAGATGAACAGTAAAGAAGAAGAAGTGAATAGGTATAGTATGTTGAAGAATAAATAGTAACAAAATATGAATGGCAGGGATGATGAATAGTAATCTAGGACTAGTGACTGGACAGAGTCCAGATGATAAAAAAAAAAAAAATTTTGTTAGATACTGGAGATAGACTCTGAATTTCAAAGACTTATATGAATAGAAGCTTACAAAGGGAGAGTACTGAGTAGGATTTACACAATTATTGACACAACCCTCATTGAAACATTTTATATTGAGACACTTTTTTTATTGGATTCTTCAACATACTATACCTATTCACTTCTTCTTCTTTACTGTTCATCTCTTCTTTTAAGCTTTACCCACGTTATGTCTATCGTCTTTAACCACACCCAATAAGCGGCCACAACAGTCCTTCCGCGGACATCAACAGGCCAATAATCAACCACCGTTGACATAGGAATTTACAGGTTAATCCATGGACAGCATAACGGAGCTTATCAGAGAACCATATACTAAGTTAAGAAGATAACTGTGTCTAGGCATACTATGATAAAGATTTCAACAGTAATTGAGACATTCATGGCAGTGATTATAACAGTAATTCAAGATTCATGAGACATTCATGGCAGGTTGATTAAAAAGACCTAATAGATTTTTCTATTATCCTAGCTGCTTGTTCTTGAGTACTTTCAATACTCATGAAATGAGTGCAAGCCTTAATTCTTTAACTGATTCTTCTAATTTAAAAAATCTTTCTACTAAGTCTTTTCTCAACTCTTTACTTTCTTGATTAATTTTTAATTCTAAATCTATTAGATTGTCTTTAAAGATTTTTTCTAAATCTTTTTTAGGTGATCTTCTACTACTAGTTTTACTATTTATGTAGTCTAGATTCTTTTTAGTTTCGCTAAATAGTTTTTCTTGTTTAGATAGTAGTTCTTCTAACCTTTGCTGATTTTCTAAGTATCTACTATTATCTAATTTTAGTCTTTCGCTTAAATTAATTATCAGGTCGACTATTGAATTAAGTTGTCTGTCTTCGCCGTGAAGCGAATGTTCTTTGCTACCGAAATTACACCTTATAATACTATGGTCTGGTAGTATTCTGTATTTTTTATCTGCCTCTATTCTTAGGTCTAAATAATCTAAGTGTTTTAATTGATCTATATTTTTTGTTTCTTTTAACCTATAGAAACTGTCTGACCTTTTAACTTCCACCTTTGGTATTCCAACCAACGGTCTGCGTTTTCGATATCACTTTGCAGTCCGATTAGGTGCCAGTGTAGGTCTTTCGTTAATATCACGTCTATATCTTCTTCTAGTATTCTATTATAAATACTATCTGAGAAATTATTTCTGTCTAAGTTAATTAGGAGGGGCTGAACGTTCTGTAGAAAGAAGTCTACTACTTCGTCTATAGATACTTTTCTAATGTCTTTATCTTTTACTTCGGCTAGGCCTCTTCTTCTTAGTTCTAATAAATAGCTAAGGTTTTCTAAAGCAGCTAAAGCTTTTACGTATCTAAGCTTTTTCTTTGCTTGTACACTAATTATATGAGCCGTAAATTGGATTTGTCTAGCAAAGTATAATGTTCTCATATAAGAACTGTGTCTAGAGTCTTCAGAGTCTGCAACTTTGTTTTTTGCGAGTTTATATGAGAACATTATACTTTGCTTGTCTAGACACAGTTCTTATATGAGAACATTATACTTTGCTAGACAAATCCAATTTACGGCTCATATAATTAGTGTACAAGCAAAGAAAAAGCTTAGATACGTAAAAGCTTTAGCTGCTTTAGAAAACCTTAGCAATTTATTAGAACTAAGAAGAAGAGGCTTAGCCGAAGTAAAAGATAAAGACATTAGAAAAGTATCTATAGACGAAGTAGTAGACTTCTTTCTACAGAACGTTCAGCCCCTCCTAATTAACTTAGACAGAAATAATTTCTCAGATAGTATTTATAATAGAATACTAGAAGGAGATATAGACGTGATATTAACGAAAGACCTACACTAGCACCTAATCGGACTGCAAAGTGATATCGAAAACGCAGACCGTTGGTTGGAATACCAAAGGTGGAAGTTAAAGAAATCCCAAAAATGGACTTTCTTCCAACTAGATCAGGAAGTGAAAGGCCAAAACAAAGTTTCTCTGAAGACAGGGTTGGATCAAGTTTAATATCCAGAATATTAAACAGAAAAACCCCAGAAGAAACTAATAGACAATTAAGTGAAATTATAGACATAGAACGGGATATAAGTATTTTTCAACAAAATCAATTAAATTTGTTGAATCCAAGAACTCTATACAACGCTGGAAGATTCACATCTACAGCACAACTATATAGACATTATAGAGAAGAACAACTATCAGTATTAGGTGGCCAGACTCTAAATTTAGACCTAGTTAGCAAAGAATCTTTTAAACAGATTAAGAACAACCCTAGGACCCTAATGCATATGGGACTAATGGTAATAGGAATTAAAGGACTCACTAGAAAGAACCTAGGTAGTAAAGTTTTAAAAATGATTTATGACGACAGATGGACAGATATAAAAAAATCCATCATCGGAATGACTGAAATAGACATGACCGACAATGGAGGTATTTTCTATATCAGTCCAGACTTTTTAATCAACTTAAAAGAATTCGGTAGACATATAAAAATCGGTATACAGACAAAAGGCTATGAAGAAATGCATAGCGGAAATAACTTACTACTATGTTTAGGTTTTTTAGGAAAAATGACTACAAATAGTAATACAAAATTTAAGATTAAGATTAATGATGTAGTGGAGTTAATGAGCAATAAGGGCATAAACCTAATTAAGCCCACTAAAATACAACCAGAAGAATACGCAGGGTTAGAATGGAATCTTAATCAGTTTACCAAAAAAGAAAGATTATTACAACCAACTGCTCATCTGGAATATACAAATAGACATGGAGAGACTTCCATTAGATTTACAAAATATAATTATACACCGCAAAAAGATTGCGAAACAGAAAGTACAATAGACGAAGAAGAATTAAATCTAATGAACATAGAATTAATCCAAGAAGGCTTCGAGGTAGACCTAGCCATTGAAAAAGCTCGAGATCTGAAAAGACAGAAACCAAAGATGTTATTTAGATGTAAAGGTTGTAAGTTAGACAATATGGAGTTAGATGAGACAATAACCCATTTTAAATTATGTAAATTAAGAATAGACAATTTAGGATACCAACAAGAACAGATAGCTAAAGAAAAGAATGAAATGTTAGAGGAAATCTGGAAAGATTTCTCTTCAATAAACAGTTTAGACTCAGATTTTGAAACTACCTCTGAAATAAGTCAAAAAGAGTTAATGGAAGCTAGCACTTCTAGCTCTAGTCCATTTCAGAGAACTGGAGAACCAGTTACAGTAAATACTAGTACATGTAATGTGCCTAGAAGACGAGTATGGAGAAATTTAGAAGAACCTATAGCAGCCGTTAAACCGTCAGGGAAACGAATTCCTATAGAAGAAAACATAGTACTCCAAGAAGGAGGAAGCAGAGGAAAAATCCTCAACATAGCTGCCCATGATCCACAAAGGTGGAATTCCGTAATAGACATATGGAAGGGTATAGTCGTAGCAGATTACATACAAAGTTACATAGAAACAGATCCAGAGACTATGTATAAGTATTTAGAGACTTTCTTAGGAGAATCGACAAAAGCATTATGGGAAGCTTACAAAACAAATTTCCCAGAAGAATTTGTCCAACTGGTAGGTATGGGATCAAACCCGTACAATTTCACCAATAAGATTCACACTGTTATTACTGGTGAAGACCCAAATAGTGGACTTATAATTCTACAGAAAAATGCTTTAATTAAGTTAGAACAACTTAGCATAAGTAATTGGATATATATTAAAAAGTTTTTAAATGACTTTTTCTACTACTGTACGATCAGCGGAAACTCGTTTGATCAAGACTTAGGCAAGAAGCTCTTCAATAAACTACCAGGAGCTCTAGGTAGAGAAATTGAAGAACGCTGGAGTAAGCGTGAGGGAATCCTACAAAATCCGACGGCCAAATGGTCCATAGGACATAGGATCCAGCACATAATGGAAATACTCCAGGAGAAGTGTACAAACCTCCAGATACAGAAACAGCTTAAACAGAATGAGCTAAGTTTCTGCAAGAGCGTAATATACACTACTCAAAGTTACGATAAAGACCCCCAAAAGAAGAAAAAGACGTATAAAAGAAAAGACTATAAAAAAGATAAATATAACAAAAAGAAATATTATCTTAGAAAATCGACGGCTAAAAAGCCTTATCTAGACAAAAGTAAACACATCAGAAAATATCGAGATGATAGGACGTATAAAAATAGACTAGAGTGTTTTACTTGTGGTAGTATAGAACACCTGGCAAATACATGCCCAAAAAGACTAAACAATAATAGCAAAAACGCTCAGCTTATAGAAGATTTCCAAGAAACACTAATATGTGTAGACGAATATATGTCAGATACAGAAAGCATATATTCAGTAATAAGTATACATAATGACCAAGACCAATTGATAGATTCATCAGACTCAGAAGCGGATGAATTTATTAATGAATTAGGTATAGACAATCTTAATATACAAGAACTTAATAATTTAGTAAATACAGAATCAGACTGTGATCATTTATTCGAAAAGAATAAAGGATTAGACAGCACAGCATGTTGCATTTGTAAATGGTTCCCGAGTAGAAGTAAGCGGGCCAAATGCAAAAAATGCTACATGGAAGGCTACATAAATTGCCTGCAAAAATAATTAAACATAGTTATTGGACCAAAAAAAGACATAGCTATTTTACAAGACCCAATAACAGACCCAACTCTATCAGTCAGATTAATGACTCTCGAAACTAGAGTTAATATTTTAGAAAATAGGATAAAACAAATAGAACTTCAAAAGGATGAAAGAATTCTAGAAGAACAATCAGAAGAAGAACAAATAGACGTCCCTACAGAATTAATGAATAAAAATCTAATCTGTAATGAAGATAAAAAATTTAGTTCTTTAAGACTGTTAACAAAAATTAAGATTCAGAATTATGAGATTACTACGCTAGCCTTAATAGACACAGGCTGTACAAGCAGTATAATAAATAAAAAAATTGTACCAGTAAGTTTAATTAAGACTTTAGATAAACCATCCTCCGCCATGCAAATGGATGGCACGCACAATTTCTATAGATATTATTTACAAGAAGCTGTAATAAGTTTTATTAATTCTTGCGATAAATTTTATAGTCCAAATTATAAAATAAATAGGATATTGGTAAGAGACCTAAATATAAATACAGATTTTATTTTAGGTTTAGACTTCCTGCTTCATAATAATGGAAGTTGTACAATAACTAGAGACGGAATTATTTTCCAAAAAGACAGTACATACTCCCCGGTACAGACTCAAAAACAGGAAACGAAAATAAGTCAGATACCAGATATAAACAAAGTAAACAGACAAGACAGCTGCTGTAAAGATTGTAGCAGCAATGAAAAATATTGTTGTCAAAACAGTAATAATTTAGAGTTTCGAGGGATGGGGCGCAGTATTGAAAGCTAAGACAAATAAATACTGTAGTAAGAAGTCAGAACGTATTTGCGCATACCAAAGCGGTAAATACAAAGAGAAAGGTAACATGAGTAGTATAGACGCAGAAATACTAGCAGTAATATACGGACTAAATGCCTTTAGACTTTATATTTTAAATAAGGCAGAGACATTAGTTAGAACAGATTGTGAGGCTATTGTTAAGTTTCACCAGAAGATAAATGATAAAAGTAGTAGTAGACGTAGGTGGTTAAATTTTCTAGACACCATCTCTATATATAACTTAGTCTTCGAACACATTAAGGGTAAAGATAATAATCTAGCAGATCAGCTTAGCAGATTAACAATTACTACAGATAAATCTAGGAAAAATATTAAAGTCTTTCCTAGCTAACTGTGTTCCTCTTTGTTTTCAGCATGAGTAGCTCAGCAAAGAAGACTACAAAAGACAAAGGGAAAGGCCCGGCCATACCCCAAGACAATTATAGACAATCAGTGTTGGGAAACCTGAATTTCAGGCCCATATCTGCCCTTGAGACTCCCCCCTTAGAAAGACTAATTTTTGGTAAGAATAATTTAATATCTTACCCACTATCTAATATGACTTTTAAAGTTTTACCAGATTTTGTTATAGACAAACAGCAAAGATGCCTTGTGGATAATTTATGGATTTCACACACAAGGAAAGACAACAGCCATTTTTTGGCTACTTTAAATAGTACTTGTTCTTATTTCCATGAAAAGAATTTAGAAAGACGTTTTAAATTTTACGTAGTGATTCATGGAAAGACTAAAGGAATATTTCAGACTTGGATTGAAGTGGTGGATTCGATTAAAGATATTAAAGCCCCACTATTCAAAGGTTTTAATGACTTTAATGAGGCCCTGGATTATGCAAGGGGAATACTTGGCCCAAATTACTACCTCTCTCCAGCTCTCAGACAAAATCCTAACCAGACCCCACAGTACAACATCAAAAAGGACACAGACAAGATTATCTTTTATGACCACTGTAACACAATGACAGAATCGTTCAAAAGATTAAACCAGACCAAAGAAGAACTTCAGACCCAGAACATATACCTTCTAGAAAAGAATACAAAATTAGAATTACTTCTCAGACAAACCCAACAGAGTTCTCCATCTCAAAAAATGGATGAGACAGGTGTGCGTTCCCTTCTGAATACAAAGAAACCTATTGTATCAGGTATAGATACAACTAGTCCGGTGCAAACGGTTGCCGGTAAAGACTTATCAAATCCGTTAATGGCTGCCACTTTGCCCAAAAGTGAAAACGAGGAAGCAACTTCCTCCAGACCTCGAAGAAGGCTCCCAAAAACTCTAATGGGATCCCCTCAGACAGTAAGCAGACAGACAAAAAAGAAGCAGCAGAAAAATATAGAATAAATTATTAAAGACACACTTGAAAAGATATTTCAAGAACAAATAATTAGTCAGACAAAAGAACCAGAGAAGGACATATACGTAACTGCTATAGAATTAACAGAAGAAACACCGATCCAAGTACAAAATCCGGGACAAAGTTCAGGAAGTAATGTTTTCGAATCACCAAGGATCACGTTTTGACACAGGATCGCATTTAAAATTATGAACAAGACGCACAGGACCCAAACGATGCCTATGACTCAGGGATGAGTTTTGACTCGGTGGCCCTACATAATTTAGACACGTAGAAGAAAGCAACGGACAACATTAAAAGCTGAAAGATGCCATTATTAGACAAGACATAAAAATAAATAACAGCCAAAAAGATAAAAAGCTGAAAAAAGACTGAAAAAGACAGGACAACGTTTTTCGCAAAGTTTGTCAAACTTTACGGAAAGTAATACGCCACCAGCAAAAGACGACAAAACCGGAAAGAAATTTTCAACAAAGCAGACAGCGACGATGGGGCCCCAAGCGCACCCGGCCGAAAGCAAAAAATTGAAAGATTCTTTTGAGAATTGAAGTCCGCAGCTGAAGTCCGGATCTCCTAGTATAAATATCAGACTCTAAACTCTCTTACAGATGAGAGAGAGCAATCGTGAGCACAAACAAGAGAGAAAAAATCTCCCTCAGAAAACTTCCTCCATCTCCCATATGTTTTCATCCTACTCCCCCATTGTTTAAACCCATTAGCATGTAAGATAGTTTGTATAATATCTTCCCCAGTAGCAGTAGCAGTTTCCGGGACTCCCGAAAGGGAAATCTCGTTGTACTTCTAGACATGTAAGTCTATTTTCAGTAGTTTATCTCCACCCATGTAAATTAAGTTTGTTTAAATTTTTATGGATCTTGCAGGATTGCAAGAAAATATGTTTATATCATGTTGTTATTTTTCATCATGAATCTTGAATTACTGTTATAATCACTGCCATGAATGTCTCAATTACTGTTGAAATCTTTATCATAGTATGCCTAGACACAGTTATCTTCTTAACTTAGTATATGGTTCTCTGATAAGCTCCGTTATGCTGTCCGTGGATTAACCTGTAAATTCCTATGTCAACGGTGGTTGATTATTGGCCTGTTGATGTCCGCGGAAGGACTGTTGTGGCCGCTTATTGGGTGTGGTTAAAGACGATAGACATAACGTGGGTAAAGCTTAAAAGAAGAGATGAACAATAAAGAAGAAGAAGTGAATAGGTATAGTATGTTGAAGAATAAATAGTAACAAAATATGAATGGCAGGGATGATGAATAGTAATCTAGGACTAGTGATGATAAAAAAAATATTTTGTTAGATACTGGAGATAGACTCTGAATTTCAAAGACTTATATGAATAGAAGCTTACAAAGGGAGAGTACTGAGTAGGATTTACACAATTATTGACACAACCCTCATTGAAACATTTTATATTGAGACACCTTTTTAATTATATATATATATATATAACCAGGCCAACATAAGAACAATGACTCTATTGGGGAGGCCGATAAGGCCACACACGCCTGTCACATACAACACAACATCTACAAGCCTCTAAAGAACACTATGACAACATTTGGTAGAGACAGGGCCATGTCATACCCAACTATACACATATGCACATCTGTCATACCTATTAGCTCACTACACAGCTCTGAAGGAAAGGAGCGTGACAACTCTATCTAAGTCGAGTCTTGCTGTGAGAAAGGCATTTGCATCTCTATATACACCTGCGGCATGAAATGCAGTGTTTCCGAAAAAGGGATATCAGTACGAAATAATGTACTTAGTATGTAAAACATGAATAACAATATATGTGAACTGTAAATAAATCATATAAACAATGTGAAGTGAATAAATGTAAGAGAAAGCATAAGCAACATGGGGGTCACACGATGCGAATAATGAAACTCTGAAACTAAATACAATATGTCTAACTAGGCTTTTACTGTATAAGTGTCCTCGTCTTATAGTGCGAGGTATAACATGTCATTAATCTTAGGTGTATGTATGAATATGCAATGTAATATGCACCCTAGTTCATGTGTGTGTTGCGTAACGCGCAACCCGATCTATCATATGTATATGTTGCGGAACGTGTAACCCGATCCTCTATATGGGTATGTTACGGAACGTGCAACCCGATCATCTATATGTATATGTTGCGGAATGTGCAATCTGATCCTCTATATGGATATGTTGCGGAACATGCAACCCGATCCTCTGTATGGATATATTGCGGAACGTGCAACCTAATTCTGTATATGCAATCATGATTATATGCATGATATTAATGCCAGTGAAAAACATGTCAGTACCTATAAAAATAGGGGTGGGAACAACAGATTATGATAACAACATCTCTTTGGCCTCTCCTCGAAGCTCATAGACTCTTTGACTTTACTCTTAGAACGACTCTTTGGTCGAGTCGATGACTATATTTTAGAAAGCTTTCTTTCGAAGACTTATGATACGATTAGTAGCCAACAATGAGAATTTCAAGAATAAGAGTACTCAAGGAATATTTCTCGACAAGAGATTTCAAGATACAATAAAATAAAGCTTTTGCCGTTTCTTTTCGAGAATGATAACTCATTGGATTTTATGTTTTGAAAGAAAGGGATAGCCTTACATACTTGGTTCTTGTTGCTACCATCGTTCCATCCGTTTTTGCTCCTCTTACGAATGATTATCTATAACATATCGGGAAGTAATATCAGTATCGAATCTAAATCCCATAAAAACTCCGGTTAGGTATCTTATCGACTTCCGTATACACTTCGGGTTCTTAGACTTCTTTACAAGGGATGCTTATGTAATTTAATCCCTTGGTTTAATCCAACACACAATTTTCATAAAACCTTAGCTAGGTGTTATTCGACAACTCTTACGCATAAATAATTCTTAAAACTTCTCTTATACGGTAAATTTCATATGAATTAGTCTCACAGCCTTTCAAACCTTACGTTCCTTAATCCGTAACATATACAATCAATACCATCATCCAATTCAACTCATAATTAGAGTATAACAATCCAACAATTCATATTACTAAAGTTTCAAAATTTTGCGATGTTTCGATCATGATAATTTTTTCATAACTTCCTCCAAATAGACAATTAATCCCAATCATAAATAGAGATGGGTAAAACTTACATTTACGTATCTAAATTTCCTCTAAACAGTAGAGTATTTTGCTCCAATGGTTTTCAAGAACCAACTCCTCAAGAAGATGGGAGTTTCTTTGATAATCATGAGGCTTATTACGGAATTCTTGTGGATTATGGCTTCAATTCCAACTTAGGGTGTTGGGGTATGATTGAGAGGGTTTAGGAGAGGTCTTAGGGTTTGGTATGGAGAAAAAATGAATCCCAAATCAGAAAATCTCAGTATAAACTCGTCAAAACTTCTGCACCGCCGTAATTCGATGGACCGTCAAACTTCCGACGGTCCATCAATCTTCCTCGTCAAACTTCCTGGAAGATTGACGGCTCAGGCTGGGCATTTTACGGTCCGTCAAATAGTTTGACGGTCTATTATGTCCCGTCAAGTTACCAGTTTCCTGTTTTCGTTGAAACATACTTCCTTTGATCTGTTTAACTCCAAAATACTCCGGTATCTCCATAAACAAGCTGTAAACCTTCATTATTCTTTTGTAAGGTCGTACATCTTTTCCGGACTTCGATATCTAGTCAGGGGGAGTACAAACAAGTATACAGACTCATCAAATTACTCTATTGACTGAAATAGGCTCCTAGAGAGTGGAATGCAAAGTTGAATGGAGCATTATTGAGTTTGAGGTTCATGCAAAGTCAAAATGACCATTCTCTGTTCACAAGGAAGACTGAAAAGGGACTGTAATCATACTAGTGTATGTAGATGACATGCTAGTCACTACGGATAGTTTGAGACTGACTGAACAAACTAAGAAGGAACTACATCAAGTGTTCAAGATAAAAGATCTAGGGGAATTAAAGCACTTCCTGGGAATTGAGTTTGCAGGTCAAAAGAAGGCATATTAATGCATCAAAGGAAATATTCACTAGAACTCATAACTGATTTGGGACTGGCTGTTACTATGCATCAAAGGAGTATGATGATCATCTGGAGGACAACAAACCAAAAAAAGATCCATTATTGTCAGATGTGAGTTCTTATCAAAGACTCATAGAAAAATTATTATATCTCACTGTCACAAGGCCTGATATTATCTTTAGTGTGCAAACACTAAGCCAATATCTACAACAACCTAAGAAATCCCATAGGAAAGTTGCTACAAGGGTGGTAAGGTATATCAGAACTCAACATGGTCAAGGAGTTTTGATATCAAGTAAGCCTATTCAACAGATCACAACTTTTTGTGATGCTGATTGGGCACTGCACATACAAAGAGATTCGATGAGTAAGTCACTCCGTACCTTAATGGGACTCGAAATTTCATAGTAGAATTTATGACAAAATTATAGTTTCTCCTTTTTCTGCTTCATTTTCTATTCATATCAACTGTTGAAACGTCTACCAATCAAATTGTTATTTATGTAGTTACATTTTTGTTTTTGCTCAAATGCTTTTATTTGTGGGTCAAATGCTCTTGATATTTTTGTCCCGAGAAAAGTGTACTACTCCACAAATCTAATGATTCCACACACAATTCAAAATAATTCAAAACAAACCGCGCTACACCTAACCTAACCTACGGTTAACATTAAAGTCGAAATTCCCGGATACAATACTAACCATAGTTATGACCCAAAACCCGATATCCATTTCCTCTCCTCTCCCTATAAAAACAAGGTGCTTCAGTATAATCGAAACTCACAATTCGAATTTTGAAACTCAAATCCTTTTTGTATTTTAAACGGCGTCTTGATAAACGCCGTCCTCGTTTTTCTCTTTGAATTTTGATTTTTTTAGGGTTTCGAACTTCAATCGAAAATGAGAGAGTGCATATCGATCCACATTGGTCAGGCCGGTATTCAGGTCGGAAATGCTTGCTGGGAACTTTATTGCCTCGAGCATGGCATTCAGGTATTGTTCTTTTTTTGCCTTAATTACCTTCGTTAGGCTCAAAATATGTGTTTTGCTGCACATAAATCGTTGAAAATATGAATTATTTACACTTAGATCTGGTTGAATAGTTTATTTTTAGGTTATATATGTTTCAATTTAACAGATTCGAGTTTTTATTCTTAATCAACTTCGTTATGTTTGAAATGTGTGTTATGCTTCACTTAAATCGTTGAAAATGTGAAGCATTCCAGATCTGATTGAAATAGTTGATTTTTTGGGTTATATATTTTTTCGATTTATTCAGGTATAGTTTTTATTTTTGAAATGTGTGTTTTGCTTCACTTAAATCACTGAAAATGTGAAATGTTTTCCAGATCTGGTTGAATAATTGAATTTTAGGTTATATATGTGTTTGAAATGTGTTTTGTTTCACTTAAATTGGTGAAAATGTGAAGTATTTCCATATCTGGTAAATTAATTACTTTTAGGTAATATGTGTTTGAAATGTGATTTGTTCAACATTAATCGTTGAAAATGTGAAATATTTTCCAGATCTGGTTGAATAATTTTACGCTTAGGTTAATTTACTTAATCAACTTCGCTGTGTTTGAAATGTGTTTTGCTTCACTTAAATCGGTGAAAATGTGAAATATTTTCCAGATCTGATTGAATAATTTAATTTAGGCTATACATGTTTCGATTCATCTAATCAACTTCGCCGTGTCTGAAATGTGTGTTTTGCTTCACTTAAATCGTTGAGCATGTGATTTTTTTTTCAGATCTGGTTGAATAATTTACTTTTTTTGGTTATATTATGTTTATAAGATGTGGATTTTTTCAATAGATCTGATAGAACAATTTGCATTGAGCTGTCTGATAGGTGTCGGATTGAATGGAAATGCAACTTTTTGAATAGATCTGATGGAATATTTTCTATTTAGGTTTGATAGCTATCAGATTATGTCGAAATGTGAAACAAATTCTATATATCTGATTGAATAATTTACATATAGTTGTTTCATAGTTGATCAGTTGGTTGGAAATGTGATTTTTAATAGATCTGATACAATATTATAGATATTGGTTTGATAAATGTCTGATTGATTCAAGATGTGAAAATAACTTAACAGGTCTGATTGATATTTACATATAGGATCCAATAGGTGTGCTGTTGTCAAAATGTGATTTTGTTTCAGTAGATCTGGTTGAAGATTCATTCATTGGTTTTATAGTTTGATTCAAATTGTGCAACTGTTTTGGTAGATCTGATTGAATAATTTATGTGTAGGTTTTATGTGCTTGCATTTAAGATTATCGCATTCTTAGTAATGCTAGTAGATTTAGATATAATGAAAAATTGTGGCACTTGAACAGGACATTGAACCCTAGATAGACATAGGATTCGTTAGGAAAGAGGTGGACAACTGTATCACATTTTCTTAAGATTGTTAGGTTTTCTGGGATCTTTTGAACTTATATAAATTTGTACAACAATGCTGAATTATATTATAGCTTGGTTTGTTGTCTTATGGAACATGCATGAATCCTTTTCCTGTGGTTTAAACCTTATGGATCTTGAGTGGCTTGTTAAATATTAATTTCTGAAAATTCTGTTTTCCTACAGCCTGATGGCCAGATGCCAGGTGACAAGACTGTTGGAGGGGGTGATGATGCATTTAACACCTTCTTCAGCGAAACTGGAGCTGGAAAGCATGTCCCTCGTGCTGTCTTTGTAGATCTTGAGCCCACTGTCATTGATGAAGTGAGGACAGGAACTTACCGACAGCTGTTTCACCCTGAACAGCTCATAAGTGGCAAGGAAGATGCAGCCAACAACTTTGCTCGTGGACACTATACCAGTAAATACTACTCCTTACTCACTCTTAAATTACATTTGGTTCTTCAAAGGCTGATAATCTTATTTGTGTCTGCTTGTAGTTGGGAAAGAGATTGTTGATCTCTGCTTGGACCGCATCAGGAAGCTTGCAGACAACTGTACCGGTCTTCAAGGGTTCTTGGTCTTCAATGCTGTTGGTGGTGGTACTGGTTCAGGTCTGGGGTCACTTCTGTTGGAACGTCTTTCAGTTGACTATGGAAAGAAGTCAAAGCTCGGTTTCACAATTTATCCCTCACCACAGGTCTCAACTTCTGTTGTTGAGCCTTACAACAGTGTCCTGTCAACTCATTCCCTTCTTGAGCACACTGATGTCTCAATCCTTTTGGATAATGAAGCCATCTATGACATTTGCAGGCGCTCATTGGACATTGAGCGCCCTACCTACACCAACCTTAACCGTCTTATCTCACAGGTAACATAGTAACGTATGCTTGTGGATTGGAATTAATTAGCTCTAATTAGCTGGTACTAATTTTGTGCAACCTGTGCAGGTTATATCTTCTCTGACAGCTTCTTTGAGGTTTGATGGTGCTCTGAATGTTGATGTTAATGAGTTCCAGACCAACCTTGTGCCCTACCCCAGGATCCATTTTATGCTTTCCTCATACGCCCCTGTCATTTCTGCCGAGAAGGCCTACCATGAGCAGCTCTCAGTTGCAGAGATCACCAACAGTGCCTTTGAGCCATCTTCTATGATGGTTAAGTGTGACCCTCGTCATGGCAAGTACATGGCTTGCTGTCTCATGTTCCGTGGTGATGTGGTGCCAAAGGATGTTAATGCTGCTGTGGCTACCATCAAGACTAAGCGCACCATCCAATTCGTTGACTGGTGCCCCACAGGATTCAAGTGTGGTATTAACTATCAGCCACCAACTGTTGTTCCTGGCGGTGACCTTGCTAAGGTACAGAGGGCTGTCTGCATGATTTCCAACTCAACCAGTGTTGCTGAGGTCTTCTCACGCATTGACCACAAGTTTGATCTGATGTATGCCAAGCGTGCTTTTGTGCATTGGTATGTCGGTGAGGGCATGGAGGAAGGTGAATTCAGTGAAGCCCGTGAAGATCTTGCTGCCCTTGAAAAGGATTATGAGGAGGTTGGTGCTGAAGGTGATGATGAAGGTGAGGGAGATGATGATGATGAGTACTGAGCAATGAAGTAGGCTGCGGAATGCTGGTCTGTTTGTATTTTCTTGTTACTGTTTTATGTTGCAGTAGTAAAAACATATTTCATGTGGGTTGATTTCTGTTATTAACTTTGTGTTTGTTTGACTTGAGTTCTCCGTTATGCTGCACCTTTCTCTATTTTCATCCATATTTGCTTTTATGATTTAGCACATCTTTGGAGTGCATTTATGTGGGGATTGAATACATTAGAATTGTAGTTCTCTTCGGAGTATCTTGTCCTAGTAGACTAGTAAAAATATATCAGGTCTGGTCCTGTTGGGTTGCACCTTCTTCTAGCTTGACTCTATTATTGTTTTCGATTTGTTCCAAAGCAATACTGTTTTTTGGTCAAACTATAGTAGTATTATCTTAGTAATACTGTAACAATGTGGTTGATTAAATATGCAGTACTTAGGGTTTAGGATGAACTCAAAATGAGAGCTCTTTAAGGGTATAGGTTTGTGGAACATTTGACATTGGTTTCTAAAATCGAACTTTAAGTTTCTTTTTTTCCTTTTTGGAAAATTTTGGTTGTTTAAAAAAAAAAGAAGGTATTTTAATAACAGCAAATGCTTTCGGGTATGTAAAAACAGGACTTTCCATGAAAATAACTTATAAGTAGTTAATTTGTATAGTGAAAGACCTAACTAAATTTAATCAATTCTCTTGTTTATAATTTCAGAATGTTAAAGATAACCCGCAAGAGTAGCCAAGTTGGGTAGTAGTAGAGCGCGGGACCGCAAGATTACGAGTTCGATCCCCTGCATAAATTTTCTTGGTTGAGCCTGTAACACATGGCTTGCCAAGTGTGGTTAATCGGCTGACATGATTTGCAGGCTATTGTGTCAGTCGGGGTTTACCATGTGTGCACTCGAAAGAGTAGCGGCTGCGGGTTCCTTCGTCAACCAAAAAAAAAAGAGTTAAAGATAAATTAGGAAAGGTCTTCTTAGTCTTCAAATTCAAATAGAATAATTATTGACATTTAGTTATAATTTTTCTTTTAATTTTTCATCATTTAAAAGTTTTTAGTTTTCGAAAGATGGCAACTTCTTGATAGAACGGTTATTGATTGAAAATCACATGTGCAGTTCAATAATTAATGCCTCACAGCAAACTATAACCATTTATGTTGCCATCAAAATAGACGTGTGCAGCTCTTGAAAAATCTCCCTTTACCTTTAACTCATCCCAGAAAAAATCATCTCTAAAGTAGTCAACAATAACAACATACCCGGTATAATATCAGACTTTATCCATACCTTTAGAGGTAGAGAAATTATTTTTTATAGACTTTCTCAGCTCAGTAGAAAGCAAAAACAAAGTAGGTAAAAGGAAACAAGGTATTTACATCAAAACAGTATGTTAAGCAATTAACAAAATACAATAGATAATAACAAAAATTAAAGGATAAGAAACTAAATCTTTCTCCCCAAGCAAACATTATTTCAACATCAATGAATGGTAGATCATCAAATCTATTCAGGATATGATAAAGTTTTGAAAAGAATAAGAAAAGAGGAAATTGCACATTATTCGCATCAAAAGTACATAAGACACTACGCACCAATACTTTTTTTTTTTTTGATAATCCAGGTCTTCAGGCTTGCGCCTGACTACGTCCTGGAGGTAATAGCATCGGTCCTTCAACACTATTACCAGGTAAATCGCGGGATGTGCTCCGGTGGCCAGTTTTCTGGGAGCGTACACAACTGATCAATGAGACAATGTCAAATTTCCCAACATGCAGAGTTTCTTCGTGCTTGCGGGGAATCGAACCCACGCTGTCCCATGCCAGAGCGCCTTATAGCGCCCAGACTTTGCCACTGGACTATGCCCCGGAGGACCACTACGCACCAATACTTACTATGCAATGAAGCACACTTGATGTAAAAAGAAATACTTGAGCAACAGTTTGAATATAATAATGGGATCCAAAAGTGAGTCAACGGAAGTGCGATTGTACTCGCCGGCTAAAAGCATTTAATTTGAGCTAAGTTGATATTTATTTAGCTCCGAAATGCGTATAGGCTCACACATAACAAAGTCATTGGAGAAGTTGGACAAAACTATAAGAAGTAGTTTGGAACAAATTGAAAATGTTAAATAGAAGAATACCTTTCATATGACCCAACTTCAAACGAGTACAACTCTTAATGTATAATGAATTCAGATATGTTTATTAACGGTGTTTTATCAGACACTGTCCATTTTGTGCGACCGCTCACTAGAGCGTGCAGTGAAAGAAAAGTTTTTTCAACTAGGAGAGAATTCGGCAAGGCATCACTCCCATGAATCAAGATGAATTTTTATGACATTTTTAGGTTAATTACTACTCCCCAGACACTAGCATTCACAAGTTTCCACATTTAGATCTTGATATGTGTTATAGCTTGTAGTGGTTCTGGTAGGTTACAACAATTGCAGGAAACATGAAGTAAGTAACTGCTAACTATTACAACAAACTGAAATTACAACAAACTTTGATATTTTGCTGGGTCGAGTGGTGTCACTCTGTCTTTAAGACAAGATTGCTCCGTATATATTCTTTTACGTTATGGACAATAGTCTCTCAAGATAAAACAACAACTTAACAAATGAGCAAAGGAAACTCAAGTGTTACTTTTGAAGAACATAGTAACGAAATGATGTTGGAGAGGAAGAAGAAGATTTCTAATTTTTCTGTCTCTTGCTAGAACAATTGAGCCAAAGGCTTCAATTTATAGTGTAAGGAAGGTGACTTCTCAACTAGCCAACTAATGACTTTTAATAGCCATGTAATGACACTTAGTGATGAGTTATATCCAGCCAAGTAAATGACTGAGTTTATGTGCAAAGTAATAGAGATTCAATGCTCCAAAACCAACCCAAAAGGCAGAAACTTTCGGCCTTCCGTTGCTGGACCCTCTTCCCTGAAACTCCAAGGACCAAACTGTAAATATTAAGCAATTTGGGGTCCAAAATGATAATATCAGAAGAAGCCCAACAACCCAAGACCTGAGCCTGGACGGGCGGGCGGCGTCAGTGCGCGTGTGGGCTTAGCCTCGAACCCAAGCACACCTAGGTCCTCCCTCCTTCAAACAACATGGGTTACTATTGGGGTCCCAAACCCTTATCCATTTTTGCGACTTATAAAATGAACAAATCTTCCTTTCCCCACCGATGAGGGAGATTTGTTCCACACCATATTTTCATGCTTCAAACACCTCACTTCGTGAATCAATATCTCTTTCATTTCTTAACGAAGTGAACCAATATCTCTTTCATTTCTTAACGAAATTTGACGATCCTTGGCCCTACGGTCATCTACTCGTAGATTATGCACGCGTGAAGAACCAAAGTCTCCAACATACGGAACCCTAGTGTTTAAGTAATTAAAGATGGGTGGACGCAACTCCCACCAAAGACAAATCTCGAACAGTTCTATGATAGTTAAAAGTTAGAATGGTTTACACCTCGTGACTAGAAATGGCGAATACGGGAAAATGACCAACTAGTTTAATGTCGTTGAGTATTGAAGCTCACGTCGAGGTTAGGACCAATCTTGATGTATGCTGAGCCTAAATTAACTTTTAGAAATTTAGTACTAATAAACTTCATTTCTTTGAAATAATGTTTCAAATGAGAATTCTTGCTCACGAGGAACAAACTCTCACGCTTTGCAAAGATGTCTGAAAAGAAAGAAAGATTGATTACAAAATTGTAAAGCTATACTACTATTTTGTCATCTGTATTGGTTTATAGAATATCAAGGCAGAAAGCACCAGCGAGGTCCTTTTTTACAGTCGAACGACACTGATAGATTAATTTAGCACAAGATATGATCATCTATAGTAATCTGCAGTCAAGCACTAAAGCAGCAATAGTCATCAAAAAAACATTGGAAAACTAAAACCTGATGATTTAAACATTTGAAAGCAATTTGGTGGTTCGAAACCCACATATAAGAAATATAGAAAACTGGTTTGCAGTCCAACACAGGGAACAAAAGTTCAAACACAAACACTGAATATATAGATCTCTTCTAAAGGGCAAAAATCTCTTCTCAAGCTCAAAATGCTCATTCATCTTCCTGGCTGCGCAGCCTAGCGAGCTTGTTAGTAATAACCACATCAAGTTGGGCTGCTCGCTCCACAATTTCTTTCCTCTTCCTTGTGGACACATTATGTGCGATCTCAGCACAGTAAGTTCTGTCCACAAAAAAAGAAGTGATCAAAGACAAGGAAACTAGTCTTTACGTTCAAATGATAGACAAATACTGTACTTGGTCGCATTACCTGTTGTGCATCATTAGAATATCAAGCTCGCTTGCATTGTGCACAACAAACTTCTTGAAGCCATTGGGAAGATAGTGGCGGGTCTTCTTGTCGGACCCATATCCAATGTTGGGCATGAGGACACATCCCTTGAACTTTCTTCTAACTCTAGAATCAATACCTTTTGGTCGGCGCCAGCTTGGCTGTCATTGATAAATTCGATAGTTAAGTCTCATTTGGTAAAGCCATGTACAGTTCAAATAGAGCTGATGAAAGGAAAATGCTCTGGGGAATGCTGACATACAGAACAATGAAATGCAAATTATGTTATACATAGAGGTGGATGTTTTTCTCATTCCGCTATCAATATTCAGTTCATCACATTATATGCAGAGAGGGTCAGAGAATGGAGTATTAGAAGTCATTTAACAGGCATAAATTAACAGAAAGCTTATAGTAAAGCTAACAGTGTTGCCGTACCTAACCTGTAATTTGTTTCACCCTTAAGACGAAATGCAAGAGATAGTTCTGTTCCTTGCATACCAAGAGCAAATAATAAAGACAAATAATCTCTGGATAACCAAGGTTCGATCCTTTGCAGTAATTGTAATTTCTGATTATTCATTTTAAAAATGGGGAGGAGCAGATATTGCATCGACTAGGGGTACTGGAAAAGTTAGTTTTTGAAATCAGAATATTTGAAAGATTGCACCAGACTTGCATCATGACAGAGTTGTTTTCATTTCTTCATCTGTAAAGAGTATTTCGCGCCCTCTAAATTATGTTAATATTCCTTCACTTAAGTAGAATAATCTTCCCATCCACTAAAACAACTGCTTTCATTACCCGCCTATGTTAGTTCTGTTTCCCCACAACCACACAGGAAAATTATGTTTTTCAATCAATAACATCATAGTATACACCAAGAAGGAAAAACAAATTCCAAAATTTGCCACTAAAAGAGCCATAAAAATGCAATAGAGATCAGATGATGGTGCATGTTCACTGTTCCCATAAACCAAAGTTCAGTGCGGAACAAACGGATATAAGCATAACCAAATCCACTTCCTCTTCACAATAGTGACTCAGATAAGCTAACTCTCACCTCAACTAATCATTTGATAAACATAGCCATCAAAAATGGGACAGATGAACTCACATTGAACTTCATAGGGGTAAATTTCTCATACATTTGAACAACTCAATCATCCCTTTGGGACTACTTCCTTATCAATATTAAAGTGCATCATAAATTTCATATGAACACTTCACTTACTAAATAAAGCAAATCTAACCATCTTTTTAGCATTAATTTTCACAAAAAAAAACCAGTACGGAACAAATGGATATAAGCATAACCAAATTCACTTCCTCCTCAATAATTTTAATTTCTAATGACAATAGTGATACATACCAGCTAATCATTCAATAAACCTAGCCATCAAACTAAACCATCCCTTTGGGACTACTTCCTTCCCAACATTAAAGCGCACAACAAATATTATATGAACACTTACGTTACTAAATAAAGCAAATCTAACCATCTTTTTAAAATTACTATTTACAGAAACAGAATGCCAGAACAGAAGGATAAAAGCATAACCAAATTCACTACGCAATAATTTAAATTTTAATCACAGTAGTGATTCATATCAGCTTGCTTGCACCTCAAGTAATCATTCAATAAACATAGCCATCAAAAATGGGGCATATGAACTCACATTGAGGTTCATAGAGGTAAATTTCTCCTACATCTCAACATTTCAACCATCCCTATTGAACTACTTCCTTCCCACTATTAAAACGCATCAGAAATCTAATATGAACAGTTATGTTACTCAATAAAGCAAATGTAAGGCTGTCAGCATGAACTACTTACTTTTACTTCCCAATAAAGAAAACTACATTTTTTGCATTATTATTCACATAAACAGAATGCTGCTTCGGAACAAAAGGATATTCGCATAGCCAAATCCATTTCCTCCGCAAGAAAATTAATTTCTAATCACAATAGTAATTCAGATCAGTTTGCACGCACCTCAACTATTAATTCGATTAACCTACAATAGTACTAATACATCTCAAAACTCAACCATCCGTTTAAACTGCTTCCTTTTCCTACCCAATATTAAAGTGCATAACAAATCTCATATAAACACTTAAATTACTCAATAAATCAAATCTAAACATGAAAAAATCAGTAATACTGAAGCAAAAAGATAACCTTAACAGTGATTCTGCGATCACATTGAGGCCTCTTGAAGTGTTTAACTCTCTTCTTCACTACCTTCTTGTTCAACAAAGGTACTGCCATTCTTGCTTTTCTCTTTACCTTCTCTACACACACTTAATAATTAACAATTTTTAGACACAAAATTTTCCGAACCCCGCGCATATCGGGATCTTAGTGCACGGGACTCACCTTTTATATACAAAATTCATTCATAAGAGCAAAAATACTTAAAATAAATAAAGGAGAGTTAGATACTCACAAGGAAGAGAGAAGTAGGGTTAGCCTTTGTTGTGGAGCTGATGAAGTAGTGTTATATACCTAAGGGGGGCTAGGGTTAGTGTTACAAATAATATCTGATTTTTTTTTAAAATTATCTTTTTCTTATAACTAAAAAATATATGTTCAACCAAACCTGACATTATGAATTACACTGTAATTATATTATGTACTAAAATATTTTTGTGATTACAATATATTATTGTGTGATTACTATTAACTACCATAGTACTTGCACATTAGTTATAAAACATACTCTTATGAACTATTTAACTTTAAATTTTTTATTTTATTTTAATAAGATAACTTTTAGTCATATATTTATGATTTAATTTAAAACTTTAGATAACAAGTTTTTAAAATTTTGTTTTTTTTTTCAAACTTAATGACTAACCAAACTAACATCACATAAAATAAAATGGAAGAAATATGTAATTGCTTCTTATCTACCTAACCGCATAGTTGTCCCGAAATAATGCAACAGCGAAAGAAAAATACAGCCTTTTTTTTATTCGAAAAAAAAGTTCAAATATTGGAATAGGCATAATGTTCACTTTAGAAAAGGTTGTTTGACCATGGATTTTGTATTTAAAATTTTTTAATAACATTTGGAGATTATTTTAAAAAATAATTTATTTATTAATTAGCCATTATTTCAACTTTAAACTTCAAATATAAACTTCTAAGATTGAAAGGAGGTATGATTCCCCCCGCCCCCTCAAATTTTAGCTCATAGAACTGCAACTTTATTGTTAAACAAGGTAATATATCCGTGATATACACTTGATATACATAAGTGTATATCACGGGTGCTTAAGGCATCAAGCCCAACACGGAAAGGCAGTGGACCCACCACGGGTGATGTATATTATTGGTATATTGTAGTGTAAATGTTATCTTAATTAGTCTTGTACACTTACCATAATTGCAGAGTTAGAATTATGGTAGAATAAGATTTTAGGAGTAGAATAGGAATAGGATTCTCCTATTATGGAAATATGTAACTTGTATATATACCTTTCAATTAATGAAAATAATCAAGGGGATTATGAAGAAATCTCAAGTTTTTTCCATCTTCCTAAAGTTTAGAGCATTCATCAGAACCCAATTCGACCGCGAAATAAAAAATATTCAGTGTGATAATGGCAAATAATATGACAATGGGGTGTTTCGGAAATTCTGTGCTAATAATGGGATAAATTTTCATTTCTCTTGTCCTCATACGTCTTCACAAAATGGGAAAGCCTAACGTAAAATTCGTCCCATAAATAACATTATCCGCACTCTATTAATTCATGCTTTCGTACCTCCATATTTTTGGCATCATGCTCTTCAAATGGCGACATATCTACTTAACATAACTCCTTCCAAAGGTTTGACATATTCTTCCCCTCTTCAAATTTTATATAATAAAATTTCTTCATATTCACATCTTCGGATTTTTGGGTGTTTGTGTTATCCGTTATTCCCTTCCACCAAAATTAACAAACTTCAGGCCCGGTCGACTCCGTGTGTGTTTTTGGGTTTTCCATCTAATCACCGTGGCTACAAATGCTTTGATTTATCCTCCAATAAAATCACCATTAATCGCCATGTAATTTTTGATGAATTCCAATTTCCATTTGCTAAAAGTCATACTCACATGCCTAGTTCGTATAATTTTTTGGATGAATAAATATCTCCGTATATTATTCAGCATTTTTCGGACATCTCCCGCACCCAAAATTCTCCAGCCCATCGCCCGTCACGATCCTCTTCCACCTGGCCAGGTGTCCGGGGCGGTTTCAACAATTGGGCGATCCCACCTAATATCGAACTGGTCCAGCTTAGTTCCGCCATGCATTACTACTTCGAGTTGGGCCAACAAAGCCCATCACTGCCGGCCGTCCCGAGCCCAGCAAATTCCCGAAATCCACTTAATTCTTCCTCGAGTCATAGACCGATCACTCGTAGTTAGCAGGGTATTTTTACACCTAAAAGACATTTTAATTTACATTCTAATGTCTCTAAATCCCCCTTACCCCGTAATCATGTGTCTGCCTTAAACGACCCGAATTGGAAAATTGCTATGACTGATGAATATAATTCTCTTATTGATAATAAGACGTGGGAGTTGGTGCCCCATCCATCTGGTATTAATGTTATCAGGTCTATGTGGATTTTTGCTCATAAGGAGAATTCAGATGGTTCATTTGCTCGGCATAAGACGCGACTTGTGTGTGATGGTAAGACTCAGCAGGTTGGTATAAATTGTGGGGAGACGTTTAGTCCGGTGGTCAAGCCGGCTACCATTCACACTGTGCTTAGCTTGTCTCTTTCGAAGGCATGGCCTATTCATCAGTTAGATGTAAAAGAATGCTTTTCTACATGTGGATCTTAAAAAAATAGTCTATATGCATCAACCTTTGGGATTCAGGGATCCCAATCATCCTCATCATGTCTGTTTATTGAAGAAGTCCTTATATGGGCTTAAGCAATCTCCCCGGGCCTGGTATACAAGGTTTGCTGACTATGTTTCAACTATTGGGTTCAATCACAGTACTTCGAATAATTCATTGTTCATCTACCGTCGGGGTTCGTCCTTAGCCTACATTCTGTTATATGTGGACGATATTATCTTGACTGCCTCTTCCGATGCCTTGCGCCAGTCTATCATGACCATGCTCAGCTTCGAGTTTACTATGAAAGACTTGGGGCCCTTGAGTTATTTTTGGGGGATTACTGTCACTCGTCATTCCGATGGGTTGTTCTTGTCACAACGGAAGTATGCAACCGAGATCACCGAGAGGAATGTGATGTCATCCTGTAAGTCCACTTCCACTCCAGTTGATACTAAGCCCAAGCTTGGTGCCGCGGCCGGCGTCCCTTACGAGGATCCAATCCGCTATCGCAGTCTTGCAGGGGCCCTTCAGTATTTTACCTTTACGAGACCGAATATTACGTATGTTGTCCAGCATGTGTGTTTATTCATGCATGATCCAAGAATTGAGCACATGAATGCACTCAAACGCATCATTCGGTATATTCAGGGTACACTGGACTATGGTTTGCATTTATATCCTTCATCGACATCCACACTTGTCTCATACACAGATGTTGATTGGGGTGTGTGTCCAGACACCAGACGGTCTACGTCTGGCTATTGTATGTTTCTTGACAACAACTTAGTCTCCTGGTCTGCGAAGCGTCAGGCGACTCTATCCCACTCAAGTGTCGAGACTGAATATCGAGGGGTAGTCAATGTGGTCTCGGAATCATGTTGGTTACGTAATTTGCTTTTTAGAGCTTCATTGTCCAATTCGAAAGACAACCTTGATTTATTGTGATAATATTAGTGTCATTTACCTTTCGGGTAATCCGGTTCAGCACCAACGCACTAAGCATATCGAG
Organism: Anisodus acutangulus; assembly: GCA_029783415.1. Taxonomy (NCBI): domain Eukaryota; kingdom Viridiplantae; phylum Streptophyta; class Magnoliopsida; order Solanales; family Solanaceae; genus Anisodus; species Anisodus acutangulus. The sequence goes on along the minus strand of CM056505.1, from coordinate 4,178,039 downwards.
ATGGACATACACTTTGTCCGCGAAAAGGTTGCTCGGGGTCAGGTACGCGTCTGTCATGTCCCGTCAAGATATCAAATTGCAGACATCTTTACAAAGGGTCTTCCCTCGGTTCTTTTTGAAGATTTTAGGGACATTCTCAGCGTTCGAAGACCGCCCGCTATGACTGCGGGTGTGTGTTAAACAAGGTAATATACCCGTGATATACACTTGATATACATAAGTGTATATCATGGGTGCTTAAGGCAGCAAGCCCAACACGGAAAGGCAGTGGACCCATCACGGGTTGGCCCATCACGGGTGATGTATATTTGGTATGTATATTATTGATATATTATAGTGTAAATGTTATCTTAATTAGTCTTGTACACTTACCATAATTGTAGAGTTAGAATTATGGTAGAATAATGTTTTAATAGTAGAATAGGAATAAGATTCTCCTATTATGGAAATATGTAACTTGTATATATACCTTTCAATTAACGAAAATAATCAAGGGGACTATTTCTTTCATTTATTTTCACATTCAAATACAACTTCAATTTTCAAATATTCATTTTGAACCTTAAATTCAAAGACTATTTTTTTCTTCCAAATCTCAACCAAATAAGCATATTGCGATTTGAGGTTATTTTTATCTCATAAGAAAAGTGTCCAAAGTTTGTAGACCTAAAATATACTTCTCAATTTATGTGGCACAATTCGAATTTCAAGAATTAAACAATATAATTTTAATCTTGAATTTGGGCATGAAACTTTTAATTTTTTAAAAATAAAATATACATATTTAAAAATTACGTAAAAGTACTATAAATCACAATAATTGAAGATTCAAAATATATAAAAATATATGAAAATATTACGGTTAAAGAAAATTCATAAAGTGCCGCATAAATTGGGTGGGAGAGAGTAGTAAGATTTATATCCAATTTTTTGTTAGACCAAAAGCAATTCGCACGACTAATGTCATTGTGTCATACGCATAATAATGTGTAAATATACCCCTTAATGGTGCAAATATACCCTTTTCCTTAATAGATTTTCTTTTTAAAAAATCATTTAGTTTATGGTTTAATTAAGTAAAATATCACGAGGCTTTAAAAAATAAGTCTATTTGTTTTTTTTTAAGTTACATGGTGAAAGTGTGCACTACTTGGAGGCGAATATGCAAAGAACCTTCAATGTGGCGAGTCACTAACATAGGGGATACTTGGGAACCTTCCGATATGCTTATGACTTAGAGAAAATGTGTATTCATGCCGTTGATCGTAGCCAAGGTCAAGTCGTTGATATCAATTTGGACTACTTTGCTAATAATGAGTTGCTTTAGCGCATAGCAAAGAGGTAATTTCTGGCTGTTGTTTGCTTGTGTTAGAATTATATACTTTAGAATGGTGCAGTAACATTATTTTACTGAGTTACAGTTTTTTTTGAATAACCCTAGTTAATAATTTGTTAGCTAGTTATCCCTATATACTAGTAATTAGTTACTCCCTCCGGTTAAAAATAAGTGTTCACTTAGTTTTTTTATTTTAGTTCAAATAAGTATCCAACAATACCCACTGAAATTCCACAATGTGGAGTGTGGGGGTAGAGTGTACGCAAACCTTACACATACCTTTGAGAGGTAGAGAGACTGTTTTTGAAAGACCCTCGGCTCAAGAGAAAACATAAAAAGGTCAGATAAGGACAAACAATTCACCTAGCGTTTGGCCATAGATTCCCAAAAATATTTTGAAAAAAATGATTTGGGTGAAGTTTTTCAAGTTTTGAAAATGTGTTTGACCATAGTTTTTCATAACATATTTCATTTTTTGTTTTGAAAAACATGAAACATTATTTATACCCATAGGTTTTAAAACTATCAAGAATATCCAACCATGCAAAACAAACATACTTGCTAATCTCAAATTATACAGAATATAATATTTTAATAACAACTGCTAATAGCACACTTACTAGCTACTACAATTCAAAATATAATACAAAAGATTCATTTTTATCTTCGCAACGGGCTTCTACCGCTGGCAGAGCAATTTTTCTAGGGTTTCTTCTTCTACTGTTTGGGCATAGCTTAGCTCGTTCACTTGATAGAATAAAACGGTTTTAATTTTTGAAACATGATAGATACAGCTTTAATGGAGGAACATGGTAGATAGAATTAGTTGGGTCATAAATAGATGGAGCTTTTTTATAAAATACAAAAGTTTGAATAGTTTTTAAAAAGGCCAAAATACAGATCTTGGCCCAAAAACAGGTTTGAGCCAGAATTTAGGATTTGAAGATATGTTTTCAAAATTTGTCAAAATTTTATGGTCAAACAAAGATTTAAAAATAAATCTTCAAAATATGCTCCCAAAATCTATGGTCAAACGGAAGCTCAGTGTCCACTTACATAATTAAAAAAATTAGCTTTATTTTTTCGAATATGCCTCTATTTACTCAAGACAATAGATAGACAAGAATATTGTTGATTAAGGGTAGTTTAGTCAAAATACTTATTTTTTTTTAAAAGAATTAGTGTTTAGTTAAGGGGTGTAAAGAAGGTTAAGTGGACACTTATTTTGAACCGGAGGGAGTAGTTCAAGATATGATTGTGCTGAGATATTCTAGGCTCGGGTTATCATCTTAAATTTTACTATTTTTTGTTACTGCAAGTTCCCTAATAATGTTGAGCTTGACAAAGCTAAATAAAATACGTAATTTCTTTTGATTGCATTGCAGTATTTTAATTTCTTTTCCATATGAAAGCGTGCCCTGTTTGACTAAGCGAAGAGTACAGAGAGAGAAATGTGAAAACAACCCCATTAGGAGTGAAATAGAAAATGAAACGTTAAGCTTCCGAACAGTGGAGCTTGGGTTGAAGAATGTATATTTATCCCTGAGTTGATTAATATACACTAATAACTGTCTTTTACTGGCTGTACATGAGCAGTTGCAAAAGATTAGTGACCATCTTCTGTGAATTCTTTTTTTTTTCTTTTGATAACCATGGTGTCTGGGCCAGCTTGTGCGCACCTCGACTAATTTCATGGGTTACATGTCATCTCCTGAAAGTATGTATGTCCTAGAGACAATCTATATTAAGGACAAAACGCTTGAACACATTCGTATTATTAATGAGTTTAATATTTATGACATTTGCAATTATTGAATTATTATTTGATTGTTTGCAATTATTTATATATGTGCCTCATTTGACCTTACGTTGTCATTAATAGAGTGAGATATTAATGATAGAACGTAACTCTCAAAATAGCCTTGACTAATGATTATCGAAAATGAGATATCGATGATATGCTATAAGTCGACATGTGGTATGCATCACATTCTTGGAGAATGTAGTATGTCTCACAGCTACGAGTAATGATTACTCGTGATGGACACATGGATACTTTGGAGAAGTATTGGTATACCCTGCCGATAAACTATTTGTTATATATGTCTATAGTGTTATCGGCATGTGGAATATAAATGTCATTTGACTTGAGGTCAATACGCACCTTGTTTACAGAATGATGTATTTGACCAAGTTCTAAGCTTAAACTCCTTCTGGATAAGATACAGCTTGTGTTGGGTGCATCAGGATGTAAATCAAGGTGGTAGTTGAGCCAAGAATATGATTCATTCCTCGACGGGAAATTCGAGAGAGCACTCAAGTTCTCAATGTTATTAGGCTGATTAAAGTCACTGGCCAGTGCAAGAGACATATTTAGAATATGGTCTAGTTGTCAACTAATAAATGTGAGACAAAGTGATTAAGCCATTTGGATAGACACTTGGCAAATCCTAAGCTTAATCGAGTGTGTCGCGAATGAAATAAATTTATAGTTCCGCATAAAGGTTAAATTTGATGGATTCATGTAAATGTACTTCACATATTGAATTCGTCACACGACACAGTCTAGGAGTTTCGTATGGACCTTAATTAGGTTAATGTCGATATGTGAAGGCCTAAAGGGTCACACTATATGCGATTGTTTCTTAGATCTAATAGTGTATTGAGAAAGTATTAAATATTTGATTGAGAATCGAGATATTTAATTTATAATAATTTTGAAATATTTCTATTTGATAGAAATTATTTAGTTAAGTCGAATTGGATTTCAGATTTAATTAAATGTGTTGGATACATCTAGGGATGGCAACGGATCAGATCTGGATCTGGATCTAGTAGGATCCGATCCAGATCCGTTTTTCATACCTGAATCCAGATTCGGATCCAGATCCGTCGGGTCCATAAAAATCAGATCCAAATCCGGATCCATCGGATCCACGTATCGGATCTGGATCCACATGTAAAAAAAATTGCCTTGCTAAGAGTTTTTTTTAAACTGACAAACGATTTTTACTTATCTAACAGTTTACTGTGTTTCAATTTTGAAATGTTCATATGAGATATTTTGTTCGTTGTCTCATTTTGATTGTGAGCTATTAATTGAAAATGTTGGACAATGACAATAGTTGTGGAAAATGCTCCTAGTATTTCCACAATACAGAACTTGCAAGTGCTTGGAATCTTCACAAATGAAGTAAATATAATTTTAACTACTTGTCTATGGAGATGTTAGTCATTCACTAATATAACATTGATTTTATTATCGAAGTTACATCTTTATTTTTTGGTTTTTGAGTTAACGCGGGGATAAATTAAACTTGTTTTGAGAATTAAACTTGCAAGGATGTGCTTAGCAATTTTAAGAAAATACTTATAAAATTACATTATAGGTTATGAATATATTTAATAAAAAATGGATCCACGGGTCGGATCTGGACCGGATACGAATCTCAAATACAAGATCCAAATCTAGATCCGATCCGTCAGAAATGGATCCGGGTCCGTCGGGTCCAAATTTTAAAGATCCATATCCTATAAAAAGAATCTGGATCCACCGGATCCGGATTGGATCTAGGATCCATTGCTATCTCTAGATACATCATATGGGTACTCGGACAAATACAAGAAAGCAATTGGGCCAGAAATTACTGGCCCAATTGAGGGCCTGGCCGTCCACCATTAACGTGTGAAGTGGACCAGCTCTGAACATAAAAATGGGCCAGATTTTTCCTGTTTTAAATCTGCTTAGGTTTTGTCTTGAACTTGTATATAAACAACACAAACCCTATAATTATAGAGTTAGTCAGTCAGACAAAATAGAGGATTCAAGACTTAGAGCCTTGAATTAGTTTCTCTCTTCTAACAAAAGAATTTCTAGCGTTCTTCGTTAGATAAATACACAGGAGTTGGAACTTGCAATTAGAGAGACAAATCGCGTGGATACCATAGTAGTGAATCCAGCATACGAAAGCCTGTAAGTTTTCCTTATCGTGTTTTGAACACTTTAATATGATTATCGTATAAGCCATGCTAGGATCATTGTTGGGTAAGTAAAATTTTAAACTTTCGTTGTGTTTACGAACTAATCAAATTTCTATAGTGGTATTAGAACCAGGTTGGTTTAAATGATTATACGATAATGATAATAATGATAATGTGGGAAAATTAATTGTTTCGATTTATTAAATTAATTTTTGGAATATAAAAAAAAATCGGAACAGTGAACAGTGGCGACAATCACTGTTCCGGCTGGGCAGTGGCAGTTTCCTGCAGTTTTTTGACGATTCGACGTGTTCTAACACCGTCTCCACTGTTATCGAGAAATCAACTTTTTAAGATGGTCGATAAAAGTGTTGAGAGGTGACGGGACGCGTCGTAGACGCTGGAAAAGTCGCTGGAAGGCCGTTGACGGTGGGACTGTTTCGGCAGCCTCGGGTGTCGAAATTGTGAAGTAATACCACGACCATGATCGTCTCGACGAGAGGAATTGAACGGTGCGTGGTGTTACACGGCGAAAGTAATCGAAAAAAGCACCACCGACGGTTTTGGAAATCGCTGGCGGCGGCTCGAATTCCGGCCGTCGTGGGCCATCAATACGAGAATTGAAACCACCGGTGAGTTCGGCCGGCCGTGGGCCGTCGATCGGTGGTGTTCAATTTCTGCAATTTCATCCCAAAATCCGAATCCCAAATTTGATTTGGGTTTGGAATTGATTTTGAAAATTTGAAATAGTTGAAGGACCTAATTGTAACAAAATTAGAGTTTATGAAATTGCAATTTAGTCCTTGGTGCAAATCTGAAAATTTTAGATGTTTCTGGAATTACAATTTGGTCCCTGCAAATGTTTTGGAAATTTAAAAGGTTTTAAAATCAGCAGATTTGGTCATTGGGGCAAATCTATAAATTTTAGAAAAGTAGATTCAGTCCTTGGGTAAATCTGTAAATTTTAGAAAAGCAGATTTGGTCCCTGTGGCATATCTGTAAATTTCTGAAAAACAGATTTGGTCCCTGTATGAATCTGTAATTATTTTATGGTTCTGAAAATTGCAGAAAAGTCCATGAAAATTAAATTGTAATTTCTAAATTATTAAGTAACTGTTTGGATGAGCAGAAAATTCCAAAAATTGAAATTAAGTTTTAAATTTGGAATTTAAATATTTTCTGAGTTGAAACAAATTAATTATCCCACGATTATTGTTATTTTAGCTTGTTATTTGATAATGTGCGCTTGAATTAATTATTTTCCACTAATTGTTTAATTGATTGTCATTTAAATAATTAGTATAATATCCGCATTAGATATGTATGGGTAGGCGGCACCCAATATTTGTTAGACCGCATTACTCATGTCTGGGTATGCGATACTCAATATTTGTCAGATCGCATTAAATAATATTTGGGCAGGCGACACCCATTATGTGCTCTATTTGATCTAGCACGCGTAATAAGGATCTTGATTAAACCCCGATTAAAATATTCTCCAATTTAATATAAGTCTGATTTGGAATCCACGCGTTGTCCGTTATAATTGAATGAGTGCAAAATCCTTTTCGGCTATAAGAGTATTTACACCCTAGTGTTTGCTCTAAGTCTACGAGGACTCAAACTCATCATAGATGCATGTGTTTGCAGTAGCGAGTGAGAAACATTTGTGAGTATTTACGCCCTAGCGTTTGCTCTACAAGGCCAAACTTGCTTAGATGCACGATTGCAGTCGCGTAACGGGGTTGACTTAGTTATATCTTGACGCCCTAGTGTCAGAATAATCTAAGGGCGCAAATCGATTGTTTAGAACAGCCGGTCAAACCAAGGGTTGCAAATTATCTATAATTGGTTTGGAGACCTACCAAGTTGTACTGTTGAAGTTATCAGCCCTAGCAAACGCGGAGACAGTATGAACTTGGATCTTGACCCATTATGATCATATTTGATATGAGTCCGTATTCTTCCATGGGGTCGTAGAATATATTAAAATAATGAGAGATAATTAAACTAAAAGCCATGTTAATTAGTTAACGAATGTGTTCCTAGAAATTATATTTTAATTTCAGATTATCTATTTCTTCAGATTATTTAAAATGTCGAATCTGTCATTGAAATGCTTGGTTGTGACTAATAAGTTGACTGGAGCTAATTATCCAGACTTGTTACGTAATTTACGTTTGGTATCGAGACAAGAGAAAATTGAGTATGTGTTAGACACAATTGTTCCAAAAGTTCCTGATGAAGAGTCTGTTGAGTATGCTTTGTTTGACAAGACTGCTTATCAGAAGCATTTGGATGATGCTACCTCGGCATAGTGTGTCATGTTGTCCTCCATGACTGTAGAGTTACAGAGGCAGCATGAGAACACAACCCTCTATGAAATGCTAGAACATTTGAGGAGTCTTTATGATTCACAGTCTCAGATTATGGAGTATGAGCTGTTGAGAGACCTCTTCAAATGTAAGCTGAATGATGGGGGCCAAGTGTCTGGTCATGTTCTGAAGATGATTGGGTTGATAGAAAGGTTAGCTTCGATTGGAACGAAGCTGCCCCAGAATGTGTATGTTAACCTGATTTTGAATTCACTTCCTGGTTCGTTTGAGAATTTCATTGTGAACTTCAACATGAATGGAACCAAGGTGAATCTTCTAGAACTTCATAATATGCTGAAGACTTATGAATCATCTACTTCAAATGGGAAGAATGTGCTCATTGTGGGATCATCTACTAAGTTCAAACCTAAAGGTAAGAACAAGAAGAATAAGGGTAAGACTGGTGCCAAACCCATAGTCTTGAAACCTAAAGGAGGTGTTTAGAAGAAGCCTAAGCAGGTCAAAGATGTATGCCTCAACTGCAAGCAGAAGGGGCATTGGAAGAAAGATTGCACCCTAGGCGCTTATGGACCTGCTGGAAAATGTATGTTTGTCATTGAGATAAGTATGTCTATAAGTAACTCTCACTACTGGGTATTGGATACAACATGTGGCTCACACATTTGTAATAATGTGCAGGGCCTAATGGACAGCAGAAAGGTTAGACCATGGGAGATGGACGTACGCGTTGGAAATGGAGCACGAGTTGATGCTGAGCGTGTGGGAACTTATAGATTAGATTTACTTTCGGGTTTTACATTAGAACTTAATAATTGTTATTTTGCTCGCTCGATTACGAGGAATATTATTTCTATTCCAATGTTAGACATTGAGGGTTTTTCCTCGACTATTGCTAATGGTAGTTATATACTATCTTTTAATGATATTGTTTGTGGAAATGCTCCGCTTGTGAATGATTTATATATTCTCAATTGTAATCGTGAAATTCTCAATGTGCAAAACAAACGAGCTAAAATAAGTAATCCAAGAAATCTCACCTACTTATGGCATTGTAGACTTAGTCATATCAATGAATTAAAGATAGCAAGATTAAGAAAGTTAGACTACCTGGAACCATTTGACTTGGAGTCCTATGGTGAATGTGAATCTTGCTTGATAGGAAAGATGACCAACAAACCACTTTATGAGAAAGGTGTGCGAGCTAAAGAGGCACTTGAGTTGGTCCATACAGATGTATGTGGGCCGTTTTCCACTCAAGCTAAGGGAGGTTTTCCTTACTTCATAACTTTTACAGACGATTTCACAAGGTTTGGATATGTGTATCTTATGAAGCACAAGTTCGAAGACTTTGAGAAATTCAAGGAGTATAAGTTAGAAGTAGAGAAACAACTTGAAAAGAGTATCAAGACTCTTCGATCAGATCGAGGAGGTGAATACTTGAGTAGAGAATTTCTAGATTACTTGAAACTTCATGGAGTCCAATTAGAATGGACACCTCCTGGAACACCACAAATGAATGGCCTTGCTGAAAGAAGAAATCGAAACTTATTGGATATGGTTAGATCCATGATGAGTTTTTCAGCTCTTCCAACATACCTTTGGGGCTATACTTTACAAAACTCAATCTTTATCCTGAATAGAGTTCCTTCAAAGTCAGTAGAGAAAACGCCATATGAGATATGACATGGCAAGAAGCCTGCTCTTACACACATGCGAACCTAGGGCTGCCCTGCATATGTAAAGAAGATGCTTATTGATAAGTTGGAATCTAAAGGTGAGAAATATTACTTTGTGGGATATCCTAAGGAAACAAGATGATACTATTTCTATCTTCCTAAAGAACATAAGGTCATTGTTTCCAGAAATGCAACTTTCATTGAAGAAGACTATGTCTACAAGGAACAGAGTTACAATAAGATAGAACTTGAAGAAATTCAAGAACTACAAAGCAACATAAAGGTTAAATCCTTGTCGAATGACCTAGACAAGAATTCAGTGGGAGTATTTGGTAAAGGTGTGTTACTTAGAGTACAACCTTCAGCCAGTGGGAGTGATGTGAGGATTGATCCAGAAATGCAAGATTCTCATACACAACCAATGGAAAATGATACAATGGTTGTACATCCTTCCATTTAGGAAACACATGTAGGTGATATTCCTAAAAACTTTCATAGTGGTGGAAACACACAAGAACCTTCTCATGATCAGAATACAAGAACCCCAGAAACGCAAAATAACCAACTCCGTTGGTCCACTAGGACTCATCGTCAGCCGAAAAGACTTAATCTCCTTGTTGAAAGTCAAAATGAGATAGATATTCCTAATGATGATGAGTCTACAACCTACATCGAGGCTATGTTAGACATTGACTCGCAGAGATGGCAGGAAGCCATGAAATCTGAAATGGACTCAATGTATGTCAATCAAGTTTAGAACTTGGTTGATTTGCTAACAAGGGGTTAGACCCATATGATGCAAATGGGTCTTTAAGAAGACGATTGATGCATTTGGCAAGGTGCAAACCTACAAAGCTAGGTTGGTAGCAAAAGGTTACAATCAGAGGCCTGGGGTCGATTATGATGAAACCTTTTCTCCAGTTGCAAAGATTAAGTCCATTCAGATTTTGCCTGCAATAGTTGCATACTGTAATTATGAGATTTGGCATATGGATGTTAAGACCGCTTTCCTCAATGAAAATCTAATTGAGGAAGTGTATATGATACAACATGAAGGTTTTACATCCAAGTCAAAACCAAAGCAATATGCAAACTACAGAAGTCCATTTATGGACTTAAGCAAGCCTCAAGAAGTTGGAATATTTACTTTGACAAAGCTATCAAATCTTTCATCTCTTTCCCTTTTAGTCCCTATATCGCCACACTTTGTCAGAAGCAAGAAGGAACCATTGTTTATAGTAAACGTAAGGAAGGGAGTATTATTTTCATTATCATATATGTAGATGACTTATTAATAATGGAAAACGATAAGTCCCTTATGCAATCAGTGAAGGAATGGTTGTCCAGCACCTTCATGAGAAAGGACTTAGGTAAAGCCTGCTACATTCTTGGAATTAGGATCTACAGAGATAGACATAATACATTGTTAGGGCTATCACAGTCTACATACATAGACAAAGTGCTAAGACATTTCTTAATGGAAAACTCCAAGAGATAATGTCTTCTTATAGGTCAAGGCATCAAGTTATCTAAGAAGGATAATCCTTCTACTGTTACAGAACTTGAACGCATGAAGAGGATCCCATATGCTTCACCTATAAGATCAATCATGTATGCCATGACATGCACTAGGCCAGATGTGGCCTTTGCACTTAGCATGACTTGCAAATTCCAGCAGAATCCTGGGGAGAAACACTAGAAAGCAGTCAAGAATATTCTTAAGTATCTTAAATGAACTAAATAATATTTCTTAGTCTATGGTTGGCAAGAGAAGCTAGTCGCTACTGGGTATACTGATGCTAGCTTCCAAACAGATCTTGATTATTTCAAGTCACAGTCTGGATATGCATTCATTTTCAGTGGTGGAGCAGTGAGTTGGAAAAGTTCCAAGCAAGAAACCACTGCTGATTAGACGACTGAAACCGAGTACATTGATGGATCGGAAGCTTGTAAAGAAGCTGTCTCGATATCTGAGTTCTTAAAAGAACTAGGGGTTATTTCAAGTGCCGGTCATCCAATAACGATATATTGTGATAACACTGATGCGATTGCGCAAGCTAAGGAACCAAGATCAACAAACAGAAATAAGCATGTACAGAGGAAATACCACATACTCAGAGAGATGGTGGAATCTAAAGAAATGGATCTAGACTATATTCCCACAAATGATAATCTAGCTGACCCATTTACTAAACCATTAAGCTTAGCTAAGCATAATGGTCATTTAAAAAACATGGGTATTAGATACATTGGAGATTGACTCTAAGTCAAGTGGGAGATTGAAAGTATGTATGTCCTAGAGACAATCTATATTAGGGACAAAACGTACTTGAACACATTCGTATTATTAATAGATTAATATTTATGGCATTTGCAATTATCGAATTATTTTTTGATTGTTTGCAATTATTCATATATGTGCATCCCTTGAGCTTACGTTGTCATTAATAAAGTGAGATATTAATGATAGAACGTAACTCTCAAAATAGCCTCGACTAATGATCACCGAGAATGAGATATTGATGATATGCTATAAGTCGACATGTGGTCTGCATCACATTCTTGGAGAATGTAGTATGTCTCACAGCTACTTGTAATGGTTACTCGTGATGGACACATGAATACTTTAGAGAAGTATTGGTATACCCTGCCGATAAACTATTTGTTATACATGTCTATAGTGTTATCGGCATGCGAAATATAAATGTCTTTTGACTTGAGGTCAATACGCACATTGTTTACATAATGATGTACTTTGACCAAGTTCTAAGCCTAAATTCCTTCTGGATAAGATACAACTTGTGTTGGGTGCATCAGGATTTAAATCAAGGTGGTAGTTGAGCCAATAATAAGATTTATTCCTCGATTAGAAATTCAAGAGAGCACTCGAGTTCTCAATGTTATTAGGTTGACTAAAGTCACTGGCCAGTGCAAGAGACATATTTAGATTATGGTCTAGTTGTCAACTAATAAATGTGAGACAAATTGATTAAGCCATTTGGATAAACACTTGGCAAATCCTAAGATTAATCGAGTGTGTTGCGAATGAAAGGAATTTATAGTTCCGCATAAATGTTAAGTTTGCTGGATTCATGTAAACGTACTTCACATATTGAGTTCGTCACACGACACAGTCTAGGAGTTTCGTATGGACCTTAATTAGATTAATGTCGATATGTGAAGGCCTAAAGGGTCACACTATATGCGATTGTTTCTTAGATCTAAGAGTGTATTAAAAAAGTATTAAGTATTAGATTGAGAATCTAGATATTTAATTTATAATAATTATGGAATATTCTATTTGATATAAATTATTTAATTAAGTCGAATTGGATTTCAGATTTAATTAAATGTGTTGGATACATTATATGAGTATTCGGACAAATACAAGAAAGCAATTGGGCCAGAAATTACTGGCCCAATTGAGAGTCTGGCCGTCAAGGCTGGTCCACTGAACATTAAAATGGGCCAGATTTTTTCTATTTTAAATCTGCTTAGGTTTTGTCCTGAACTTGTATATAAATAACACAAATCCCATAATTATATAGTTAGTCAGTCAGAAAAAATAGAGGATTCAAGACTTAGAGCCTTGAATTACTTTCTCTCTTCTAACAAAAGAATTCCTAGTGTTCTTCGTTAGATAAATACGTTGGAGTTGGAACTTACAATTGGAGAGACAAATCGCGTTGATACCATAGTAGTGAATCCAACATACGAAAGCCTGTAAGTTTTCCTTATCGTGTTTTGAACACTTTAATATGATTATCGTATAAGCCAAGCCAGGATCATTGTTGGGTAAGTAAAATTTTAAACTTCTGTTGTGCTTACGAACCCAACAAATCCCTACATCTCCCACAAGCAACAGATACCAGTTAACTCTGTCCACCAAGGACCAAGGGTGGGATAGATGAAAAAAAATCACATAGTATTTTATCTTGATTAGGATTTGAACTTAAGACTTCATGATTCTCAATCGACTTCGTTGATCACTAGGTCACATTGCGTTTGTCAATTATTTATCCATGCTTGCTATATAAAATTATGTCTTTTAAGTTAATTGATAGAAACTTCCATACATATCAATGTATCAGAGCTAAACTCTGTGATTTTAAAAGTGTAAAGCCCAAATAAGCGACAAGGTCTTTGGCGCTTGCTGCAAAAATGGGAGAAGTGACCTCTTCTTTAAGGTGACATGCACAATTTGTGGAAATTAAAAAATATGATACATATGTAAGTTTAGTACCATAATAATCAATTTTTAATTACAATAACTAATTTCAGCATCTCATATGCAATAATGTTGATATTACTCCAAATCCTCAATGTTAAGATTTAAAGAATGTGTCTGAAGCTTCATTTGAATGCCTCCTGCCTACTATTTTTTTTTTCTTTTAGATCATCATCTTCATTGTCAAGAACATTCATGCAACAACAGTAAAAATGGAGACAGACTCGCTCACATTGACCATAAATAAACAACAACGACGGCATGGAAAAGTTAGTATTTTTAGTGGGAGTAATATTCATAATAGATGTTCCACTGACTTCAATGTGTGGGATTTATAATGAAAGAGTTAATAAACCTAATTTATAAATTAATCACCATAAGGAAAGGTGGGGAGAAGAAGAATGGTGGTTGTGGCTGCACAATCCCATCCAATTTGTTTATGTGGAAAGAAGAGGGAGGATGGAGAGGTGGATCTGGAAATCTTTTGGAAGTTAATGACATGTTTCATGAGCCTATCGGTGGGCGCGCAACACACCCATAAACAAAACTCTACTAGACACGGCTTATAGACTCCCTAAGACAGACATGCTCTGATATCAAGTTTGTCACGACCCAAACCGGAGGGCCGCGACGGGCACCCGGACCATACCTGCCGGGCACCACTAACCATACAATTCACATCTAATCATATTTAAATACGGACTAAGCCGAAAAAGACTATATAAAGTTTTAACCGGAAAACTCCAACTTATATATACATACCAAGGCAACAAGGCCACACATGACAACTATCCACAAGACACATATTTACAAGCCTCTACAGAATACATAACATCATAAGGACGGGACAAGATCCTGCCATACCCAAGTGCATATGCAAAATAACATACCACGACTCGACTGCAACTCTGAAACAAGTAGAGTGTCCCAATACCAGCTGAACCAACAACCTACTAGCGCGAACCGTCACCCTCTTTAACTGAACCTGTGGGCATAAAATGCAGCGTCCCCGACAAAAGAGACGTCAGTACGACTGATGTACTGAGTATGTCAGGCATAAAAAATATTACAACAGAGATACACAACAACAAACTGAAACCGAAACAGCCGACCAGTAGTAAATGCCTCTGAGGGTCCTAATACATATGCCTAAATGTTATGCACAATGCAAATGCGATATACATATAAATATTGGCCACACAAGGGAATCTTCTTTCCCATAACCACCTCTGTGGGCATCAGGTTATATCGGACACACAAGAGCATCACATCATATTGGCCTCTTTGGGCTCTTTCGTGATAGTATGTACAAGCTACAGGTGATGTGCATATATAACACCTTTCCCTTTTCCCATTCCCCATACATATATATAATGCATACATATAGTAGAGTATATAACTCCTTGAGGTCAAGGTAATATATGAATATAATGCAAATGAAAATGCTTGAATGGTAATACAATATTCCAATCTCAACGGATGACAAAATACTTTTGTACCTTCGGCTAACATTGGGAACATCAACATCTTTTCCGTATGCCTCAATAAGAATTTAGGAACATATTTAGACAGACTTTTAACATAAG
This sequence comes from Anisodus acutangulus, assembly GCA_029783415.1. Classification (NCBI taxonomy): domain Eukaryota; kingdom Viridiplantae; phylum Streptophyta; class Magnoliopsida; order Solanales; family Solanaceae; genus Anisodus; species Anisodus acutangulus. The sequence goes on along the minus strand of CM056505.1, from coordinate 4,162,896 downwards.
AGTCAATAACATGATCATTCTTAACTACTAAGAGTAGAGTAATTTATGAAACAATATTCCGATTATGTTTTGAACATAGAATATGCCAAAAGAAAGAAAGAGCTTTGCATACATGGTTATCGAAGTTATCTAAGTTCCGCGGGTCCTTGTAAGCTCTATGAATGATTATCTACATCATATGGATGATTTAAATTATAATCGGATCAATATACTATTAATAAATTCATTGAGACATTCTAGCGAACACCTTATACGCATAGAATCTATGTTTCTTCTATGTAGAAACCTATGCATGTAGCAAAATAATTAACCTTTCTAATCCTCCTCATCCACTGCTATAGTTTCTATAATTATCCAGTAACTTCATATGCAACCTCTAATTTCATACCGACAGCCCCAACAATACCAACCAACTTAGCATTTTCGATAATCACCTTAGAACTAGTGGCGATAATCATGTTCTATAATTTGTATAAACTTAGGGACAAGAAGAATTACCTCTTTTAGGTGTAGCGACGAGCGTCGTTGGACAACCTTTCACTCAAACCAGATTTCGACAAGCAGAAACAGAACCCAAAATTGACTTGAGCTAGAGCTTTTTCGAAACTTAAGGTTTTTGCTTGATTTCTGAGTAATCAAGCTTGTTTAAGGACTCAATTTCGCTGGAGCCAAGGCCCAGAACACCATGAATTTTTCCCCTTTTGGCGAGTAAAGCTTGCGGAAATTCCCTTAATTCGACTGAGAATTTTCAGAGAGCTTACCAACTGAGATTACTCTTTCTGATAGAAGTGTGAAAATTCTTTCTCCAAGAAGAGCTTTCTAGAGAAGCTTGAAGAGATGAAGAAGTTTGAAGAGATGAAGAAGTTTATTACAGAGAAATGGGTGAATGGTTGGAGACATGTGAAGCTGCCACCGATCGTTTATTGAGGCTAGTCATTCAGATAGTGGTTTATAATGTTACACGTAAAGTCCCACTATATATTGTCCCCTTTAAGAATTAATTAATGCCATAATTAATTAATATACACACAATTAATCTCTTGGTCACAATTCACTTAAATCCTGATGACTTATAACATCTTCTTATACCCAATGTCATAATTCTTGTAATATGACAGTAGTCCATAATTTTTTTGGGGATATACAACTATTATTTGTTAATCCCCGTCGTCACCTTTGTTAAATCCTAAATTATTTCGGGATCACATCCTTTTATATGCTAATTTCCTTATTAGCATACGTAAATATAACTTAAACTTTCCGGGGTCCAGGTCTACTTGCCGACGTTCGTGTGTTCAAACCATCACCCGAAAGTACGGGATGTTACAGTTCCAGAAATGGTAACTGCCAGAGCTAATTCTTCTTTCTCCATGGCTAAAGATGCTTCAGCGTCCCACTCTTCATCGTTTGTCTTTCCTGCATTTGCCGTGGCTGCATTGCTTTTACAATGTTCTTTTTGAATCAACAACTTTTAGTCATGTGGCCCTTCTTCCCATAGTTATAGCATTTTCCATTAAACTTATTGTTATTCTTTGATTGGCCACCCCGATTGTCTTTCTTTTGAGCTCCCCCCTGTTTGGGAGCTTCCATGATGATTATCATTGTCATCATATTTTTTAGAATTTCTCCTAGCATTTGGTGGGGATCGACATTTCTTGTCACCGCTATAGAGTGCTTCTTCGTCACTCTTTAACGAGACTCCAGATATTTTCTTAGCCAACGCTTCTTGGTCAGCTAGCAAGTTTTCTAATTCAACAAGAGGGCCAACCTTGTGTTGCGGCAATAAAATTTCTATATTCTGGCCTTAATCCATGAATAATAATTCTTCTAATTCTAGCGTCTGACATGCCAGCAGCAGAGTCTAATGCAGAAATTTTGCGACAAAGAGATTTTACCTTGGTAAAGTATTAGTTGATCGTCATGTCGCGTTGTCTGATAGAGAGAAGCTCGTTCTCCAGAAGATGCTGTCTCGTATCATTCTTCTTGGTGAACAATGTTGTGAAAGTATCACATGCTTCCTTCGGTGTCTTAGCCGGCCTGATGTGCTCCAACATTTCATCTTCAACTGTGGTCCGTATCGCAAACATGGCTTTGCCAACTTTAATCTTTCATTTCTTCAGAGCGGCTGCGTCTTCTGGTTGTGTGACCTCATTGCCACCAACGATCTCCCACAAGTCTTGGCCTTGGAGATATGCCTCCTTATGCATCGATCATGTGCTGTAATTCTGATTGTTAATTTTCTTGATTCCACCTACCACTTAAAGGTCACCCATCGTGTCTTGGCTAAAATTCTATTTTTACCAAAAAGCTTGATTTCGACAACAAGCTCTGTAGTACTAAACCACACACGAACACTCTAAGAAACTCAACAAACGACTCTTTGGTATGAACCGACCTGGCTCTGATACCACTTATTAGACAACACAACACGTGAAAACGTAATTACTTTATTATTGTAAAAGTAATTAATGTTGTAATATTAATTTTTATACTGTTATAATATGGTCAAAATGTGATTGTTTCTCAATTGCTTAACTTGGACAATGGAGAATTTATGTGCAAAAATTGGGTCAGGTGAATTCATGGTCACCGATTAAACTCGATATATTATGTGTATACTTCTTAAAATATGTCTAATGTTATCAGAAGTAACTCATGATCAAAAGAGATTGAGTAGTGCATTAATTACGGTGTCAGATTTAATTCCTCAAAGTCAAGGGGATGAACCCAATGGATTCGTCTTCGGATACAACGCCCTTTGACATATCACTGTTGGGATTAAATGATAGATTGAATGGGAAATGGAGGGAGTTCCCTCTTGCTCTATAAAATAATCATTTGTCCCACATCGATAGTGGAAAGAAAAGTGGGAGTTGTCCCACATCGGTAGTGGAAAGAAAAGTGGGAGTATTCCCACATCGGTAGTGGAAAGAAAAGTGGGAGTTGTCCCACATCGGTAGTGGAAAGAAAAGTTCTTCTACTTATAAGTAGAATTACTCCTTCTTGTCAGTAAAAGGTTGAGGGGGCAAGGACCCCTCGCGCCATCGTCGTCACTCGCTCGGCTCGACTTCGGCTCGGCTCGGCTTCGGCTTCGGCTTCGGATTTGGATTTGGATTTGGATTTGGTCAAATGATCTGATTGATTGATAATCTTTTTGGACCAAATTTTCTTTAATTTTTAATTATTTGATTAATTATTATTTAATTAATTTAATTAACTTATCCAATCTTACCCGTTAGTGACCCTGACCCGCGACCCGGCAGGATCCGCTTCTGACCCGTGACCCGGTTTCTTTCCCACATTTAAATTTCCCACCAGTTTTAGTGACTGTTCAGAAGGGTTGCAAACCTTCAGAAACAGTACTTCCATGGCTATAAATTCATTTGATTCTTCAGAATTTTACTTACTAATTTTCTGAACTACAAAATCTTCTTCTTCTTCTGCACGAATCAATTCTGTGTGATATACTACTGTTGAGTGGTTCGCCGCTACCAGAGTTTGGAGTACTACTATTCTGGTAAGATAACCGTTCTATCCTGTGAGGGGATATTCCATCAACCTCGAGTACTGTGAGGGGAATAATTTCCTTAAGGACACACTTTGAACTAAGTGGGCTCGATTATATTCTGAAAAATTATTCTTATTTTTCAACACTGATTTTGTTTACTTTCAGTGTTTATTGTTTACTGGTTTTTTTTGGAGTACAGATTAATAACAATCTTAAGGAATTTTTTTTTGGTTAATTTGTATTTTGTTTTGGAGACTAAAACCTGTGTGGTTTTCTACTCCGTGTGAAATTTCATATTCTGACTTGAAGACATACAAACTTCGTTGGAATATTAAAGTTCATACTTGTACAACGATTTGAAGAACATAAAAACTTCATCGTTGTTGTATTCTGGTTTGGAGATTAAAAACTTGTGCAGTTTTCTACTCCATATGAATATTAGTATTCTGACTCGAAGATATAAAAACTTCGTTGGAATACTAAAGTTTCATAATTATACTGCAATTTGAAGAAATAAAATCTTCATCGTTTAAGTCCGTGATTGAATTGCTATTACGGTTTTATTAACTAAAGCAGTTTGTCGATTTGTGATGACAAACGAATAATGGCAATTGAGACTGGAACTACCTCTGCAATTCTGCACTGATTACTCCTACGACGTACCCATTGTGCCACCTACCGAGAAACCTGCGAAGTTCACCGGTGCCAACTTTAAAGGATGGCGACAAAGAATGTTCTTTGGCATACCACCCTTGGTATGCAAAAGTTCACCAATGAGCACCCTCCCGTACTCGCCGCCGACATGCCCGACAACCAAAAGTTCATGGTTACCGAGGCTTGGAAACAGTGACTTTTTGTGCAAAGGCTACATTTTGAGTGCCTTAGAAGATGACTTGTACAACGCGTCTACGGTCAAGAGAGACTTCCAAAGAACTATGGAGTGCACTTGAAAAGAAGTACAAAGCGAAGATGCTTGCTTGAAGAAGTTTGTGGTTGCCAAATTCCTAGACTACAAAATGGTGGATGGAAAAACCGTTGGAACCCAAGTTCAAGAGCTTCAACTTATCTTCCATGACCTTATTCTTTGAAGGTATGGTAGTAAATGAAGCGTTCAAGTGGCTGCAATGATTGAGAAGTTGCCGCCTCATGGAAAGATTTCAAGAATTATCTTAAGCACAAAAGAAAAGAAATGAAGTTGGAAGATCTTGTGATTCGTCTCAAGATCGAGGAAGATAACAAAACCGCTGAGAACAGGTACCGTAAGACTTCACGAATTGAAGGTGCAAACATCGCTGAAGATCTTGCTCTGAAAAGAACAAGAAAAGGAAGAGGCCTTCTGTAAAGGAGAAGGATTCCAACAAGAAAAAGTTCAAGGGCAACTGCTTTAATTGTGGGAAAGCTGGCCACAAAGCCCCAGATTGTCGTCTCCCAAAAAAGAACAAGGGAAAAGGACAAGCCAATATGGTGGAAAAGAATGATAATATGGATGATCTGTGTGCAATGCTATCGGAGTGCAATTTGGTTGGAAACCCAAAGGAGTGATGGCTTGATTCTGGTGCCACTCGACATGTTTGCGCTACAAAAGAAGCATTTGCAACCTATGCTCCCGCTGGACCCGAAGAGGTACTGTTTATGGGAAATACTGCAACAGCCAATGTTGAAGGATATGGGAAGATACTTCTGAAGATGACTTCCGGCAAGGTCCTGACTCTCAACAATGTTCTGCACGTTCCAACAATTCGGAAGAATTTAGTTTCAGCCGGACTACTCGTCAAAAACGTGTTTAAATGTGTGTTGGTTAGTGAGAAAATTGTAATAAGTAAGAATGATTTGTTCATAGGAAAGGGCTACCTCACCGATGGCCTTTTCAAACTCAATGTAATGGTTGTTGACAATATTAATAAGAATTCAGCTTCGTCTTACTTATTGGAGTCAAATAATTTATGGCATGTTCGTTTAGGACATGTCAACTACAAAACCTTGAGAAAATTGATTAATTTAGAAGTATTGCCTAAATTCGAGTGTAATAAATCTAAATGTGAAATCTGTGTCGAATCTAAGTTTGTTAAACATCCATATAAGTCTATTGATAGGAATTCAAATCCTTTAGACTTAATTCACACATATATATGTGATATGAAGTCAATACCATCGCGCGGTGGGAAAAAGTATTTTATAACTTTTATTGACGATTGCACTCGATATTGTTATGTGTATTTGCTTAATAGTAAGGATGAAGCAATTGATGCATTTAAGCAATACAAAAACGAAGTGGAAAATCAATTGAATAAAAAGATAAAAATGATTAGAAGTGATAGGGGAGGAGAGTACGAATCTCCTTTTGCAGATATATGTTTAGAATATGAAATTATTCATCAAACTACTGCCCCTTACACACCACAATCAAATGGAATTGCGGAAAGGAAAAACCGAACATTAAAGGAAATGATGAATGTCTTACTAATAAATTCCGATTTACCGCAAAGCTTGTGGGGGAAGCTATCCTTACAGCTAACCGAATACTCAACAGGGTGCCCCACAGCAAAACACAATCTATTCCATATGAACTATGGAAAGGAAGAAAATCCAACTTGAAATATTTCAAAGTGTGTGGGTGTTTAGCAAAGGTCCAAGTTCCTTTGCCCAAAAGGGTAAAAATCGGACCAAAAACTGTGGATTGTGTTTTTATTGGTTATGCTACAAACAACAAAGCTTGTCGGTTTTTGGTTCACAAATCGGACAATCCCGAAATTCATGTAAATACGGTAATTGAATCAGATAATGCTGAATTCTTTGAAGATATTTATCCGTATAAAACTGAACGTGAGTCGTCAAGTGAAAGATCTAAACGACCGCGGGAAGAACCAAAGGAAAATACACCAAGTAAAGCGGATGCAAGGCGTAGCAAACGTCAAAGGACATCTACTTCCTTTGGACCAGATTTTGTGACATTCTTGCTTGAAAATGAGCCTCAAACATTTAAAGCATCGATGTCTTCTTCTGATTCAGCATTTTGGAAAGAGGCAGTCAATAGTGAGATTGAATCAATTTTGAACAACCATACATGAGAATTGGTTGATCTTCCTCCTGAAAATAAACCTTTAGGATCAAAATGGATTTTTAAAAGGAAAATGAAAGTTGATGGCACTTTTGACAAATATAAGGCAAGACTTGTGGTCAAAGGTTATAGACAAAAAGAAGGCCTTGATTACTTTGACACATACTCGCCGGTAACAAGAATAACATCTATTCGGGTGTTAGTAGCATCAAGTGTCAGATATGGTCTTGAAATCCATCAAATGGATGTCAAGACGACTTTCTTAAATGGAGAATTGGAGGAAGAAATTTACATGGAACAACCTGAGGGCTTTGTGGTTCCTGGTAAAGAAAGGAAAGTGTGCAAACTTGTTAAGTCACTTTATGGACTTAAACAAGCACCCAAACAATGGCATGCAAAATTTGACCAAACAATGTTGGCAAATGGATTTAAGATTAATGAGTGTGACAAATGTGTTTACATTAAAAATACTCCAAATCATGAAGTCATTGTTTGTTTATATGTTGATGACATGTTGATAATGAGTAGAGATATTACCAATATAAATGCTACGGCGTATCTTTGGCTAGCAAATTTGATATGAAAGACTTAGGAGTTCTCGATTTGATCTTAGGCATCGAATTCATAAAACTCCACAAGGTCTAGCATTATCGCAGTCTCATTATATTGAAAGAGTACTTGACAAGTTTAAGTATTTAAATTTCAATATTGTAAAGACTCCAATTGATGTAAGTTTTGCACTTCAAAAGAATAAAGGTGAAAGTGACTCACAATTGGACTATGCACGAGTTTTGGGAAGTTTGATGTATATTATGAATTGTACACGACCAGATATAGCATGTGCTATAAGCAAGTTGAGTCGATTCACGAGTAATCCCAATCAAACTCATTGGATGGCAATGAAACGAGTCTTGGGGTATTTAAAACACACCCAAGACTATGCTTTGCATTATAACAAATATCCCGCCGTGATCGAAGGATATAGTGATGCAAATTGGATCACCGGGTCATTTGAAGTTAAATCCATGAGTGGTTATGTTTTCATAATTGGGGGTGGATCAGTGTCTTGGAAATCATCAAAACAGACATGCATCGCCCGCTCTACAATGGAATCTGAATTTATAGCTTTAGACAAGTAGGTGAAGAAGTGAATGGCTCGGCATTTCTTAGAAGATATTCCATTCAGCCCAAACCTTTGGCTCCTATATGTATACATTGTGACAGTCAGCGGCAATAGGTAGAGGCAGAAGCGTAATGTATAACGAAAAATCTCGTCACATACGACGAAGACACAATACCGTTAGACAACTCCTCTCTAGTGGCGTTATCACGATTGACTATGTAAAGTCAAGAGATAACGTGGCGGATCCGCTTACAAAAGGCTTATCTAGAGAGGGAGTTAGTAGATCATCAATGGGAATGGGGTTAAGGCCGAGGACAAGTCATCATGGCGGTAACTCTACCTAGCAGACTGGAGATCCCAAGAGCTAGGTTCAAGGAGATCAAACAAAGTTGTGACTGACGGTTCAACATTGTCAAATAACTCAACCCATTTTCGGATGAAGATAATGTTCAGAAATAAGGATAAAACCTTATGGCTTGTTAATGAGTTAATAAAGCATTAAGGTTCTTTAATGGTTATCTAAATCTGGCAGTGTATGACCAGATAATGTGGATATAGGACCACATGTTTAGAAATCACCTATGTGAGTGTTAAGTGTAAGCCGCTTTAAAGGGGAATGACAGTAAAGACCCATTCTCTACACACTCATAAAACCAGGAGGTGTTCATGGCTGAAACGAACACAACCGTGAGAACCATAAACGGTTGAGGGTTGATTGTGTGACTTATGTTGTCTAGGTATACAACAAAGTTCGACGGTTCAAAGATATCAAATCTACCGATTGATCGAGTATATCCGATATAAGTTCACTACGGAAAGTTCAAAGGGAAACCTACTTATCCAGGATCTGATCAATTCTCGCTTGTATATCACACTTGTCGGTAGCATTCCTTTATCTTATAGCCATTCCCCATTCATGTGGGGGATTGTTGGGATTAAATGATAGATTGAATGGGAAATGGAGGGAGTTCCCTCTTGCTCTATAAAATAATCATTTGTCCCACATCGGTAGTGGAAAGAAAAGTGGGAGTTGTCCCACATCGGTAGTGGAAAGAAAAGTTCTTCTACTTATAAGTAGAATTACTCCTTCTTGTCAGTAAAAGGGTTGAGGGGGCAAGGACCCCTCGCGCCGTCGTCGTCGCTCGCTCGGCTCGGCTTCGGCTCGGCTCGGCTTCGGCTCGGCTCGACTCGGCTTCGGATTCGGATTCGGATTCGGATTCGGATTTGGATTTGGATTTGGATTTGGATTTGGTCAAATGATCTGATTGATTGATAATCTTTTTGGACCAAATTTTCTTTAATTTTTAATTATTTGATTAATTATTATTTAATTAATTTAATTAACTTATCCAATCCTACCCGTTAGTGACCCTGACCCGCGACCCGGCCGGATCCGCTTCTGACCCGTGACCCGGTTTCTTTCCCACATTTAAATTTCCCACCAGTTTTAGTGACTGTTCAGAAGGGTTGCAAACCTTCGTAAACTTGATACTTCCATGGCTATAAATTCATTTGATTCTTGAATTTTACTTACTAATTTTACGAACTACAAAATCTTCTTCTTCTTCTCGCACGAATCAATTCGCGGTGATATACTCTTTGTTGAGTGGTTCGCTACCAGAGTTTGGAGTACTACTATTCTGGTAAGATAATCGTTCTATCATGGGAGGGGATATTCCATCAACCTCGAGTACTGTGAGGGGAATAATTTCCTTAAGGACACACTTTGAACTAAGTGGGCTCGATTATATTCTGAAAAATTATTCTTATTTTTCAACACTGATTTTGTTTACTTTCAGTGTTTATTGTTTACTGGTTTTTTTGGAGTACAGATTAATAACAATCACTTCTCGAGACGTTTTGTTGAAAGGAACGGTGTGGTTTGCACCCGGAGTGTCTTTTTTTTTCTTTTCTTATTGTCTAATTAGATTTTCAATTTACATATTTAAAACTATACAAAGCTACCATTGATCGTAATTTCTCCATAGTGAAAAAAATTAACTTAGGATTGAGGCGCAGTTGTAATTATTATTGTCTTCGAATATCAAAACATTTTAGAAGTACATTAAGTACTGCAATGCATAATCAATCATTTACAGTAAAATGATAATTAAATTCTTTTGAACTCTCGAAATAGTAATAGTGCCAAAATTGTGATTGTCTTTTGAATTAATATGCCCATTCATATTGTTCTATACTTCCTCTTTTTGGTACTTACTAACTCTTTTCCGATGATATAGTAGCTACGTTCTTAAATATTATAGTAATGGTTTAAATGTTTACTTCCTTAGAGGTGCTATATATGGCTGTCCTTCTCCTTGCGGTGTTCTTGTAATTGCTCTATTTTTTTTTTGTTGCCATCCCAAAAATAGGAATTCTCTTGAAATAGTTGATTTGTTATCCTTTCGGACAGATTCAGTCAGCTTAGACATCTCTGAATTGTCAAGTGTTACTTAGGTTGAGATGTGGCTGCAGCTGCCAAGAACTTACCATTGTTGGAGGAGTTTCAGATTTACGGGTGTTCTTGTATTACTAAAGATGATATAGAAATTGTTGGTCGTTCTTTCCCTCTACTCAAGTCATTTATATTGCATGCAAATCCATTTGGTAAATTGAGATTTCCACCATCACAAGACAATGATAACGCTCTAGCTATTGCCAGAAGTATGCCTGAATTGCTGGACCTTTCCCTTATTCATAATAACTTAACAAATGAAGGACTGCAAGCCATTCTTGATGGCTGTCCACACCTTGAATCACTTGAGTTGCATTGCTTCTATTGTATCAATCTTGAAGGGGATTTTGGAAGAAGATGTAGGCAACAAATTGTAGATCTAAACTACTCTCGTGACCTTCACTCCAGATTGTGAATTTCATTATGAAATTTGGCATTAGTGAATAGGGGAAGAAGACAAAAAGGTTTGTTCAGAACATATATATACATGGTGGTTGCATTGGTATTTTTTCAAGTCTTTGGTTGCTGGGTGAATATGAATCTATTTGCTACAGCTTTGCTGGGAAGAACAGTGAAGTCTTTAGTGGTAAAATTTAATTAAAATCTCTAACATGTTTTGTATAATTCATGAAATAGTACTATTAAGAATAAATTGGGCGAAAAATTCACTACTTAATGGAATTGTATTAACTTTATCTGCAGTTTTGAAACAATAGATACAAACCTGTTGCATGTATAGTAGAACTTGTTTTTAGATAGCACTAATGTTCTTGAGGCCAAGAGGTACACCGAAGAAATGAGTAAAAGTAGGTAACAGAAGGGGAGGGATTGCTCTTTGCACAGTTTAAGACATTAGGTGTTGGTTACGTGATCCTCCAAATTCTAGGCGTGACAGGAATATACCAAAATAACCAGTCAATGAATTTGACGGATTATATTTTCATGGGATAAATTTGACACCCCTAATTTCATTGATGTTCTCTCAAAACAACCTTCCATTATCTTTCTTTCACTTACTTTCCTTCCTTCAGAAGCAAATTCAAAATCCAAACAAAAAAATTGTTTAAGCTAGAAGGGTGCTAGAAATATGAACTATAATTCACAAAAGATTTGGTTTATAAGCAGAGATAGATGTCTGTCTAGTAGTACAAAGTTTAGGTAGCATAAATGTTCCTGAGGCCAAGAACAACCCCAACCCCAATAATGTGAAATGAATATGATGTATGTTTATCGTTCAATTGGTTCGCTCAATGCACAGTTTAAGGTATTGAGTGTCGGTCAGCAGAGGCGGACCCACGTGGAAGGGTGTGGGTGCACGTGCACCCGTTAACGTCGGAAAAAACTATAGAAGAACTATCATATATTTTTAAAGGACCACCCACACATAGCTGCTACACTGGGTCATTTGGACCCCTTAGGTCCTTGAATGCGGGCACACGACCGAGCTAGAGTCTAGGCTACAACATTTTTGTTTTTAACTGACAAATAAAAAAATGCATAAAATGTGTAGGTGGCAAGTTTTGAACAAGCAACCTATTATTTGTATGCAAATGGTGCCCAAATCACGTGGAGTGAGCTTATCTTGTTATGCCAATTAATTTATATTTATATGTTAGAACATCGGTTTTACGGGTTTAATAAAATTATCAAATGAGGCCGTGTTGCATGACATCGCTTCGACTAATGTGCATTCGCCTTTGGTGGTGCTTCCGTCGTCTTCAAATTCTAGTTCCGCCTCTGCCGGTCACGTGCACCTAACGAATTCTAACGAGTTGGCGTGTTATATTTTAATAGGATAAATTTGACACTCCTAATTTCATCGATGTTCTCTCATAACTTCCTCCCAATTATCTTTCTTTCAATTGCTTTCCTTCCTTTGCACACAAATTTTATGATTTAAAAAAGAAATTTTCAAGCTAGAGAGCTGCTAGAAATGTGAATAATTCACAAAAGATTTAGTTTATAAACAGAGATACTGATAAACACCCGTGATATACACGGTATATTGGCCATGCATATCATGGGTTGACTTAGCAAAGATGTGCTGTTAAACCCGTGAATACACGGTGTATACATACCGTGTATATCATAGTTTAGTGGCTTATTTTAGGAGATATTTTGTTGTAATTAGAATTGTACACTTACCATAATTGTATAGTTATTGTACAAGTAGAATAAGGTTTTAGGAGTAGAATAAGAATAGGATTTTCCTATTATTGAAATTGTACAATTGTATATATACTCTTTCATTAATGAAAATAATCAAGGGATTATTTCTTTCATGGTATCAGAAGTCTAGGTTTTTCATATCTCTCATCCTTTTTTTTCTTCCGCTGTACCTTGGTTTCTGAGCCTCATTCTCGGTTTCCGTGATCTTCGTCTTTCTTCCTAATTAAACCAAATCCCTCATTTTGTTCTTTCGTTATGTCAACGTCAAAGAACCACTTTCATCCTGCCCTTATTGTTTCTAACATCAAGAACAGCATCCCTATTGTTCTTGAGATGGAAAACGTCCAATACGCGACGTGGGCAGAGTTGTTCAAAATTCACGCCATCTCACATCAAGTCCTACATCACATAATTCCTCCCGCTACCCCTACTCCCGCGGAAGATCCTCAGTTATGGATTACACTTGATGCTACTGTCCTTTAGTGGATTTATTCCACTATTTCTACCGACCTTTTACAGACGATTATTGAGCCGGACACTACGGCTATGGCTACATGGAATAGATTGCGTGATATATTCCAAGATAACTAGCATTCCCGCGTTGTCACCCTTGAGCAAGAATTTTTCCAAGTCAACATAGAGGATTTTTTGAATGTTTCAACTTATTGTAAACGGCTCAAGGAATTGACAAACCAACTCCTCCAATGGTTGTAGGCCTATCTGAAGCCTATAATGGCGTGAGGACTCTCCTCCGTCAGAGTAATCCACTTTCACCTTTTTATCATGCCCGCTCGATGCTTACGTTAGAAGAAGCCGGTTTGCCCAAAAAGGCGGCTACCGACGCTAGTCCCGTGGTCATGATGACGTCTTCAGCTAATTCTCATGGTTTTGTTGATAATTTGGGCCAAAACCGTGCTCAAGTGGAGGCAAGAAAATTGGAAAAATAATGGCAAAAATCTTGATGGCAATCGTGGTGGTTCTGGTGGTGGTGGGGGTGGCCAGAATGGTGGTAATAGGCCCCGATATAATGGCAGTGGGTCGCAGGCCAACTGGTCCCAGCCATGGGCCCCCTGGCAGTGGGCCTGGGTCGGTGGCCAGTGGCCTAACGACCCCTATTTTACGCCTTCTCTAACCTCTGGACAGTGGGCTGCCCAGAATTCTTTTCGGCCCAATTTGATGTGGTCTATTAGATTCCGCAACAACGCTGGTCTAGGGCAGCAGGCAGGTGTGCTTGGGCCTCGGCCTCCACAGGCCCATCATTCTGCGGGCTCCACTCCAACAGACATTGAAGCCGCAATGCACATGCTTGGATTAAATCCTCCAGACCCAAATTAGTACATGGACACCGACACCGCTTCACATATGACGTTTGAACAAGGTACTCTCTCGTCTTATTCCAATTTGAGCACAAATCGTGGCATTATTGTTGGTAATGGCAATACAATTCCAATTCGTGGTTACGGTAATACAACTTTGTCTCTCCCACATCCACCTCTTGTCTTAAAAAATACCCTTCATGCCCCTAACTTAATTAAAAATTTGGTGTCTATCCGTAAATTCACCACTGATAATTGGATTTTTGTTAATTTTGATCATTTTAGGTTTTTGTTAATTTTGATCCTTTTGGGTTTTCTGTGAAGGATTTCAAGACGGGGATACCTCTCATGAGATGTAATAGTAATGGGGATCTTTATCCAATCACGCCCGCGTCCAGCCTCTCGAGTCCAACATTACCATCTACTTTTGCAGCTCTATCTCCTTCCTTGTAGCATGCACGTTTGGGTCATCCTGGGTCGTCCATAGTTTCTTCTTTACATAAAAACAATTTTATTTCTTGTAAGGGTATGCGTAGTACTCCAATTTGTCACTCCTGTCCTTTAGAAAAATATGTTAGATTACCATTTGTAGCCTTTACTTCTCGCACTTTAATGCCATTTGATATTATTCATAGCGATTTATGGACATCTCCCATTTTAAGTTCTGTGGGTCAACGATATTATGTTCTATTTTTGAATGACTATTCGAATTTTTATGGACCTTTCCGATGGCAAAGAAATCTCAAGTATTTTCCGTATTCTTAAAATTTCATGCTTTCGTCCATACCCAATTCGAACGGAAAATAAACAATATTCAATGTGATAATGACAAAGAATATGATAATGGGTTGTTTCGGGATTTTTGTGATGATAATAGCATAGTTTTTCATTTCTCTTGTCCTCATACGTCTTCACAAAATGGGAAAGCCAAACGTAAAATTTATACCATTAATAATATTGTCTGAACTTTAATGGTCCATGCGTCCGTACCCCTTTCTTTTTGGCATCATGCTCTACACATTACTACTTATCTTCTTAACATACTTCCTACCAAAGGATTGACATATTCCCCCTCCCCCGATTAAATGCCTATATAAGAATCATTTGTATTCACATCTTAGGGTCTTTAGGTGCTTATGTTATCCACTATTTCCATCAACTACAATTAACAAACTACAAGCACGTTCTACCCTTTGTGTGTTTTTGGGTTATCCATCTAATCATCGTGGTTACAAGTGTTTTGATTTATCATCTAATAAAATCATAATTAGTTGCCATGTTCTTTTTGATGAAACTCAATTTCCGTTTGCTAAAGTGAGTAGTCCCGAGCCTAGTTCATATAATTTTTTGGATGACGAAGTCTCCCTATATATTATCCACCATTTCTCAGACATGTCTCGCACCTAAAATTCGCCACCGCCCATCGCCCAATCGACCTACTGCTCGCCGATCTTGTCTAGTGGGCGGACTTTGGCCCAAGATCGATCTCTGCAGATCGCTCGATGGTCGATGGTCGATGGTCCAGCCATCGCCCGCCTAATTACTGCTTCGCTTTATGTTATTGCTAGCGTGCCCATCGCCGCCACCCGCCCCTAGTCCGTCACCACCCCAAAATCCACCCGCTTCCTCCTCGAGTCAAGGTCCAGTTACTCGTTGTTAAAGGGGCATTTTTAAACTGAAAAGGCATTTTAATCTCAATTCGAATGTCTCAAAATCCCATATACCACGTAGCCCAATGTCTGCCTTAAATGGCCCGAATTAGAAATTAGCTATGATCGACGAATATGATGCTCTTATTGGAAATAAGACGTGGGAGTTGGTCCCCCATTCTTCTGGTGTTAATATTATTCGGTCTATGTGAATTTTTACTCATAAGGATAATTCTGACAGTTCTTTTGCAAGGCATAAGGCTCACCTTGTAGGTGATGGTAAGATTCAACGGGTTGGCGTGGATTGTGGTGAGACAATTAGTCCGGTGGTCAAACTGACTACCATTCACACTGTTCTCAGTTTGGCTCTTTCGAAAGCTTGGCCCATTCATTAGTTAGATGTGAAAAATATTTTCTTACATGGTGATCTTAAGGAGACCGTTTACATGCATCAACCCTTGGGTTTTCGAGACCCCAAATATCCTTATCATGTCTGTTTATTGAAGAAGTACTTGTACGGGCTTAAGCAGGCCCCACGTGTTTGGTATAAGAGATTTGCAGACTATGTTTCATCTATTGAGTTTTCACACAGTAGGTCTGATAATTCATTGTTCATCTATTGTCGTGGTACTTCCCTGGCTTATATACTATTATATGTGGATGATATTATCTTGACTGCCTCTTTTGATGCTTTGCGAAAGTCTATCATGACAATACTCAGTTCTGAGTTTGCTATGAAAGACTTGGGCGCTTGAGTTACTTTTTCGGAATTGCTGTCACTCGTCATGCAGATGGGTTATTCTTATGACAACGGAAGTATGCAGCTGAGATAATTGAGCGAGCTGGTATGTCCTCATGCAAGTCTACTTCCACTTCAGTTGATACTAAACCCAAGCTGGGTGTTGCGGCTCGCTCACCTTACGAGGATCCGACCCACTATTACAGTCTTGCAGGGGCTCTTCAGTATCTTACTTTCACAAGACCAGATATTACGTATTCCATACTGCAGGTGTGATTGTTTATGCATGATCCCAGGGTTGAGCACATGAATACGCTCAAACGCATTATTCGATACATCGAGGGACCACTTGACTATGGCTTACATTTATATCCTTCATCGACGTCTACACTTGTCTCGTATACAGATGCTGATTGGGGTGACTGTCCAGATACCAGACGTTCCACGTCCGGGTATTGTATGTTTCTTGGTAATAACTTGGTCTCATGGTCTGCGAAGCGTCAGTCTACATTATCACGCTCTAGTGCAGAGGCCGAGTATCGAGGGGTAGCCAATGTAGTCTCTGAATCCTGTTGGTTACGTAATCTTCTTTTAGAACTTCATTGTCCTATTAAGAAAACTACCTTGGTTTATTGTGATAATATTAGTGTTGTCTACCTTTCTGGTAATCCGGTTCAATACCAGCGCACTAAACACATCGAGATGGATATTCACTTTGTTCGTGAAAAGGTAGCTCGTGGACAAGTACGCGTCTGCCATGTCCCTTCCAGGTATCAAATTGCAGACAGTCTCAGTGTACGAATATCGCCCGCTATGACTGCGGGGGTGTGATAAACACCCGTGATATACACGGTATATTGGCCATGTATATCACAGACTGACTTAGCAAAGATGGGCTGTTAAACCCGTGATATACACGGTGTATACATATCGTGTATATCATGGTTTAGTGGCCTATTTTAGGAGATGTTTTGTTGTAATTAGAATTGTACACTTACCATAATTGTATAGTTATTGTACAAGTAGAATAAAGTATTAAGAGTAGAATAGGAATATGATTTTCCTATTATGGAAATTGTACAATTGTATATATACTCTTTCATTAATGAAAATAATCAATGGATTATATCTTTCAGATACAAATTTTAGATAGCACCAATGTTCTTGAGGCCAAGAACAACCCCAACACCAATAATGTGACCAACAGTACCACAAGCCAAAGTATCAGCAAGTGTAAATCCAGCAGGGTCACCAGTTTGTAAGCCTGAGTCCCTCACCTCAAGCTTTAGTCCTGCAGTTGCCTTCCTGTTTGCTGATGGTGCCAATCCAAATCTACCAGCAAATAGCATTAGGCTTGTTGAAGTCACCATTATCTGTTCATAAACACAATAAGGATTTCAATTAGTAAAGAACTTTTTACTATATTAGTTTGTTTTAATATGTTTTAGTAGGTAACTTGAATTGAAATTATCTATTTAGTTGATCTAAAGTACTGTAAAAATCATCTTTATACTGTCAATCAATTGCAGAGCTAGGTTGAGCAAAGGAGATTTACTTGTAACTCTTGAAAAATTATATTGTATTATTAATAGGGTAAAAGCGACCTTTTTTTTTTATTATTATATATAAGCTATTGAATGCTTGGGACATGAGGGAAAATTCTAGTAAAGTAGCAAAGGAGACTTAAAAATGGTATATATTTACCCTTATTCACTAAATCATGGACTCCTACTTATTATCGTTAACTAGTGATTTAATGAAGTGACAATGCATGTTAATTAATCACAGTTAAATGCTAAAAGTTTATGTATAAACATATGTCATCATCTATTGGTCCAGTGGAAATACCGGGTACGGCTAAGTCTTTACCTTTTAAAAATTGCTTTAGGTCATAAATTGAAATCCCAAGTGTTA